>BTPG01000007.1:20183166-20193166 GCA_036245525.1 Semisulcospira habei | reverse complement strand
TTTTGCTACAGATCTCTCACGTCCTTTCAAGTCTGACCAACGCCCGCTGCCTTTTCTCCACACCTCTGCTATGGAGGCAATCGACTCTTCACTTCTTCTTTTTTATTTTTATTTTCTTTTTCTTTTTTTTCACCAAAAAAAAAATGAAGTGTAGCCGAGAGGTGGGGGTAGTGGAAGGACATCCAATTCATCAACGTCCCCGCTCTTCACACAGCGAGGAAGTCGCAGGGACATCAGCCTGTGACTTTGGCAAATACATGTTACAAACGACACTCCTACTTCTCCCCATACGGTCGTGTCAAGTTTAAGACAGGGAAAGAACGAGAACACTGTACAGATCGACCCACCCGCCTTACCCCCAAAAAATCTGCAAGATGCAATAGATTTTCATGAGCCCCCGCAATGCGGGGGCTCATGAAAATCTATTGCATCTTGCTTGCCCTATTTACCTCAGCGTTTATCCTCAGGATGAGGCTACTGAGGGTTGAGTCTACCAATGACACGGAAAAGGACACCGTGACCCAAATTTCCAGGTCTTCTCAAAAAAAGGGAAGTCCTTTCCTTTGATGCACCTGAACACTTTCCAAAAAATGTTAACCCTTTGGCTGTCGGTAAGCGCTTTTTAGTCGAGGTGATCCCGGCAAAAAAAAAAACTACCGACAGTCAAAGCCGGTTAATTTTGCGCGGGGTCTGCAAGTTTAAAGACCTTACAGCTTAGATTCATCAGAGAGATTATTCGCACCTCTAAAGTTAGTACACTCGGGGTGAAAACCGGAGTTATGACAAGAGTTGTGCAGTGCCCCTGACTCGGAGCGTCAATAGAATACGCTATCCGTTTGTTGACGCTCCGAGTCACAACTCTTGTCATAACTGTCAAAACTTCGGGTTTCTACCCCTGTGATTAGTACCGTGTACGTGCTGGCATGGTCTCTGGAATTTCGTCTCATACCTTAACCCATTACATTCTAAGGCTGATTTATAACAATTTGATTACTGACCCATGAAGGCTATATGACAGAGTACAAGACAAATCCAAAATTTTAGTTCAAGAGTGGTGCCAGAATAGCTTGGCGCCTATGGCGAAAAGCTATTCTGGAACCACCCTTCAACTACTGGCACCACCCTTGAACTATCATAGTCACATTTATTTTAAGCCATGGGTGTATCAGGATGAAAAGGGTTAAAAAGGACAGGTGCACAAACGGCCATATGAATTTATTCAAAGGATTTTCGTTCTCAAAGAAAGAAAGAAACAAAAGATTTCATCCGCGGGTCTTTGTCTATAAAACAAACAAACAAACAAAGAAATAAACAAACTAACGCCATCGGGTTTTCACCCTCGTTAAGCCATACAAACAAACAAACAAACAAACAAACAAACACAAAAAGAACGAACGAACAAACAAACGTTTTGAATGGACAAACCAATCTTTGCAACCAGCCTCGTTTCTAAAACATGAGACACGTATGAGACACACCTGGACAAAGGACAAAGTCTGCATATCAAATACTTATGCATTGTATAATGTGATCATGGGGACGATCAATATACGGCAAAACACTATTAACAGCAAACTGCGACAATAAAAAAAAGTTTATTAACCCTTTTAGTCCCGGGACCCTGCAGCAGGAGATGGATTGATCATGACAATTCGAGGATAGTGCCAGATGAGCTTGGCGCCTTCAGGCGCCAAGCTCATCTGGCACTTCCCTTGAATTATCATGATCGATCCATCTCCTGCATCTGGTACATAGTCGTTAGGCAACACCTAAAAAAAATTGAGAAATGGGACCTTGGGGCTAACAGGGTTAACAATAATAACACGTAATTAATTTAATCACGAGTAATGTTAATGACTGCCTCCGGGTGTTGAAATTTAAATGCAATGTCCCATTGTGTGAACAAATTGCAAAGCAAAAGTGACATTATCCATTGACACTGGGCGCATATTTTGCTTCTGAAATCCGTGTTCATCCAACGACCAAAAAAGCCACAACCGCTCAAAGAACAAGGGATACAAACTGGTCTCAGCAAGAGGCATAGATCCTCATGAGCCCCAGCGACTGCTAGGGGTGCTCCATTTTTCTCGGAGGTCAAGGGGATAAATTTTACCGAGGCCCAACTGAAGCTATACACCCCACATCACAGGCGTGTGACGTTGTTGCGAAACCAGTATTTTCTATTTCTCGTATTATATAGAGGTGGTCGATTTTGCAACTATCATCTATCTCATGCCTGTACCCACATCCCAACCCAACCCCACCAATTCCAACCCCCCCCCCCCCCGCCCCCCCCCCCCCCCACCCCACCCACACACACACACACACACACACACACACACACACACACACACACACACACACACATACACACACACCTCCACCAACCACCGTTGTTTGAGTTTTACTAGGAACCAACTGGGTATCCGATTTTCACGGTGGGCAGTTTTTCGCTGGTATAAACTCATTGGAGACGTGCCGCATAGGCCGCGTATCCGGTGGCGGCACGTCTCCTATGAGCTAATGGAGAAATATACCGACAGTCAACAGCTCTAGCGTGAACAATGAGATGATGTGGCTGCGTGCGACTTGCAAATCAAGGCCATCCAGCAATATTTCTGACGACCCGTCCTGTGAAACACATCAACGATTTCCGGAAATCAAAAAGTAGGTCAGAACTGCACGTGTTTCGACGAACACAGTGGATTGAAAGGCCGGGGATCGCATGTTTGCCCAGGCTTTAACTCATTCGAGAAGTGCCTGGAAGAATCACCGCGACCAAAAGCGCTACCGACAGCAAAAGGGTTAACGGCCGCTGTACTATCGAGCATAGTGCTATTGACATGTAGAGTTACCGACACGTAGTTCTATCGACAAGCAGTGCTCGTCATCCGTAGAGCTGACGGGATTCAGCCATTGTTCCCCCGTTACCACGTCGACAAAAGCTCACACGCAAAAACAACAGAACACGGAAAAAAAAAAGAGACAAGCGTACCAAATGTAACACCCGAACCCAAGGTCGATGTATCATATTCCCTCTGTAATGACCGTCAATCGGTCCTCTCACAAATAATTTATACTCCCTTTTTTCTACCGTGACGAAACAAATAATAATCATAAAAATCAACGCCTTTTGTTCTGGGCAGTATCCAATAACTTCACTAATTACCAGCATTGTTCTAAGCTCCTATCGCCAACTTCTCTGCGATTGCAATGAATCTGCGTGTAGCATAGATCCTCATTAGTCATGAGCCTTAGCACACCTCTAGAAACAGTCCCCCCCCCCCCCACCCCCCCAACCCCCACCCCTCACCCTGTCTTGATGAGACGAGAGAGTATGCACTTAACCCTTATTATTCGGGATACTTCAGTGTGTGAATAAGTTTGACTAAAATAGTTCAGGGGTAGTGCCAGAATAGCTTGGCGCCTATAGGCGCCAAGCTATTCTGGCACCACCCGCGAACTAAAGTCATTGGTCTATATCCTTATCTGTAAGTACTATAATGTAGCGTGCATAAATTATGGCAGTGTACAAATTTCAAGCTTTTAGCCTCAGTATGATTGGGTTAAGTGTATGGAGCAAGCCCCTGTTGGGTCCCAAGCCCTTGTTGGGTCCCAACCTCGGCGCCGACCCAACCTCGGCCAGAGTGACATATAATGCTAAAAAAAAAATAGTAAGATATGTTAGCTTTTCAGCTTGAATTACTAAAAGTTCTCACGAATATAATAACGGTTACATCAGTGATTAGCCATCCCACTGGCCTACAAGTTCACAAAATTGTTCTGACATACAGTGCTCACAAAAAAAGGACGTCATACTTTCAAGCTTGATTTACAAAAATGTCCCCAAAAGGGTCATTAAACAAAAATCAGATCAAAAAGGTGACTGCAGTTTGCAGACGGTGTTCTGGGACATGTTGGCAATTCAAGCTGAAATTACGACGTCCCTTAATTTTTGTGAGCACTGTATGTCACACCAGTGTTATTAAATTGTAGGCCAATGGGATGATTGTTGATTGTACATTGCTTAACGTCCCGACAGCAACAAGGCTTTCTCAAGACGTGCCTGCACTGCTTGTGAAAAAAAAATAAATAAACAGAACATTGAATGTATGTCGCCAGCCGGTCAAATACGTTAAATAAACCTAACACATGGGGCTAAATAAAGCTAAGACCATTTAGCAACACACATCCAATATCAAGAGCTACAGGCAGTGCAGACAGTAGGGAGAGTTTTAAAAAGGCAAATACAGGTGAATGGACCTCGGGTAGACAGAAACACATGCCCCAGAATAGAGAGAAAAACCCACCCTGTGGGGCTGACCAGGGTGACCCTGGGAACTAAAAAATACCTAACCCCACCCAAGTCCCCCAGGGCAGACCCGGGTGGGGTCCCAATGGGATGGCTAATCACGGGTTTACCCGTGATTATATCCATGCTAAGGACATTTAGTCATTAACCCATTCAGCCCTGACGCACTACAGCAGGAGGTTCTTTCTCCGGGTACTCCGGTTCTTCCACCCCCCCCCCCCCCCCCCACTTTGGTACCGGTTTCAGGCCACTTTACAAATTTCAAATACAAGCGATCAAAAATCTCTGTAACTTCAGTAGCTGACTGGCCCTCCGTTTGTCTTGTACTGTGTTTGTCTTAAATGGCGTAAATCCGTGTCTGTTTCGTGAGTGTGTGTGTTGGGTTTCAGGCGCGGCGCTTTGAGTCGATTTCCCCAAAATTGAGAAAAAGCGCCTATATAATAACGGTATTATTATTATTATTATTATAGATGGTTCGACTATGATAATTCAAGGGTCGTGCCAGATTAGCTTGGCCAAGCTAATCTGGCACTACCATTGAATTATCATGGTCGATCCATCTCCTGCAACAGGCGCATAGTCGTTAGATGACGCCTCCAAAATTTGAGAAATACGGCCGTCGGGTTGAGTGAGTTAAAGCTGAAAAGTTAACATGCCTTACTATTTGTGAGCAGTATACGTCACTCAGGCCGAGGTTGGGTCGACGCCGAGGCTGGGACCCAACAGCCCCTTCTCAACAGCCCAGGCAAAAAGACGGGTTTTCTCAAGACAGCGCGTCCGTGGAAAGGTTCTGGTAAATCAAAAGTGGCACAGTGGCAGTGCGCCTAAACTGATGAGTGTACAGGTCGTATCTCCATACGCCACAGCTGTCCCCATAACCCGCCCGTGAGGAACGTCCATTAACCCATATCATACTGAGGCTAAAAACTTCAAATTTGTACACTGCCATATTATGCAAGCTACATTATAGTACTTACAGATAAGGATATAGACCAATGGCTTTAGTTCAAGGGTGGTGCCAGAACAGCTTGGCGCATAGAGGCGCCAAGCTATTCTGGCACTACCCTTAAACTATTTTAGTCAGGCACTACCCTTCAACTATTTTAGTCAAACTTATTTCACACACTGGTGTTTTCCGAATGATAAGGGTTAACACTTCGTGTCGTGGGCGATAACCCCCGATCAATCAATCAATCAATCAATCAATCACCTTCTCAACCTGGGGTGAGGGTGGGTCGAGAGGGGGGGGGGGGGGGGAGACTGCCCCCGGAGGACAGCAGGTGGCGGGTGCTCCATCGGGATCTATGCGTGCTGGTCTGTGATTTTGGGCCTTACGGCCTCCGGCCGAAAGGTCCAAAATCACATACCAGCACACTAATATAATAAATAATGTAATAATAATATTGCCTTTTGCTGCATGGCCACCTCACCTGCAGCCACGTTCGTAATACACCGATGAGTAAAAGAAATGCGACATTTTAGGAACCAGTGGAAACGCTAGTGTTTCCGATGGTTCCGAAAATGAGGCATTTCGTCTGCTCGTCAGCACACAACAAGGGTTACGGTGTGTCTGATTCTTCTTCCATGCGAGATGGACTGATACTGTGCGCGAGGATCTCACAGGGTCTTTGCAAGAGGCACAGCTCCTCATAAGCCCCAGTAGGCTACAGGGACTTATGAGGATCTATACCTCTCGTGGCCAATAAAGCATTCTTATATGGTTCGTTCCAAATAAAAAATACGCCACTTCAGAATACAATACTACACTGACTGCCGTCTTCGATCATCGAAGACGGCAGTCAGTCTGGCAGGACCAGCATAAAAACCACAAGCAGCTTGAAAACAAAACATTTTCAGTTCATTTCCATTATGAATACGCATTTTCAGAAGGGCAAAAATGCAAACGCACCCATTAGCTCCATCAACTCCAACTCCGTGTGATTCCACCGGTTGAATTGAAAAGAAAAGGGGGGGGGGGGGGGGGGGGATTTCATTGATTTTTTTGTGGTGTGTTTCAACATCAAAAACTGAACATAAAAAGAAGAATATTTTTCTCATTTGTTAGTTATAAGGCCCATCTATGCAAGGGAGTTGGAAAATGTTTTGCAATTCTGTTGTCATTAAAACCTTTTCTAAAGCGTAGCTTTTGGCTATGAAATATTCATATGGTTTAACTCAGTGCGACCGGCACCATTCAATCGCACAGACGCGTGGCCGTAGTTTGTGCTTAGAAGTAAAATAATGGCTTACAGTTGTTGTTGGCTTTTTAAGTTGTTTTTGTTGTTGTTGTTTTCCAGCGAGCTACAAACACTGGAGACGCCAATAATCACATGTACTGGAGAGAATGAGGGTCAAAGAAATTATGAACTACAAGAATATGACGGCATCATGCTGTCGAGTGACGTAAATGTTTTCTTGTTACTGTCATTATATACTAATGACGTGCAATCTATTTATCCCAAACTCTTCAATGTCTTGTGGACAAAATGGCGGGAGATCTGCGGAAATATTTCACATCGCAGTAGCTGCATTGACTAGAGAAAAAACTTATTGTGATGACTCCCTGTACACAAAATAACACATACATATTTGAGATTGTTACTACACACTCAAAAAAGTCTTGGTACAAAGGTAACAAAGTTGCTTTAGTAATTTACTGTAACACCAACCAAATGAAAGAGTGTGTGCACGTGTGCTTGAGTGTGTGATCCACAACGTAAAAGACACTTTAAGGTACTAACGCAAAAGTACTTTGTGCGCACACACACACACACACACACACACACACACACACACACACACACACACACACACACACACACACACACACACACACATACAAATAAATTTAACATGCATATGAAAAGATTTATTTTTTCACAGCATTCTTTCACGACTAAAATGAAAAGGAAAAAGAAAACTTTCCAGAGTACAGTTCACGACTAAAAGCCACCATTTTTGTTGGTTTGTTGTTAACAGGTTGTTGTTTTGTTTTTTGTTGGATTTTTTTTTGGGTTGGTTTTGTTGTTGTTGTTGTTGTTGTTTGTGAGCGTTCTTTTAATAGCGGGTAAGGTGCCTCTCCAGTAAGCAAAAATCCTTCGCTCCGACGTCGACAGACGTCGGCGCGAGAGATTTTTGCTTACTGGGAAGGCACCAGTCCCCAGTTGCAGGAAACTTTTCCAGGCCAGAAGATGCCAATCAATTATCCCTCTGCATAGCAGCGAGATTTTTACGTGGGGCTAAAAACAAGGGGGAGGGGGGGGGGGGGGTAGGAAAATGACGGACCTAGGGCCAGTTGCATGAGTGATCTTAGTCCTGCGCCAGCCACTAAGCAAGCTGCTCCGCTAAGCGGAGCAGCTTGCTTAGTGGCTGGCGCAGGACTAAGACCGTTCATGCAACTGACCCCTGGACATTGTAAATTACGTGCAATTCCACCCTGATCCCCAAAATACACTGACACTGTCATTCACATGTAAAAAAAAATAATATAATTTTAAAAAATAATAATAATTTTTTTTTTAATTCTATAAGATGTGTACTACTGAAATCCCCCAAAAATAATTATGCAAAATCTGTCCATTCCGAGGGACGTAAAAACACGCGCCTACGGCGTATCCAGATGCGGGTGACCGCGACTGAGTTAACCAGCTAAATCGGTCCAACATTGCGCGTGTGCTGTGTGGCCGCAGTATTTTCGGGCAGTTTTGCTACAGAGAAACGCCGTCTTGACAGTATATTTTCCACGCTACTCACTTACCCAGCAGTTTCGGTGAGTTTCCGCAAACAGCCAAGTCGCTGTTCTGATCATAACTTAGCACTAATAATTGACTTTTTTTAAAAGAGTAAAATAAAACGAACATGATTTGTTTTCTCTCACGCGTTCAGGGCCGAGAAAATCTGAACACGACCCAAATGCAAGAGACATAGATCCTCATGAGCCCCCGCATTTGCGGGGGCTCATGAGGATCTATGCCTCTTGCTGACATCACTCTGAATCCATGTTTATAGGACATCTAGGTTTTGTTGTTGTCTTGAATTAACAAAGATTGTAGAAACAAATTCTGCGTCAACTGGCGCGTAAACAAACGTATACAAAATGGGTACGGCTAACTTCAAAGACAATATCCCCAAAATTTAAAAAAAAAAAAAAAAAAAACAATAGGAAGAAATACCCATAATAAGCACAGACTCATTCCAATAAATTATTCACTGTTGCACGCTCACAGGCCTGTGCATCATTTTCAATCACCTCGTGCCATCTTCCAGGGGGCACAGTGTCTCATGAGCCCACGCTGCCACAGGGGCTCATGAGAACCTTTACCTCTTGGCGCACCACCCCCCACCCCACCCCCCCCCCACCCCCCCAAAAAAAAAAATAAAAATAAATAAATAAAAACACGAATCTGCCTATAAATATATTATCAGACTGAGGTACTCACCCCGGAGCTTAACTCTAGAACTATAGAGAGGTGTGTTGTTGTTGTTTTAGTGGTTTTGTTTGTTCGTTTGTTCGAGTGTTGGTTTTTGGCGTTTTTTGTTTTGTTTGTTTGTTTGTTTGTTTGTTTGTTTGTTTGCGAGTTTTTTGTCTGTTTATTTATTTGTTTGTTTGTTGTTGTTGTTTGTTTTTTTTGGGGGGGGGGGGGGGGCGTGCGGGGAGGGGGTTGCTGTTGATTCAGACAGTATAACTTTTCATCTGCGCATAAATTCTCGGGAGCCCTTGCAGCCGCAGGGGCTCATGAAAATGTATACCCCTTGCTGTGACAAATCGGTCAAAAGTACATCTTCAGACTGAAGGGTTAGTTCTAAGATTGAACTTAGTTGGTTTTTTTTTTGTTCTTGTTTTTTTGTGTTTTTTTTTTTTTTTTTAGATGCCCGGCACTGTTTCATAAGCCTTTTCGTACAGACCTCAGTCTGAGGATGGAATGGCGGCAGACCGTTGCCAGCAAGAGATATAAATTCTCATGAGCCCCTGCGGCCGCTTGCTGTGAAAAATCGGCCAGAAATACATCCTCACACTGAAAGGTTATAATTTTATTATTTCTATAACTATGCATGGTTGCTGTTTGGCCGATGCTATTTCATACGCATGAGATATAAATTCTCACGAGGCCCCTGCGGCCGCAGGGGCTCGTGAGAATTTATATCTCTTGCTGGCAACGGTCTGCCGCCATTCTATCGTCAGACTGATGGGTTAGTTCTTTACAACCATGCATGGTTTTTGCTTGGCGGCCGCTGTTTCATAATCCCCCTTTATCCCCGGGTCGATGGGGCGCGGACGAAACAGGCATCAAAAATTGATCAAAGCCAACGGCAATTCCGTTTGAAAGCCACGTCATAAAATTCGCAGCTTACTTTTTTGTTTCTGTTATCGCTATGCTTGCTCTCTCTCTCTTGCGCTCTCTCTCTCTCTCTCTCTCTCTCTCTCTGGCATTGTTAATATCTTTACCGTTGTAAAATAAAGATTCATTGATTCATTGATTCTCTCTCTCTCTCTCTCTGTTCAATTCGCTATCTCTCTCTCTCTCTCTCTCTCTCCTCCCCCCGGCTCTCTCCACTCTCTCCTCTCTCTCTCTCTCTCTCTCTCTCTCTCTCTCTCTCTCTCTCTCCTCTCTCTCTCTCTCTCCTGTCAAACTTGTAACGGCCGTTGATAAAGTTTCATTATCTTATTTAATTTAAATTTAATATATA
>BTPG01000007.1:20043166-20178166 GCA_036245525.1 Semisulcospira habei | reverse complement strand
CCTTTCTATATTTGTTTCTCTCTCTCTCTCTCTCTCTCTCTCTCTCTCTCTCTCTCTCTCTCTCTCTCTCTCTCTCTCTCTCTCTCTCTCTCTCTCTCTTTACCGACATGCAAAATCGTAATCTAAATACTGTTCCGAAACGAACAGACGAACTGAGAATTGGCCATCTTAACATATACCATCTAGTTAACAAGGTGCCCGATTTATCCGTGTTCCTGAACACGCCCTTACATTTTCATAGTTTTGGTGTGTCCGAGTCGAGGCTTAAAAGTTCAATAAGGGATAACTCCATTTCTGTCCCAAATTTCTCAGTACTCCGCAGAGATGCCTCAAGCCCACAACACACTGGACTAGCTGTATATATACATAATTCAATACTTGGTAACGTCGAACGGCGACAAGACTTAGAGTCAGCTCGTGGAAAGCTTGTGGGTAGAAGTGAAGACATCTAAATCACCCCCCGTCCTCATTGGCTTTATTTATAGAAATCCCGCAGCCAGCTGGGACTGGTATGATGACTTCGTAGCAATGATGGATAGCGTAAATCAAAATAAAGCTGACGTTGTTCTTTTGGGCGATTTTAATATTGATCTTTCTAAATCTAAAGGGTCCAATGCTGCATGGGCGTCAACAACAGCACTATTCGGTTTACAACAGTTAATTAAAACCCCCACTATAACCACATGTACATCTTCAACCTTGATTGATCATATTTATGTGACAAATGATGATAAAATATCAAATGTACATGTTCCCTCCTTAGCTGTCAGTGACCATAACCCAGTATGTTGCACAGTCTCCATGAAACTAGACAAAGAGAACAAAACGAGACATAAAACAATTAAATATCGTTCTTTCAAAACATTTAATAACGGCGACTTTCTGCGGGATCTGCGCAATACTCCTTTCAGGGACGTGTATAACCACACTTCTCCTGACAGTGCCCTGTCGTACTGGATGGATCTATTCCTTGGAGTCCTAAATAAGCATGCGCCCATACGAGAAAAACGAGTTAAGCACTCTACCCTGCCACCCTGGTTAACAGTAGATGTCAAACAGGCCATGTCATTTAGAGACAAACTTAAGAAAGAAAAACAGTTTGATGAATATAAGAAACAACGAAATCGTGTTAAATACTTAGTGAAAGCGTCAAAAAAACTGTTCTTCCAGGAAATGATTAGGGACAAAAAAGATACAGCATCGGTGTGGAAAGCCCTGAACGTTATAACAAAGGGTAAATCAGCCCCTGAAATACCATCCCATTTGTCAGCTGATATATTAAATAAGCACTTCCTATCGACAGCTGAAACACTTGCTCAGTCAGCTGCAAGTAGTAACGCAGAGTACCAAGTTCCTAGTGTACTGGAAAAATACTGTGAGGCCAAAAATATATTGCAGACATTCATCATTCCTGATATTACCGTCGCTGAAGTCGGCAAATTCATCTCTAGCATGCCGAACAAAAAGTCCACCGGGATGGATGGTATAGACAACAAAATTCTGAAAATGTCACTACCATATACGGTAGAGGCACTCACTTATATCTTTAACCTCTGTATAAAACACAGCACGTTTCCAACTATTTTCAAAGAGGCCAAGGTAATTCCAATCCCTAAATCAAAAGATCTTGAAGATGTCAATAACTACCGTCCTATCTCACTTTTGTCGGCCCTGTCAAAGCCCCTTGAAAAACACATACAAAAACACCTCCTCGATTTTCTAGAAAAGGGCAATTTCATAAATATTCATCAGTCCGGCTTTAGACCGAAACACTCATGTCAGTCAGCACTGGCACACATTGTAGACAGCTGGCTGGAATCAATAAATAAAAACCTGATGTCTGGAGCTGTTTTCTTAGACCTACAAAAAGCATTTGATCTTGTCGACCATGACATTCTCTTAAAGAAGCTAGCAGCATACCATATAAGTGAAACTGCCATAGCATTTTTTAGATCATACCTAAAAGACAGAAAACAAAAGGTATATACTCATGGAAAATACTCTAAACAAGGACAAGTTAACTACGGCATCCCCCAGGGGTCGATCTTGGGACCTCTTCTATTTATAATATTCATTAATGATTTGCCTTTGCATATTACTAACACTGATGTTAATTGCAACCTGTTTGCGGACGACACGAGCCTCCATGTTTCGGGTAAAAAAAACAGCTGACATTACCATTAGCTTACAAAGTAGTCTCAGCGAGGTTTCCGACTGGTGTAGAGAGAATCATATGGTTCTTCATCCAGGAAAAACAAAGAGTATTTTAATCACTACACGACAAAAACACCAACGCCGACCACAGCCGTTACATTTACAACTGAACGCTAAACCGATAGAACAAGTCACAGAGCGTAAATTCTTGGGAATACACGTTGACGAACAATTATGTTGGGAGACGCATATAAATACAGTCTGTAAAACCATTGCTAAAAACACTTTCCTGTTGTCCCAGCTTAGACAAGTAACGGATACACATACTCGTAAACTGTTTTTTCATGCCCATATCAAGTCTCACGTTGATTATGTCTCCACAGTGTGGGACGGTTGTAGTGATGTTCACATGAACAGGTTAAACTCTATATATAAAAGAGCTGTCAAAATGATAGATACGCGGCCCATTCCTACCACAGACAAATTTAGACATCTAAACATTCTCGGCCTGCGTCAACAACTTAGTTTCAACAAATGCATCCTCATGCACAAGATATTAAATAACATGACACCGCAGTATCTAACCACCAAATTTGTGCCACAGCAAGAACGCGAACGGTCCTCAAGGAACAATACTTTACCCCTACCTCTGCCTAGAATTGACCTCTTTAAAACTAGTTTATCCTTTTCTGGACCGTTTGTATGGAACACTATTCCTGCACATTTGAAGACTATAGCCTCACTTGGAATCTTTAAAACGAAACTTTTCGATTACCTGATGAGCCAAACATAACAACACTGGGCATTTAAACAAACCCTGATGGTTAATGCTTTTATGTAATATAATTATGCATTTATTTATATTGTTGGTGTGTGTGTGTGTGTGTGTGTGTGTGTGTGTGTGTGTGTGTGTGTGTGTGTGTGTGTGTGTGTGTGTGTGTGTGGTATAAGATGAATGTTAAGTGTTATTATTATTTTTTGTCATTTTGTTTATATAAATTTTATTGTTGCATGAAATAATATGTGTAAATATAATTCTTTATTATTATTATTATCTTTTAATCTATTTTATCTTGTAGATGTTAGCAACGGCAAGTTTGTAAAATGACGATTTGTGTCAAAACTTTTTACCCTTGATAAATAAAGTTTCATCATCATCATCATCATCATCATCTCTCTCTCTCTCTCTCTCTCTCTCTCTCTCTCTCTCTCTCTCTCTCTCTCTCTCTCTCTCTCTCTCTCTCTCTCTCTCCCCCCCCCCCACCAAAAAAAAAAATAAAAAAATAAAATAAAATAAAATAAATAAAATAAAATAAAATAAATAAATAAATAAAATAAAATAAAAAAAATTCCCCTCTTTCATTTTCTCACCTCCTGTTGCGCCCTCCTCCCCTCCCTTGCCCACCTTCCCGGGAAAATAAAAGCAGATGCGCACGTGAAACACAATAACTCCGCGTCATATTATTTTCGGGTGCAGCGCGGTGCAGCAGCGTGCACTATCTCTTGCAGTTCTCCCGCACTGACCCAAACCCCGCATCACTCAATTCTTTACGCAAAGGGAATGAATTAAATACGCACAGACCTCCCTTGCAAGAGGCATAGATTCTCATGAGCCCCTCGAAGCAGGGGCTTATGAAACTCTATGCCTCTTGCAGATGTAATTTTGTCTGGCGCTCACCAAATCCCCAAACCGCTAACATCGTTAGGCAAGAAAAGTGGATTAAATGTGTAGGTACTTTGCTTGAAAAGAGGCACATATTTCAATGAGCCTCTGGGGCTCATGAGAATCTATGCCTTTTGCTCACCACAACCGTCCAACGAAGAAGAAGAAGAGTATGCCTTTTTTTTTTTTTTTGCTGAAGGAGCCTGATCTGGCTCCATATTTATTTCCTAGTTTCAACCCAACGACTCTCTCGCCTTTTGACGAGAACGAAAATAGCACGCCGATCCCTTGGCAGCGGCAAGAGGCATAGATCCTCATGAGCCCCCGCAACTGTAGGGGCTCATGAAAATCTATGCTTTTTCAGACGGCTGGTTTGGAGAGGAGGGGGGAGAGGGAGGGGGGAGGGGGGTAGGATTTCTTCCTCTCCTTAACTCCGGTTCCAGAGCTCGTCTCCAAGAAATTAAATCATTATTTTGCATAAAGCACCGCCGGGTTCTCGACAGATCTTTCGTGGCCTCTGGAGAAAGCCAACTATCCGAAAGCCGGACGCACCCGTATGAGCCATTTATTTTGATACCCTGAGATCTTGCACTTCTGCGCAAGTCTGTTGGGGTCCTGTTGCTGTGCACGAGAGTCCTATGCTGAGAAGTCTAGACCTACACGGTGACTGTCAGACTGTAAGATTCAAGCACCTCAGAGACAGGACAACGAAAGTGACTGTCAGCGTGTGAAATGCAAAGAAAGTCCCAAAAAGAAAATAAGCACGCTTCAAAAGGTCAAATACAACATTTAAAAAAAATTATTTTCGAAAAGAACATACAAACAAAAATACAACGCACTGCTTATCTTTCTTAGACGAGACGTTTGTTATTACACACGGGGGTGCAGTTGGGGGGTGGGGGTGGGGGGGGGGGGTGAGGAGGGGGTCATTTCACGAATCACGAACAAATAAACAAATAAAACAAACAAGCCAATTAAAATTAAAATTAGCGCCTAAGCTCCCACAGTTAAAAAAAAAAAATCAAAATAACAGTACACCACCATACAATGTATAGTTCAATGGTTCGGAAACTCAGTTAGTCTCCAGACTCGAGTTTGCACTGCCGTGAACCTATAGTGAGTTTGAACATCGCGCTATTCTACACCGCAGATCTGGGACGGTTGTCGAATCGGGAGTGTTGACAGCCATGGCGGGTGTCTGGTTTGGGGCTCGGTGGTCGCGATATTATCCCGGCTGCGTAAACATAGCAGCATAGAGGCAACACTAGCCAGCAAGATACAATACATACAGATTCTTATGTGACCGCGCCTACTCCTAGACGCGTATGAGCACTATGTGACTCTTGCAGCTGTCGACATTTTGACTGTGTTCTTTTCATCACCACAACCCGATTAAACTAGGTAAACATAGCAACATGAAGGTAATTCGACTCAGAAATACATATAGCTTCTCACAAGCCCACGCACTCTGTGCGGAACTCATGAAGATCTATGCCTATTAGAGAGTTTCATCTATGGTTGTAGGCGAACATTTCTAACATGTCTAATAGTCTCATGTAAAAACAAGAATATATTTATCCTCGTGAAAGTATGCGGTATCAGCGGAATGAATGTTTATTGATAGGTTCATTTGTCTCTGTGCATATCAGACGGAACAGAGTAGAACCTTCTGCCGTACCATCTGACGGCAGTTCCCCTGAAAGTCTTCAAGCTCCACCTTGTACTGCCCCCAGCCCTCCACCAAATAACAGCCCTGTCATAGCTCATGTCAGTATATATACTAATGGTCAAAACTTAAGGGCTACCCCACTTTTTGTGTCATTGTTTATCCTCGCAAGTGCGCTAATAAAATTCAATGTTCTTTCGATCCAAATGGGTTAAATGTTGACCTCAGACAGTCCGCTGTACAGTGAACAATAGACAACAATTCATCAATTTCCACGAACGTGTCAAATGCACGTGAAACATCGTCAGGTTTTGTGAAAAGCTGTGCGATATTGGCAAGCGTACGGCCAAAGGCAGGCAGGTGGAAAAACTCGGTAAAGTCGTGATGCACGTGCTAAAGGGGTCAGTCGTGCTACAAATACCGGTACAGTAGGGGCATAATTGGCATTTTTTTTCCTAACCATGCCAACACGACGAAGCCTAACGCCAGTAGATCAAAACCGGACGCTAGCATGGCTGCAGGATGGAATTTCAGGATGAGAAGTTGGGAGACGTCTTGGGGTGTCCCATTCAGTGATCAAGAGGCTGCTGGCACGATTCCAAGAAGCTGGAAGGGCAGAACGACGAGCCTGCTCAGGACGCCCGCGCTGAAACAGCAGAAGGGAGGACAGATACCTCTGTGTGGCGGCTCTGCGCGACCGAACTGTCACGTCAACCACTCTGCGACGTCAACTGATGCAAGCTGCAAACGTTAACGTGAGCAGAAGCACAGTCTCCTGACGTCTGCGTGAATATGGCCTGGCTTCGTGCAGAGCAGCAGTGAGAATACCCCTCACTCCAGCTCATCGCTGAGCCCGGGTTGCTTGGTGTCAACATGTGAGGTGGAACAGACTCCAGTGGACTCAGGTTCTGTTTACTGTGTCACGGTTCACTGTGTCCTTCAACCACGGCGGGATGAGGGTCTGGAGACGCCAGGGCGAGCGATTCACGGATGGATGCGTCCATGAGGTGGATCGCTACGGAGGGGGCTCAGTCATGGTCTGGGCAGGCTTCAGCAGGGATGTAGGACCCCCTCTCCACGTCATCCGAGGCACCCCGACTGGACTGCGCATTCGGGACGAGATTGTGCAGCCCACCATCCCGCCAGCTCTCCAAGCCATAGGCGACAATGCTGTTCTGCAGGACGACAACGCTCGACCTCATCGCGCCCGTGTGGTGGATGAGTACGTTGAGCAACGGGGCATCATGAGGATGGAGTGGCCAGCTCGTCCACCTGATCTGGCTCCCATCGAGCACCTCTGGGACGTGCTGGGACAACGTGTAGTCAGCAACCACCGCCCCCCCCCCCCCAACCCTCCCCCCCCCCCGTCCCCCACCTCAAGGCGTCCCCAAGCTGACTCAGTTCCTGCATCAAGAGTGGGAAGCGATCCCACAACATGTTCTCCGAACCCTGGTGAACTCCATACGTCAACGCTGTATTGAATGCTTGGGTACACTCGCTACTGACTGGACCAGTATTGTGTGACTTTTCAAATGAGTTAGTTAGTTATTAGGGTTTTAACGCCGAGCAGGCGACTAAGGCCATCTCACGGCGGGATGGGTAAAAATCTGGTCAGCCAGACTAAAAGAAAGGTCTTAAAACAGGATGTAAATATACCTTAAAAATGTCATGCTAAAATCAGTGTCGCACAAGTCTTTAAAAGAAACGTCTACAGACTCTCAAAAAGGGACTTTTCAAATGAGGGGTGGGTGAACATTCTAACGTACTGCTGTTGTTACCATTGTTTGATTTACTCAAAGCTTAAATGAAAATATTGCTTAATAAATTAGCAAAGTACTGACTCCAAGTATATTGTTGCATTATTTGTGTGGTGTCGTCGGTGCGTCTGCGATAAAATGTATGCAAACCAAGGGGAATCACAGCGCTGGACAGACAACAGTTAGATCCCTGCCCCCCTATCAGGCACCCGATCGCCAGCCCACAGAGAAATACGCAGGTATAGAATAAGACGATCATTTCCATCCTTAAAATGTAGCCCTAAGTTTTGACTATTAGTATAGTTTTAATTTGTAACTAACTGAGTTTTCAGAAGTGAACCCGCCCGTATATGTGCCTCAGCATACCCAAGTATATTCCGCAGTGAACCCGACTTTGTCTTTACCAGAACGAAAGATGGCAAAAAAAAGTGTGTTCATTTATATGGTCAATGATGTACGGTTACTGAAAAAACAAAAGAAACGGCTGGAACTCACTGCAAACCACAATAGCGCATATCCCTCCCCCCCCCCCCCTCCCCCACTCAGCCTGGAAATTAAAATTGTGTAAACTGAAAAGGCAAAACTTAAGCACAGATTCTCATGGGTCACGATCCTGTAATTTGACGGACTTCTGAGGATCTATGCCTTTTCCCATCTGTAGAAAGGACCACTACCACACTGTCCTAGATACACTCACTGATACGCACCTCCTATCTGAAATAAACATAGATCCTCATGGCGCCCGCACTTGCGAAAGCTAATGCGAATCATGCCTCTTGCCTGCTTCTATCATCATGCTGGTCTGTACATAGAAGAATATGCGCGAGTTGATTCAGTGACTGCCTTCTATAGTGTATTAGACGCGTTGACAGCAATTATAAACAGACCGCTCTGCTGGAAAAAGGGGACAGAAACAGAGGATAGCGCGAGCTCACATTCCAGCGAATCAAAATGATTAAGCGTTTCGGAGTCTGAGTTAGAACTGAACTGTCACTGATCATGGACTGTGAATTACGTTTCTGGACCATTAGAGCGTATATATACGCTCTATGTTCTGGACTACCACAAAGTGTCTTCAGTAACTCATTCGAGACGTGTCGCCTCCGGATACGCGACTTATGCCGCGTATCCGGAGGCGGCACGTCTCGAATGAGTTCAAGGCAGGTTAACATGTTATTTAGCAGGTTTCACAGGCGTCAGTTCTATCTGTTCAGCTTGTCTGGTAGTGCTTCATAACCGTATACCCGCTTGTGCCGCGTCCCTACGGCGTGATCAGAAAGCCTCGAAAATGTCATCAGTCGCTCATTACAATGGCAGACATCTTCGAAGCTGTAACTCTTATCATTTGGAATACACCAGTGTGTGAAATACGTTTGACTAAAATAGTTCAAGGGTAGTGCCAGAATCTCTAGGCGCCAAGCTTTTCTGGCACCACCCTTGAACTAAAGCCATTGGTCTATATGCTTATCTGTAAGTACTATAATGTAGCTTGCATATGACAGTGTACAAATTTGAAGCTTTTAGCCTCAGTATGGTATGGGTTAAGAAGCTAAACATGGTTTGTATTTATAACCTGACACCCGGTCATGCTCTGCGACACAACACAGGCACCAAGAAGAGGCATACCCAAAGATCCACATTTGTCGTGGCGGTAGCGAATCGAGGGAGACAGCCAGTGTCCGCCAGACCTCTCCACGCCCAACGCAGCAGGGTGATGAAGATCTATGCCCCCCTTGCAGGTTGGAGTTAGTTATTGGGGTTTAACGCAAGCAGGCGATCGCGACTAAAGCAGTCTCACGGTGGTAAGTGTAAAGTCTGGTAGGCCAGACTAAGAGAAAGGTCTTAAAACATGACGTAAGTGCAGTTTAAAAGTAGTCCTTTGCTAAACTTGCAGGCTGGGAGTGTTCGCTAAAGAACTGAGCGGCGCGTAAAGTCTGTATTCCTGATATCTGGAATATCTAAAATGCGCAGGCGTAGTCTAAAAAGCTTGGCACAGATTCCACAGCGACTGTCCAGCTTTGGATAAAGTCGAAAGAAAGCCTTCCCTTGCAAAAATGCAGATTCAATCCGTTGTTGTTGTTGTTTTTGTTTGTTTGTTTGTTTGTTGTTGTTGTTTTTAACTCCCTTTTTCTCCTCCCTTTCTTTCTTTGCGTCCATTTCCTATCTCCCACCCCACTCCCCATTCGCCGTTCGGCGTACCGTTCTCCACCCCCACCCCCCGCCCCTCCACTGTTCGTCTTCAAAAGAATAGCATGCAGAGATCGGTATTTTCCATTCTTCATGCGAAAGACAGCGGCATAATGTATTAATTCAAGTCTGAAAGCAATTCTGTGTAAAGTCGCGTCCTCTGCATATCTATCATTATTAACCCATTCCCTGCCGAGATAGTAAAAAATGGACCACCACCTGACTGCAAGAGGCATAGATCCTCATGAGCCCCCGCAGTTGCGGGGGCTCATGAGGATCTATGCCTCTTGCTCAGACCACTTTGGTATCCAAGCTCGTGTTGACGGCTGGGGATCATACGATGATTTCAAACTTCTTTCGCGCCAACTCGCAATGAAAGGGTTAATATGCCACGCGCCCACCCCCATCACCAGCAGTCCTACTGTACTCCCACCCTATTTAAGTATATCATGTCATACGCTCTCCACATTATTTTGGTTGGTGGGTTGCTTGGTTGGTCAGTCAGTTGGCGTTTCACCAGTGGGCGCGACTGACTGAGACAATGTCTTTGAAATCAGGGCGAAGTCAACACCAGAAGACGCCCCGTAATTCAAGGTACACGAGCAAATACAAAGGGTCAGCAAGAGGCAAAGAATCTCATGAGCCTCCGCATCTGCGGGGGCTCATGAGGCTGTTTGCCTCTCGCAGTTGTGGGGGGGTCTTCGCTTTTTTTTCTTTTCTTTTCTTTTTCTTCTGGCAGTCAAAGAAAAATGTCAACGCCAGACGAGTGGTTACAGACGGCCCCGCGGTTTATGGCGGACGAAGAAGGGTAGGGTTGAGGGGCGTTGGGGGGGGGGGGGGGGGGGGGGGGGACCAGTGACAACTATTGCCAATGGAGTACGACCTGAACGCTGATCAATTCAGGCGCACTGCAGCTGTGCCGTTTTTATCAACCATGACCTTTTAACGGACCTGTTATCGTTTGTTGTTTGTTTGGGGGTTTTTTGTTTTGTTTTTTAAACAATCCCGTTTTACCCTTTCTCAGACCTGCCAACCCCTACACGGCTATAGGAGTAGTATTTGGGACAAGTGGTAGTAGTATTGGAGAGTCGAGAGTAGTTTCCGCGAGGGCCGAAAAATCAAACAGTGGGGGGTGGGGGTGGGGGGGGGGGGTAAGCGGCGAACCTTCCTTACTTCTGGGCGCCGAAAACTCAAACAGGGTGGGGGGGGGGGGGGGGGGGGGAGGCGGCGAACCTTCCTTCTGAGCGCCGAAAAATCAAACAGTGGGAAGGGGGGGGGGGGGGGGGGGAAAGAGGATTAACCGGAGATCAAGGAACGTGCAGCAGAACGCTACACTCAATTTTAATCTCCACGGTTTGGTCCGCTGACGATGACGAGTATCGGCAATTCAAAGCAAAACCACATCCTCGAGTTGAAACACACATGACTAGACATACAAATTCACTGACTTGTGTCGCTCCAGTGTGTACGGCCGGCCGATAACAGGCCATTGCATCATATAGTGTGCGATGTCAAACACATCTTTACACATCGATTCCGGCTCCTTTCTTTTCAGCATGGTTCAGACCGTCGTTTATCTGACGCATTTTCTGAATAAAATGATGCACGCTGGGAAACCCGGAAGTTCGCTCCGCTCATTCTCATTGGCCCTAAACGCATGTTCTTACCGACTACAAACCGAAAACAACACAAAAAAGATTGTTGGGGTTTATTTTTTCTTCACCGTAGAATTTCATCAATGACCGTAGTAGAGTAGTATTGAAAACGTTGGCGTAGGAAAATACGGCGAAAGCGTAGTGGTTGGCAGGTCTGCTTTCTCAATGGTGCCCTGGACCCCCCCCCCCCCCCCACCCCCCTGCCCCCCGCAGATCCGTCCCGGAAAAAGCCCTTATTTTCCCCTTACGGCGAACGCTTACCACTAACCCTCAAACCATCACGGCTAATCAATCACCCACGACATACCTTTGCGTAGCCAGGGTAGGTCCATCCACCGCGGCAGTTTCGAAATCCTCCAAAAAAAGTGGTTAGTTCGGGGTTTAACGTCCACGGCACTGAAGTGATAATGGACGGCCTTGACGGGCGGGTTTATGGGGGACAGAGAAATCTATTTCCTATGGAGTACGACCTGAACACTGATCAATTCAACGCACTGCAACTGTGGCACTTTGATTTACCAGGACCTTTCAACGGACGGGCATGCATAACCTCAAAATGCTATGCACCCTCAAATTTTGTAGGTACCTCCGTGGACTGCATCTCCTTCCTCAGTGGCGCCCATGCCTTCTAAGACTAACCCGGCCATGACGCGCGCTACAGCAGGAGATGGATCGACCATGATAATTCAAGGGTAGTGCCAGATTAGCTTGGCGCCGTCAGGCGCCAAGCTAATCTGGCACTACCCTTGAATTATCATAGTCGAACCATCTTCTGCAAACTGGTACATAGTAGTTAGGTGACGCCTCCAAGTGACTTGACTGATTTGGGAAATGCGGCCTTGGGTTAACTCATTTCAGACAAGCAGCATACGGATACGCGGCAAACAGCCGCGAATGCGTATGCGACACGTCTGGAATAAATCTGAAGCAAACTTTTTCAAAAATTTCCTAAAAAAAATTATTTAAAAAAAAATTAAAAGAACACCCCCAGCCCAAAGCTCTCTCTTACTCCGTCATCAGTGAGCCAACCCCATCCATCCCCGTGTAGTTGCACATAGCGCGTTGTTTATTGCTGCAAGTTTCGCCTGCCGACATCGCGTGACACGAGGGGCGATGACTGGGTTACGCAAGTCTTGAATTGGCAACGAGCTTTCACTTTCCCCACAACATTGCTCATCGTCTGCACCCCGCGCAGAGCCTCACCGGCAAGCGTACATGCAAACATCCAATTTCGCCGCACACACACAAAAAGCAAGACAGAAAATGGTGTTTTGGCTCTGGAAAATTAAGAAACTCTCGCAGACAGACTGAGCGAGAGGGTGGGCGAGAGAGAGAATCAGAGAGAGAGAGAGAGAGAGGGGTAGGGTGTGTGTGTGCGTGTGTGTGTGTGTGTGTGTGGGGGGGGGGGGGGGGGGGAGCTTTGCCGAAATCTTCCAAACGCTCAGAACCCAGAGGAGAATACCCTCAGTTTTAATTTTGAGGGATAGCTAGATATACAAAACGAACTTGGTAGGCCTACACAAGAGGCATAGATTCGCGAGTGAATCTATGTCTCTTGCAGGGAATGAAGTGTTGCATGAGGGAGTGTCACAGATACGCATAACCAAGCGAAACGAACCCAATGCACCCCGTAATGCATGTAGTACAAATCTGAAAACGCCAGTCTCCCGAGCGGAAGACATGTTTTACTCGCTTCTGTTTGTGATTCAGCAGATTAGAAAATTTCAGAATAACAACTGAAAACAAACAGCTCCATCAATATTCCACCCCACGTTAACCCTTTAACTTGCAACAACCCTAGTATTTTATTTATTATTTATTCATTTCCTTGTTTATCTATTCATTTTTGGGTTGATATATAATTTAGTTTACTTACTTCCAAAATTTCTTTCAGGATGCTCACTTGTATTGAATTCATTCATTCATTCATTCATTCAGTCAGTCAGTCAGTCAGTCAGTCAGTCACTTTCTTCTTCCATTGACTCACCAACTCACCAACGGTCATCGTCGTGACGATCATTCATACATTTATTCATTTATTCGTCCGTTCGTCCGTTAATCCATCCGACCGTCCGGCATCCATCGAGTCAGTGAGTCAGTGAGTCAATCAGTCATTCGCTCTTTTGGTTCGATGCATTCGTTCGATCGCTCTTTACCAACTGCACGTACATGAACCTGCGAAGTCTGTGGCTGACTAGTTTGTACTAACTTGGCCTTGGTGTGGATCGGGTTTCGGATTTGTCACTATGATCTTGTTACGACGGGCGACACATAAAACAGGCGACTCACTGTGATCCGTTCAGTTGATGATCAACTACATTATTATGTACAACGTAACTCTATGTACGTGTGTGTGTGTGTGTGCGCGCGCGCGTAGATGTAGCGGTTGAAGCGGGTGGCACAAGTGACACAGGGAAGAGGAAAAGGTGCATGATGTATACTGACATATGTCTGTGTATGCAACCCCCGTTTCCACACCTCTGCACATCACTTACAATGCACATGCATATGCGCACTGTACGGGGTGTGGAGGAGAGGGGTGGTTGTGGGGGTGGGGAGGCCGCAGCATGCGTGTTTAGACGCACGTGCAAGAATGCGCAACACAGACATGCGATACGCTTTCCGACTGTAAAAATGCCGCCGCGGCGCTATGTGGATTAGCTGTTGCATATTCCCCTTGATTGATGTTACTGCCAGAGTAATAGTATCTTCCGTCCTGAAATTCTTTCTCTATACAGGGGCGGATCCGGAATAGGTGGTGAGGAGGGCGGTCCAACGGTTCCTGGCGGTGGGGGGATGTGGGGGGGGGGGGGTCTATAAGTTTCGGGCACCCACCCACATCGTTCAGCTTAATCAAATGCAATGCAGTTCTTTTCTTTTTTGAAAGAGGGTTTCGAACCCAAATTGGTTAGTGTGGAAACCATCCCTTAAGAGTCCCTACATCTACCCCCTCACCCGTTTAATTTTTCGGCCAGTGACCCGCCCCTGATAATTCTTTCTCTCTCTGCCCCCCCCCCCCCACCCCCCCCTCTCTCTCTCTCTCTCTGTCTCTTTCTCTCTCTCTCTCTCTCTCTCACACACACACACACACACACACGTACACACGCACACACACGCACGCACGCACGGACGAAAAGAATTCACACACACACACACACACACACACACCACACACACACACACACACACACACACGTACACACGCACGCACAGAATCACACACTCGCACACGCACACACATAATGACACACTCACACGCACGCACGCACGCGCACGCACGCACGCACGCGCACGCACGCACACACAGTCAGACATAGTGACACAGACAGACTTAATCTTCCCAGCAGATGTTGTGTCGCTGCGACAGTTGCTGATCCCAGTACCCGTTTCACTTCCACCACCAAAAGAAGCCTACAGTTTACACGCTGTCTGCGTCGCCCTATACCTCACAGATCGCGGGCGATGGCCATACCGTTTTCATTTCGCGCTGGAAGGGACAAAGCTATGGATCGTCCGATTACAATGAGTCACATCTTGTTTATGTGTCCATGTGTAAGATCTTATGTCACCAGCTCGAAACTTTAGTCCAAAGAATTCCCGGTGTTCGAAAATGAAGCCTATGGCCACAAACACAACAGAACAAAGACACTCTCTTTTAACCCAATTAGCCCCAGCGCGCAACGGCAGGTGATGGATCGACCATGATAATTCAAGGGCAGTGCCAGAACAGCTTGGCGCCTGATGGCGCCAAGCTAATCTGGCACTACCCTTGAATTATCATTGTCGATCCATCTCCTGCAGCTGGTGCATAGTCGTTAGGTGATGCCTCCAAAATTCGGGAAACGCGGCAGTGGGGTTAAACGGTAACCTGTGTCTTCTCTAGAAGAAATAAATAAATAAATAAACGAACGAAAGAGTGAGTGAGTGAGTGAGTGAGTGAGTGAGTGAGTGAGTGAGTGAGTGAGTAAAATGAATGAATGAATTAAGAAACTAACGAATAAATGAAAGAATAAATGAATAATGAATAAATGAATGAACGAACGAACAAACGAATGAATGTCAATAAAACTGTACAAGTAAGATTACTCATGAGACTGATTGCTAGCAATTTCGATTAGAAAGTATTATGTGCGACAAGCGGAGGCCTGTCAGACACCTCTCCCTCAGGCCACAAATGCCCGTTCCGCCCAACATCAACCATCAACATCCCCATCAAGGTACTACTTAACCCTTTGGGTGTCGGTAGCGGTTTTATAAGAGGAATCGTCGCGACTAAAAACAGCTACCGACACCCAAAGGGTTAAACTATGACTCCCGTTTCCCTCTTCACACAGGGAAAAGGTATCCTGGCCATCAAAACGAGACCTAGGGGCGTAAATCATCAATAATGCATTGGTCTCAGCTAGTTCAGGGCTCCCTTTTATGCGATCCGATTGCCTTAGTAATAATCTCTTTGGTCAACCCAACTCATCTGCAAGAGGCATAGATTCTCATGAGCCCCTGCTTCGCAGGGGCTCATGAGAATCTACGCCTCTTGCTTGACCAAGATCTGGTGTCTGTCCTCAACCTGAGGTCGTTGTATTATCGAAAGAATGCGTGTTCTTACGCAAGCGCGTCCTTTATGCGACGCGATTGCCTTCTTAATGGGCAGTTATGTTCAGGGGCAATGATGGACCGGTATAATGACGGCGTTTTTCTTCCTTTTTCTTTCTTCTTTGTGAAAAAAAAAAAAAAAAAAAAAAAAAACCCTGAGCGATTGAGTCACTAATCCAGCGCGGTGGACGAACGGGGCCCAGGAACCGACACGATGCGCAAAAGGCCATCGGGCCAACGTTGGCCGCTGTTGGCACAACGGCGGCCGACGTCGGCCCGATGACATTTTTGCGCACTTGGGAAGCTCAAGTTCCCCCGTGACAACCAGAGGAGGAAAGAGATCTATCTTTTTCTTTCTCCCCCCCCCCCCCACCCCCATTCACAAGATAGTGCTTGATTTGATCCAGCACTTTGCCCTTGATGCTCACTCATCTGTCTTATATTTCAGAGCGTACGGTCCAGTGCAGAGGGAACGGTCCGCGGCGGAGTGGTAAGGCGTCTGCCACCAAAGCTAAAGGTGCGAGGTTCGATACCGGGAGTTCCCATCATCGGACTTTTCTCCTCTAGTGAGGGTCACCGTTAATTCAGGCGGACTCTGGGTTCTTTCTTCGGGTAATCCGGCTCATCCTCACCCTCCACTCTGGTACCGGTTTCAGGCCACTTTATAAATTTCAAAATTTCCGGAACCTCAACAGCCGAGCTGACCCATCGCACCAAGTGAATGTTTTGTGTTTGTCTTGCACTGTGTTTGTCTTCAGACTGGATGCGTGTGTTTCACGTGAGCGTGCATGTTGGGTTCATTTCGCGGCGGTTTGCGCCGATTCACATAACTGGGTAGAGCGCCTTTATAATGACCGTTATTATCAGTATTATTATTATTAGTAGTAGCAGTAGTAATATTCAAGAAGCGTGGATGGAGTCAGTTGATGCCCTGCAACTGGGCAAACCCAATCGCCAAGATCCAGCATGCTAATCAGTACTATGAGACAAATTAACCCATTTAGCCCCAATACACCACATCCGGAAATGGACTGAGCATGATAATTCAAGGGTAGTGCCGGATTAGCTTGGCGCCATCAGGCGCCAAGATAATCTGGCACTAGCCTTGAATTGTCATGGTTGATCCATCAACTGCAACTGGTACACGGTCGCTAGTGACACCTGCAACATTTGGTAAATGCGGCCTTGGGGGTTAAATGGGTTAACTCACTCTGGACGTGCCGCATTCGGTTACGCGGCATAAAGACTCCTATGCGAATGCAGCACGTCTCGTAAGAGTTAAAGCGAGCTGCTCTAGCCAGTGAAGGGTTCATACCACACAGCATCTCTCATTATGTAAGATATACTAAATCCAGGCCAAAATGACGAAAGTCATTCGTGAAACATGCTAAGGCAAATTTACCCCAAGGAAAAATGAAACACGCTTAGAAAAGACAATTGTCTTTTCTAAGCGTGTTTCTTTCTCGGTTAAGATTTCCATCACAATACTGCACGAAAAAAAAAAAAAAAAAAAAAAAAACTCATTTAAATTCTGTTTAATTACGACATTTGAATGTCGTCAAATGGACAGAGCACGCAATACCTACTCAAGTGCAATGTGCACAGAAGGATAGAGAAGTCTCATCTGTGGAAAGACAACATTGAGAGCCCGTTGTATTGGCGAAATTTGGCAACCAAAGCCCGCCCCCGAAACAGATCGCTTTAACCCCTTCACTGCTGAGAAAAGGTGAACACCTGCAAGAGAAATAGATCCTCATGAGCCCCCGCGACTGCGGGGGCTCATGAGGATCTATGCCTCTTGGTGAGACCAATTTGTGTCCATGTTTCTCGGACGGTGTTGGCTTTTGGTCGTTGAACGAACAAAGATTTCAGAAACAAAAATGTACGTAGCGGGAGGCAAGGGGTTAAACAAAGATATGGGTGAAGAGGGACTCACCTACAGCAGTCAGATCACAAGGGATATGGGTGAAGAGGGACTCACCTACAGCAGTCAGATCACAAGGGATATGGGTGAAGAGGGACTCGCCTACAGCAGTCAGATCACAAGGGATATGGGTGAAGAGGGACTCGCCTACAGCAGTCAGATCACAAGGGATATGGGTGAAGAGGGACTCGCCTACAGCAGTCAGATCACAAGGGATATGGGTGAAGAGGGACTCGCCTACAGCAGTCAGATCACAAGGGATATGGGTGAAGAGGGACTCACCTACAGCAGTCAGATCACAAGGGATATGGGTGAAGAGGGACTCGCCTACAGCAGTCAGATCACAAGGGATATGGGTGAAGAGGGACTCGCCTACAGCAGTCAGATCACAAGGGATATGGGTGAAGAGGGACTCGCCTACAGCAGTCAGATCACAAGGGATATGGGTGAAGAGGGACTCGCCTACAGCAGTCAGATCACAAGGGATATGGGTGAAGAGGGACTCGCCTACAGCAGTCAGATCACAAGGGATATGGGTGAAGAGGGACTCACCTACAGCAGTCAGATCACAAGGGATATGGGTGAAGAGGGACTCACCTACAGCAGTCAGATCACAAGGGATATGGGTGAAGAGGGACTCACCTACAGCAGTCAGATCACAAGGGATATGGGTGAAGACGGACTCACCTACAGCAGTCAGATCACAAGGGATATGGGTGAAGAGGGATTCACCTACAGCAGTCAGATCACAAGGGATATGGGTGAAGAGGGACTCATCTACAGCAGTCAGATCACAAGGGATATGGGTGATGAGGGACTCACCTACAGCAGTCAGATCACAAGGCAAGACCGGTTTCTCCACTCCAACATCTGCGAAAAGTAAAGAAACGAAATTAAGATTTGCAAAGTGCCTAATAGTTTCTTCAGCTATGTCTGTCGAAATGTAGGCTCCAAGGATCTGCCATAGCGGTATGTGGGTGGTGGTTACTTTGCGAAGTTAATGATTAAAACACGCAACATGAATCGAACACACGTATTAACCCATTTAGCCCCAACGCCCTACAGCAGGAGATTGATCAACCATGATAATTCAAGGGTAGTGCCAGATTAGCTTGGCGCCATCAGGCGCCAAGCTAATCTGGCACTACCCTTGAATTATCATGGTTGATCCATCTCTTGCAGCTGATACACAATCCACCTCCAAAATTTGGGAAAAGGGGCCGCAGGGTTAAATGGGTTAAGGGGAGCTGGGATGCGAGGGTGGTTCAGCGTTCGACTCACGCCCGAAAAGTCGCGGGTTCGAACCCGGCTGGACCTTTTTCAGACCCTATTCGGCGCCCCTTTGCCTTTGAAATCACCTTCACTGTGAACAAAAAGCCGCTAAACCCTAAACAATCATCATGTTTACTAAATATTATATTAAATTGCCCATTCAACATTTCGCAACAGCGGTCAACCACAAACTAAGCGGGGTTTCTGACCTGACCTGACCTGACCCTGCGTGACCTATGACCTAACCTTACACTCGATCACCCGGACCCGCAAGAACTCGCCCAAGACTGTGGCCGGTTGTGACGTCACGCCGACATTTCAAATTTCACCCCCCTCAGCTGCACCTGTGTTTGCCTAAGTGCAGTCTCCAGTCCAAACGCTCACTTCTGCAAAGGGGCATAGATTCTCATGAGCCCCTGCTGCCCTGCAGGGGTTCATGAAGAATCTATGCCTCTTGCTGGTGCCATAAGGTGTTCATTCATAATATTCTTTTCCTCTCCGGACACAGTTGTTGAAGTTTATACGAATGTTTGTCCAAACTGTGAAAGTACCTCAAAACTGTCATCTTGGATTCTGGGAGAGGCATAGATTCTCATGAGCCCCTGCAGCAGTACCCGTTGTCCTCGTGTACTCTAAGTCTTGGTCCTCAAAGGGCGAAAAATAGTAAGAGGTTTACTCGTGAGTTTGTACGGGTTCGGTATGCGGGACTTTGGACACGGTTCAGAAATAGATCCGTGTTTGAAAGCAAGCTCTACCCGCTTCTGCCACCCCCATCGTTCTCTCGGGTATCTGCAGTATTGTAGCCAATATTTACCCGCCCTGCAAGAGGCAAAGATCCTCATGAGCCCCCGCTGACGAGAGGGCTCATGAGGATCTATGCCTCTTGCGGGCATTACTTGTGACTGTTTAACAAAATTTTGTTTTCTTCTTCTTCTTCATTTTTTCCAACCTAATATAAAAAATTGTCTTCAAACTACCATGTTTATTGACTTATGTGGACAACTGAAACACCAACTGACAAATCTGAAATAAATGCTAGATGACAACCTATCCCCCCCCCCCCTCCCCGAGAACAATAATCGAACACCACCCTACTGCAAGATCCTCATTAGCCCCCGCAACACCTGGGGCTCATGAGAATCCATACCTCTTGCTGAAACCGCTGTGTATGCACTTTGGGCGGCTGGGGATGAGTGTCCTTCAGTTTACCATGATTTCAAAAAGTTTACGTCCACTGGCAGTGAAAGGGTTAAACTAAAACAGGGGAGCTGGGTGGCTCGGTGGTAGAGGTCTGGGCTCTCGTCCAAAAGGTGGCGGGTTCGAATCCAGCTGGGGTCAAACTTCGTTCAGAGCCTATTTGGTGCTCCGTCTTTGAAACCACCTTAATGGCGGACAATATAAGTTATTGGTCGGAGGGGTTCGCTACACGGATCCTTGTAGGCCTGAGGGAGGTCAAAGGAATCATTGTACCCCGAAGGCCAAAGGCCTGAGGGGTACAATGATTCCTTTGACCTCCCGAAGGCCTACAAGGGTCCGTGCAGCGAACCCCTCCGACCAATAACGTATTTGTTTTCATTCCTCCAATATTTTCGTAAAAGAAATCAAGAAGACACCTTCCGACCTGGTTCACGCCAGACATGACTGATGTCAAAAGGAATATACATTTATACATACTAGACTGATGACGTAATTTAAAATATTTCATGACGTTGCCGTCTCCAGTACTGAGTGCTTGTTGTTTCGAACAACACTATGCAACTTTTTACTTTAGATAGTTTTGATGATCTTTTATAGAACAAAACTCGCATCCAAGATGCGTCATCGAGAGGGCTACAAAACGTCCGCCATTTTTCTCTACAGGGTTTTTATATCACGGTCATATGGTACGGATTGCGCTAACGTGACTGGTCGTGTGACGTAGGGAGGAAAACAAAAGAATTTAATCCCTGAACGTTTAACCCTTTTAGCCCCAAGGTACCATTTCTCAAATTTTGGAGGTGTTGCATTGCTTCACGACTATGTACCAGTTGCAGAAGATGGCTTGACCATGATACTTCAAGGGTAGTGCCAGATTAGCTTGGCGCCTGAAGGTGCCAAGCTATTTTGGCACTACCCTTGAATTATCATGGTCAAGCCATCTCCTGCTGTAGGGATCCGGGGCTAAAAAGGTTTAACGAGTTCTGAAACTTAGGCAACAATCTACGGCATAAACCTATCACGATGTTAAAGTCGATTCAGCTAGCATGTTATGTTTCCATGCCGTCTGAAAACGCCGTTTAAATTACAATTGCGCAGAACAAGAAAATGGAAATGATTGTAAGCGCAAAAATTGGCCAATCAACAGATTCTCAATGTGTGTTCGTCCTTCACGAAAACCTTTCTATCTTTTTAACCGTGTCGTTGCCGTCCATTCGCGCATCTCAAATTTAACAGAATCCCCCCTCCCTCCTACCCCCCCCCCCCGAAACCCCCCTCCCACCCCCACCCCCTTCCCCACTCTCTCTCTCCCCACCCCCTACCCACCCCCGCCACCCCACCCGACTTTTCATTCCAAGCTTGTGAGTGGGCGTCAATTCAAAGCTCAAAAGTGCAAGCCCTTCTTTTGGCTTTTTGAATACATATTAAATACAGATAAAATGGCGCATGGAGCGCGACGTAATCTATTAGCTCATTGTGCCCGAGTTACGAAATACCCACATTTTGGAGTTGTCCTCTGAGGACTGCATTACAATTCAGGAGACAGATCGACCATGATAGTTCCAGGGTGGGGGCAGAATAGCTTGGCGCCTATTTCTGCCACGATCCTGGAACTATCATGGTCGAGCCATGTCTTGTTGTTGGGTACTCTTGCTGTGGTGTGTCGCGGGCATAATGAGTTAAGCACTCTTACGTGCATAAACAGTTTCTCTGGCACGGCTTACATAATCCTGTCAAACGCACATGACGCATGCTGGCGTACAACGCAATAGCAACATTCCTGCGGGGCAATATCAAGGTCTAGTTAACTTTTCCCTCATTTTCAAAAACCAGGGGACTTTGCAGTTTTATGGCTCGTGAGTCACTCTGGTTAGTCTCCCTCGATTCGCTACTGCTGTGCTGTTCAGCGGTAGCGACTTGAATCGAGAGAGACAACCTTTGTGCTCGGCGCGCATGAGCACTACGCCGGAAGTTCAACCGTCAGAGACAAACACATGATGTGGCCACACAGGGCAATTAGGTTATGCCCCCTTTTCACACACTGTTATCTGTTAGCCTCTTGCAGCATAAAACTATGAACGAAGAACTTTTCTGCCAAAACAAAAAATCCACGCGGAGCACATCACAGGAGAAGCTATTTCAGCAATTCTTAAAAAAATTAAGAGTTAGCGTTTTTCACAACACTCAAATGCAGTAAGTACCCCATGACAAAACTGTCGTCTGCAAGCCTGCATACAACCGTGCACATGCCCCAATTAGGCTCCCATGAACACACTAGGTCGACTAAAATTACCCAGATTTTGCTCTTTTTCACACCACCTGTCATGCCTTTTGTTGCTCAAAACGCCAAAAAAAGGCACACAATTGAAGTTTTACACCCTAAAAAAATGGCAAAAAGGGAGGAAATTTTTTGAACTATTTCTGGCGGAAAAGTTACTACATGCACCGGAAGCAATTGCCCTGTGTGGCCTGTAGATTACAAAGTAAGGTAGGTAAAAGCACCGTCAAGGGAGAGAATTGTGCAGTATCGACCAATGATCATTCGGGGAAAGGGGGGGGGGGGGGGGGGGGGGGGGGGGGCTTTCATATTCACTACTTCCAGTCATTTACTTAGCGCAACCTTATTTCCTATCTTTTTTTTTTTTTTTTTTTGGTGCTTCGATCAAACTTGATCTATGATCATTGGTCGATACTGCACAATTCTCTCCCCTGACAGTGCTTTTACCTACTTTACTTTGTAATCTTCCTAAAATATTAGCACTGGCAGTCTCCCCTTTCCTTTACATTATATGTGTGATCCATTGTCTTCTCAGTGAAGAAAAACTGCCTTGAATCTTACAAAGTTTGTTAAGCCTCTGCGTGTCGGTAGCGTTTTTTCGTCGCGATGATTCCTACAAAAATCATCGCGACAAAAACCGCTACTGATACGCAAAGGGTTACGTACATTGTACTTGCCAACACGCTTGGTCTTAACTGTCATAACCTATTTAGCCCCGGGACCCTGCAGCAGGAGACGGGTTGATCGTGATAATTCAAGGGTGGTGCCAGATGAGCTTTGCGCCTTCAGGCGCTAAGCTCATCTGGCACTACCCTTGAATTATCATGATCAATCCCCCTCCTACAACTGATACACACACAGTCGTTATACAACACCACCAACAGTTTGGAAATGCAGCCGTGGGGTTAAGAGGGTTAATTCACATGTATTCTGTACATCGGTTCAATTGTACACTGATTTTCATTGATTAGCAACGACCATACCATTTCATAAGAAATTTCTCTTATCACAACAAGAAAACTTGGGTCCACTGGCGATTTGTCATATCCGAAGCTTACTGTGTGTATTGACAAAACCTGGAAAAGTCCTGCAAACTATGATCATTTACTGTAATCATTCTTGCGCTTTTCGTCGGACGTTCTGTTGTCAAAAAGGTTGTGTGGTTTATCTTTATCAGTCTTTACCGCCAGTGGTCTTCGCTTGCTGCGGACCGTGACACCTGGCGCTCCACCATTCACAAGGCAGCCGTCTCCTTTGAGGACTCTCGCAGAGCTAACCTTAAGGACAAGCGGCTCAGAAGAAAAAACAGAGTTGTCATAACTCAGAACCCTGACCAGACCTTCCCCTGCAGCCACTGCGGTCGAACCTGCCTGTCCCGGATTGGCCTCCGCAGCCACGAAAATGCCTGCAGACGACGTGGGCAAGCCCTATAGAATCTTCGTTCGCGAAGTCAAGCCAAGACTATGGTATGTTCCTTTTGTGTACGCATCTTTGTTGGTCTGTCCAATTTAGTTGTTTTTATTTTTCGAGTACATTTTGTTGTGTGAGTGGACCGGGGTGTATGTTGGCGAGTATATAATGACATACTATAATACATACATGTACCTTGTATCATACAACACATAGTATGTGTTGTATGATTCAAGGTACATGTATTTTAGTATGTCATTTAAGTATGTCATTTGTACGGCGCCTGGAGCTTTTAATGTTAGTTAAGGCGCCTTAAAAATATACATTATTATTATTATTATTATTATTATTATTATTATTATTATTATTATTATTATTATTATTATTATTATTATTATCATTATTATTATTAGTATTATTATCATCATCATACTAGACATAGGTTTACGTCGTCGTCGTCATCATCATCATCTTCATCATCATAAGAAGATGAAGAAGATCAACGGTACAGTGGCCAGATTACTGAGTGCTGGCCTGTGATTTTGGACCTTACGGCTGTAAAGCCGTAAAGTCCAAAATCACAAAGCAGCACACAGGTTCAGAAAAAAAGAAGCTTAGAACAAGGGAAAGCAGAGTACTCACTGGCACTGTAGCAACCAGAACACATAATACTGCTGGTCTTAAGGGTGGTTATCACCACAGCAGGGATACTGTGTCTGTGGTCAGATTACTAATTGGCCAAGGCAGTCCTCGCTACTACTCTAATGACACTGCTCAGGTGGCGCTGTTGGTTATATCGAAGTTAACCCCCTTAACTGCTGTGTGCAAGAGACATAAACCCTCATGAGCCCCCGCTGACGCGGGGGCACATGAGGGTTTATGTCTCTTGTCGGTCGAGTGTTCCTTAGTTCATGTTCATTTTGGGTCCCACTTGCACAACTGTTTTTCACGCGAAAGTAGCTCAGTGTGCAGTGGTTTCAGACGCGTAATTCGTGATCATGGGCACTGATGGGGTTAATTTTGCCTGTGATGACAGTGGGCAGGTTAAAACTGGACAACATTCTTATTTCTTCACAAAACCAAAATCCGCCGTAACACACTGACAATGTCGCTTTTCACCTAATGGACATACTGACTTTTTCGAAATACATTTTGACAAAAATTCATGCTGGCTCGCTACTCGTGTACCCAAAAAATAGCTGATAAATCTCAAAAGGGAAGAAACACGCTTGGAGAGGTCAAGTACAAAGCAATTCGAGTTTAAAATTTTTTTTTTTTCTTTTTTGAAAATGGACAGACAGAAATACAAAATAATATGTTGCACTTGTCCTCTCCGAGCGTTTCTTTTTATTGGGTTTTTTCCCTGAGATTTTCCTTGCGATTTTTCTAATATTAGATATAGCTACTGCCGTATGTTTTCATGTAAATTGTAAAGGAAAAACATTGGAGTTTTTTTGGGACACGCACACGCAAGCATACAATCACAAACCATGGAAGTCGCCCTTTTGGTCTGGATTGCATAATATGCTAACAACCCGGACTGGCACACTTCAAAGGCAAATAAAAACACTTCAATTGAAGGAACTTCCTTTTCACACAACGATGTCTATAAATGCTGTACAAATACAAGGTTACCAAATGGGACTTCACATTTTAAAGGCAAACACTTCAGTTCTGTATCAGACACCTTCATTTGCATGATACAGTTTCAAGCGTGTACCCCACAGAGGCCCCCAAAATCCGCTCTTTAGACTCCCTATGAGTATGAGAGATGTTTGCCCCTTCCCTGCCAGTGTACGCACATTTTTGTTTCTAAAATCTTTGTTCATTCAACGACCAAAAGTCAAAACTGTCCAAGAAACATGTATATCCACTGGCCTCAGCAAGAGACATAGATCCTCATGAGCCCCCGCAATCGCGGGGGCTCATGACGATCTTTGTCTCTTGCGGTTGGATTGTGTTCACTTGTTCTCGTTACTGAAGGAATTAAATAGATGACGCTAATCCCGTTCACCAAGATCTCATGAGCCCTGCGGCTGCAGGGGCTCATACGAATTTATGCCTCTTGAGGGGGCGGGGAGGGGGGGGGGGGCAACAGATTGACAGCCTCTTACAAATGTATTTTGCACATTCTCATCAAAGTCAACAAGTAGGGTATACCTTTCTAATAAAACGAAATTCATTGCATAAAAACCTAATATGCATTTACGTTAACTTCTTTGTGTCGGCAGCCAGCGGTAATGTTAACACTACCGGTGTCTGCATGCACGAAGGAGTTCCACTGCTAAAAAAAATGTAAAATCTGTTCTGCTCTGCGGTTATGAAAATAAGCTCGGGGTTATTCAAGAGACTTATATGAACTGTCGAAGCAACATAAACTTTTTCAGTGCGCAGAAAAATCCTACAGAAGAAATAAACACGATTAGAAAAGACCTACTACAGCACAGTTTACAAACTTTATAAAATATGAATCATAAAACCCCCCTTTTTTCTCTTTTTTTTTTTTTTGTGGGAAAAACAGACATTTATACACTAAATGCTCCATTTATCTTTTCTTTAATGCGATGTGAACGGAGGGGCATGACTTTTTATGTAAATCATTTTTGGGGTCCAGATTTCAATGAAGAGAGCTGGGGTGGCATACAGCAAAACTTGGTTTAACTCATTCTACCCCATCACCGAAATCCCCAAATGTTGCCGTTGTCCTCTGAAGACTGCATTGCAGTGCAGGACACAGATCGACCATAATAGTTCAAGGGTGATGCCAGAATAGCTTGGCGCCCATAGGCGCCAAGCTATTCCGGCATCACCCTTGAACTATTATGGTCGATCCTTATCTTGCTGTGGTGTGTCTGGGGTAGAATGAGTTTTAAGCGACCAGCCTCATAAGAGATCGGCTGTCATTAAGGACCATTTAAGTGACCATTTAGGTGGCTCTAGGTAGCTTTAGGTGGCTTTACCTTCAATAACAAGATGAGGATTGCATCCCAAAGTCTACCGTATTGTTTGGAGCTCAGATGCGTTTATCTTTTAGGAACATTCAAAGTTGTTTATATTTTTAGGCTTATAATGCTGATCCAGTTCCCTCCTCTCTAAGCCAACCTCTGATCAACACACACGTCGGCGCACACAAATAAAGACGGTAACACGGCGCTTCCCGCCATTAGTACGCCCTGTGGGCTCGTGTAACGACAGGAATCCATCTCCTTCTACTCTAACCCACCCTCTGATCCACGCACACTGGCACACAGAAATAAAGACGGACACACGGCGATTCCCGCCATTCGTAACCTCTGTGGTCTGGAGTAGCATAGCCATTCTGAAGAAGAATAATAGCCCGAGCAGCGAAATGACGTCACTTAAGCTTCCCGTCATGGTATCATTAGTCCCTCGACGCAGTCTTCATAGTGACGACTCGATGTTATACGTCACTCATCGCAGCACTAACATTTGACGTATCAGAGGATCAGCTTTTCAATTTTCTTGCTGATTTTCACGCCTAGAGCTTACAGGTCACATCCTACCCCAGGGCCGGGACAAACAGCGGGCTTATGCAAACACTGTTTATGAAAAATCATGCGGTTATTAATGAGAATACAGCTTTTTCGGTAAAAAGAAAAATTAAAGTTATGTTATCTGTTTTACAAATCACTCCGAAAAAGTGGTGCAGAAAATTGTCTGATTTTCACTCCTAGGGCATACAGGTCACAATTGACATAATCGTACCCGACAGCCGAGACAAACTGTAGGCTTATGTAAATACAGTATATGAAAAATCATGCGATTATTAATGAGAAGATTTTTGTTTTGTTTTTGTTTTTTCGTAAAAAAGATTCAATTGTTTTAAGATTAACCCATATAATTCGTGAAATTAATCCCAAAAAATACTTAATTATCATTCAAAAAGTTCTAGAGGTACAATGCTGGTTAACGAACTCATTCAATATCTCCCTTTTATCTAGCTATATGCAAAATATCTAGTAAAAATAAGAAAAATTACGGACTCCAGTGTGGATCAACCAGATTTTGTGAAACGGCCATTTTCTCGCCAATGTGCATCTTAATGTAAACATCGAAAGAAAAGTCTTCAGGGGACAATATCCTAAAATTTCAAGCTTGTCCGTCCTCAAACGCGGGCTCTAGTCGCTGTCACACACACACACACACGCACGCACGCACGCACGCACGCACGCACGCACGCACGCACACACACACACACACACACACACACACACACACACACACACACACACACACACGGCACATTGGCGCCCAAAAGACGTTCTCTAGCAAGGTTTGCCGTAGCTAGAAGTGACGTCATTTTTATCTTGTTACATCTTTGCCAGAATTTCTTTCCCGCACGCGAAAAAACGTCAAGTGCATGCTCCGGAATGCGCTCCGACCAGCCCCATTTCAAAGTCTACCGTATTTTCAAAAAGGTAGACAAAAAGCCTTGTTACATATTATTTTTTTGTGCTTGACCCTGTCATAATGGAATTGTTCTTACATCTAAGCTCATTTACAAGAACTATATTGTCATCATTATTATTATAATCATTATTATTAGTGTTATTATTATTATTATTAAACTGGTGTTCAAGTTCATACCTATATTCCATTACAAGAACTACAGTAGTAGTGGTAGTATCATTATTATTAAGCTCGTGTCCATTTCAGTAAGAGCGACAATGGAAACCACTGAGACCACTGACCACTTCAGACACTTGTTCCACGTTGAACCCCTTAAGACTTACTGCATCTGAGGACCAGCCAGAGATGTAAGCAAATGGGGGGGGGGGGGGGGCGATCCTTTTCCCAGCAAGAGTCATAGATTCTCATGCGCCCCTGCGACTGCAGGGGTCATGAGAATCTATGTCTCTTGCTGAAAACTATCGCTGGGTGACTGACATATTTCCGACGTGCAATGATCGCTTGATGGGATATGATTAACGGGCGAGAGTTGGTGTCAGGTCAGTAAGTGCAGAAGTATACATCAAAATCAAATAGCAGGGTAATCGTCTTCAGCTCTTCTTCATTTCACTGCCTAGCAAAACTGAACGACAACTAACTGCAGGAGGTGAAGAGCCCTCGCGTCATCCCATTTGGGGTCGGGCGCTGGTCTTCTGTAGGCTGGGTAGCACAAACACTGCCGTTATTTCTGATTCAGATATCTGGTCGATTCCTGGGAGCCTATCTGAGTCCAAAATGGGGACTCAACTGTTGACATTTCATGGTACTTCTCGTTCGTGTACATTTTGTCGGGATAATAGTGCTAATCATCGATACATAATGCACAGTGGCCGTGAAGCTTTAATCACGCAGCAGTATTCTCACACTGGTCGTCTCCCTCGATTCGCTACCGCTGACAAGCGGTAGCGTAGCGAGGTGAGGCAACTTCTCTCTCTCTCTCTCTCTCTCTCTCTCTCTCTCTCTCTCTCTCTCTCTCTCTCTCTCTCTCTCTCTCTCTCACACACACACACACACACACACACACACACACACACACACACACACACACACACACACACACACACACAAACACACACACACACACACACACACACACACACACACACACACACACACACACACAACTTTCCTTCTTGCAAAATTGTTTCATTAGTTCCTTCTCTGACAGTGGACGCAGACCGTGCTTATGAAATCATCCAACGCCAAAGATCCAGAGCCGTCAAGCAAACATGGATAGGAAGTGGTGTCAGCAAGAGGCATAGATCCACATGAGCCCCCGCAACTGCGGGGGCTCATGAGGATCTATGTCTCTTGCAAGCTGGATCGTTCATCTTTATTTTCTCGGCCATGATGGGGCTAGTTTCATTTCGTCTGTTCGTGCATGTTTTATGTTTATGCTTGCCTGTAAAAAGAAATCGGGCTGAAATCAATGAGCAATATCTCAAGTGTCATGCTGTTTATTTCCGTCTTCACTGCCGTTCTTGTTTAATTTTTCATAAAAAGGTTTAGTGTATCTGGCACTGACAGCGAGCTCGCAGAAGGCGAGCTCCCAAGTACCTGTCCTCGAGTACGCAATTTATGTCAAGAGAGTGGCTGAGTAAAATGCAAGCGTGACTTAATGTTGTCTAGCCACATATAAAATAATAATAATAATAAATTTTTAAAAAAAGACGATGTACCAGATGAAAAATAAATTATGCCTTGTATATTGACGAGCAAAAGAAATACGACATTTTTGGAATCACCGGAAACATGTGTTTCCGAGGATTTCAAAACTGTCGCATTTCTTTTCCTCGTCAGTATACATGCATGCAGGCTCTTCCTTGCACGCACATGTCTAGTGATCATGCTAATAATTTGTGTTTTCTTGTGTGATTGAATAGTGTCATGTTTATTATTATTTCATATTTTCTGGTGTACAGATATACGAGATGCAGTGATAATTAACGCCTTTGATACAACTCGCACTCTTCTTCCCGACCATGTGCTACAAGGCTGTCTCAGTTCACGCGAGGTGACACGGGCTGTGCGGTCTCCGCTGTACTTTTTACCTGTTTAGTTGCAAAGCCACAAAACGAGCAGCTAGTGAGGTAATGTGAAGTAAAAGCGACCCGACTGTGGCACCGCACCTCTTCTAAGAGAAAAGAATATGTCAATTCTGAGATTAAGATGCTTTCGAAAAATTGTAGCATAAATACATGATGCCTGACTTCGCGTTACTCAAAAATAAATCACTCGAGCTCAGTTCGACAGATAAAATGCGAGCTACTCAAAATAAATCACTCGTGATCAGTTCGACAGATAAAATGCGAGCTACTCAAAATAAATCACTCGTGCTCAGTTCGACAGATAAAATGCGAGCTACTCAAAATAAATCACTCGTGATCAGTTCGACAGATAAAATGCGAGCTACTCAAAATAAATCACTCGTGCTCAGTTCGACACATAAAATGCGAGCTACCAAATAAACACTCGGTCATCGACTGCGACTCTCAAATAAATCACTCGTGCTCAGTTCGACAGATAAAATGCGAGTACTCAAAATCACTCGTGCTCAGTTCGACAATAAAATGCGAGCTACTCAAAATAAATCACTCGTGCTCAGTTCGCAGATAAATGCGAGCTACTCAAAATAAATCACGCTCAGTCGACAGATAAATGCGAGCTACTCAAATAAATCACTCGATCAGTTCGACGATAAAATGCGAGCTACTCAAAATAAATCACTCGTGATCAGTTCGACAGATAAAATGCGAGCTACTCAAAATAAATCACTCGTGATCAGTTCGACAGATAAAATGCGAGCTACTCAAAATAAATCACTCGTGTCAGTTCGACAATAAATGCGAGTACTCAAATAAATCACTCGTGCTCATCGACAATAAATGCGAGCTACTCAAAATAAATCACTCGTGCTCAGTTCGACAGATAAAATGCGAGCTACTCAAAATAAATCACTCGTGCTCAGTTCGACAGATAAAATGCGAGCTACTCAAAATAAATCACTCGTGCTCAGTTCGACAGATAAAATGCAAAAGCTCGCATTGTATCTGTCGAACTGAGCACGAGTGATTTATTAAGCTCGCATTTTATCTGTCGGACTGAGCACGAGTGATTTATTTTGAGTAATGCGAGGTCGGGCATCATTTATTTATAATACAAATTTTCGAAACATAAAGATAAAATGCGGGCTAAAGCTCGCACTTTATCTGTCGAACCGAGTACGAAAAATTCAAATTATAAAGCTCGCAAGTTGATTTATTGGTCGCACTGAGCACGAGTTGTTTATTTCTTAACGTGAGGTCAGGTTTAATTGAATCTCTATGTATATGTGTATGTTTTCCTTTGCATTTGAAGCTGAAAGTGTCAAAACCTTTACCGTTGGCAAATAACTGTCCATCGTCATCATATGTCAGACTGTATGTCTGATATGTGAGTGTGCGAGTGCGTGCGTATGTGTGTGTGTGTGTGTGTCTGTCTCTCTGTCTGTCTGTCTGTGTCTCGGTATACCAGTAACGGCGAATGTTTCACTATTTCACATCACTCAACCACACACTTGAGCGCTCACTAAGTCACACACAAATACACACACTAATCTGTCTGTCTGTCTGTCTGTCTCTCTCTCTCTCTCTCTCTCTCTCTCTCGAGAGAGAGAGAGTGAGAGAGAGAGAGAGAGAGAGAGAGAGAGAGAGAGAGAGAGAGAGAACAATGAACCTTGAGATAGAGAGAGAGGGAGAGAGAGAGAGAGATAGAGAGAGTGAGATTTTATTTTTAAATTTTGTTTTTGTTTTGTTTTTGTTGTTGTTTTTTATTATTTATTATTTAAAAGTAATTCAACTACTGTGTTCGTTAATTTTTTTCCCTGCATTTTTATTTTTGTATGATGCGTTTGTTGTCCTGTTGTGTTTTGTTTTGTATACAGGAAAGCTTGCAATGAGTTGCCTAATAGCTTTATCATACAATAAAAGATTCATCATCATCACTTCTAACACTTTAGTAATATTGTTGAGAAATAATAACATGCATGCTATTCAAACCATGGCAATGTACATTCATTATGCCATGAAAACTTGGGATGAAAAGGTTAGTAAAGCTTTCAGCCATAATAAGGTAGCCTACAGAACAGTTTGTTGGTGTTATAGTACATGTATGCTAAAACAAACAGAACTCAGACTTTTTTTAAAATGTGTTTGTAGTAATTATGTCAAATATATGTGTATTTTTTGCGTACATGCAAGAGGATTCACAATATATCTCTGTCTGTCTCTGTCTATCTCTGTCTCTCTTTGTCTCTCTTGGAAAATAAAGTTTCATTTCATATCTCTCTCTCTCTCTCTCTCTCTCTCTCTCTCTCTCTCTCTCTCTCTCTCTCTCTCTCTCTCTCTCTCTCTCTCTCTCTCTCTCCCTCTCTTGTACTTGTAGCTATTATACTTTTACTTCCATTTTTATTTCGGGGGTGCTACATCACACGGTTCTTGAAGTTAACCGTTCAGATTACTTACCGTGTTTAATTTCATTTTAGTTGTGTGTTTTTTCTCTGTTGATATTTACTTGTATGTGTATTCGTTTTCTAGTTTTTGCTTTTGTAATTTGTGTTGATATTTTGTTACCTGGTTCTTTACTTTAAACATTGTAAAGCCATGCGCGGACCATCGAAAAAAGGACAAAGATTTCGTATCGGTCAGCTCAATGTCTACCACCTAGCAAACAAAGTTCAAGATGTCTGTGTTTATGTTAATTCCTCCGATTATTTTCACCTATTGGGTTTAACTGAAACTCGGTTGGCCTCCCAGATCAGTAATGAAGCCATCACCATCCCAAATTATTCTATTATTAGGAGAGATCCGTCAGTCCAGGGTGAGACAGGTGTAGCGGTTTACATCCATCAATCAATTCTACACATAACCCGCAGGAGACAAGACCTAGAAACGGCTGATGTAAAATGTATTTGGGTAGAAATCAAACACTCTAAATCCCCTCCTTTACTTGTCGGGTTTCTGTATCGAAACCCTGCAGCCACCTTTGAGTGGTACGATAGCTTTTTACACATGATCGATAAAACAGACATTCAGACCAAAGATGTTCTGCTTCTTGGAGATTTTAATATTGACTTTTTTAAACCTCATCCATCATGGGAGTGTACTACTACCTTAGTCGGTCTCCAACAAATGGTGACATCCCCCACCAGAATTACGCCAACACCAGCCACTATTATAGACCATATCTATACCAACAAACCTCTCGCAGTTAGCAACACTCAAGTTGATATGGCTGTCAAAACTTCCAAAACTGAAAAAGCAAGGACACACGTGCATCACTTATAGATCATTTAAAAACTTTAATGAAATTGCTTTTTTGACTGATTTAGCTGGAGCACAGTTCACGGACGTGTATAGCGATAGTGACCCGAACAAAGCATTAGACACCTGGTACCGCATCTTTCTCGGTGTGCTGAATAAACACGCGCCCCTGAAGCAAAAGAGAGTTAAGCACGCCGCCTTACCACCCTGGCTAACTGCGGATCTGATAGAGGCTATGGAACACAGGGACGAGCTAAAAAAAAACGAAGCGTTTTGCTAAATACAAAATACAGCGTAATTGCGTAAAATCAAAGGTTTTAGAAGCAAAAAAATCTCTCTTCAGTAAGGTAGTTAAGCAAAGTAAAGACTCCTCCACTGTATGGCGTGCCATAAATTTAGTAACCAAAGGTACAAATAAAAGTAGTGCGTCTTTACCACCCCACCTCACTGCAAACAGTTTTAACGAACATTTTGTCTCTGTGGCGGAATCACTAATGCCACTGGGAAATAACTCACATGAGTATACTTGTCCAGACAAACTACGAGACTACTGTAACCAGAAAAATAAAAACAACGAACCTTTCATCATACCGCCTATAGCGGTTCATGAAGTGGGCAGATTAATTACCTCGATGGAAAATAAAAAGTCGTCCAGGCCTGATGAGATCAGCTCAAAAATACTCAAGACATCTCTTCCATATATCGTCGAGAGTCTCACATACATCTACAATCTCTGTATAAAACAAAACTGTTTTCCGGATGCATTTAAAGATGCAAAAGTAATCCCACTACCAAAATCAAAAGATCTAAGTGAAATTAATAATTTTCGTCCCATTTCATTACTGCCAGTTTTGTCAAAGCCTTTAGAGAGGCATATTCATAAACATCTATCTAAATATTTAGAAAACAGAAATCTTATCCATTCATTGCAGTCAGGTTTCAGACCAAACCATTCCTGCCATACCGCGCTGATTAGGATGACAGACACCTGGTTAGCATCTATCAATGAATCCAAACTAACAGGTGTAGTCTTTTTAGACTTCCGTAAAGCTTTTGATTTAGTAAACTATGATATACTGATAAAGAAAATCTCATTATACACCAACAGCGATGCCACGTTCTTCAAATCCTACTTGGATGACAGAAGACAAAAAGTCCTTCTTAATGGTACATATTCTAATCACCGCTTAGTCAAGCATGGCGTGCCCCAGGGCTCTATTTTAGGCCCTCTTCTATTTTGTTTGTTCATTAACGACCTTCCGCTCGCAATTAGCGATCATAATGTTTCATGCGATATGTTCGCGGATGATGCCGCAATACACACGCCCGACGGGGATTTATCTATTATTTATACACGCCTACAAAACGCACTACAAGACATTGACAACTGGTGTAGTAACAATTTCATGATCCTAAACCCAGCGAAGACCAAATGTATGGTATTAAGTACCCGTCAAAAGCACCAGCTCGGCTCTCTCTCACTCAGCTTGTCTCTTCAAGGAAAAGCCATCAGTCAAGTAACAGAACATCGTCTTCTCGGTGTTACTGTAGATAACCAGTTTAAATGGCAGTGTCATATTACTAACATATGCAACATAATATCAAAGAAACTTTACATTTTAGCCAAATTAAAATATATCACTGATGTAGAAACACGAAAACTGTTTATTAACGCCCACATCAGGTCACATATCGACTATGCTTCTACAGTATGGGATGGAGCAAGCGAGGACCAGTTAAAGAGACTGAACTCTCTTTATCGTAGATTGATTGATTGTACATTGCTTAACGTCCCGACAGCAACAAGGCTTTCTCAGGACGTGCCTGCACTGCTTGTGAAAAAAAAAAAAACTAAACAGAACATTGAATGTATGTCGCCAGCCGGTCAAATACGTTAAATAAACCTAACACATGGGGCCTAAATAAAGCTAAGACCATTTAGCAACACACATCCAATATCAAGAGCTACAGGCAGTGCAGACAATAGGGAGATTTTTAAAAAGGCAAATACAGGTGAATGGACCTCGGGTAGACAGAAACACATGCCCCAGAATAGAGAGCCGCAAAACTTATCCTACCTGACCCTAACGCTACTACCGATAATAAATTGAAAACCTTGGAGATTCTTCCCCTGAAAAATCATATAATGTACAATAAGGGAATAAATATGTTCAAAACATTGAATAGCAAAATGCCTGATTATATTAAGAAACTATTTTCCTTTCCATCACCAACGTACTCAAGATCAAGGCAATTCATTATTGTACCACGACCTAGAATCGATCTCTACAAGACAAGTTTAGCGTTCTCAGGCCATAGCCTGTGGAACAGTTTGCCTAGGAAAGTTACAACATCAACAACCCTTTCGTATTTTAGAGCCAGTATTTTCAATTACCTCACGTCATTATCTTAATACTTTCACTGCGACCCTATATTACCCAGTGTGTGCGTGCATGCGCGTGTTGTATGTGTGTGTATGCGTGTGTGTGTGTGTGTGTGTATGTGCACGTTTTTGTTGTTGTTGTTGTTTTTTTTTGTTTGTTTGCTTTTTGTTTTGTTTTTATATCATTTATCAACTTTTTTTTTCTTCAATATAACATTTTTACACTTTGTGCATTATTTGTAGTTTAGATTAGCAACGGCAAGTTTGAAAAATGATTGTGCCAGCCAAAACTTTCACTGTTGTAAAATAAAGAATCATTGTCATTGTCATTGTCTCTCTCTCAAATGCTTTTAACGTTATACAATAAAAGTTCATTGTTCATTGTTGTTGTTTTTTTTGTTCTTTCTCTCTCTCTCTCTCTCTCTCTCTCTCTCTCTCTCTCTCTCTCTCTCTCTCTCTCTCTCTCTCTCTCTCTCTCTCTCTCTCTCTCTCTCTCTCTCTCTCTCCCTCCTCTCCTCTCCCCCTCCCATCTTTACAAGCCATTTGCTGACATTTAACCGTCTCCAATACTGCAACGTTTCCACAGTCGGAACTGGATTAACAACTTTCTGCTGTCTGCATACATCCACATCTTTCGCTCATTTAATTTCTACCGCCATCGTAAATTCATCATCTAATTTCAGCCCCATTCCGCAAACATGGACGTAAATGAGATTCGCAAGAGTAATAGATCCCCATGAGTTCCCCGGGGGCTTATGAGGAGCTATGACTCTTGTAGACGAGTAGGTTTCGTTTATGTCACCAGTTAATGTTACCACCGTAGATTCGACTTCAAATTTCGCTTGCAGTCTGAAAACATGGACGTAAACGATATTGCCAAGAGTCATACATCCTCATGAGCCCCCGCAAGTTGCGGGGGCTCATGAGGATGTATGACTCTTGTAGATAAGTGTGTTTCCTTCACTTCTGTCAGTGTTTTTACCATCGTAAATTCAACATTTGATTTCACTTGCAGTCTCAAAACATGGACGCAAATGAGATCGCAAGAGTCATACATCCTTATGGGACCCCGCAGGTTGCAGAGCCTCATGAGGATCTATGATTCTTGTAGATGAGCGGATTTCTTTCATTTCATTTGTGCTTCCATCGTAAATTCGACGTTTGATTTCACGTCCAGTCTAAAACATGGACGTAAATGCGGTTAGCGAGAGAAACGCGTCCTCAAGAGCTATATCAGACCGCAGGGGGCTCATGAGGATCTGTCACTTGCGGATGAGTGGTTTGTTATTAGATAGGATTGCAGTGAGCAATTCTGCGGCGGGAAAAATCTGAATTTTATTTCCTGAGAACGGTTGCATGAGCGAGCTTAATCCTGCGCCAGACACTAAGCAAGTTGCTCCGTTATCGCGGAGCACCTTGCTTAGTGTCTGGCGCAGGACTACGCTCGCTCATGCAACCGGCCCCTGGTGCTTTGGACCCAAAACCATCCCATTACATGTATAGATGAAGAAGCTACGTGTTCTCCGTCAACTGTTTACATACAACCCAGAAGTCGTGTTTTTGGAATCATTGTAAATTTAACATCCGTCAACGGAACATGGATACATAGTGGCTTCAGCAAGAGGCATAGATTCTCATGAGCCCCCCGCAAATGCGAGGGCTCATGAGGATCTATACCTCTTGCAGTTGGATGGTGTTCATTTTTTCTCGGCAGAGAACGAGCTAAACTCAACTTGTCTAATCTCTCTCTGTCTCTGTCTCTCTCTCTACAAATCAAGCCTACTATTTTCAGGTAGTTCTGTCTGGAAAGCATTGCCTCTGAGCATCAAATCATTTTAAACGTGCTTTGCACACTCACTTCCAATCAGCGTGACTTCACAGTTCGCCTGATAAACATAATACTGCTGATAACAGGCAAACGTCAAACATTTTCTCTTTCTCCATACATTTACTAACTGAGCGTCTATTGTATTGTTGGTGTCGCCATAAGCTATTGATGCTGCTGATTCTATGACACTATAATTATTAGATGTGTATAAGATTAATGCTATGCAACAAATTTTCCCCCTTACTTTTGCCTCGGTGGCAGTTAAATTCTCCAACGCCAGTTGTTTGTTATTTTTGTTGTTGTTGTTTTTTTTAAAAAATAATTCACCTATTGTGTTCGTTAATTTTTTCCTTGATTTTTTTCTCTGTATTTTGCGTTTGTTTTCCTGTTGTGTTCTGTTTTGTTTACAGGACAGCTTGAAAGAGAGCATTGACATGCCTAATAGCCTTATCCTGCAATAAAAGATTCATCAATATCATCATCATCATCATCATCATCATCATCATCATCTCTCATCTCTCTCTCTCTCTCTCTCTCTCTCTCTCTCTCTCTCTCTCTCTCTCTCTCTCTCTCTCTCTCTCTCTCTCTCACACACACACACACACACACACACACACACACACACACACACACACACACACACACACACACTCACACACACACACACACACACACACACACACACACACACACACACACACACACACACACAAGCCGCGCGTCCATTAAATGTGCCTCCGGTATGGGTTGCTGCGCCCGAGCAAGCAGTCTCCGCATCAGTACTGGATTTGATTACTCGGTGTTTTAAATCTGCGATCAGTCACATTGTCTTTTATGCTACGTGACACCACTGATGCTCTTGAAGCCTGCGCGATTGCAGACAACAATGCCGCGATCTCGAATTTTTCCCTGGAGATAACTGATGCGCAGCGGTTTCCACCACACAAAACAACATTTAGCACAAAGTCCCCGCACTGTGGAACACATCGGGCGTAAGGACGATCTTCTACTTAATGTGATCCACGCTGCACAAAAAAATGAAAAAGGGCCAATTGCATGAGTGAGCTTAGTCCTGCGCCAGCCACTGAGCAAGGTGCTCCGCTTTGCATCTTGCTTAGTGGCTGGCGAAGGATCAAGCTCACTCATGCAACTGACTCCAGTCACTTTCAGAATTAAAGATGATTTTCTTTTCCAAAAGTGTCGGTTTCGAAACAAATTAAATTTTCCGAAGTGTTAGTTTCGGAATAGAATTCCCCTCGACCTTGGAATCGTGTCAACACAGAGGAAACTACGAAATACCAAAGGTGACCCAGGGTGGCAGCTTGTGCTACAGGCTGGGGAAGACAATAGCGTGGTTTTTTTTTAAGGGTATGCAAACATCTGACCTCATTTCAGTCGTTACTGAAATCTGTGAACTGTGGTGTCAGCAAGAGGCCAGTTTTCAAACTTGGCCCAGGCTCAGCCAAATTAGTATGCATAGAAAGGTCTTACCATCAGGTACCTTTGTACCAAGTTTGGGTTTGAAGTTGTGAATGGTATTTGATTGGTTGGTTGGTTGTACATTGCTTAACGTCCCGACAACAACAAGACTTTCTCAGGACGTGCCTGCACTGCTTGTGAAAAAAACTAAACAGAATATTGAATGAATGTCGCCAGCCGGTCTAATACGCTAACATGTAAGACCACTTAGCAACACACATCCAATATCAAGAGCTACAGACAGCGCAGACAGTAGGGAGAGTTTAAAAAAGGAAAATACAGGTGAATGAACCAAGGATGGACAGAAACACATGCCCCAGAATAGAGGGGAAAACCCACCCTGTGGGGCTGACCAGGGTGACCCTGGGAACTAAAAAGTAGTTAACCTCACCCAAGTCCTCCAGGGCAGACCCGGGTGGGGGTTGAACGGTATTTAAGAAAAAATTAATTATGTCAAAATATAGCTATTTTTTTACATATTTCCTGATTCCCTGTGACCTTGACCTTTGTGAGAGGTCACTCAAATTAGTATGTTTAGAAAGGTCTTGCCACAAAGTATCCTTGGGCCAAGTTTGAAAACTGTGGCTTGAATAGTCTCCGAGAAAATGACAACGTTAAACTTTACAACGGACGACGACGGTGGGACGGCGGCGGACGGACGACGGACGTCGGACGGACGCCGGACGGACGACCACCGACCCAAAACATAGACTCACCTTTGCTTCGCACGTGAGCAAAAAAAAAAAAAAAAAAAAGGAAATCAGAAGACATAAAAAATCATTATGTGGCCAGGTGACTCAACTAGGTTTTTTCCCCCCATTGCAGACAGGATGAGCGATCCGCCACGTGCACTTAATTCTGTGCCCAGAGGCGCGTACTTAATAGCAGTCAAAAATCGATATCCATATAAATGCAGGTTGAAAAAAAGTTCATTAATTCAGCGTGGCCAGCTAGAGTGCGGGGCAGCCGTGGTGCGGTGGCCGTCATATTTCACCTGTTGGCTGTCGGCGGCGGTTTTGGTCGCGACGATCCCCGCGGGAATCATCCGACAAAAACCGCCGCCGACAGCCAAAGGGTTAACGATTTGAACCCATGGGGAGGTCTGATAACAAATCGTCATTTTATTAAAACCCTGTCACTGACGTTGCGCGCAGATTGTGTTTCTGACATCTTTGTGAATTCAACGAAAAAGAGGCACAGTCGTCTAAGGAACATAGATACAAAGTGGGGCCAGCAATAGGCATAGATCCTCATGAGCCCCCGCAACTGCGGGGGCTCATGAAGATCTATACCTCTTGCAGCTGGGAGGTGCCAACGTATTCTCTTGTGATAACAAGTTCGTCATTTCATTAACCCATTCAGCCCTGACGCACTGCAGCAGGAGATGGGTCGACCATGATAATTCAAGGGTAGTGCCAGATTAGCCAAGCTAATCTGGCACTCCCTTTGAATTATCATGGACGATTCATCTCCTGCAACTGGTGCATAGTCATTAGATGACGCCTCCAAAATTTGGGAAATACGGCCGTCGGGCTGAATGAGTTAACTGCAGCTTGTTATTTTGAACATCATGACATAGTTTTGATATTCACACATTTCATGCACTGTGAAGTACAGCATGCAGCTTCTCTCTACGCAATAAAACATAAAACAGAACTATGGCGTGTCAACGGGTTTCATACGCTGCCGTCATTAGTAAATGGCGTTTACTACCGACAAGGAAATACCGACAAGGAAAGGTTAGTTAGTTAGTTATTTGGGTTTAACGCCGAGCAGGCAACTAAGGCCATCTCACGGCGGGACAAGGAAAGGACTGTCGCATTTGTTCCTTCTCTCTCTTCTCCCCCCCCCCCCCCCCCCCCCATCCCCTTTCTTCCTCTCACTCCCCCCCTCTCCCCCCCCCCCCCCCAAAAAAAAAAAAAAAAGTAACTGGTTTACTATCAAGAAAAGGACTGCCGCATTTTTTTCTTTTTCTTCACACCCCTTCTCCCCCCCCCCCCCCCAAAAGCAACTGGCGTTTACTGCTGACAAGGAAAGGACTGCCCACATCCCCCACCCCTCGCTCCTATCCCCTCTTCCTCCTCTTAACCCCCCCCCCTCCCCACCCCCATCCCCGAACCTCACCCACCCTTTTTTTGTGCGCTGTTGATGCATCATGCACTAAATTAATAGAGAATCATCACGTTTCATAGTTCGCGGGTCAACCAGACGTTTACTACCGTTTTATGGCATAACCAGATGCCGTCTCCAAACAGCAAACTGCACCCGTCCTGAGGAGAGACCGAAGCATCGTCATCAGCTACCGCAAGCTGATTGGCGGCTAATGAATATATATACGCCTCATGTTTCTCTCATTTACATCTGTGCTCCTGAAGCAGAGAAGAGGATGTTGTCGTGCAGTTCAACCAACAGCTACAGTGTCTCCAAGTGGCATACATCTTCATAAGACCCTGCAGCATGCCGGGGCAATGAAGATATACTATGTCTCTTGCTAAGGCACATATCATTTTTCGGAGTTGATCATGGGACGACTGCATGGGACGGAGTTGATCATTCAATAATGAAATATGAATCTCTATAACGTGAACAGATCTCCATAAGCACACGCATGATGCAGGGACTTACAAAGACCGATGCATCTGGCCGTCTTCATCTGAGTCTTTGTCCCCGAGCAGGAGGTCGTCCGGCAGTTCAAGCAATACAAACAATGAAAATATTTTCAAGAGGCATAGATCTTCATGAACCCTCGCCTAAGGCGGGGGCTCATGAATATCTATGCCTCTTGTCGGTCTTCTTACATCAGTGTCCGTCACAGGCAGGAGCTCACCTGACTGCTGTTCGGTCATCTATTCAATATGGAACCGTCGCAGACGACGTTTTGCTGTTTTGGACTTTAATGGTGTCATCGTCTGGCCGAGCAGAAACATTGATCATGGACACAGTGCAAGGGCCAGCGTCCAGGTTAAGCAAAAGGTCCTTGGACCGGTATCAGCTTTACTCGTAGTCGTTAGTAAACTCTACACGCGTCCCAGTCAGCAATAGGTCATCGGGCCGACGTCGAAGATTCTTAAACCCATACATACAATTACGTCTCTGCAAGAACAAGGTCCCGAGGCGACGCTAGCATTCGCAGACACGCACACGCAAAAAAAAAAAAAAAAAAAAAAAGTCCTCGCGGCTACAAGAACGTTAAACGTGCAGGGTTTAACCCCTTCACTACGACTGTACGTCTGAAATCTAGCTTTAGCAGACACGCACACGCAAAAGGTCCTCGCGGCTACAAGAACGATAAACGTGCAGGGTTTAACCCCTTCACTACGACTGTACGTCTGAAATCTGTGTCAATTCAACGCGTAAGAGCTGCAGCCGTCCCATGAACAATGGATACTAAGTAATTTCAGCAAGAGATATAGATCCTCATGAGCCCCCGCAATTGCGGGGGCTCATGAGGATCTAAACCACTTGCCTCTTTGTATTGGCAGAGAAGGTGTCAGCATCCTCAGTCCACCAAATGCAATCGCGGGGCACCGAACAGGGTGTGAATAAATTTTGATCCCGGCTGGATTACGGACGAGAGTCGAACGCACTGCTACCAAGTCACCCCAGCTCCCCTCCTCGCGGCAACAGGCGCCAGACTATTCCGGTACCACCCTTGCACTATCATGATCGAACGGAGCCATATCCTGTACAGTGTCAGTCACGGCTAAATGGGTTATACAGGCACGGCCCTATTGGGATATCGTGGTTGAATCATCGCCAATAAAATAAATTGCGTTGCGTGTTTCAGAGAGACAGGATTGATTCCAGCGCGTGTGTTGTTGGGGTCTAACCCCTTCACTGCCGAGAAAAAAAGTGAAACAATGAACACGATCCAACCGCAAGAGGCATAGATCCTCATGAGCCCCCGCGACTGCGGGGGCTCATGAGGATCTATGTCTCTTGTAGGGACCAATTTGTATCCATGTTTCTTGGGCGGTTTTGGCTTTATCCGTTGAACGAACAAAGACTTCAGCAACAGAAATGTGCGTACAGTGGCAGGGACGGGGTTACAATGCAGGCTACAACAACCTTGCATTGTGTTGCATGTATATACACAACACGACATCATAACGGCGCGTTAGACGCAGACACAACGGCGGCATGGTTGAGCTGTATGACATGAATTTTAAAAAAAACCAAAGCCTGGCTTAATTAAGCCGCACTGGATAAAGGGACCTGTATGATTTGCAACACTTTATGCCATTAACAGGTGTTGCAACCTTCCCGCCGGTGACCTACTGCCATACATGCACACCTGTTGCGTTAGCGCCGGTGTCACAGGCCAAAAAGACTCTCACGCCAGATCGAACCCGTGTCACTTTGGCTTAAGCCAAAGTGATAAGCCAAAGTGATCGGGGCCGATCTGGCGTGAGTATCATTTTTTTGACGTAACGCTCCCCTAGCTCAAAACTGCCATCCCAGGTCGATTTGACGTACCTTGAGGGGATACCGCGGTCAGTGTGGCGTAGCGGTCATTAAAAAATTTTTTGCGTGTGACACCGGTATATTTTTGCACTGTGTTACTCAGTACGGGAGATCTATCAATTGAAACGTAAGAAATCCGACTCCGCGCGCGGCCACTTCTCTTGCGTTGGAATAAGCAACAAACAAAGAAACACGGTGTGGGTTGACAAAGACAAACCAGGTTTGCCGCTCCACAGAGAAGTTCTTTGTGTCTTTGTTACAACAGAACTGTTTCGAAGAACTACCCTTATGATAGATAGATCACCTGTTATTAACCCTTTTAGGCCCAACGCCCTATAGCAGGAGATGGATCGATCATGATAATTCAAGGGTTGTGCCAGATTAGCTTGGCGCCATCAGGCGTCAAGCTAACCTGGCACTACCCTTGAATTATCATGGTCGATCCATCCCCTACGACTGGTAACACAGTCGTTAGGCGATACCTCCAAAATTTGAGAAATGCGGCCTTGGGTTTAAATGGGTTAAACATCATCAATTTTAGGTGGCTACAGTGGCATTAAAGACTATCCTATATGTGGCTGTAGCTGTGACTGTGGCTGTAGCTGTGATTGTGGCTGTAGCTGTGACTGTGGCTGTGGCTGTAGCTGTGACTGGCTGTAGCTGTGACTGTGGCTGTAGCTGTGACTGTGGCTGTAGCCACCTAAATGATGGTCTTTAATGACAGGTGAAACTCTTGCCCTACACCCGTCTCTTACGACCATTTCATCTTGCAAGTAGGTGGTGGCCAAAAAAATAGGTTCTACTGTGCGAAAATTATTGCAATTTACACGCCGGCTGGCAGTTTCGTTTTCTGGATTTCTAAATTAGACATACCTATGTTTAGAAATAAACTGTCCAGAAACGTAGAGACCAAACCGTCCAGAAATGTAAAAATAGTCTTTCAGTGATCGATGATCTGCTTAACGACGAACGAAACTACAGGCATGAGGTGATAGCTGCGAAGTCGACCATCCGTATAATAGGGGTAGCAGAAAAAGGCACATGTGCTATTCCTGCCACCCGCGTAACAGTGATGGCGATGGAGTTTCGCAAAGATCATACAATGCCTGTGACGGGCATCCTCATATTAACCCTTTTAGCCCCAAGGTCCCATTTCTCAAATTTTGGAGGTGTTGCCTAACGACTATGTACCAGTTGCAGGAGATGGCTTGACCGTGATAATTCGAGGGTAGTGCCATATGAGCTTGGCGCCTCAGTTCAGGCGCCAAGCTGATCTGGCACTACCCTCGAATTATCATGGTCAAGCCATCTCCTGCTGTAGGGATCCGGGGCTAAAAGGGTTAAGGGAAGCATCCATGTTTTGCTCCAGACAACAACGAAACATCGAAACAATCACATACCAAAAAAAAAAAAACAAAAAAAAAAACAGCGAACAAAACTTTCATTAGTAAGAGACATAGATTCGCATGTGCCACTGTAATCTGCAGGGGCTAATAATGAGAATCTATGTTGGCTCACATGAACCGCATCCCTGTTTCAAGTCTATGACTGAAAACGAAGCCACAAACTAACAGAACGATTCTACAATACCACAATTACGAGCGCGTGTAAGAAGACACAGGCATATATTCTCATGGGTCCCTGCGGTCTTTTGTTCTCAAGTTAACAGCACTTGTATTATCCTCTTGAGGCAGTCACCCGAGTCCGTGACTCAAAATGAACCCGTTCAGTTTCAGCTGACGCAGACTGTGTTTCTGCAGTCTCCGTTCGATTCAACACCAAAAACCCCTAGATGTCCCAGGAACACGGATTCAAAGTGGTGTCAGCAAGAGGCATAGATCCTCATGAGCCCCCGCAATCGCGGGGGCTCATGAGGATCTATACCTCTTGCAGTTGGGTGGCGTTCAAATCTTCTCGGCGATGTACGGGTTTGACAAAACGATTGTGCCACCCAAAAAAAAAAAAAAAAAAAATCGAAGGACACGCCTGGGTGATCTTGCAGATGCGATGATGGGATGGTATTTTAATGATTTACTGCTGAGCAAAAACGTCGTTGTACCAAAAAAATAAATAAATAAATAAATTTGTTTTCTAAAAAAAAAATGAACCACAGGCGTTTGACGATAAATCGTGGGCTACACGAATACGATACGAGTCAGTCTCAGCATATCGCGGTACCGGGTGGCCGAGGATTAGGTCAGACGGCGTTAATCTTGATCGCGTTATGTATACATGGTGCCTGAATTCAAACAGACTTGTGAAGAAAAAAACCACTTGGTAAGCAGAAGGCCATCGGGCCGACGCCAGCCTCAGCTGGCCCGCGCACGGCCGTGCGCGGGCCAGCTAAGGCTGGCATCGGCCCGAGGACCTATTTGCTCAGCCCGCATCCACGTGGGAGCCAGAGACCTTTGCCGCGTGCCAATGGGTGCTATATCCGATACAGCGGTATACTGGAGCGCGTAACATCGAGGATGGCCTGTATTATAAAACAGTTTTCAACTGACGATGCTGATATTGTGTGTGTGTGTGTGTGTGTGTGTGTGTGTGTGTGTGTGTGTGTGTGTGTGTGTGTGTGTGTGTGTGTGTGTGTATGCCATTATATGGCATCTTAGAGCTCTGAACATAAAATATTTCAAGAACTGTTGAAAGATAGACGCAAACACACTTAAAGCGGGCACAGTTTTTTTCATTACAGGTTTTCAACTGACGACGTTGATACTGTATGAATGTGCACGTGTGTGTCAATACATACTATCTTGGAGCTCTGACAATACAATATTTCAAAAACTGCTGAAATTTGAACGCGGACACACTTTGAAGCGGACACCGGCTTCCATTACGGGCAGTCAAACCAAATATTTAGATCCTCTGCAATTATTTTCGCGTCACACGAACACAGAGACTGTGTTTGGTGCGATCTTTCTTTATCATACACCGGTTTGAACGTGTCATCAAATGCCTGTGAAATCGAACTAAGGCAAGTAGAAAATTACGTGAGATTACACGCGGTGCAGGTTTTGTAATTTCGTCCTTTGAGGCACCACACTCACAGGCACCCCACGCCCCCCCCCCCCCACCCCACCCCTCCCCATCTCGTACCCCCCTTTACTTCCTCTTGTAAGCAGATGGATCGACAAAAATAGGACCAATATATATCCAGCAGGAAAAAAATAATAAAAACAAAATTTAAAAAATACTTTCAGAAAAAGGGATCGACCCCAACGCTGGAGCCTGGAGCACAGATTGTAACAAAGGGGGGGGGGGGGGGGGGGGGGGGGAATGTCATTTGTGACTCAAGTCAGTGACACCAATTCCAGCCAGCAAGAGGCATAGATTCTCATGAGACCCTGCAAAGCAGGGGATCATGAGGATCTATGCCTCTTGCAGATGGCTGGGTGTGGACGAGAAACTGAAAGCCACTCGAGCGTGAAGGAAAGCGGATTGCAAATAGAAATGTTGCACAATGCAGTTTGGAATTGGAAGAAGCCCTTAAACAGCTGGGCCTTCGACTGGAAATAAAAAAATAAGAGCTAATACGTTTTCAAAATGCAAATGCGTTATTTTAGCATGTTGTGCAGAAATAAAATCAGCGGGTTAGTTAGGTTACAAAGCGTTTCAAACAATAAAAATTTAATCGCTCGTCGCAGTCTCGACAGATTTACAATATGTGCTGACTCCGTTTATGACTGTGTTACATGACAATGAAATCTCGCTGAGGGTATAAGGTAGCAATTAGCTAGAACGTTGGAAAGTTACCAGGGTTCGCGCAACTTTTGAACCACAGGAGGCGCAGCGCCATTTCAGTTTTGCATCTTTGGCATCAAATGATAAGAAAGAAAGAAGTGCGGAGCACCTTGCTTAGTAGCTAGTCCCAGGACTAAAGTCACTCAAGCAACTGACCCCAGCAGACATATTTAAGGAGATAAATACAAGGGAATTGGGAACAAGGTACGCTTTCTCTCTCTCTCTCTCTCTCTCTCTCTCTCTCTCTCTCTCTCTCTCTCTCTCTCTCTCTCTCTCTCTCTCTCTCTCTCTCTCTCTCTCTCTCTCTCTCTCCCCCCTCCTCCCTCTCTCTCTCTCTCTCTCTCTCTCTCTCTCTCTCTCTCTCTCTCTCTCTCTCTCTCTCTCTCTCTCTCTCTCTCTCTCTCTTCCCGACATTTCAATATTTTTAAACCAGTCTTCACACTTCCATCTCTTTGGGCTAACGGAATCACGTCTGGACTCAAGAATTAGCGACGAAAATCTGTGCATTCCAAACTTTTCCTTAATTCGTCGTGACCCAAACACCCTCAAACACACAGGAATTGCTGTTTATGTCCACAACTCGATTGCACATATGGTACGCAGACATGATGATCTGGAGTCAACTGAGATTGAGTGTGTATGGCTAGAAGTAAAAATTAATAACTCATCGCCAATTATAATGGGTTATGTATATAGAAATCCATCGTCCACTGTCGAGTGGTATGATGACTTTGTGCAGATGATGGATAAAGTGAATGACACTGACAAAGATGTACTGCTGTTAGGTGATTTTAACATTGACTTACTGAAAACAAATCCCACGTGGCAATCGACAACAACTCTTTTTGGGTTGAAGCAACTAGTCCAAGCTCCTACTAGAATAACCCAATCATCCGCTACACTCATTGATCACATCTATACCAACAACTGTAAGTTAGTACTAGAGACCAGCGTCCCCCCACTAGCTGTCAGTGATCATTTCCCCATCACCTGTACATGGTCGTGTAAGGTGCCCAAACAAAAGAGGGATCAGCATGTGTACATTACCTATAGGTCTTTAAAAAAACTAAACAAAGATGCTTTTCTACACGATCTTAGCCTTACACCGTTTCATAATGTGTACAATTGTACCAACCCAGATAAGGCTGTCTCTGTCTTACTTAATCTGTTCCTAGGGGTGCTAAACAAACATGCGCCAGAAAGAAGAAAGCGTGTCCGATCCCGCCAGCCTCCCTCATGGATAACCGACGAAATCAAACAAGCAATGGATGATAGAAATAAGGCTAAGAAAGAAAAGAACTTTCATGAATTTAAAAGATTGCGAAATAAAGTTAAGTACTTAATTAGAGAGGCGCAGAGATCTTTTATAACCAAAACAGTTGAAGAAGACAGAAACCCTCCCTCTATCTGGACAGCACTTAATACGCTTACCAACAACAAGCGTAAACAGTGCAATACCATTCCAGAAAATCTCTCCGCTGAGGAGTTTAATAACCACTTTCTATCAGCCCCCAAAGACTTACTCAGTTCTCACAATCGCAATCAGTCGATATATTCCACACCAGAGAAGCTAACAAAGTTCTGTAAGCAAAGATTGTCCTCAGATGATATTTTCGCCATCCCCGATATTGCTGTACATGAGGTAGGCAACTACATTTCCATCCTAAAAAAGAAAACATCTTCGGGCAGTGATGGTATCAATGGATATATCCTTGACCTGTCGCAACCATACATAGTGGAACCTCTAACATATATGTATACAAAAAAATGTCTTCCCAATAGCTTTCAAAAAATCAAAAATAGTGCCTGTTCCTAAAGCAAACGATTCTTCTGAAATTAATAACTTTCGCCCAATTTCCCTTCTATCAGTTCTCTCGAAGCCTCTGGAAAAGCATGTTCACAAACATCTTCTGGAATTTCTTGAAAAAAGGTCCCTATTATATCATTACCAGTCAGGTTTTCGTCCCAAGCATTCATGCCACACTGCACTCGCACGAATAGTGAATTCGTGGGTCAACAGCATAAATGATAATAAAATGGCTGGTGCTGTCTTCTTGGATCTAAGAAAAGCGTTTGATCTTATCGATCATACCATCTTATTGAAAAAGCTTGCCACCTACTTAAACAAAAAGAGCCCATCGGCTCTTCCGTTTCTGAACTCCTATCTTACAAAAAGAACACAAACAGTCTACGTCAATGGAAAATGTTCTTCTGAACAATTTGTGGAGTATGGAGTGCCCCAGGGGTCTATTTTAGGCCCACTACTGTTCTGTATCTTCATTAACGATCTACCGTTACATGTAACGTGTACTGCGGCTGAGTGTGACATGTTTGCCGACGACTCAACATTACATTCCGCTGGTAAAACTGTGCCTGAAATTGCAAATAATCTTCAAGAGAGTCTTCATGAAGTCTCTCGGTGGTGTAATGAAAATCGCATGCTTGTAAATCCCACAAAAACAAAAAGCATGCTTATCACAACCCGCCAGAAACATCAGCTCAAACCTCCATCACTCAACCTTTCTTTGGACTCCATCCCAATTGAGCAGGTCAGTCAACACCGCCTGCTTGGAGTAATAATAGATGATGATCTAAGCTGGCATAACCACCTATACTATATGAGAAAACAGTTGTCCAAAAAGTTGTTTTTACTTTCCAAACTTAAAACGATCATTGACCTTAAGACGCGCAAACTATTTTTTAATGCCTACATTAAACCACACATTGATTATGCCTCAACAATATGGGATGGCTGCAGTGAAAATCACTTTAAGAAGATAAACTCATTATACAAGCGCGCTGCTAAGCTTATCCTCCCTGATCCGTCTTTATCCACTGATGCCAAGCTGCAGGCCATCGGACTTCTCCCTCTGGTTAAGCACCTCGCACTAAACAAATGTGTACTGATGCACAAAATTCTTAACGAGAAAGCTCCACCTTACTTATCTAGGCTCTTTTCGCCAACTGAAAAAAAATACAGCACCTCCAGGAACAGTCTCTCTATAAAAAGGCCCCGTATAGACCTGTTCAAATCTAGCCTGTCTTATTCAGGTGCTCTTTTATGGAATTCACTTCCTCCCAATATTCAACAAACCACGTCCCTCTCTCTGTTTAAAAGTAGAGTACATGATTACCTCTCTAAGACAACGTTATGCTGATCCTTTCTTCTTCTTCTTTTTTTTTTTTTTTTCTCGACATAATACGCTTCATGTTTTTTAATTTTTGCTATTTTTTTCCATCTAGCCTGCACATTGTTTGTTCTGTTTTCTAACTTGTTTCTGATAGTACACAAAATATCATACCTACTTATATGTTAGATAATTATGTGCGTACGTACGTGTGTATGTGGATGTACAAAAGTGCGCATGTGCACGAGTACATGTATATGTATGTATGTGTGCGTGTGTGTATGCGTGTGTGTGTCCTTTATTATTAGTTAGTTTTTGTTGTTTTGGTTGGTGTTCTTTTTTTTTTTCTTCTTTTTTTTTTTTTAAGTAGCTTAGCAAGGACAGATTGTAAGAAAGGCCTGCGCGCCTAATATCTCAATCCTTGGAAAATAAAGTTTCGTTCGTTCGTTCGTTCGTTCTCTCTCTCTCTCTCTCTCTCTCTGAATCGTCTGATGTAAATTATATGCGTAGAGAAGCAGGACAGTTTGAAAGATAGTCATTGCTATGCCTAAAACATTTATCCCGATTAAAAACGTTTCATCATCATCATCATCATCTGTCTGTCTGTCTGTCTCTGTCTCTCTCTCTCAGACAGACAGACAGATTAGTGTGTGTATTTGTGTGTGACTTAGTGAGCGCTCATGTGTGTGGTTGAGTGATGTGAAATAGTGAAACATTCGCCGTTGCTGGTATACCGAGACACAGACAGACACACACACACATATACGCACGCACGCACGCACGCACGCACGTACGCACTCACACGCTCACATATCAGACATATAGTCTGACATGATGACGATGGACATTTATCTCTATCCTCGGACCGTTATTATTCTCTATATTTACCAATGACCTTTTCCTTTATATCTCAGATCCTAATGTAACATGTAGAACGCTTGATGTTTCATCGACGGATATTACCACAATCACCCGGTCCCTTCAAAGTAGCTTAGATGAGGTATCACAGTAGTGTGATGATGACTGTATGGTGCCTAATCGTTCCAAAACAAAATGCATGCTCATCACAACCAGACAGAAGCACCAGCTTATCCCACCTCCTCTAAAGCTTACTTTCAACTCTCAGCAAGTTGAACAAGTTGGAGAGCACGAGTTCTAGGAATCGTCATAGACGACAAGCTATGTTTGCACAGTCATATTAGCAAAATATGCAAAACTTTGGCCAAGAACTTATATTTGTTGCCAAAGCTTAAAGCGCTTACTGATAAAACAACACGGAAATTATATTACAGCGCTCAAATACAGACCCACTTGGACTATGCCTCAACTGTGTGGGATGGTGGTAGTGAGACTAATTTCAAAAGGCTGAATCCACCTCATAGAAGAGCAGTGAAGCTGATAGCTGCGGAGTAATCTCCAAGAATGCCACAACCTAGATCATTTGTGAACACATGTGCATTCGCGTAGGCGTATATGTAATATGTCACCCCTTGTTTCACTGTTTATCGTTTTTTTGGGTTTGTTGACTGCGCTGAATGTAGTCTTGATACTGAATGCGTGTTGTTAAATGGCTTGCTGCACTTAAACATAATAAGAATGTGTTTGTTTCCGTGCAGCGACACTACCCCCCACCCCCACCCCCCCCTCCCCCTACGACCACCGCATGCAGCGCAGGCAAATGTGTGTACTGCATTGATGTGTTTATTTCTTAATAGATTTAGCAAGGACATGATTGAAAAAAAAAGACTTTGTACCTATATCATTTATCCTTGGAAAATAAAGTGGCGTTATCGTTATCTCTCTCTCTCTCTCTCTCTCTCTCTCTCTCTCTCTCTCTCTCTCTCTCTCTCTCTCTCTCTCTCTCTCTCTCTCTCTCTCTCTCTCTCTCTCTCTGTGGATGGGGTGGGGGTGCGTGTGTGTGTGAGAGTAAGAGAGAGGGGGGGTGGGGGGGGGTGGGGGGGCGGGGAGAGAGAGAAAGAGAAAGAGAGAGAGGGGGAGAGAGAGAGAGAGAGAGAGAGAGAGAGAGAGAAGGGGGGCGGGGAGAAAGGGAGAGTCGAGAGATTGGTTGGTTGGTTGTACATTGCATATCGTCCCGACAGCAACAAGACTTTCTCAGGACATGCCTGCACTGCTTGTGAAAAAAAAAAAAAAAAAAAAAAAAAACTTAGAATATTGAATGTATGTCGCCAGCCGGTCTAATACGCTAAATAAATCTAAGACCATTTAGCAACACACATCCAATATCAAGAGCTATAGAAAGCGCAGACAGTAGGGAGAGTTTAAAAAAGGAAAAAGACAGGTGAATGGACCAAGGGTAGACAGAAACACATGCCCCAGAATAGAGGGGAAACCCAAGGGTGACCCTTGGGACTAAAACGTAGTTAACCCGACCCAAGTCCCCCAGGGCAGAACCGGGTGGGGGGGGGGGGGGGGAGTCGAGAGAGGGAGACAGGGAGATGAGGGGGAGAGAGAGGGGGGAGGGGAGAAGGGGAGAGAGAGGGGGGGGGGGCGGAGGATTGATTGATTGATTGATTGATTGTACATTGCTTAACGTCCCGACAGCAACAAGGCTTTCTCAGAATGTGCCTGCACTGCTTGTGGAAAAAAAACAAAAACTAAACAGAACATTGAATGTATGTCGCCAGCCGGTCAAATACGTTAAATAAACCTAACACATGGGGCCTAAATAAAGCTAAGACCATTTAGCAACACACATCCAATATCAAGAGCTACAGGCAGTGCAGACAGTAGGGAGAGTTTTAAAAAGGCAAATACAGGTGAGTGGACATCGGGTAGACAGAAACACATGCCCCAGAATAGAGGGAAAAAAACACCCTGTGGGGGCTGACCAGGGTGGCCCTGGGAACTAAAAAGTAGTTAACCCCATCCAAGTCCCCCAGGGGGGCGGAGGAGAGGGAGTTCTGCGGCCAGAAGGTAGGAAGGGGGTACTAAGGGGGAAGTGGGCCTTGGGAGGATAATGGGCACTCCCCGTCTACATAAGCAATTGGTGTGATGGCCAAAGAACACAGTGCCGTTTCCGTACGGTCCAGTCTCTTAAGGCCCCGCCACACGTGCCGGTTGTGCCCCGATTTTGAAGCCGATTCCGATCCGATTGCGATCGGATGACGTCATATATCCGATCTGATCCCAATCGGCTGGGAAACGGGTGTCTAGAACCTGCTCTATTTTTCCGATCCGAATCGGCCCCGATGGTAAGCTTCAACCAATCAGAGCGCGTCTCGCAAAGCACGTCGTTTCAGTTTGAAAATGGCGGAAGATCAGTACCACCTTCGTTGCCGATGTTTCGCCCGCCTCTTCCCGATTATGATGCAAAACTGCTGATAATGCAAGCACATCATCATCACTGTCAAAACTAGTAGCCATTTCGCTGAACAGGTACGACCTTGATCTTCGATTCAAACCGGTCGGCTAAAAAAAAGTCGGTGAATGTGTGGCAGTGCACACGTTTTTGTTGTCCGGTCCGATCACACTCCGATTCGAAACTGCTCAAGAATCGGCCTCAAAATCGGCATGTGTGGCGGGGCCTTTAGCCATAGTCAGTCCCAGTCAATCCCCTAAAAAACACTACTGCCCACCAGCTGCACATTTGCCAGGCACAAAATACAACAAACAAAAAAACCCCAGCACATTGACAGTCTCCTTTCTTGGCTATGAACCTGATTCCTTACCAACCTCACACCCAAGCACTGCCTGAAATCAGCGTGCCCCTCAAATCACTACGTCAACGGCAACTCAACATAGGCCCACAATTGTCCACTGTACAAGCTCAAGATGGTATGAACCAAAGCACCAAACATGTCTCCTCTCATCTAACCAGAAATTTCCAGCAAATTCCAACATTCAGCCCTACTACAAATTTTCAAACAAGGCAAAAAATATTTTTAAAAACACCGGTCCTCTTACTGCCTGAATTGCCCAATTTGAATATGTAATGTGACCAGTAGTAAGTAGTCCAACTGGACCCTCCCCTCCCCCCTTGAAGAGCTCGTCAATCAAGGCTATCACTCACCGGCTCTCTGGTATGTTTGCAGGTTTCACTCCCTTTGCACCTGTACTCAGATGACACGTTCAATCTCACATACAACCGGTGCAAATTTCACCTCGCAGGATGCATAGATTCTCATGAGACCCTGCAGCTGCCTGAGCTCATGAGCATCTGTGCCTTTTGCAGATGGAAAGAGAGGACGAGGAACTGCTTAGCCCATTTATCCCGGAAGCACTGCAGCAGGAGATGGATCAACCATGATAATGCAAGGGTAGTGCCAGGTTGAATGAATACAATTAAGAGTAATAAATTCTAACCGGTCTGCACTGAAATCAAGACAAAATTAATGATCACGAAATGAATTTAAAAAAAAAAACTTAGATAGGTCTGGTGGCGCTGCACAGTCGCTGCAGGCGACTTTCCCCCAGGTAAGGCAGCCCAAATTTCTCCTCCCGGGGCAATAAAGTTGAGGGGGGGGGGGGGGTGAATTGTGAAGAAAGAACACTGCATTTTTACTATGTCCATGTAAGGTTCAAACCCGTCTACACTGCAGTATGGATTAGTGATTTTTTTTTAAAATCACTATTAAATGAGAAACACAACATTTTATCATTTTCTAGTCATATTTGACTTTAAAAAGTACACAATCGACCCACACTTCTTGAATTTGTCAAGTATTTGTCTTCTACATTTGTGCATAGCAGGCGACAGAGAAAAATGATAATTGTGCTTAACTGTGGGAAATTTAAATAGATAAATTCAATGTACGTAAAGAGACACAAGGACAAACAGAAGAAAAGTCAAACCTTTCCACTCTATATGTGCCAAGCAATTCTGGCATCACCCCTGAACTATCACGGTCGCTCTGATTCTTGTTGTAATGTTCCAGGGCTGCATGAATTCAAGCCTTTAACAACGTTACGAACATCTAATAATAATATTCTCTACGTCTAAGAAAGGAACAAGGGCGCAAATCATGGAGCGTATATATACGCTCTATGGGGCAAATACTGCCACTAACAAGAGGCATAGATCCTCATGAGCCCCCGCAGTTGCGGGGGCTCATGAGGATCAATGCCTCTTGTAGATGCGAGGAGCTCGTGCAAAAGCACTCGTTACCGCAGTTTACATGTTTCCGTCTGTGTTCTTCTAAATGAAAGGCATGCACCCGCGCCGTACATCTTGGTCGAAAAAGACACTAAACACCTGTGTAATTTACTGCCTTACAAGTGTACTCCTGCCTCAGGTCACCCCCTTCCGTCTACAAAAGCCACAGACTCTCAAGCAGTCCCTGTCCATTCCTTCTAGTTTGGGGAACTACAGATTTTCATGAGCCTCACGTTAGGGGTCATTAGAATGTTTTTGGCTAACTGGTTCTGACTTGGCGTGGAGTACCTATGAATTTACTGCACTAGTGTGTATTTTATGTTTTCATGTCTTAAATCAAGGAGGCAGACCCCTCTATCTGCAACCGGCATAGATTCTCATGAGCCGCTGCAGCCGTACTGAATAATGAGAATATAGGCTTGTTAGGTTTAACCTGTTCAGTGCCCGTCTGTCTGCAATCTTCGTTCACAATTCATTCAAGACAACAAAAAACCTCGAGTTGCCCCAGGAACATGGATTCAAAGTGGTGTCAGTAGGAGGCCTTATGAGGATCTATACCTCTCGCAGTTGGGTGGTGTTCACATTTTCTCGGCACTTAACGGGTTAGTCCGATTTACTGCAATGCTGTATCTTCCATAGTTACAGACCGCAGGCCATATTCTTAGTCTACTAAATGAGTCAAATCTGGAAAAGGCACAGAAAGTCTCAAGAAGAAAAAAGTGATGAAAATGTGACCTTGTTGAATCAGCAAAATGCACAGATTCTCATGAGTCCCTGCATTCTGCAGGGACCCATGAGAATATATGCCGTTTGCCCTTCAGCAGACTGGCCCCGCCTTTGTGCTCAAACGTTGAGGGTCAGGAGTACGACTGAACTTTTAAAAAAATAGTAATTTTTTTTTTTAAACTCAAGCAAGGCGTTTAGATCTTCACACCTTTGAAGCCTTAGTGTTTGAAGTGACAAGGTAGATAACTATCATAAAGCAGAGGAACTAGGCGTGCGAGTGATCTCCCCCTCGGATTACTAATGGCAACCCCAAACAGAACCAAACAGCCGCTTCTGTGCAATGATAACGCGAAAGGAACTTATCCCGTGGTAAATTAACATAAACGCGACATGCCACATTTGGCTACGCTGCAAACAAAGTTAGCAATGGAGACATGCAGAATATTATATATTACTGACATGTAATATGCGTTTTCAGAGATACGTACCTTGTAAATGCACTGAAAATTGTAGGGAATATAATTATGTTTCAGTTGGTGACTATTACTTATATTCACTGAATTATCCTGTTAACCATTTTAGCTCCAAGGTCCCATTTCTCAAAGTTTGCCTAACGACTATGTACCAGTTGTAGGCGATGGATTGATCATGATAATTCAAGGGTAGTGCCAGATGAGCTTGGCGCCTGAAGGCGCCAAGCTCATCTGGCACTACACTTGAATTATCATGATCAATCCTGAAGGCGGCAAGCTCATCTGGCACTACCCTTGAATTATCATGATCAATCCTGAAGGCGCCAAGCTCATCTGGCACTACCCTTGAATTATCATGATCAATCCATCTCCTGCTGCAGGGTCCCGGGGATAAAAGGGTTAATATACATATCTCCTGAACTTGGGGACCTGTTACATTCCATGATTGTTAAGCTGTGTTCTTGAGATCAATTTATCATTGAATTGTCCGTCCATTTACGGCTGACATTTTCAATGTCACTTCTTTTTTCTTTTCTTTTTTTTTCAAAATTCTGTATTTCCAATGCATTTTCCTTTGCATTTTGACTTGGATGTTTGCTGACAAATATACATACACAAAACAAACAACACTTTTGTGCACTTTCATTTTTAAGCCGTTAGTTGTCCGTAGCCCTTTTTTGTCGCGATGATTCCTGCAGGAATCATCGCGACAAATAACGAGCTACCGACAGCCAAAGGGTTGACACAAATTCACACGAATAGGAACCATTTACCCCTTGCGCATGCAGCCACCAATATTGTTTAAAGTACCCGTGGTTGCACGCACAAGGGGGTTAAAATAGCCAAACCTTTATATGAATGGGAGTAATGCTCAGCATGCTACCAAAAAAAAAAAAAAAAAAAAAAGTTTCTCGCGGCGTGTGTCCGACCAGCCTGCTTACCTTCACCTTGACCGCGGTCGGTCACGGGGTCTCTGGCCGGCCACAGGACACGGTAATTCAGTACTGCCACGTCTTGACATAATTGATGAGGTGAAATAATCATCATAAAACTTGCATTCATTATCGCTGTACTGTACGGCAAACGACTCGGGTACGCCCAATGACAAACTATGTTCATGATGTATAATGATGCTAGGCTACATTATTAAACCTGCTCACTGCCGAGAAAATATGAACACCACGCAACTGCAAGAGGTATAGATCCGCATGAGCAACCCCTCCCCCTCCCCCCCCCCCCCCCATTCCATTCATGTCCATGTCCTTGGTTGGCTGCGGACGCTCTTTGGCGTTGAACCAACAAAGATTTTTTTTTTTTTTAGTCTGCGTCTACCTGCTGGTTAAGCGGTTGACTCGTTCATTTCCGACACGTACACTACAACAGATGATTGATTGATTGATTGTACATTGCTTAACGTCAACAAGACTTTCTCAGGACGTGCCTGCACTGCTTGTAAAAAAAAAAAAACTAAACAGAATATTGAATGTATGTCGCCAGCCGGTCCAATACGTTAAATAAACCTAAGATATGGGGCCTAAATAAAGCTAAGACCATTTAGCAACACACATCCAATATCAAGAGCTACAGGCAGTGCAGACAGTAGGGAGAGTTTAAAAAAGGAAAATACAGGTGAATGGACCAAGGTTAGACAGAAACACATGCCCCAGAGTAGAAGGGAAACCCACCCTGTGGGGCTGACCAGGGTGACCCTGGGAACTAAAAGGTAGTTAACCCCATCCAAGTCCCCCAGGGCAGACCCGGGTGGGGGCCACTACAACAGAACACGGATCAACCTTGATAATGACACGGCTACTGTCTGATGTTATCACGTATCAGCCATGTGTGTGTTTTCTATAATTCTGCACCTTACGGCTTCCATGTCGCGAAGTATAGGTATACAAAATACTGAGGTTGCGTTTGCAACGAACGATTCCAAACAACGAAAGAGAGCGAAATCAGGGCGGATAGCCGGCGTGTGCTAAGCGCACCGACAACACGTCAAACATCTCCAACCCATTCAGCCCCGACGTACTACAGCAGGAGATGGATCGACCATGATAATTCAAGGATAGTACCAGATTAGCTTGGCGCCGGACGGCGCCAAGCTAATCTGGCACCACCCTTGAATTATCATGGTCGAATCCGGCGCCGAGGTAATCTGGCACCACCCTTGAATTATCATGATCGAATCAAGCTAATCTGGCACTACCCTTGAAATATCATATTCGACCCATCTCCTGTATCGGGTACATAGTCTTTAGGTGACACCTCCCAAAACTGCGGCCGTGGGAATAAATGGGTAAATGATGACGAGGATCTATGTCGCCTGGAGTGTTGTCAATACTAATGGTTAGAGACTGGTTATCCGTCATGAGGATCTATGTCTCCTGGAGTGTTGTCAATACTAATGGATAGAGGCTGGTTATCCGTCATGAGGATCTATGTCTCCTGGAGTGTTGTCAATACTAATGGTTAGAGGCTGGTTATCCGTCATGAGGATCTATGTCTCCTGGAGTGTTGTCAATACTAATGGTTAGAGGCTGGTTATCCGTCATGAGGATCTATGTCTCCTGGAGTGTTGTCAATACTAATGGTTAGAGACTGGTTATCCGTCATGAGGACCTATGTCTCCTGGAGTGTTGTCAATACTAATGGTTAGAGGCTGGTTATCCGTCATGAGGATCTATGTCTCCTGGAGTGTTGTCAATACTAATGGTTAGAGGCTGGTTATCCGTAGTGAGAATCTATGTCTCCTGGAGTGTTGTCAATACTAATGGTTAGAGGCTGGTTATCCGTAATGAGGATCTATGTCTCCTGGAGTGTTGTCAATACTAATGGTTAGAGGCTGGTTATCCGTCATGAGGATCTATGACTCCTGGAGTGTTGTCAATACTAATGGTTAGAGGCTGGTTATCAGTCATGAGGATCTATGTCTTCTGGAGTGTTGTCAATACTAATGGTTAGAGGCTGGTTACCTGTCATGAGGATCTATGTCTCCTGGAGTGTTGTCAATACTAATGGTTAGAGGCTGGTTATCCGTAATGAGGATCTATGTCTCCTGGAGTGTTGTCAATACTAATGGTTAGAGGCTGGTTATCCGTCATGAGGATCTATGTCTCCTGGAGTGTTGTCAATACTAATCGTTAGAGGCTGGTTATCCGTCATGAGGATCTATGTCTCCTGGAGTGTTGTCAATACTAATGGTTAGAGGCTGGTTATCCGTAATGAGGATCTATGTCTCCTGGAGTGTTGTCAATACTAATGGATAGAGGCTGGTTATCCGTCATGAGGATCTATGTCTCCTGGAGTGTTGTCAATACTAATGGTTAGAGGCTGGTTATCCGTAATGAGGATCTATGTCTCCTGGAGTGTTGTCAATACTAATCGTTTGAGGCTGGTTATCCGTCATGAGGATCTATGTCTCCTGGAGTGTTGTCAATACTAATGGTTAGAGGCTGGTTATCCGTAATGAGGATCTATGTCTCCTGGAGTGTTGTCAATACTAATGGATAGAGGCTGGTTATCCGTCATGAGGATCTATGTCTCCTGGAGTGTTGTCAATACTAATGGTCAGAGGATGGTTATCCGTCATGAGGATCTATGTCTCCTGGAGATATCCGGAGTGTTGGCTATGCTAATGGTAAGAGGCTGGTTATCCGTAATGAGGATCTTTGTCTCTTGCAGATATCTGGAGTGTTGTCTGTGCTAATGGCATGAGGCTGGTTATCCGTCATGATGATCTATGCCTCCTGGGGATATCTGAAGTGTTGTCTATACTAATGTTAAGAGGCTGGTTATCCGTGATTACGATGTATGTCTCCTGGAGATGTCTGGAGTGTTGTCTATACTAATTGTAAGAGGCTGGTTATCCGTCATGAGGATCTTTGTCTCTTGTAGATAGCTGGAGTGTTGTCAATACTAATGGTAAGAGGCTGGTTATCCGTCATGATGATCTATGTCTCCTGGAGATATCTTGAGTGTTGTCAATGCGAATGGTAAGAGGCTGGTTATCCGTCATGAGGATCTTTGTCTCTTGGAGATGTCTGGAGTGTTGTCTATACTAATGGTAAGAGGCTGGTTATCTCTTATTACGATCTATGTCTCCTGGAGATGTCTGGAGTGTTATCTATATTAATGGTAAGAGGCTGGTTATCCGTCATGAGGATCTATGTCTCCTGTAGATGAGTGTAGTCTATACTAATAGTACGAGGCTGGTTATCCGTCATGAGGATCTATGACTCCTGGGGATATCTGGAGTGTTGTCTATACTAATGGTAAGAGGCTGGTTATCTGTAATTACGATCTATGTCTCCTGGAGATGTCTGGAGTGTTGTCTATACTAATGATAAGAGGCTGGTTATCCGTCATGAGGATATATGTCTCTTGGAGACCTCTGGAGTGTTGCCTATACAAATGGTAAGAGGCTGGTTATCCGTCATGAGGATCTAGGTCTCTTGGAGATATCTGGAGTGTTGTCTATACTAATGGTAAGGGGCTTGTTATCCGTCATGATGATCTTGTCTCTTGGAGATATCTGGAGTGTTGTCTATGCTAATGGTAAGAGGCTGGTTATCCGTCATGAGGATATAAGCTTCTTGGAGATGATGGTAGTGTTGTCTATGCTTCTTATCCAAGCAGGCTATCCGCCGTGATTCCGCTCACGTTCGTTGTTGGGGAGTCGTTTGTTGCAAACGAAACCTTACTAAATCATAGACCAGCACACGCTGTCATATACCTAATTTGCAGGAGTTCGTCTGACGTTCAACTGACAATGTACAGACGCAGACGACAACCAGACATGCCCCCATACGGTGGCCATGTGACAAAGAGCAGGCCAATCATGCACGACGTCACATCTCGACTGCAGGCACACGCTAATGAATATGTATCGAATAACGGCAGGGTCGCCGCACAGGTACGCGGGGTCACATAGAGGTCACGCAGGACTGTTTAATGGCACACACTGGTTGTTAGCAGATCGAGAGAGATGACCAGTTTGGGTCGGGCCATTCAAATTACAATGACTGCCCTCACGGGGAAGAACTTATACCATCAAAGCATAAGTTGCCGTAGTTAAGCCGTGTATCGATTCGATTTTATTTCCGCTCCGTGGTTTGTGTACAAATACTGAACATAAAATAACATGGGCCCTGTGATCACAGATATACTTTGCAAGGCCACGTTTTAGCGAATTTAAATTAAAAGCATGTGTCCAGTACGACATGTCAGCATGCCGTTCGATGTTCAAGCTTGACGTACCATGTTCATGCTTGCTGTACCAAGTGTCAACAAATCAGCAATGCGATGTTTCTGTCTAACCCTTTTAGCCCCACGGACGAATTTTCCAGATTTTGGAAGTCTAACTTAACGACCATAATACCATTTGCAGGTGGTGGATTGACCATAATAATTCAAGGGTAGTGCCAGATTAGCTTGGCGCCTTCAGGCGCCAAGCTAATCTGGCACTATCTTTGAACTATCATGGTAAATCAATCTCCTGCTGTAGGGTGTTGGGGCTAAAAGGGTTAATGTGTTCTATGAATGCAGAATTTATAGTAATGATAGGTTTGGCCCCTCCCCCCCCCCCCCCCCACCCCCATCCAACTCATTTCCAACCTGTCCTCCAATATTTTCTCCACTATTCTGGTATGGATCTGTGCTAGTTATATTTTAAAATCTTTATAAGTTATATTTTTCACAGAATGTTATCTCGGAAAATACGCTGGCGCCAAGCTACTCTGCACCACCCTTCACTAACACGGTACAGTCATCTCGAGGAGGGTGGGGAGGGGGCGTGGGGGAGGGGGGGGGGGAGAATGGGGACCATCACGGATTCACGACGATTTATTTTGCGATTCATGGGTCACGAATACTCAAAAATGGCATTCAAGTCTCACGATGTAAAGAAACGAAGATGAATCTTTTCACTTGTCGAAAACTCTAACAAAAGGGAGTTGGGGTGGGGGTGGGACAAAGACACGACAAAATGTTTTTGCTGGCCAGAAATCAAACGACGGGTAGGAGGGGGGGGGGGGGGCTGAAACTTCCTGAATTTTTAACGAGTGGCAGCAGACTATTCACATTTCACGAAATAACCGGGCGTTTTCACGCATCACGAAGATATTATTTTGGCCTACACGTTCCACGACCAACTTTTCTTGCACGGATCAATCACAAGGATGGGGGGGGGGGGGGGGGGGGGGGGTGGAAATCACGAATCATGAAAACCGAAAAATAAAACGCCAATCACGCATAACGATTTCAGCCCCCCACCCCCCACCCCACCCCCTTCCACGTCATACCGTAGTGTCATGGCTGAATGGTCCTAACCCCTTCCCTGCCAACGGACGTACATAATTATTGTCTCTGAAATCTGCTTTCACAGAACGAACGAAAGCCAAAACCATCCAAAGAACACAGACACAAAGTGGTATCAGCAAGAGGCATAGATCCTCATAAGCCCCCCGATTTAGCGGGGGGCTCATGAGGATCTATGCCTCTTCCAGTTTGATCCCGTTCACGTGAAGGGGTTAACCTGACTCGTGAACACATTTTCATTCACTGAGACTAATCTCCTAATACCCTAATATACTGTACCCTGTACGTGCCTACGAGAAGAGAGGCACAGCCCAGACGTATATTATAGCCTGACACGGACCGATGGTTCATGTTGGTCTAAAGTCCGCCCGTCCGTTCACCCCTTGACCGCTGACCACCCACCTGCCTTCCCGCCTATAATTACGCTTTTAGCCAGAATCACCTCGATTAAAGCGGTATCAACAGCCAAAGTGAGAAAAAAAAAAAAACACACACAAAAAAAACCAACTACACAACATGTAAGTAAAGCAAAGCAAAAATAACCTACAATAGGTACAAAACGAAAAGAAAAGGGGAGACTGCCAGTGCTAATATTAGGAAGGTTACAAAGTAAAGTAGGTTATAGCACTGTCAGGGGAGAGAAATGTGCATGATCGACCAGTGATCATAGATCTACTGTGGCCAAAGCACACCAAAAAAAAAAAAAGAGATAGGAAAGAGAGGGGCGCTAAGAAAGTGACTGAAAGCAATGCATATATGGAAGCCCCCCCCCCCCCACCCCCCGAAGGGGGGCGTATCACATATCCACTGTTCCAACCACTCAGTGCATGGAAATTTAAATCTAGGTCCCCCAAGGGGGGTCCAGATATTTAGCCGGTGTGGACAACTGTTTCGGTCTTGGCGACCTCTTCAGCACACCATCGGCAATACTGGACGAGGCAGGAAATTCTGCCTACCTGCAATGACAACCACATTTTACTGTGGTGTCTAAAGGGGCATACATTCCATGCCACCACCTAGAGTTAAATTTCCATGCACCCTAAAAGAGAACCTACCAAAAGGGGGAAAGGGGTTTCAGTCGATATTGTAGTAATAAATGAAAAGAAAAGGGGAGACTGCCAGTGCTAACAAGTGTCCGATTGGGGGGCGAAAGATACCTAGTCCACCCGAACCAAATAGTATGCACATGCGGCCACATACTCACTATGGAGCACGTACTATTAGACTGCCAAAATATAGAAGAAACCAGAGCCACAATAGCAGAAAGACTGAACACGCCCCTCACGTTAGAAGGCCTCATAAACCCTGACCCTACAACATGGTCCACCACCACCAAACTCACAATACACCTGCTCAACGAGCACCCCCTAGTTAAGTACATATTATAAACAAACAAGGAAGGAGAGAGAAGGCAAACAACACCACCGACCCAGCGAGACCGGGACCCGGACACCCACTGGAGCACGGGCTCTCCCCAACGACCCAACCGCCCAAGGCGCGGACAGGCATGATGAAGGATGGAATAAAGCGATGCGCGTACATCAGCAACAGTCAAAATAAACCCCCTCCCCCCCCCCCCCCCCATCCCCCGCCCCACCCCCCCTGGACGAAATCAGCGAAAGCTGTAAGTCCCGATCCCTTTCTAAAATAGCATAGCATGCTAATATTTTAGGAAGGTTACAAAGTAAAGTAGGTTATAGCACTGTCAGGGGAGAGAAATGGTAGGTTCTCTTTTAGGGTGCATGGAAATTTAACTTCGGGGGGGCTTCCATATGCATTGCTTTCAGTCACTTTCTTAGCGCCACCTCTCTTTCCTATCTCTTTTTTTTTTTTTTTTTTTTTTTTTTTGTGCTGTGGGCCACAGTAGATCTATGATCACTGGTCGATCATACACATTTCTCTCCCCTGACAGTGCTATAACCTACTTTACTTTGTAACCCTACAATAGGTACGTTCCTACACATATGAAAATATGTTTCTGATATTCTCAAATTTGTTACAGGTAAATTTTCCTCCCACTCTATTTTCAAAACATATTATTATTATTATTATTATTATTATTATTATTATTATTATTATTGTGTGTGTGTTGTGTGTGTGCGTGTGTGTTGTGTGTGTTGTGTGTTGTGTGTGTGTGTGTGTGTGTGTGTGTGTGTGTGTGTGTGTGTGTGTGTGTGTGTGTGTGTGTGTGTGTGTGCAGAATCAGTGTGACGGTTTAAACCCACTTAGCCCCAAGGCTGTATTTGCGAAATTTGGAAGGTTTCACTAACAATTATGCTTCAGTAGCATGAGATGGATCGGATATGAAAATTCAAGGATAGTGCCAGAATCGCTTGGCGCCTAATGGCGCCAAGCTAATCTGGCACTACCCTTGAATTATCATGATCAACACACCTCCTCCTGTAAGCCACCTGGAACACTCTCCCACTCTCTCTCCGTCAGAAACACTCGCTCTCCTCCTTCCAGTCCGCCCTCAAAACTCATCTCTTTCAACAGTTCTAGCACTATATCACCACACTCCCCACCCCAAGCTGACCGTCGTAATGTATCTTCACTATTTGTGTTATGTGAGTCATTGTCTAATGCGTGCGCATGCGTGTGCGAGTTGTGAGTGCGCGCTTAGAGTTATAATTATTATAAGATAAGCGCATTATAAATACCGTAATTATTATTATTATTATTAAGGCGTTGTGGATAAACAGGTTCAATTCCTTCTTCCTTCCAGGTGATGTAACAGCCGCAACAGACATCGGTGTGAATCAGACACTGTGACTATACGGATCTGACCTCGCAGCCTTATTCGTTTGGTACACGAACTACCTAATAATACATGTACCCACGTGGGTCACGACGACCTCTCGTCTTTCGAGTTCCAAATAATTAAAACTCCATTCTCACAATCTCTGCTTGCAGCGCCTTCTTTCAAAACACCCGGCCTGACAACATGCGACAACCAGATTTCTCCACAGGCAGGAGGACTGTAGATATAGATCGCCATGTCAGCTATAAAGGATAGTGTCCCTTTGGGGGTCATGGATCAAGCTGATTTAGATCTGTGCCGTGAGGAAGTGTGGGATAATTCGCGTTCACGTCTGCCGCTGCGGAGTGCACCATGTATTATGCAAGAGCATTCAACCGGACAGTGTTCCGGCCAACACATTTCCCCCCCTCAAATGCACAGTTTAACTCTTTCCATGCCGCGACATAACAATCAACACTCGAAGCTATGAGGCATAGATCCTCATGAGCCCCCGCAGATGCCTCTACGCCTCAGGAAAACGAAGCTATATCGTCTGAAAAGTAAACTGCACAGGGTTTCGCAGACAATATTCTGAGTAAGTTTAGCTGTGGAATGGTTAACTATTTCACGAGCCAGCAGAAACTGCAGAGGTTGGATCGGCAAGTGTAGCTCAACGGTAGTGATGAAACACATTGATCATAACGGCTCAGGAGCATTCAGTACCAAAGCATGGTCGGTTTATGTCCCGCAACTAGCTCCTGACAGCTTTTTACCAGCATGCAGCGGGAAAGGTGCGTATCAACACTCCGAAAAACTTCGGTCATATGACTGAAAAGATTAACATGACAACGGCTGGTCAGGTTAGGTTAACACTTTCCAACACGCAAAGACGATTTTTGCATCTTTGGTGAGCATCCTGTAACCCAACGTGAGCTGCACCTGTTAGTACCTAAATAGACCCAGTCCCTGGTCAAACCACTGTGACCATCCTGGGCTATCAAAATATCTCCCCACACGAGGATCTCCTAATACTCGAGTTTCATAATATTGTGTGAATGGGCTGGAGGTCATGGTGTTACAGTCCTCAAAAGTGTGTACCAGCAATAGGAGACGGCTGGGGTATTGCAGTACAAGGGTAGTGCCAGATTAGCTTGGCGCCTTTCCAGGCGCCAAGCTAATCTGGCACTACCCTTGAACTATCAACTGTCTGAGCATTTTTTTTGTCTATTTTGCAGTTTGATCTCTTACACCCTTTCAAACGATTCAGGCTGCACAGCTGAACGCGTTTCAATGCCAAAGCAGATTTCACGAGACATAAAAGGCGTCAGCTTTCAAATGAGTGGGCCTGTGACAGTTTAATGCCAAAAAAGCACTTTCTGACACTTTCAGCATCAAGAAATTTTTTTCCTTAACTCAATGGGTGAGGTCAAAACAAAGCTAACGATTTGGGTGTCGGTAGCAGTTTTAGTCGCGATGATTCCGCTACAGAGACCCAAAGGGTTAAAGTACAAACAACTGATAATAAACAACTTAACGATCGCAAAATCTCAACGTCAACTTCAAACCACGTATTTCAGGTATCTAGATGGTGTATACCGTCGTGAGCTCTAACAAACCTCTATTTGAGGTAAGGTTCCAGCAGTTCACGTGGGCTGAATACCTCTAGCACTACACGAGCACTTAAGCGTCGGCAGAACTACGGCCATTAGGATCTATAGACCTCTTGCAGTTGGGTGGTGTTCATCTTTTATTATTATTTTATGGCTTTGTGACGGAATGAATGAAATCGAAGATGGATGACTGTCCCGACCAATTCAGAACGCCTGTGCTTGTGAAACGCTGTGCATTTCAGGAAAAATTGCGATAGAACGAAGCTGACTCACGCGCAGTGTTTAACTGCCGTATCAAGTTTTACGCTTGAAGGTGCTATTACCTACCAATCGACCTCTTAACTCATTCGAGACGAACGGCATCCGGATACGCGACTTAAGCCGCGTATCCGGATGCCGTTCGTCTCGAATGAGTTAAGCGGTGCTAGAAGCACATGACCACCGTGAATATTCAACTTAACTCATTCAGTCCCGACACACCACAGCCAGATATGGCTCGACCATGACAATTCAAGGGTGGTGCCAGAATAGTTTGGCGCCTATAGGCGCCAAGCTATTCTGGCACCACCCTTGAACTATGATGGTCGATCTGTCTCCTGAATTGCAATTGAAGGACAACTCCTCCCAAAATGTGGGGATTTCGCACATGGAACACAATGCGTTAAAGTTAATCACTCTAAACAGACCACCCCCTTTCACCATACCTTCCTTCCTTGCACTTTAAGCTTCTCCCCCTCTCGCTCGCCTTCCTCCCCTCCACGCCCCCCACCCCCCCCCCCCCCCACCCCCAATCCGCCCCCAACCCCCGACGTGTTCATTTATAACCTCTTCTGTGTACAAAGAGGTTGGATTAGATTAATGTGCGCAGTTTACAGCTATTATCCCTGTTCACTCTCCCGTGTAAGGGGTGGGGGGGGGGGGGGGTGGGTGGGGGGGAGGGGGGGCTTTCGAGTTGGATTTAAAGAGATTCACTGTGTAAGAAGTTGAGCTCGGGTGTCCTTTAATTATACGTCAGCTCTGACATGCTGTACGAAATCGACGACGATGTGGGTGGTGCCGTCAGAGGCGCACCACGAGCTATCATGGTGCGATCTGCTCCTGAACAATTCACCTCTGCCACATACACTGTAAACAAATAAGGATCGACCATGAGAGTTCAAGGGTGGTGCTAGAATAGCTTTGCGCCTCTGGGCGCCAAGCTATTCTAACGCCATCCTTGAAGTATCCTTGCTCTCCCCCCCCCCCCCCCACCCCTCCCCCCCCCCCCCCCCCCCGCCCTGTGTCATGAAATATAAAAATATGTATGACAACTCCAAAAGTTGGAAACATTTCAAGGGTGACGACAAAAGAAAAATAAGGATAGACCATGATAGTACAAGGGTGGTGCCAGAATAGCTTGGCGCCTCTAGGCGCCAAAGCTATTCTGTTGCCAACGGCCTTGAAGTATCCCGCTAACCCTGTATATCATGAAATGTAAATGTCTTTATGACACCAAAAATTGGGAACATTTCAAGGGTGACGCCAAAACTGCTTGGCGCCTCTAGGCACCACTCTTGAACTATCGTGATCGAGCTGTCACCTAAATTGTAATCCAATAAGCAGAAAACAAATCCCACTTGTATCTGGAAAATCGGCCCCCCAGGCTAGGGTGTCGTTTACATGGATGGATGTTGAAGCTCACCCCATGGCTCCATGCACATACACGCAGAAAACAATCTCTCGCCTCTATTCGAGAGCCAACAGCTCAAGCGTATAAAGCGTTCCAGGCACTACCCTGGTCTCATCATGGTCGCTCCAAAACCTCGCTCGCAGAACAAACACTGGCAGGGGAGGGGGAGGTCCAACCTTTAGTCTGAGACTTTCAACTTGACACGAACAGTGCCTCCGACCCTATACCTTACTTCCAGCGGCCACCCCGGGGCGTCTGTCAGTACTCTCGCCACTCGCCAACATATCAAACAACGGAGAGGAGGGGGGCGGGGGGGGGGAGGAGTGGGGGGGGGGGGGTCCAAACACCCAAAAAGGGGACTTTGTTATAACATTTTAAGAACATTTTTGGCCTTCCTGAACCCCTGGTTCTCCCCCCCCCCCCCCCCCCGCCCTCCCCCCTTTAACCCATTCAGCCCTGACGCCCTACAGCAGGAGATGGGTGGACCATGATAATTCAAGGGTTGTGCCAGATTAGCTTTGCGCCTGTCGGCGCCAAGCTAATCTGGCACAACCCTTGATTATCATGGTCGATCCATCTCCTGCAACTGGTGCATAATCGTTAGATGACGCCTCCAAAATTTGAGAAATACTGCCGTGGGGCTGAATGAGTTAATAAGCGTCCTTTCAAAAACGGAGACGTGCGATCGAAATTCCCAAATTTATGAGCTGTCGCCGGAAGACTACACAACAGTTCATATGACATATCGACCATGATACAGTTCAGTTTCGGGAAAAAGTGTCTGTACAGCGCACACCGCTATGAGATGGCTTGATGTGACCACCGGCTGAGTCAAATCAAGTCGATAGCCAAACTGTCACATAGTGGTTGGTGTACGTGCGATGTCAAGACACGTTTTACCGAAGCCAAAAGAGAATAGATATTCTGCCATCTCTCTTAACCCTTTGGCTGTTGGTAGGGATGTTTGTCGCGATGATTCGTCGTGTTGTAGTGTGTGAAGGTTTAATGAACTGAACAGGAAAAAGCAGTCCCAGAACACAAGTTTGGTCAAGTCCTACATTAAGCACCGTCATGTACAAAACGAATAGTAGGCACACGCCTAACCAACTACAACCCCCCTCGCCCCCCCCCCCCACCCCAAATCTCCCTTCCCCTTCCCTCGCATCTCTCCTCCCCCCCCCCCACCCCCACCCCCACCCCCACACACACACACACACACCAAAAATCTACCCATCGGCATTTCAATCTCTTCCAGTGCTGTACAGAGTCGAAGCTTATATACTGACGAGCAAAAGAAATGCAGCATTTTTGGAATCATCGGAAACACTTTGTTCGAATGATTCCAAAAACGTCGCATTTCATCTGCTCTTCAGTATATTATGCTTAGTCATGCACTCACGCCTTGGCGGCTTCCTGTCTAGGTTCCATGTGAAACGTATCAATAAATGAATCAATATTTCGAGCTAAAGACGCGACAGCTGAATACGGATCGGCCGTGACAGTTAAAAGGTAGTGTCAAATTAGCTTGGCGCCAGAGAAGGCCGACCGGTCTGCAATAGCAGGTACGCACTCGCCACACACGCTTGCAAACGTTGCAAAAGTCCTTGTTAGGGTGTGAATGTGTGAGTGTTCGTGTTTAACTCTTTAAATCCTGTGTTGTTTTTTTTCTTCAGATTTCTTCAGTAGTCCTGTGAAGGCTACACTACAGTTTAGGAGACGGATTGACCGTGATAGTTCAAGGGTGGTGCCAGGACAACTTGGCGCCCAGAGGCGCCAAGTTGTCCTGGCACCACCCTTGAACTATCACGGTCAAATGTATCTAATGTAAGAGATTATCAGACACGGCCTTAATGGGTTTATTTCAAACGTACACAATGTATTTTGACATGTCCTAAGGGTTGTAACAGAACGATGTAAATAATCAAATTAGGCTAGCTCGGGTTTTTGTTGTTGTTGTTGTTGTTTTTTCTCGATCCCACCCACGTAAAGCTCAATTTTGCACATTCATTTCATTCTCTCTCTCTCTCTCTCTCTCTCTCTCTCTCTCTCTCTCTCTCTCTCTCTCTCTCTCTCTCTCTCTCTGTTATTTTATGTATATAATTTTTTTAATTTTATTGTTATTTTGCTTTTATTTTTTTAAACATTATTGTTGCATGAAATAATGTGTGTAAATATAATGTCTTATTATTATTATTATAAACCTATTTTATGTTGTATATGTTAGCAACGGCAAGTTTGTAAAATGAGGATTTGTTTCTGTCAAAACTTTTTACCGTTGATAAATAAAGTTTCATCATCACTCTCTCTCTCTCTCTCTCTTTCTCTCTCTCTCTCTCCTCTCTGTCTCTCTCTCTCTCTCTCTCTCTCTCTCTCTCTCTCTCTCTCTCTCTCTCTCTCTCTTATCCTTAGATGTGTACAAGAGTAATGCTATGCGCCACTTTATTTCCCTTGCTTTTGCGTCGGCGGCAGTTACAAATTCTTCAACACCGGGTTTAAAAAAATAATAATAAGTAAACTATTGTGTTCGTTAATATTTTTCCTGCATTTTATTTTTTCTCTTTGCATAATGCGTTTTATTCCTGTCGTGTTTTGTTTTCTATAAAGGCCAGCTTGTAAGACAGGCATTGAGTTGTCTAATAGTCGGTGAAATCTGTCGTGGTGCTTCCAACTCTGAGACGCATCGTCCCTGTCCGACACAGTCTTTCTGAATCTGCCACTGCAAAGTTAGTGAATGCTTTAGTCACGAGCCGTCTTGACTACTGCAATTCTCTGCTTTTTGGTCTTCCATCTGAGCAGATTAGCCGCCTTCAGCGAGTTCAAAATAATCGGCCGCAAGACTTGTTAAGCGCAGGCGAAAACGAGACCACGTAAACCCTATACTGAAAGACCTTCACTGGCTTTTAATCCAATCCCGCATACAGTTTAAGATAGCGACCCTTGCATACCGCCACTTTGATGGCAGTCTTCCGTCATACCTTTCCTCCAGTCTAATTACTTACAAGCCTTCTCGCTCACTGCGTTCATCGGGAGAGAAACTTCTCTAGGTTCCAAAGTACCATCTCAAATCTGCCGGTAAATGCTCTTTCAGATGTACTGCTCCTTTAATTGGAATTCCTTACCGACTGAGCTGAGAAATGCCTCCACCCTTACGCAGTTCAAAGCAAAGTTAAAAACTTACATTTTCTCTCAGACTTTCGTGTGATCTCTACGGTTTTCTGTACACCCGCCCCCCCCCCCCCTCCCCCCGCAGACTCTGTGTGTGTGTGTGTGTGTGTGTGTGTGTGTGTGTGTGTGTGTGTGCGCGCGCGCGTATGTGTGTGTGTGTGCGTGTGTGTGTCGTTTTCGCCTGCGCATTGAGTTATATTATAAATATGAGAAATGCGCCATATAAACACCATGTATTATTATGATTATTATTATTATTATTAATAGCTTTATCATGCAATAAAAGATTCATCATCATCATCATCTGTCTGTCTGTCTGTCTGTCTGTCTGTCTGTCTGTCTCTCTCTCTCTCTCTCTCTCTCTCTCTCTCTCTCTCTCTCTCTCTCTCTCTCTCTCTCTCTCTCTCTCTCTCTCTCTCTCTCTCTCCAATCCACCCCAAAGGTTCACGCCAGGGTCATGTTAGAACATGATAATAACTTTGCTGCATGCCAAAGTCCAGGAGTGGGTTGCATGTAGCGTGCTTAAATATAGTGTGTTAAGCTCGCTGACTTAAGGTCTTTCTTGCTTAGTAAAGCTCTTGCTTAGTGCGCGAGTGTTTTCTGTTGCATGGAGCGACTTAGCGATGTGCGTAGCTCCGAACGAGTTCTTAGCGAGCGGGGATAGGTTATTTATAGCTTATGGTGGGGTTCTCCCCTACGTCATCATAGATTGTAGAAATCGGCCAATAAAAACGCACGGTTTTCGCTTCTTCTGACCTAACGGAAACGAAGTAGACAAAACGCCGGTGAAATGGCGGCGATGGAAAACAAGAAGTCAAGAGAGAAAGAATGGCAAATTTTTCGTGCAGGCAACCCTGCTTGTCAATCTAATGTAGACGTACATTAGTTAAGGAGTACCGTGTAGGCTCCCATAGTATGAGGATCTATGTCTCAAGTCTAATGTGGATGTACATTAGTTAAGGACTACCGTGTAGTAGGCTCCCATAGTATGAGGATCTATGTTTCTCTGACAACGGCTGGTGTTGGGTTATACCCATCGGTGTGCAGGGTCAGTTGAATCAGTTATGCAGACTCCTCACCGATAATTCCCAGATGTCCGTGAGATGAGGCTGGGTAAGGGGTCCGCCGTGCGTTCCCACGTACATTTCGTGTTCCTCCTTCTCTATCCTAGATGGAAGGCTGTTTCTGCCACAAGGTTTAAGAGAGTGAATTCACATTTCCGTTCTCGCGTTAACACGGCAGCTAAGAACTCTTCCTCAGCTAAGCACGCCGCTACGCACGGGGGGGACCGTCCTTAGAATTAAGCACGCCACTAAGCTCGCTCCAGCAGATAAGCACGCTCATGCAACGCACATTTTCAGCTAAGCTTGTGAACTTAGCGCTAAGCAAGAAATTTGCGCGCTAAGCAAGCATATGCAACCCACCCCTGGACCAAACTTATCCCACACCACAGACCGAGCGTCCGCTGCCCAGCGTCTCGTAATTAGTAATAGGAATACCTCTAAGCAAAATGACGCAGTAAGAAACACAGATTCTCATGAGCCCCAGCAGTCTGCTGAGGGCTCATGAGGATCTATGCCTCTTGCAGATAAAGTGGGTGTGTTTATTAACCCCTTCCCTGCCACACTGTACGTATATTGTATTTCTGTAATCTTAGCTCATTTAACGACCAAAAGTCACAACCGTGCAGGGCACATGGATACAAATTGGTCTCAGCAAGAGGCATAGATCCTCATGAGCCCCGCAGTTGCGGGGGCTCATGAGGATCTATGTCTCTTGCAGTCGGATGGTGTTCACCTTTTCTCGGAAGTCAAGGGGCTGATAAGTTTAAAACTGAAACGTCAACGTCCAAACAGCCTATTCTAAAGTACATGTCGACCAACACGAGGTGACTTCCCCTGCCTGAGTGACGAAGAACTAAATATAAATCAGAAAGAGGCATAGGTCCTCATGAGCCCCCGCAAATGCGGGGGCTCCTTGAGGATCTAGGCCTCTGGCAGATGTTCAACGCTCGCCAAGAAACTCAACAACCTAAGACCAAACAGTCAGAACAGCGCACCAGGTTCTACCCACTTACCTCGGATAAATTATAAATTGAACAGGTGTAACGTAGACTCAGGGGCAGGCCGTCACTTACCTGTAATTTCAAGATTAGATCCAGTCCGCCACGCCAAACTGGGTCACGGTATAATCACCCAGAGTATCAAAGTCACACACGCACGCACACACAGTGCGCTGGAAACTTCCCCAAGCCACAAAGACTTATATGTTATACACGACACAAATACGCAGGAACATAAGAAAACATATATGCGGAGACACACTTCAGAACAATCCAACTTGAAGAATCCTTGAAATTCACAGTTAACCCTGTTCATCCTAGTGCTTGAAATAAATTTGACTATGACAGTTCAAGGGTGGTGCCAGAAAAGATTTGCGCCTCAGGCGCTAAGCTATTATGGCACCACCCTTGAACTAAACTGGTTAATCTATCTCCTGCTCTGTAATGAAGCTTTCGTAGGACAATAAGCAAATTTTATACAAGTCAGCCTCAGGATGCAATGGTTATAGGCTTGGTTGCCGAGGATGCACTTTTTGATACAGATGCAGCTCAGGCACCGCTATGCTTTTAAATTCTCTGCTACAATAAAAGTGCGGGGCTGGGACTGCATACACTCAGCCTTTAAATCAGCAGAAATATCACCTAAAACGATACAGTCTCATAACAAGAGAAGGATGTTCGAGTCTTCACCGTTAGTCAGAAGAAAGATGGCATCAAAGAGAAACAATTTCCCCAAAAGAATCGCACATTTCCGACTGTTTTCACCGGGCAATTAAAGGTACTTACACTTAAAATTTGAAGACTGGATGGAAAGAACAAGTATGCCTCCAAGTTCTACTCTGATGTCCTCAAAATAAATACTCAAAGTCGACACCTTTTCTGGCTCAAGACGCTGTCTCACTTCAACGTTCTTAAAGTTTTCAGTTTAACATGGAACGCACTGTAAGTATGTAACTCCGACTGGAAACGCCACACACACACACACATTACAATCGCGTGTTGGGCGTTGAAGGTTAACACAGCTCTTTTGTCTGTCGGTAGCGCTTTTTGTAGCGGTGAATCCTGCAGGAATCGTCGCGACAAAAAGCGCTACCGACAGACAAAGAGTTAGCGTGATCCTTCGTCGGCGCAAAGGGTGTCAACGATGGCCAATTCACAAAGCGGTTAACCCATATCATACTGAGGTTAAACACGTCAAATCTGTACACTGCCATATGCAAGCTACATTATAGTACTCACAGATAAGGACACAGACCAATGGCTTTAGTTCAAGGGTGGTGCCTGAATAGCTTGGCGCCTAGAGGCGCCAAGCTATTCTGGCACCACCCTTGAGCTGTTTTAATCAAACTTATTTCACACACTGGTGTATTCCGAATGATAAGGGTTAAACAGCGGCGAGATCGAGCATCTCAGACGACTGAGCGCACACTTACACGCAAGCCAGCTTCTTCTCCACGCTCTGGTCTATGGTATCACTTAAATACGACCAACAGGCAATGACAGCTAATCGGCCGCCGGGACAGAACCTTATGGCAAACACTGACCGCTGCTCTAGAGTAGACGGATGCCTGTGCTGGCCTGTGATTGTGGACCTTACGAACTTAGGCCGTAAGGTCGAAAATCACAGACCAGCACACAGCCCTCGGGCCACAAGATCGCTGGACCAGCGCACAAACCTGTCAACGAAAACCTGTGGATGACATGACCACCACGCCACGCGTTGGATGATTGGTTGGTTAGTTCGGGTTTAACGTCCACAGCACCGAGGTGATCATGGACGGCCCTGACGGGCGGGTTATGGGGGACAGGGAAATCTATTGATTATGGAGTACGACCTGAACACTTATCAACTTAGGCTGACTCCAACTGTGCCACTTTGATTTACCAGGACCTTTCAACGGACATGCTATTGAACAAATCCGTTTTTCCCCTGGATTGTGAGTCCAGTTACCAGGGCCGGGACGGGATTTGAACCCACGACCCGGCGATTCCCTTCGCTCTCCTGCTCCGACGTTTAACCGCCTGAGCTATTTCGGACTCAGCGTTGGATGACATGACCACACGCGTTTATAAGAGGGCGGTTCGGCTGCGGACTAAACCCTGGCGTAACTATACGACTTGCTGTGAAAATCAGTTGATGTAAATGAGCTTGCCAGTCTATGGCAACAAAAGGCACAGATTCACATAAGCCCATGCAGGGGCCCATGAAAATCTATGCATCTTGCAGACAAAGATGGAGATCATAGGAATCTGAGGCTCTTGCAGACGGCAGGGTGAATATATTAAAGGGCCGGGCTTACTTAAACCCTTGCCTGCCACTGGACGAACTTTTGTTTCTGAACTCTTTGTTCAATCGATTGCCAAAAGCCACAACCGCCCAAGGAACATGGATACAAATCGGTCTGAGCCAGAGACATACATGCTCATGAGCCCCCACAGTCGCGGGGGCGCAGGAGGATCTATGTCTCTTGCATTTGGATCGAGTTCACGTCATACGTTTAGCAGTAACGGGGTTAAACTCAAGCCTGGGTCAGTAGCGGCTTTAGAACAATACATCTGGCCGCGCCGGACATGGGTTTGGGACGCGTGCATTCACAGTATGTTGATGTCCTGGGGAATTCCAGGGACACCCCGACCCCCTCATATTTTGTTGTTGCCCCCCTTAAAATCTCTGCTCGAACTTGCGCGTGTGAGAGACTGTCCACAAGAGTGGTTACTGCCCTTGACAGCTGGTCAGTGCAGGTAACTAGGGACCACTCTGCGCCCGCAAAGCTTGATTGTCCGCCCTTAATCTCTCGCGAGCGACTCTCCTGCACACAACGCTGACCCGAAAACACTCTAGCACTGTATCAAAAACTAACTGAATGTGCACTGGCCGAGACAGTCGATCATACTGGACCTTCAAGCTAGAATAAGAACGTGAAACGTCGAGGGTTAACACATTCAAGGTGCCCGGCATCGAATAGCTGCGAAAGTGTCGTATAAATTGCGGCAACGCTATACGACACTTTCGCAGCTATTGATGCCGGGCTCCGTGAATGAGTTAACGTCCTTTGTCTACCGAGAAGATGATTTCAAAACCGGGGCACCGGAATAGAGTCTGATTTTTTCTTTTTAAACCCAAGCTTTCGGTTGAGAGTTGAAAGCTCTACCACCTAAGTTACCCCAGCTCTCCTTTCAGGGTAGTCCTTGGGAATATTAATAATAAATAATAATAAAGAGCATTTATATCGCGCTGAATCCCCAGGAGCAGTGGGCTCTAAGCGCGTTACAAAAAATGTATATATGCAGAATCTCACTACCTATAAAAAGATTTAATCTACGCACACACATACAACTAAAACACACATAACAAAACCATTGACAATCACAAGTCAAAAGCATTTAGATGATGCTGATGCGCCACCACGATGGTGCTACACGGTCAACAAACGGAAGTCCTAAGATCAAGGCCACCGCGATGGTGCTAAACGGTCAGCATAAGGAGCACCTAAGATCAAAGCCACCATGATGGTGCTACAAAGTCAACAGAAGGAAGACCCAAGATCAGCACAACCGCGATGGCACTACATGGTCAACAAATGGATGACCTGTGATCGTCCAAGCCACCAATGGTCAATAAACTAAGGATATAAAGATCAGAGCCACCAAGATGGTCACGGTCAACAAAAGGAAGACCGAGGTAATAAATGCCACCATGATGGTGCTAAGTGAGGCATCATAAGCCACAGAAATATGTATGCTGATCATGGCAGATCTGATCATTTTCACACACAAACACTCACACTCACACACGCACACAATCGGTGGATTAATGGTATGCAAGCTGAAAGAAGTAGGTTTTAAGTTGGGTCTTAAAGACGTCAGTTTTCAGCATTCCGGAGGTGTTGGGGAAGAGAGTTCCAGACAACAGGGGCTTGATACTGAAATGCCCGGTAGCCAAACCGCTTGGAAGAGAAGCTGGGGACACAGAAACGCTTCTCAGAGCAGGAACGAAGGGAACGGGAGGGCTGATAGATGTTGAGGAGGGATGAGAGGTATGGCGGTAGGGATCCATCAAAGCAGCGAAAAGCCAGGACAGCAATCTTGTACTCGACTCTAAACTGAATGGGTAGCCAGTGCAATTCCTGAAGAAGGGGGGTTACATGGTCCATTTTAGATTTGCCAAAGGCAAGTCTGGCAACATTGTTGAGGACTGTCTGCAGGCGGGAGAGTTCTTTCTGAGAGACACCTGCCAGGAGGGAGTTACAATAGTCTAAGCGGCTAAAGACAAGGGAACAAATAAGTTGAACAGTAGCGGACCGGGTGATGAATGGTCTAATGGAGCTGAGTCTTCGCAGCTGGAAGTTCGCCGTCCTGCACACATTAGTAATGTGATGGTGCATGGACATACTGCAGTCGAACTGAACTCCCAGATTACGTACAGACTGGCTAAAAGTTATTTCACTGTCGCCAACCACGAGGGAGGCCCCGGGTGGGACCTGACTAAGGGAGTGGTCGGATCCAGCGCAAAGTGATTCAGTCTTGCCGTCGTTCAGCTTCAGTTTGTTGCACAGCATCCATTTTTTTCACAGAGGAAATACAAAGGGGGATGGGGGGGGGGGGGGGACATGATTTATGGCCTCCGAGAGTGACATCTTGCCTTCAGATCTGTTCATGAGACACCTGTCAGTCTACTGGCCCTTCACTCCGAACGCCCCCAGCCCCTACCCCCCACCACCACCACCACCAACCCCCGCCACCATACCCCCACCCCTTAAAGCTCCACCCCACCACCACCACCACCACCCACACACACAATCTCATCACACTCTCGTGCGTCCCCATTTTCACACAAGTGACATGCAAACAGCAATCCAGCTTGTCGTTGACGGAATGGCGGGGTAATATTGTATTTCAGAATTTAAAACGCGCGTTAACCCCCTCAGTGCGAGTGGACGCAGACTGTGTTTTTGAAATCACTGTAAAGTCAATGTCAAAGATCACTAGCCGTCAAGGTGGTTTCAGCAAGAGGCACAGATCCTCATGAGCTCATGAGGGCTCATGAGGATCTATGTCTCTTGCAAAATTTAGGTGGTGCTCATGTTTTTTTTCTTCTCGGCACTGAAAAGGTTAATCCGCCTTGTGCGACATAAATATCGTCCAAAATCCTCTAGGAACTTTTAAAATCGTCTACACCTCGGGGTAGTGTTCTTTATGCTTGACGTGGGCAATATCAGTTCACTGTGATTATTTCTTCAGACTGGCGACAAACAAACAAAACAAAATGCATCCCAAAATAGGTGCCAGCTAACATGTTAGTTGGCAAGACTTTGTTGACGCACTTAACCCGCTCAGTGCCAGCTGACGCAGACGGAGTTTCTGCAATCTTCGTTAATTCATGACACCCTCCTGCCCCCCCCCCCCTCACACCCCCTCCCACCCAAAAAAAAAAACTTCAGTGAAAAAAAAACAACCCACAAACAAACTAACAACAACAAACAACAGACCTAACTGCCCCAGGAATATGGATTCAAAGTGGTGTCAGCAAGAGGCATAGATCCTCATGAGCCCCCGCGAATGCGGGGGCTCATGAGGATCTATACCTCTTGCAGTTTGGGTGGTGCTCACATTTTCTCGGCACTGATAATGGCGTCTGCTACACAAACCATTACTACTTACAGAAAGATGCTTGAAGCGGCGTGCAGATAGCTTAGTCACTGTTCACGAGATGCAGTAAGGATGGAATCACTGAAACACACATTGAGGAAACAATATTTAAAAAAAAAAAAAAACACAAATATTTACCGTACAGATGTCGCGTACATTAAATCAAGAAGAAAAGAAAGATCTAGAGAAAACAATTTGGCAGAAGATGATTTAAGCAGACAGTTTACGTGCGATCCTGATAGAAGGGGTGTTTTTCTAAGGACATGGCAGACAGCGAGAAAAGAACAAAGAGAAAACACATACAAATACTCGACACTGCTAGCTCTTTGCCTTTCGGTAGCGGTTTTTATTCGCGATGATTCGCGTAGGAATCATCGCGACTAAAACCGCTACCGATACGCAAAGGGTTAAGATTCGGCTTTCACTGAATGTTATTCATCTTTATGAGATATAGACCCTGCTAAGCCCCTGTGGATTGCAAAAGACTTCACCCATTCAGCCCTGACGCAATACAGGAGGAGATGGGTCAACCATGACAATTCAAGGGTAGTGCCAGATCAGCTTGGCGCCTGTCGGCGCCAAGCTAATCTGGCACTGCCCTTAAATTATCATGGTCGATCCATCTCCTGCAACAGGTCCATAGTCGTTAGATGACGCCTCCAAACTTTGGGAAACACGTGCGCCGGCTGAATGAGTTAAAATGTATATATATATATATCCTGTCTTGGCTGTATTTACATGTGTGTGTGTGTGTGTGTGTGTGTGTGTGTGTGTGTGTGTGTGTGTGTGTGTGTGTGTGTGTGTGTGTGTGTGTGTGTGTTTGAGATACAACAAATCCTGACCAAAAAGGTAACTGCCAAGCGTGTAAAATGTGAAGAAAAACCCAATGAACAAACAAACACGCTTAGAAAAGACAATAACAACACAACAAGAACGGCCACCTTTGGTCAATGTTTTCCCATAAAAGTGGAAAAGATCATATTTTCAACCCCTTCACTGCCGAGAAAAACTGAACCCCACCCATCTGCAAGAGGCATAGATACTCATGGGCCCCCGCATTTGCGGGGGCCCATGAGGATCTATGCCTCTTGCGGACACCACTTTGTATCCATGTTTCTTTGACGGTTTAGAGACCTTTGACGTTGAAGTGATACTGATTTCAAACGCACAGTCTGCGTCCGTTTGTAGTGAAGTGACAAATATAGAGTAATAAAATATGTCCACACACCTAATATGTTCTATGGCAGAAGCTGAGGAGATCAGAGGGAACTTAAAGTAAGGCTGTTGGATTCATTCCGGCGTTCCCATGGCTACCAGAAATGGTGGTCTGATGTAAAGAGGTCTAAAGCCGGGATTGATTGCAATTAAAACCAGACGAAAACTTCAAGCGAATTAAATCGAGAATTTTTTTTTTTTTAAGTGCTCGAGTTCGGTTTTTCATTCCTTTTCTTGTATATTTCCTTAGACTGTACAGTGCTCAGCCGGTACAAACCATGCCACTGCAGTTGCCAAAAATTCTAATCTTTTGCTGTAAGAAGCGCATTCCGTTCAGGTGATTCCTGTAGGGGCCTCATGAAGAACTATTCCTTTTGCCGACTGAACGCAGTCATGACGAGAGTGGATCCGCTTACAAAACCACTATATACTGGCGCAGCGAATCGAGGGAGATAACCAATGTGAAAGCACTGCAGAATATGTCTTCTCAACAGTTCAATCATTAACTCATTTAACTCCGACACGCCGCGGCAAGACATGGATCGAGCGTGATAGTTCAAGGGTTGTGCCAGAATAGCTTGGCGCCCATAGGCGCCAAGCTATTCTGGCACAACGTTTGAACTATCACGCTCGATCTGTTTCCAGAGGTGTAATATAGTCTTCAGAGAGCGACTTCAAAATCTGCGGATTTCGGCCCTGGAGCAGAATGTGTTAACCTGTTCTGACGTGCTGAGGGTTGACGACGCTTGTAGTAAGCGCAACATGTTTGGTGGAAATACTTTCCAATATTCTGTAATAAACTGCTTTGAAACCGGCCTTCAAATACACGAAAAGATACACGTTTACATTTTTAGAGCTATTTGCCAGGGAAATTCATCTTAATAATAATAATACCGTTATTATATAGGCGCTTTTTCTCAATTTTTGGGGAAATCGACTCAAAGCGCCGCGCCTGAAACCCAACACACACACACACTCACGAAACAGACACGGATTTACGCCATTTAAGACAAACACAGTACAAGACAGACGAAGGGCCAGTCAGCTACTGAAGTTACAGAGAATTTTGATCGCTTGTATTTGAAATTTGTAAAGTGGCCTGAGACCGGTACCGACCGGTGGGGGGGGGGGGGGGGGGGGGGGTGTGTGGAAGAACCGGAGTAACCGGAAAAAGAACCCCCGACAGTCCGCCCGAATTAACGGTGACACGTACCAGAGGAGAAAAGTCCAACGCCGGAACCCGGTATCGAACCGCGCACCTTTGGCATTGGTGGCAGGCACCTTAACCACTGCGCCACGGACCGCCCCATGGGTTTATAGAAGTTCGGTCGACGGTAAGTAATCCAGACCAAAAAGGTGACTGCCAAGCGTGTAAAACACAAAGAAGTACCCAACAGAGAGAGAAACACGCTTAGAAAAGACGGGTACAACACAAAACATTGTGTTGTACCCGTCTTTTCTAAACGTGTTTCTTTCTCTGTTGGGTACTTCTTTGACGGTAAGTAAGAACAATAATCGTCAAAGTCCCATGCGTACACTGTCGAAATATGTCGAAAGCTCGCAGGTATCGTGCAGGTATTTATTAAAAAAAAATCTCTCATCCGTCTGCTTGCCTTTATTTTTCAGACTGTTTTCTTGTTTCTCTTCTTTGCTAACTTAATCATTTTCGTCCCCTTGTTCCTTTGTTTGTTTGGTTTGTTTGTGTTCGTTTGCTTTTTTGTTTGCTTTGCTTTTCTCATCGTTTGCTGCCTTCGTTTGTCTTTCATGTCTTTTATATCAAGTAATGCTGCACCAACTACAAAAACAAATGATTACTAACAATCTGACACCACTACCCCTCCCTCCCCTCCCCCCTCCCCCCCCCCCCCACCCTCCTTGCCCCCACACTCCTAACAACCCCATCCCCTAATTATTTCAGATTTTTATGTCATGACAGAGGCAAAACAATTCGCTTGTGAACAACCTTAAAATGCTACAATGCACTTCCAAACTACTTAAGAGGCAGACAAGCTGTTTATTTTCTTGAGGAAAAACAGACCACGGTCTCTAAATGTCTCAGACGGTGCTAATTTCCTGTAACGTTCTTTTCAACGAAAAGGAAATGATTTTAAAACTGTCTGCAGTCTCACCTTTAACCCCATGACATCTATTGACGATACCGCTCGGCGGAAAAGACGCGTTAACACGCGTCTTTTCCGCCGAAAGGTATCGTCAGTAACAGACAATACATACTAAGGAGTTTTTTTTAAAAAAAAGTCCGACACAGTTAATTTCGCCTGGGTAAACGAAATGAAGGCAAACGATAATAAATATACAAAATAAATAAAATCAATGTAACAAAGAAGCAAAAGAAACAAACTGAGCAAGTCCGTCTGAACGCTTGCTTGAAACCCCACTACTACCATGGCAGATCAAAGAAACACTTCTGGAACAGATGATGACGAAACATACGGGGCTAGCTTTGGTTCATTTAGACACAGAGCAGCACAAGTCGTCTTGAAGTAATTAGACAATGACTCCGCTCAGATGCAAGTTTCAGCTATAAATATATACAAGCCGCTAACGGCTACGCAGAGCGGAATAAAGAAGTATGATTACGCTGCGTGCGCGTTTGCCGAGTGACCAACCTGTCGTAAAAGTTCATTAACTCTCTCTACCCCAGACACACCACAGGAAGATAAGGATCGACCATGATAGTTCAAGGGTGATGCCTGAATAGCTTGGCGCCTATGGGCGCCAAGCTATTCTGGCATCACCCTTGAACTATCATGGCCGATCTGTGTCATGCACTGCGATGCAGCCCTCAGACGACAACGGCAAAATTTAAGGATTTCGGTGTTGGGGTAGAATGAGTTAAGTCTGTCGACAAGGCATAACAAACACAAATTGAGCTGAAAATTTGTCATTTAACTTACGTGTAATGGTACTTTAATCAGCACTCTTGCACAAAACGACAATACTCAAAAAAAAATACGAACACAAACACCGGCTGCTGGCGTGTGATTTCGGACTTAAGAGGGCGCAATGTCCCAAATGACAGACCAGCGCAAGGTCTAATATTACAGACCAGGAAAGAAATACAACAAAAATGGCATGAATCTTTCGCTTCCTAGATCGAAGAAAAAAAGTCAAGCTTATATAAAATGCAATATTTGGTACTACCATTAAGCTACCACGATTCGTGTACATCAACTTCTTAATTGTCAGACTAGGGGTGCTGCGTGGCTCGGTGGTAGAGCGTTTGAATCTCGTCCGAAAGGTCGCGGCCGGTTAGAATCCAGCTTGGGTCAAAAAAATTTCAGACCCTTGTCCGTCCTTGAAATCACCTTCGTGGTGGACAAAAGACGCTAACCTTTTTCATCCTGATACACTATTGCAAGAAATAAATTTGACCATGATAGTTCAAGGGTGGTGCCAGACTAAGTACTGGAGATGTGTCTGTGTCTTTGTCAACCCGTTTTTAACCCTTATCATTCTGATACACCCATTGCTTGAAATAAATTTGACTAATAGTTCAAGGGTGGTGCCAGAATAGCTTGGCGCCTCTGGCGCCAAGCTATTCTAGCACCACCCTTTAACTAAAACGGTTGATATATCTCCTAATCTACAATGTAGCCTTCACAGGACAATAAGCAATTTTTAAAAAATTCAGCCTCGGGATGTATTTGGGTTAAGTCTTAAAACATATTTGACGTTTGCTTATCAGTCTAGGTACATGCTTTCAAACATTAATTCAAAGTTACTGCTGCATCCTCTGAATGTGGAACTGTTCACATTTAGCTGTTTTCATTTGCACTTTTTGAAAGTCCCTCAAACGTCTAGTTCAGGCCCTCTGTAAGAGGCATAGATCCTCGTGAGTACTGCTGTAGCTGGGACCCATGAGGATCTACGCCTTTTGTCGAAAGATTGATTGATTGATTGATTGATTGATTGTACATTGCTTAACGTCCCGACAGCAACAAGGCTTTCTCAGGTCGTGCCTGCACTGCGTGTGAGAAAAACAACAACAGAATATTGAAATTGAATGTATGTCGCCAGTCGGTCCAATATGTTAAATAAACCTACAACATGGGGCCTAAATAAAGCTAAGACCATTTAGCAACACACATCCAATATCAAGAGCTACAGGCAGCGCAGACAGTAGGGAGAGTTGAAAAAAGGAAAATACAGGTGAATGGACCAAGGGTAGACAGAAACACATGCCCCAGAATACAGAAGAAAACCCACCCTGTGGGGCTGACCAGGGTGACCCTGGGAACTAAAAAGTAGTTAACCCACCCAAGTCCCCCAGTTCAGACCCGGGTGGGGGGCTTGTCGAAAGACATCGACAGCATCTTCATCTTCAAACTGAAATGGACCGGACAACTGCGCTGACCTCTACGCCCGCTATCTTTTCAATAAAGACACACACTCATCTACAGATATCAAGACGATTTTACTCATTCTGAAGAAGTAACTGAGAGCTGCATCTGCCAGCAACATGCATATATTCTCAAGACCTCCTGCATCTACTAGTGTCCATGATGATCAATGCCGGTTAATCCATTACATCCTGAGGCTGATTTTGTAAAATTTTCTTATTGTCCTATGAAGGCTACATTACAGATTAGGAGATAGATCAACTGTTTTAGTTCAAGGGTGGTGCTAGAATAGCTTGGCGCCTGAGGCGCCAAGCTATTCTGGCACCACCCTTGAACTATTAGTCAAATTTATTTCAAGCAATGGGTGTATCAGAATGATAAGGGTTAAAAACGGGTCGACAAAGACACAGACACATCTCCAGTACTTAGTCGAAAACTATGACTTTACCCCAGATTAGGATGTAATGGAACCAAAGACAACCTAGAGGCATCTGCAGGGGATCATGACAATTTATGCCTCTTCAACGAAAAGGGAGAAGAAGAAGACAAAGAAAAGAAGAAGAAGAAGAAAGAAAGGCGGCTGGCAAACACACAAACTCATCTCCAGTACTCAGCCGACAATTCTGACTCTACCTTGTAAGAATTCTGACTCTAACTTGTAAGAGGCTACAAAATAATGGAATCAATGTCCGCCAGCAACAGTCACAGATTCCATTTGTCCCTGCATTTACTAAGGCTCATAAGAATCTAAGCCTCTTGCAGAAGAAAGGGGACTGGCGAGAGGACTAATCCTCACAATCTTGTCCATTTCCATCGATTTTTGCCCAGTTTCAGACAAAACCGTATCACATATACATCGCGCCGGACAAATTAAATTGAGCAAAAAAGAATAGATGAAATGGAAATGAAACGATTAGACAAGAGTAAAATCTGTCTCTGTCACGCACAGTCGATTAATTTTCCATCCGCTGTTATAGCTTGAACATGTTAAAAACCCTCCGAGCGAGAAACACTGGTGTACACGAAGGAGAGAACAAGGCACGGATCTTCACGACACCCTGCATCCTGCGGGGTGTCGCGTAGATTTATGCCTTGTGCAAGAAGGTGACTTTCGCAACAGGTTTGTTAGGAGATTTTCCATAGCACGTTCTGTCGGTGGCGCGGAAATTATACGAAAAAAAATAAAACAAATAAAATGAAATGTACAAAACATAGATGAAAATTGCAACACCCACAGGTAGATGTTCAAAGAATTATAAAAAAAACACACACAAAAAAAACACAGAGATTAGTGTAAAATACATTTATACGCCCAAATAGCGACCTGAAGTTCCCGAGCATTCGATCATCGCCCCTTCTCGCGCAATGACTCTCCAACATAAAACAATGAACTGTTTCGGCATTCGTAAATTTGAGTTTGTCTGTTAAACCCTTCACAGCCAGTGGATGCAAATTGTGTTTCTGCAATCTGTGTTAATTCACCACCAAAGAGCGCAAATCCGTTCCATGGACATAAATGCGAAGTGGTGTCAGCAAGAGGCATAGATCCTCATGAGCCCCCGCAGTCACGGGGGCTCATGAGGATCTATGTCTCTTGCAGTTGGATCTTGTTCAGGGAGACACTGACTTGAAAAACGCAAAAGACACTAAGTTCATGTTTGTGAAAAGCAACATTTTCACAGCATTACATTGAAAATCTCGATTTTCACAAAAAATGGACTTGCTATTTATTTCCACAGGATGAGGCACACAAAAAAGGAAGAAAAAAAAAAAAAGAAGGGGGGAAAAAAGATAAATATTAATGGCCCGGTTTAATTTCCACCAAATAATAATATATGACTAAGTCTGCGCACGACATGAGTCACACTAGGGTGACTAACTACACTGTCGCTCTAAACACTGTCAATGTTGCCTACAGAGTACAGATGGCCATTTTGTCTACGTCACGTAATACATCCTCGCGCTGGGACCATATGGCGTTGAGGCGCGTCCCCTGGGTGGTGGATAGGGGGTCCCTCGTGAGTGGGGTGCACCGAATGAAATAAGGTGCCGTGAACCAACATGGTCTAAGGGAAGGTGACCCCGACAGAAAACCCCTGGTCCTCCTAGTAAGGGGGTTGGGCGTGGGGGTAGCTTCCCCACCCTGCAAAAAAGGAAATAGCTACAAAAACGCCGACGAAAAGACTAACAGTAATTCCTTTCCTGGAGGAGGAAGGCTCTTCTACCAGAAGACTTATGACGTCCTGTGGTGAAAGCCGGAAGTCTTCGGAAGCCACAGGACCGAGCCGCCTCTCTCTATCCAGGGACACAACCATGGGCACATGGAACGTCAACCCCCAGGGAAAGAGGAAAAGAGGTAGGCCGAGAAACTCCTGGCGTCGAGACCTCCAAGCAGACATCAAGAGACTGGGAACCACCTGGAGTAGAATCGAAGGAGAAGCACAGGCCAGGAGTTGCTGGAGGTCTCTCGTCGACGGCCTATACCCGGGTAGGGGTGACAGGCGTAAGTAAGTAAGTACGTAATACATACTTAACTCATTCCGCTCCACGGCCGTATTTCCCAAATTTTGGAGGCGTCATCTAATGACTATCCACCAGTTGCAGGAGATGGATCGACCATGATAATTCAAGGACAGTGATGAGAGATTAGCCTGGTACCGACAGGCTCTGCCATTGAATTAGCATGGTCGACCCATCTCCTGCTGTAGGGCTTCAGGGCTCAATGGGTTTAGCATGTTTTTACTTGTTTACCGATATAATTAACCAATTTAGGGCTGATCCCTCAATGTCAAGAAAGAAAGAAGGAAAGGAAAGACACAAAAATACAATAATAAAATATTTTAAAAAACGAGAAGAGACACAGCAACGCAACGGTTTTTCTCAATCTCAAAATTGAGTGGAGCGGGAGGAAGGCAGTGGTGCGTCAGGCGAGAGGGAGGGAAGAGGGGTGGGGGGTGGGGGGTGGGGGGGGTGAAGGGGGGGGTGTCTCTTTATTGTGTTGACATGATATCTGTGTCCCAGACACAAGTAGCGGATGACACAAGAACGATTTAAATAGATGTTGTTCGGAAATCAAAATCAGGTTAAAACTGCACGAGTTTCGACGAAAAAAGAGGATTAAAAGCCCGGACAAACATGCGATATCGCATGTTTGTCCGGGTTTTTAATTCATTGCAGTTTTTGGCCTACTTCTTATTTACAGAAATCGTCCAAGGAATTTACAATCATTATCGCTCAACCGTGATATGACGTTAAAAGGCATCGATTACACAAACAAACAAACAAACAAACAAACGAACGAACGAACCAACGAACACAGAAGCAAACAATGCGCCAACTCCGATTCGAGCGAAAGGTTCTTACTAACACCTTGCTGTGCACGCGCACTAATGGTGCACAATGGTTGCCTCCTCGATTGCTGCGCTGATCAGCGCAGCAATCGAGGAAGGCAAGCAGTGTGATTTTGGCCAGTGTCGCCTTACCAATCTCATCAAGTTTTGTAGACACATTTCCACCGAGGCCTTACAACGTGACGATTCATTTTCTGTAGACTGAAACTGAAGATTTATACGTAATTGGAAATTGAAAATGTGCAAGCAACTTAATCAAACAGCTAAAGAAAGTACTGTGTGCAAGCACCGAACATACCACTAAACTAAATTTCAAATGAACCCAACCTTCCCTCTCCCGCCGCATATAAATAAACAAGAATCGCTGCGGCAAATAAAATTATTTAGATTTTCGCAATGATGATTGATTGATTGTACATCTTGCTTAACGTCCCGACAGCAACAAGACTTTCTCAAGACGTGCCTGCATTGCTTGTGGAAAAAAAAAAAAAAAAAAAAAAAAAAAAACAAACACTAAACCGCAGAATATTGAATGTATGTCGGAATGATGAGTTCTGTTTTGTTAAAGTTGGAGTCATTTAGAAGTATGGTGAAATTCGTACATGTTCGGCGCGCTGTCAACAAATTATATCTTTACTTAAGGTAACTTAAGGTCTTGCTAAGTTGCAATTGCCCTTTAAGCGAATTGAATTGAATTGACCTTATAGGTATGAAAGTCCACGGATGCCACAGGAATAACCCTACGTTGTTATTGTTGTTGTTGTTTGTTTTTTTTGGTTTTTTTTTACGAAACTTCAGGACTTGTTTCCCTACAAATGATGGTTCAAGGGTAGTGCCAGATTGGCCTTGAAAGGCGCCAAGCCAATCTGGCATTACCCTTGAACTATCAAGGTCGATCAATTTCCCGCTGCAGATTGTTTTCTTCTGTTTGTTGTTTTCTCCACAGGACGGAATGATTGCTACGTCTAAAGTTTCCTTCCTCACCAAATTTCACCGTTTCAGTTAAACAAAGCGATCAATCACAGGTCAGAACAGTGACCTCTGACTTTTAAAGATCGAGACCGTAATGGAAAAATGTGTATTTTGACATTTCTGAACGAACTGGGCCCCAGTAACGGGGACTCTACAACCGGACATGCAATGACTGTAGTAGTTCAATGGTGGTGTGAAAATTGCGTTGTCGCCTTTGCACGCTATGCAATTCTTGAACCACCTTTGAACTATCATGGTCAGTCCGCCTTATGAACTAGTCTGTAATTTTCAGAGAACGCCTAGCAATACAAGTTCAGGAGTTTCAATCTTAGGGCTCAATGCGTTACACATAGACGATTTCCGAGTAATCAGAAGTAGGTCAAATTTGCCAAAACTTTTGACAAATACAGTTGATTCTAAAGACCGAACACACATGCGGTATCGCATGTTTGACTGGGCTTTTAATCCACCATTTTAATTAAACGAAATCCATGCAATTTTGACCTTCTTCTGACTGCTGTATAATCTCTACTACAGGCTGCTGGTGAAAAGTCTTGCAGAAAAAGAGGGTGAGTTGGTGAGGTGTGTGTGTGTGTGTGTGTGTGTGTGTGTGTGTGTGTGTGTGTGTGTGTGTGTGTGAGAGAGAGAGAGAGAGAGAGAGAGTGAGTGTGTGTGAGTGTGTGTGTGTGTGTGTGTGTGTGTGTGTGTGTGTGTGTGTGTGTGTGTGTGTGTGTGAGAGAGAGAGAGAGAGAGAGAGAGAGAGAGTGAGTGAGTGTGTGTGTGTGTGTGTGTGTGTGTGTGTGTGTGTTTTGTTTGTTTGTTGGTTTGTTTGTGTTTTTTTTGGGGGAGAAGCATTTTAACGTGTCCACTACGATAACTTAACCCTTTGGCTCTCGGTGGCGCTTTTTGTCGAGGCGATTCATACAGGAATCGCCTCGACAAAAAGCGCTACCGAGAGCCAAAGGGTTAAACGTCTCTACTGCCGTTAACGTGTAGCCCATGCACAGAAATTTGTAGAGCATTTTCACAAGTGTTATCAGACCTTTAAAACACCGGAACGAGTCGCTGACCTGTACCTCCTTCATCGCCATACCCTACTCAACTCCCAAATAATTTACGTGAACGGGTCAGGTTGAGGGTAAATTCTTTTAACAACCGACTTGCCGCGATGAAAACCTGCATCCAGAAACCTGCTAGGCTCTCGGGCGGCCAGACAAGTGCCAGTCAGGAATTCTGACAGGTAAAATAAGGCATCCGTTTTCGTGAGAAGTTCGGCCAAACACTTTTTGGTCGAAAGGTCGAAACTCTCTAGTTTGGGAGTTGTGGCCGGTATGAAGACTACAGAGCAGTTTAGGGACACATCGACCATAATCGTTCAAGGGTGGCGCCAGAATAGCTTGGCGCCTACAGGCTATTCTGGCACAACCCTTGAACGATCATGGTCGATTCACATAACCTTGCTGCAGTGCATCAATGTTATGGTGAGTTAGAGTAATTAAGCATAATACTTTCTTCTGAAGACTGCATTGCAGTTTAGACAGCTCGACCATGATCGGTCAAGGGTGTGCCGGAATAGCTTAGCGCCTGTAGGCGCCAAGCTATTCTGGCACCACCCTTGAACGATCACAGTTGATCCATACATTGCTACAGTGCATTAGAATTATGGTGAGTTAGAGTTATTAAGCTTAATGCTTTCCAGTGAACACACGGTCATTGGATCCTGGCTGGCTCGGCAGGTACATGTTTAATGCATCGCTTCCTACGGAAGGTTTAAGGCTAGTTAAAGTACACTAGCTGAGTGCTTTCCGGTGCCGCGAAAAGGTTCTCAGGCAGATGTCAGCCCCAGCTAGCTAACTCGCGCTCGGTAAAAACAAAACAAAACAAAAAAAACTGTCCATGTCTTTCATGTCTTTCACGAAGATGCTTAATTGCTAGTACGGAGGGGGGGGGGGGGGGATGAGGGGGGTGAGGTGGGTGAGGGGGGAGGGGGGGGGGGAAACACCACTTTCACGCTTACAATAAGATATAATAAATGAAGAATTATAAATTAAAGCGGAAATAAAACTAATACAAGACACGATTTTTTTTTAATTACGCCTTTCAAGATGTTTGATGTGCGGGTGGACATCGTGTAACGTGTGCTTCGAGAAAAGAAAAAAAAATGTATGAGTCAATGCCCTCCCAAACTTCATCTCAGGGGGTCAGGCAGAGGGCTCAGTACCTAACAACCGGCCTACATGATGAAAACACGGTTCCAGAGACGTGCATCTTCACGGACTGGCATGCGACCTGGTAATTTGGACTCCTTCCTGCTTCATAACTCGCCCTGGACAAGGAGATATGTGGGTCAACCAAAGGAGAGACGACTCCGTAAGGAAGACTATTACGCCTTTGGCTGTCGGTAGCGCTTTTGTCGCGATGATTTCTTCAAGAATCAACGCGAAAAGAGCGCTACTGACAGCCAAAGGGGTGGTCCGTGATTTTCGACCTTTATGAGGCCCTTCCATTTCCCTGTCAAAAGAGGTAGGCCCCATGTCCCTTTCTTACTTAACCAGTGCAGTGTCAGTTGACGCAGATTGTGTTTTTTGCAATTCAGCACCCCCCCCCCCCCCCCCCCAAAAAAAAAAAAAAAAAAAAAAAAAATCCAAGCTGTCCAAGGAACATAGAGTCAAAGTGGCATAAGCAAGAGCCATGCTGACTGCGTACTGAAGGGCTGTTCTGTCTGCAGCAAAAAAGTTGAAATCCAGGTTTTGAAAGAAAGAAAAAAAGCCAAAGAGTATATACCTCTATACTCTTTAAAAAAGCTGAAGCATCCTCCAGAGCTGAAGACTGTCACCCGTGCTAATTAAGTACTGTCTCTGACCGATGCGAAGCAGGCACGCAAAACGGGAACCAGGCGGCCGGATGGCCAGAGTGTCTGCCTGGAAAAGAATGCCGACAGGTAAGCGGTACACAAGCTCTGCGGAAGGAAGGCTCAGCTGATTGGAGTTAATTGGCTGCCAGACATAACCCGGGGTGCAAAAGGTCCACGGGCCGACGTCGGGCCTTGGTTAGCGCGGGCCAACCAAAGCCCGACCCCGCAGTCGAAGACGTAGATGCCAACGCACAGTTTCTGCCGCGTCTGAGATTATAATTATAATCCACAGAGATGTAAATGTCAACGACCTCACACAGCAGCAAGAGGGGTGTATCCTCAATAGGCTCTGTTACTGCCAGGGGCTCACGAGAATCTCTTGCAGAGTGTGCATGTCTTCTACACGGAATAAAACGGCAAGTTTTTGACTCGAGATCCATTCACTTTCCTGGTGCATCGGCGTAAAAGCACAGCCGGATACTGCTATATTTTGATAAGCCCGGCGTACGTGCTGCAGACGCTCGTGAGAATCTATAGCCCTTGTAGGTCATACGAGAAGGCGCTTGCTGTGAGACTGTGAAGGGCTAGCACAACGCATCAACCAACCGCCTGTCAAAAAATACCATTGCCGGATATGTAGGTCACTGATGCGGCGCATGCGAAAGAGATTAGCTCACTTTTTCTGCTTTCCAGAGCCAACTGTGAGAGACGGAGCTCTCGAAAAAGCTTAACCCATTCAGTGCCAGCTGACTGCAGTCTTCGTTAATTCAAGACAACAGCACAACAAAAACAAAAAACAAAAACAAAAATGTCCCAGGAACATTGATTCAAATCAGTGTAGTCAACAAGAGGCATAGACCCTCATGAGCCCCCGCAATTGCGGGGGCTCATGAGGATCTATACCTCTTGCAGTTGGGTGATGTTCGCATTTTCTCGGCACTGAACGGGTTAACCTATTGTACATGCAGTTCCTGGCGCGTAAACGTTTGATTACCGCTGATGTGCATGCAGCAAACGGTACTTAAAACATGATACTCACAAACCAGATAGGTGAGGCTAGCGCTGGCAGAATTGTCAGTACTCAAACCAAGGGGAATCACAGCGCTGGACAGACAACAGTTAGATCCCCTGCCCCCGCCTATCAGGCACCCAATCGCCAGCCCACAGAGAAATACGCAGGTATAGAATAAGACAATCATTTCCATTCCTATAAGAATGGATCAGGTCTCTTATATAACCCATGTCTTTCTCCGGAACTTAGGAAGTAGGCAGGAGAAACATACATACACAAACATGAAGGTGCGCTACTATATGTGGTCGGGTAAATACCCTGATTTCCCACAGTAGATGCACAGAACATTACACAACAATGTAACGATACAAATTTTGCCTCGAGTTATACATGATACTCACAAACCAGATAGGTGAGGCTAGCGCTGGCAGAATTGTCAGTACTCAAACCAAGGGGAATCACAGCGCTGGACAGACAACAGTTAGATCCCCTGCCCCCGCCTATCAGGCACCCAATCGCCAGCCCACAGAGAAATACGCAGGTATAGAATAAGACAATCATTTCCATTCCTATAAGAATGGATCAGGTCTCTTATATAACCCATGTCTTTCTCCGGAACTTAGGAAGTAGGCAGGAGAAACATACATACACAAACATGAAGGTGCGCTACTATATGTGGTCGGGTAAATACCCTGATTTCCCACAGTAGATGCACAGAACATTACACAACAATGTAACGATACAAATTTTGCCTCGAGTTATACATGATACTCACAAACCAGATAGGTGAGGCTAGCGCTGGCAGAATTGTCAGTACTCAAACCAAGGGGAATCACAGCGCTGGACAGACAACAGTTAGATCCCCTGCCCCCGCCTATCAGGCACCCAATCGCCAGCCCACAGAGAAATACGCAGGTATAGAATAAGACAATCATTTCCATTCCTATAAGAATGGATCAGGTCTCTTATATAACCCATGTCTTTCTCCATTCTTATAGGAATGGAAATGATTGTCTTATTCTATACCTGCGTATTTCTCTGTGGGCTGGCGATTGGGTGCCTGATAGGCGGGGGCAGGGGATCTAACTGTTGTCTGTCCAGCGCTGTGATTCCCCTTGGTTTGAGTACTGGTACTTAAAACAGCCCTGGTGGCTGCATGTACAAAGGGGTTAAGGTACAGGGTAGACGTGATAAAGTCAAACTAATTGATTAACTGGTTCTCATCAAATGCCACATAAAAAGAGTAGCATATAGTGATATTTCTCGTTAGACATAAATTATAAGTCCACGATGAGTTAATTACCAGCCCTCAATCTTTTTTTTTTTTCTTTTTTTTTTAACGAGTAGCATAATTATATATTGCTCATCAGACATAAATGATAAGGTCCAGAAACACTCACCAGCAAACAGTGCATATGGCGCAGAGCTATGGCTACACGTGCTCTCTCAAAGTTAACGACTACTTGCACAACATTTTTTTTTAAAATAATCATTAACCCTTTCACTAGTGGACGCAGACTGCGTTTTTTCCAATCATTGTCAATTCAACGTCAGCCGTCAAAGGAACGTGGTTTTAGCAAGAGGCATAGATCCTCATGAGCCCCCGCAACGGCGGGGGCTCATGAGGATCTATACCTCCTGCAGCTGGGTGGTGTTGGGATGTTCTCAGCATTGAAGGGGTCAATGTTACACCTGTTACTGGTGCGCTTACTGTATGGACGCAGGTTGCACAAAACTTCAGCCTACATTCAGAGTCTGGGTCGTTCCATGTGTGGGTTTTCCCCCCCTTTACTTACTACATGTTACATAATATATATTCTACGTAATAGGCCTTCGTAGACATACCTACAAATGCATAATCTCTTCTATTTGCGCACATGATTTATTGGGACAGTTTTAAAGTGCGTGCCTGCAGGGGCCGGGGCGCTGGCAAACGGGGGCTATTAGCGCGGTGTATCCATCTTAATAAAATAAATATTTAAAGATACCATCCCTGAGAATTGTAAGGTTCATGCAGGGCTGGTCCAGTTTTAGTTGTTTGGTTTGTTTGTTTTTTTTGTCCCCCCCCCCCCCCCCCTATCAGTAGTGCCATATATAGCCTTCAATCAGAATCAGGTCCAGGAGAAGGCTGAGCTCATTTATAGTTATGGCAGACTGCGCCACCTTCATAGCAAGGACGTCCACGCAATAAGAAAGGGACAGTATCGTGCTGATCGGCATGCGTTGTCTTAACTCCCAAGTACCTCAAACTGGTGATGTCAATGAGGCAACTCCTAGCGAGCAAAAAGCGTAGATTCTCATGAGCCCCTGCGAATGCAGGGGCTCATGAGAATCTACGCCTCTTGCAATTGGTGTAGGGTCAATGTACAAAGCCTGCGCAGTTTTAACCTGCCCACTGATTAACCCTTTCGCTGCCAGTGATCAAGAATTTCGCGTCCTAAACCAGTACACACTGAACAGACGTAAAAGGGAAAACATACAGGCACAAAGTACATAGGACTAACAGAAGACACATAAATCCTCATGAGCCCCCGCAGTCGCGGCGGCTCATGAGGAACATGTATCTTGCACATGGGTAAGCGTTCGCCTTGCCCCGGCAGTTACGGGGTTAACGGACAACCTCTATTGGCAGTGGAGGTGAAAGAAATAACACCTAAATGACTTATTTCCAATCCCTATTCAGGGCCCCTCTAGAAATAGCTCCCGTCGGTCGTCTGCTGAATAAAATGATGAGCTCATGGTATTATTTGCCAGACTGGTTAGTCATTCATTTCAATAGTGGAGCACAAAGCCTGTCTTGTTGCGGCGCATGTACAGATACACCTGCTCATGCCGTGACCTGTGCAGCGCTCCAACTGAGGCGTTCTGCCCTCGGGAGGGAAACAGCCAGATAGCAAGTCCGTTTTTGTGAAAAGCGATATTTTCAGTGTATTACAATAAAAAAAAATCTCGCTTATCACAAAAATGTTTTGTTTTGTTTTCAGTTTTTTTTTTTTTTTTTTTTTTTTTTTTTTTTGGGGGGGGGGGGGGCGGGGGGAGGGGGGGGGGTGGTGGGGAGGGTGGCCGCCCTGCGGCAGCGTTCACCAGTTTTTCAGTCCAATTAACTCATTCGAGACGTGCCGCCTACGGATACGCAGCGATTCGCCGCGTATCCGTAGTCGGCACGTCTCGAATGAGTTAAGAATATAGTCTTCAAGAACTGACGCACTCCGGCACCGTTTTAAAAAGCTGTATAATCTTCAGGTATGCCTACTGATGACCTGTTCGAGTGTGTGCGAATGTGTGTTCTCTGTGTGTGCTCTCTCTCTCTCTCTCTCTCTCTCTGTGTGTGTGTGTGTGTGTGTGTGTGTGTGTGTGTGTGTGCACGGTGTGTGTGTGTGTGTGTGTGTGTGTGTGTGTGTGTGTGTGTGTGTGTGTGTGTGTGTGTGTGTGTGTGTGTGTGTTCGTGATCGCGTATGTGCACGTACACATCAGTATTTTGTTAATATGTATTTGAATATTTGTTTGCATACTGTGTGTCTATTGTAACGCACCTAGAGCTCCGTCCGGTTAGGCGTTATATAAATACCCATTATTATTATTACTTTTATTATTATTATTATTATTATTATTATTATTATTCTAAACAGACGATGTGATATTGCGTGTGTATTTTGATTTAGTGTGTTAGTATTGAGTGATGTTTCAGCGAAAGATTGAAAGATTTTAGAATGTCTTAGTATTCATTAATGTTTTTGAATGATCTTGTGTAATGTGTCTCAGTATTAGTATTAGCCGTTCTTTACAGATTTAGTTTATTAGTATTGTGAGATGTTTACAGATTTTAAAATTTAGAATGTCTTGGTATTAATGAATGTTTATTGAATGATCTTCTTCTTCCCCGTCCAAGAAATAAAAGTTTAATTTGCCTTTAACTCGTTGTGCCCGAGGTACGGAATACCCACAGTTTGGAGTTATCCTCTAAGGACTGCATTATAATTCAGGAGACAGATCGACCATGATAGTTCAAGGGTGGTGGCAGAATAGCTTGGCGCCTATAGGCTATTCTGCCACCACCCTTGAACTATTAAGGTCGAGCCATATCTTGCTGTGGTGTGTCGCGGGCAGAATGAGCTAAGGGAGAAATACAGTTTACTGAATTCAACTGAATTAAATATGCGTCTCCTGCATGCAAGCCTCGAGCTGTGTAAATACAACTTTTAAAGAATAGTTGACATTACACGCGGGCGCACCTGAAATGGACACTGGTTTATTCAATCAAAGGCGGTCCGCCACCAAAGAAATAACTCTTCTGCAATTTTTTTTTTCACGTCACACAAACACATTAAAAAAAATTTGGGATGTCTCAAAAACAGTTCTGTCCTGTGAAGAGAAAAGACATTAAGTCAATTTTGGGTGAAAATTGCGATTTTCATTGTAATGCAATAAACATCTCGATTTTCGCAACAACAAAATACACTGCCCGTATTTACCTTTGCCTTTACAGGGCAGATCTATACTGACAAGCAAAAGAAATGCGACATTTTAGGAATGATGTTTCCGATGATTCCAAATATGTCGCATTTCTTCTGCTCGTCAGCATCTTTTTTTTTTTTAATTTCTTTTTTCTTCTAGACATCAATATGCTGTTTCTATAAAAGATGAACGCTTTAACGCCTTGACTGCTGACTGACGATACCTTTCGGCGGAAGAGACGCGTGGACCGCAACATTTCCGCCGAGCGGTATCGTCGGCTGCTGTCAAGGGGTTAACGATTAGAGCATCCCAAAATCTTAGGTACAGTATCTTTACACGCCTATGCTCAATTTCTTTGATTAACCCTTTGGTTAACTCCCGACATGTACGCCAAACATCTCCTGACAATCAACCCTTTGGCTGTCGGTAGCGCCTCTTGTCGCGATGGTTCCGGCAGGAATCATCGCGACAAGAGGCGCTACCGACAGCCAAAGGGTTGATGACATGACCATGTCTAAGGCAGCAAAACATTTCTACAGTCTCTGTGGCGAGGTGAGCGGTAACTTGCACAGGTCTGACAGTAAGATAAGTAGACCAATAAAAGGGGTGAAAAAATGGGAGGGGATTGGGGGGGGGGGGGAAGGGGGGAGAGGGAGGAGGGGGGGTCTCTGTTTGAGAGGTCCACTTAAAAGTGTGCACACACCTTCAGGGCAGTGTGACCCAACACCATGACACGCGTTGAAAGACACGTACTCCTCCGTTGTGTAGCTTACAAATTGTCTTGAATGGCTCAGCATGAGGCACCCCAGTAGCACAACGTCTTCGGGCCAGTGTTCCAGCAGAATCCGTGGTTTCACAAAATGTATGCATTTTTCACACACTTCTCAACCCCCCCGCCTCCCCATGACTGGCCTTTGATGGATGCCAACTTCCTTCGCATGCATACAAAGGTCTGATAATCACCTACTTTTGAGCCAACTAGATGGCCGCTATGATTTCTTCTTTAGTAGGGGGTTCGACGCTGATGTCTAAAATCTATCTTTAGTAGGGGGTTCGACGCTGATGTCTAAAATCTATCTTTAGTAGGGGGTTCGTCGCTGATGTCTAACTCTATCTCTTTTCCGGAATATCAGCGTTTTCTTCTGGTGTTTCTCTGTTTAGTACTTCTTTGAAATGTTCAGCCCAGCGAGAGTCTTGTTCCGCTTGAGTTGTGAGAAGTTTTCCTTCCTTGTCTTTGATGGGTGGTATTTGGTGATTCTGTTGGTGATTCTGTATAGCTGATTTTGTTCTCCTCGGACTGTAGCACTAAAGTTTACTAAAATTGTCCTTATCCAGATAATTAAAGGCTCTCTTAACTACTCCAACCATTTTATTGGCCTTTTGCTCGTTTCTTCTCTCTATAGCCTAGGCACTGTTTGCATTCATTTCTGGGTTCTGTTCTTCACTCGTGTGACAAAAATGTGTTTTGTGTGGGAGTCCTTTAGCTTCTTTGTGTCGAATTTTCGCATTACTTGTGTCTTGTTCTGTGCCTTCCGTAGCTTGAGTTTCACCATTGCTGTTACCATTTGGTGGTCACTTCCAACGTCCGCTCCTCGCTTTACTCTCACATCCATCAGTGATCTCCTCCACATTCCGTTGATAAGTAGATGGTCGATCTGATTCTTTTCTCTGTCGTTGGGCGAGTACCAAGTTATCTTGTGGATGTCACGGTGTGGGAATAAGGTGCCTCCAACAACCAGGTTGTTGGTGGTGCAAAACTCTGTCAGTCTTTCTCCGTTTTCATTCATCGTCCCGCATCCATGTTCCCATTGCACGTTCGTTGTTGGTGTTGTCGCTCCTTACCTTTGCATTCAAGTCGCCCATGATGATCAACACGTCGTGCCGTGGTGTTGTCTTAACTTCTGCCTCTAACTGTTCGTAGAAAAAGGTCTTTTATTTCATCATCGCTGTCATTGGTAGGACTGTAGCACTGGATGATAGTCATATTCACTTGTTTTCCTTATTCTCATTAATCCACTGTTTAGAGGTTTCCATTCTATTATGCTCCTGTTCACTCCTTTTCTCAAGATGATGGCAACTTCTTCTTCATGCTGAGTGTCCTCTCTTCCTGAATATAGAAGTGTCTCTCCTGTTGATGTTGTCACTTTTCCTGATCCAGTCCATTAGCTCTCACTAATATGTACAGATTGTGTCGGCGCGTTTCTGATGTTAATTGCGCCAGTTTGTCCGTTTGATACATTGTACGGACATTCCAAAAACCTATCCTTGTCTTGGTTTTGGTGTTCAAGGAACTCTATCTTCCTGTCAGTGGCTTCCACAAAGTGGGTTTCACCACTGCCATTCATACAAGTCCTCCGAGTTGACTCGAGAGGCCCGTCACACCTGCTCATGGATGTTGATTCTATTGCTGTTTCCGTAACCAGGGAATGTTTTCTAGGGAAGAGTGGTTAGCCCTGTGCCGAACCCCTAACCTGGAAGACGCTGATACAAGCCTGCATTCTACCAAAAATGGCACCTTTTCACACATCTGCAAGCCTCTTGTGACCTTGACCTTTCCGAGGTGTGATCCAAATTATCATGCAGAGAAACATCTTGCCATCAGAGTATCTCTGTAGCAAGTTTCGGTTTCACGGTGACAATTGTCTGAGAGAGCGAAAAAACAAAAAGCAAACAAACAAAAACAACATCCGCCTATTTCTGACCTATTTCTGGACCCACTGTGACCTCGACCTTTGAGAGAGGTCCATTAAATTGGTAAGTTCAGAAATGTCTTGAGGTCAAAGACTGTGGCTTGAATAGTCTCCGAGAAAATGCCCGGCATTTTCTCGGAGATTATTCAAGCCACAGTCTACCAAGGACGGCGGAAGGACGCCGGGGCGATCATTTCTGCTATAGAGCGTGAGCCAAAATTCAGAGTAAATGAAGCAAGAGGATCAGCTCAAGAGTAGTGCTTGGTTGCGTGACGCCTCTCCCGACTCTGAACAAACAGACGTATTAGACTAAGTTTGCCTTTTTTTTTTCTTTTCTTTTTTAAATCTACGATACACGCCACAACAGGCTTTTTTTCCCAGCGCGCCCACGAAACAGATGTATACTTATTGGGAAAACTTATCTGGTTTTTTTTTATTGTCCATTTATAATTTCGTCTGGTTTTCTTCCGCGCAATTCAGCACACGCGGGCTTCTACATTTATAAAACTGTTAGATCGACAGCCAGTTGGTTAACCCTTTCAGTCTTGAAAACACTGTAACATGAAATAACTTTGACCATGAAAGTTCAAGGGTGGTCCCAGAACAACTTCGCGCCCACAGGCGCCAAGCTGTTCTGGCACCACCCTTGAACTACTATGGTCGATCTGTCTCCTGTTCTGTAATGCAGCGTTCACAGGACAACTCACGAGACTGAACAATTGCAACCGCCGGATTTACAGGGTTAATCGCCGTGACTTGTATGGCGTACATGCAAAAGGGGGAGGGGTGGGGGGGGGGGCGGGTTGGGGGGGGGGGGAGAGAGGGGGGAGGTTAAGACAATAGCCCCCACACTGATTGTCCCCGCGATTCGCTACCGCTGCAGAAACGAATACAGGGGAAAAAAAACAGTGTGACACTGTCCTTGACCTACGACAGTCGATCTGTTTCCGACAGTTGAAACAACGCCAAAGAGATACATTTATTTCGTGCTTCCCTGAAGGCGCCAAGCTAATCAGGACTACTCTCGAGCTTTCACCGTCGACCAAGCTTTTTCTGGACGTCTCTGCCCAAAGACAAGTCAGCACGATTTGTGAAAAGCGGGATTTTCTTTGTATTACAAAGAAAATTTTGCTTTTTTTTTATTACAAAAAATGACTTACTGTCTTAAATTACCTTCATTATACTATAGGGTAGAACGGCAGAAGGAAATGCTTTACTACATATTTTCTTCTAAACGTAGCCTTCCATTTAACCCCTTCCCTGCCAACGGACGTACACAGTGTTTCTGAAATCTGTGTTCATTGAACGAGCCAAAGCCACAACCGTCCAAACATCATGAATACACATTGGTCTCAGCAAGAGGCATAGATCCTCATGGGCCCCCGCAGCCGCGGGGCCCCATTAGGATCTATGCCTCTTGCAGTTGGATCGCGTTGCAACTTGGATCGCGTTTACTTTTTCTCGGCAGTCAGTGTTTCATGCATTTGCTGTCCTATGCTGTAATAATGTTCACGTGTTCCTGTTTGCCCCTTTATTGTGCAGCAATTTATTTTTCACGACGCCTAGAGCATTGTACCAAGTATAGGCGCCATATAAATCCTCTTTATCATTGTTATTATTTCCTGATGGCGACAAAGCTACCTAACTACACCACCGCCGAGTAAAAGGTGAACAAGATCCAACTTTCTCCAGTTGAAAAAAGTGTGGAGTTCCAGAGAGCTGTCACAACACACCAAAGTCCGGATTTTCAACTCCAATGTAAAAGCAGTTCTCCTATATGGAGCAGAGACTTGGAGATTGACAAAAACCACAGTCAACAGAGTACAGACCTTCATGAACAGTTGCCTTAGAAGAATTTTGAAAATCCACTGGCCAGAGAAGATCAGCAACGTCAGACTCTGGGAGAGAACAGAGCAGATAACAGCAGAGAATGAAATTGGGCGAAGAAGATGGGGATGGATCGGTCACAGTCTGAGAAAGCCAGCTTCAAGTATCACTAGGCAGGCATTGTCATGGAACCCCCAGGGAATGAGGAAAAGAGGTAGGCCGAGAAACTCCTGGCGTCGAGACCTCCAAGCAGACATCAAGAGACTGGGAACCACCTGGAGTAGAATCGAAGGAGAAGCACAGGACAGGAGTTGCTGGAGGTCTCTCGTCGACGTCCTATACCCGGGTAGGGGTGACAGGCGTAAGTAAGTAAGTAAGATCCAACTGCAAGAGACGTAGATCCTCATGAGCCCCCGCTGTCGCGGGGGCTCATGAGGATCTATGCCTCTTGCTAAGACTAATCTGTATCCATGTTTCTTGGACCGTGTTCGCTTTCGGTCGTTGAATGAACCAAGCTTTCAGAAAGAAAAATGTACGCACAGAGGATAAACACACAAAAAAGGAGCTTTCAACGACGAACTCTCGGGATTTCTGTTGGACCTGCGGCGGAAAGAGACAAGAGTACGGGCATGTACCACCTGTTTTACTGCGTGTTTCCGTCTGCGACGCGGTTGTAACGGATCAACCTGCCTGCTTTAACGCGTAGTTTTTAGACACCTTGCATTAATGGGAAGCAGCCCCGCGAGGACATGACCCGGAGATAGTAACGTCGCCAGATCTCATTGTTGTAAAGGAGCTTTGTGACAATGTGACAACTGTCAACGGACAACTGGTACAACACTACATGATGTGAAACAAACTGTTCACCGCGGACACAATCGAGAGACGTCACGTTGCAAAAGCGTTCCGTGTCAGTCTTCGTTCATCCAACACACACACACACACACACACACACACACACACACACACACACACACACACACAAGACCAGTTGTCCAGCACATGGACTCAAGTGTATCAGAACCTAGTCATCATGATTGATTGATGATTGTACATTGCTTAACGTCCCGACAGCAACAAGGCTTTCTCAGGACGTGCCTGCACTGCTTGTGAAAAAATAAAAAAGAAACAGAACATTGAATGTATGTCGCCAGCCGGTCAAATACGTTAAATAAACCTAACACATGGGGCCTAAATAAAGCTAAGACCATTTAGCAACACACATCCAATATCAAGAGCTACAGGCAGTGCAGACAGTAGGGAGAGTTTTAAAAAGGCAAATACAGGTGAATGGACAAAGGGTAGACAGAAACACATGCCCCAGAAAAAAAGAGAAAAACCCACCCTGTGGGGCTGACCAGGGTGACCCTGGGAACTAAAAAATACCTAACCCCACCCAAGTCCCCCAGGGCAGACCCGGGTGGGGGCTCATCATGAGCCTCAGTCGAGGACGTGTGCCATACAGCCACGTTTCTGAATGCGGCACGTCTCGAGTGTGTTAGCCAGTACCGCTTGAAATAAAAACAGGCAGATTTAGAGACTGCGGTAAAACACTTGGCAGGTTAACCCATTTAGCCCCGAGTCCCTACTGCAGCAAATGGATTGACCATGATAATTCATGGGTAGTGCCAGATTAGCTTGATGCCTGAATGCTGCAAGAGACATAAACCCTCATGAGACCCGGCAGTCGCGTTGGCTCATGAGGACTGATGTCTCTTAAGGCCCCGCCACACTTGCCGGTTGTGCCCCGATTTTGAAGCCGATTCCGATCCGAATGCGATCGGATGACGTCATATATCCGATCCGATCGCAATCGGCTGGGAATCGGGTGTTTAGAAACTGCTCTATTTTTCCGATCCGAATCGGCCCCGATTGTAAGCTTCAACCAATCAGAGCGCGTCTCGCAAAAGCACGTCGTTTCAGTTTGCAAATGGCGGAAGATCAGTCAACCACCTTCGTTGCCGATGTTTCGCCCGCCTCAGTCTTACCAAATATGATGTAAAACTGCTGATAATGCAAGTACATCATCATCACTGTCCAAACTAGCAGTTATTTCGCTGAACAGGTACGACCTTGATCTTCGATTCAAACCGGTCGGCTAAATAAAGTCGGGGAATGTGTGACAGTGCACACGTTTTTGCAGTCCGGTCCGATCACACTCCAATTCGAAACTGCTCAAGAATCGGCCTCAAAATCGGGCATGTGTGGCGGGGCCTTTACGGTAGCCATGTTCCATAGACGGCTGAGGATGCGTGACGTTGAGTTCACAAAGATTTTAATCCTTTGGCTGTCGACAGCGTTTTTTGTCGCGATGATTCTGGTAGCAGGAGATGGAATGACCATGATAATTCAAGGGTAGTGCCAGATGAGCTTGGCGCCTGCAGGCGCCAAGCTCAACTGGTACTACCCTTGAATTATCATGGTCAATCCATCTCCTGCAACTGGTACATAGTCATTAGGCAACACCTCCGAAAATTGAGAAATGGGACCTTGGGGCTAAATGGGTTAATTTGTCAAATACCTGGCACTGGCACCCGGTGCCAAAATGTACGAGCAACTGGCAGGATTCAGCAACGACAGGATGCAATACAGCAGGACCTGTCATGAGAGGGCATCTGCCATTAAAGACCATCGTTTAGGTGGCTGTAGACACCCAACTGATGGTCTTCAATGACAGGTGACCCTTATTGGCCTCAAGACAGCTATTGAGGGAGCACCTGTCTTTCAATGTTTTTAACCCCAAGGCCGCATTTCCCAATTTTGGAGGTGTCAGCTAACGACTATAGTTCTACCAGATGCAGGAGATGGATGTACCACGATAATTCAAGGGTAGTGCCAGATCAGCTTGGCGCCTAATGGCGCCAAGCTGATCTGGCACTACCCTTGAATTATCATGGTTGATTCATCCCCTGCTTTAGTGCACTGAGGCCAAATGGGTTCAGACTACTTTTTCTTGCCACAAAACATGTGTTGCTCAAAACAATTCTACTGTACTGAATGAAAACAAACATCTTTCCAATTGCACGCCAATTCTGCACTCAAAATCACGTCCATGAAGCCAAAGGTTAGCGGGCAGGCTGTGGATAAAGTTGGCACAACAAGCTTTTGCTCAATAAGCACAATGCAAGCAGAAGAGAGCTAGAAAATAATGAACTCTGCTAAGGGATATATCATCTTATGTGATCATCTAAAATACATGAAGTCAAGACAAAAAGGTGACAGCCAAGCGTAAACAAAAAAAATATCAAACAAAAAGAGAAAAATGCTTAGAAACGACAGGTATACAAAACACTGCGTTGTACTTGTCATTTCTAATAATGTTTCTTTCTTTGTTACGTATAAATTCGTTGTTTTTCTCGAATATATAAAGTAACGACAGATTTCAGATAGATCTTTGCTACAAACATGGCTAAGGGTAACGATCACTGTTTGGGATTCAATCTACAGCCGAGCTCTCCCTAATCTACTCCCAGGTTACAGCAGAGCATGTACACGTACTCATTGTTCGTTCTTATCCTCGTCCTAAGGACCACAGATGGCAAATGACAGCTGACCCCTACGAACAAAAGCAACGGACAAGGGCTGACCCCTACGAACAAAAGCAATGGACAAGGGCTGACCCCTACGAACAAAAGCAATGGACAAGGGCTGACCCCTACGAACAAAAGCAATGGACAAGGGCTGACCCCTACGAACAAAAGCAATGGACAAGGGCTCATGAGAATGTATGCAAGCCTGTATGTTTAATAAGGGGATACAACAGCAATAACCCACCTCCTTGATACCTCCTTCATAATAACCCTTGACTTCATCTGAGGTATAGGAATAACACCAAATCCTGTTCCTGACAACAAGAGGCATAGATTCTCGTGAGCCCTTGCGGTTTGCCGCAGGGGCTCATGAGAATCTATACCTCTTTCAAACAGAGTAAGTTCACTACAAGTCTTGGGCAGCAATATTATATAATTATGCCTTCAATATCAGACCTACTTAAAAACAGGCCTCCTTTAGGAGTACTGAGATAATACACAAATCCTCTTAATTCCTATCAACAGAGCGGCGTGGATTGCCATGAGCCCCTGCGACTGCTGGGGCTCATGAGAATCTGTTTTTTTTTGTGAGCGGACTGAGCTGGCTGAGGCACTGGGACTGCAATTTGCCTCCTTCAGGCCGCGTTTATGACAATGGAGGACCGTTTGACAACCAGTGTCACTGGTTTACACCCACTTGCAGTGACCGTTAGAAACGATGCCACGCCCCGTCGTGAGTATAACAAGATCATATACACGCACACAACAAAAGCAGACCAGATATTGGTAGGCACGCAATTGTACGTATACACACACACACACACTTATGCATCCACTGGCGTACGCTTATGCAAGTGCGCTCGCACACACACACACACACACACACACACACACACACACACACACACACACACACACACACACACACACACGGGAGCTGAGTGGCTCGGTAGTAGAGCGTTCGAATCTCGTCCGAAAGGTCCTGGGTTCGAATCCAGCTGGGGTCCAAATTTGTTCAAACCCTATGCGGTGCCCCGTCTTTGAAATCACCTTCGTGGTGGACAAGACGTTAACGTACAACGTTTTGAACACACACACACACACACACACACACACACACACACACACGCACACACACACACACACACACACACACACACACACACACAAACACATACACAATCAATCAAACAGATGCATGCACAGACGCGCACAAATTGCAGGTATAACACCCATGCACACTCGCACACACATACACACAATCACACACAAAATCAAACACAAGCAGATGCGCACAAATTGCAGGTATACACAAACCGGCGTACAAACAAAAACACAGGGCACAGGCAACGTACATGTATACCTAGAAAATCTCTCTCTCTCTCTCTCTCTCTCTCTCTCTCTCTCTCTCTCTCTCTCTCTCTCTCTCTACATACATACACACACACACACACACACACACACACACACACACACACACACACACACACGGCACACACACACAGGGCGCTCTGCCTTATTAGCTGCATGCGTGCATGTTGAAGCGCAAACAAGCTTCTCCAAATCTTTCTTTGAACAGCAAACTTCAAAGCACACGTTCAGACGTTTCCCCTACAGACTCCCCTATCTCCAAGCCCTTCCCACCTCCACTGTGCAACTATCCTAATAAGCCCATGCAGCTGTAGGGGCTCATAGGAATCTATACATCTTTGCTGGCAGAGATTTCAAACATGTAACTCTGTCACTCTTCAAAACGGAAGAAGTCGCCAAAGTATGACTTTTTTTCCACGACAGTCACAGAATACAGTCATAAAGACTCAGTCAGTGGGGGATTTGAATGAGGCACATGTCCCCAAGCAAGAGGAATTGATTCTCATGAGCCCCTGCTTCGCAGGGGCTCATGAAAATATATGCCTCTTGCAGAGGTCAGGGGCTAATGCAGGGACTGACCAGGGTTTTCCGAAAACTCATGCAACAAATTGGACGAGCATAGGAGAGCTTTGGGGGCAAACATCCTTCACGCTGTCAAGTCTATTTTAATCTGACACAGTGCGGAAACCTGTTTAGCAGTTTTAACCCTTCGGATCCGGCTACTTCTTACAATAGCACCGTGTTAGGGTAAAAAATCCCAAATGGCACAAAAAGTGTTTAGAAAATCACTGGGGAAATAGACGCTATGATTATTTTCATAAACTAAAATTTAAATGTTAAACGTGTAGGGCGCAATGTCTCTTCCATCAAATATGTGATTTCAAAGACGGGGCACCCACGAGGAACACATTTTGACCCGGCCACAGCTGGGTTCGAACCTTTCGGACGAGAGTCGAATGCGCTACAACCTGGACTACTATTAACTACAATTCGAACATACTATGAACACATAGCATAAGTGCTAAGATTATGCGCACACAGTTTGCTTAATTTAACTCATTCTACCCCAACACCGAAATCCCCATATTTTGCCGTTGTTCTCTGAAGACTGCATTGCAGTGCAGGACACAGATCGACCATGATAGTTCCAGGGTGATACCAGAATAGCTTGGCGCCCATAGGCGCCAAGCTATTCTGGCATCACCCTTGAACTATCATGGTCGGTCCTTATCTTGCTGTGGTGTGTCTGGGGTAGAATGAGTTAATGTACCATTACGCATTAATCTGAAGACACATTTCAGTGCCACTGGTGTTTGTTATGCCTTGTCGACGACACACCTAATGAACTTTAACAGCAGTTTGGACACGCAGCAAAAGCACACGCGTAATCACGCATTTATTTATTCTGCGCGGCCGTTAGCGTGTCAATCTATTTTTAGCTGTTTCTCGTACTGAAAGCGTTGTATTTCTAGAACGGAGTGGAGTCATCTTCAGGTTACTTGATATAAATACGTCGTGTGCTGAACTGGATTGTCCGGTGTCTAAATGAAACGTAACTAGACTTGTGTGTGGCGTTTCGAAACCATCTGTAACGGAAGTGTATCTTTGAACAGTTACGTGTGGTAGTGGGCCTTTAATAGTAAGAATATACTATTTTGAAGGTTCTAAACTCAAATGAAGGCGCTTAACTCATTCTACCCCAGACACACCACAGCAAGATAAGAATCGACCATGATAGTTCAAGGGTGATGCCAGAATAGCTTGGCGCCCATAGGCGCCAAGCTATTCTGGCATCACCCTTGAACTATCATGGTCTATCTGTGTCCTGCACTAGAGTGCAGACTTCAGAGGACAACGGCGAAATTTGGGGATTTCGGTGTTGGGGTAGAATGAGTTGAACTAAAACTTCAAAAAAACACAATCTGTGGCCAGTAGCAGTGAAGGGGTTAATGGGGAGCCCGGAAACCCCTGATCCACTGCCCCATACTAATAATCTGCTTCTTGTTTCCACACAAGGTTTCTGTCAGGTGACGGAGACACACGTCGGAGGCGACACGAGCAGCACTGATTAAAGAGTACGACCCAAACAGTAAACCTTTCACTCACACCCCACCCCAAACTGTATTTTACGATTTTATGACGGCGTTTGATACCCTTGAACTAGATTCACGGTCAAAAATAAAAATCGTCGGTGTACCTGATCGAAAACCTCGTATCTGACACACAAACGGTAAGCAAATGGTCCTGGGGCCGATGTTAACCTTTGCTGGCCCGCGCACTCGTGCGCGGGCCAGCAAAGGTTGACGTCGGCCTAAGATCTTTGCTTACCGGGTATTTCCCCGTGGGAGCCAATTCTAGACCTGTAAGCGTTATATCAGATACCGCAGTTATACTGGAGAGCGTAATACTGCGGCTGACCTGTGTCACGGTGACACCTCACACAATTTAAATCGTCACATCGGGGGAAAATCATGTTTATTTAATTTAACGAGTGGACATTCAAAATTTCAAACAAATTACCAAACAATTAAAGAAGGAAACACGTTTAGAAAGGTCCAATACAACACAGTTTATTACATTTTTGAAATAGACATGCACATAGAAATAGAATGGACTACTTAGAAAGATAAGCAGTTCATTTATGTCTGTAGTCTATTTTGACTCCCCCCCCCCCCCCCCCAAAAAAAAAAAAAAAAAAAAAAGGAAAAAAAAAGAAAAAGGTTTGAATCCGAAGGTTTATGAAACGTTGGTGTACTTAATACTTGTCCTTTCTAAGCGTGTTTTTTCTTTAGCTGCGTATTTCCTTCTCACATGCTTGACAGTCACCATTTTATTTTTAGACTGGATTCTACACACACACACACACACACACACACACACACACACACACACACACACACACGCGCGCGCGCGCGCGCGCGCAAAGATTGTCATGTGTGTCAGCCTTTACAGTAGCCGGTAACAATCTAAGCCTATTATATACAGAGAGACAGCAGACCAATTTACTTAATCAAACCAAAGAAAGTCGAGTCATTTTATCTCAACGACCGGATATTTAAAGTTTACGTTGACCTATAATCTCAAACAAAAAACAGACTCGTTTGCCTTATGGTAACCCGTGTCTCTCGCAGGCATAGAATCAATTCCCAATACATCTTCGCACGGAGGAAGGTCATAAGAGTTCAGCTCTATGACTGGCCCGGTATTAAAAGTTTGAAACGACAGATAAATGTCGCCTTGACCTGAAGCGAAGGTGTGGCGATCGATGACTCAAAACGGCAGGGAGGAAACAGAGGGAGGGATTTAAGTACACATAATGTGTCGACGTTGTCCACCGAGACATAATTTAGTCTGCACCTAAACCCTAGCCAGTAGGAAGAGTGCCGGGGCAAGGCGAACGCTACCCAGCCGCAAGAGACATAAACCCTCATGAGCCCCCGCAGTTGCGGGGGCTCATGAGGATTTATGTCTCTTGTCACTTTTACATTCTTTGTAACTCCATTTGGTTTCATTTATTACGTCAGTGTTCTTTGTGTAAATGTCGGGTCATCTGCAGTTCGCTTCTGACGCGAAATTCCTGATCACTGGAAGCGACGAGGTTAAAGGGACACGGGAGTCCTCAGAGACCAACGGGCTTGCATCTTAGACGATTTAAAGGGGAAAGGAAAGAGGGTTTAAAGTGCACATGATCTGGCGAAGTTGTCCATAGGGATATAACCTTTCTCCTGCACTAAAAATACCTGAGTGTTCTTCATTCGCTGAACTCTTTAAGTCGAAATGGCCGAGATGTCCTCTGAAGACCGCATTACAGCTCAGGAGACAAGATCGAAGGCGGGAGTTCAAGGGTGGTGCCACAATAGCGTGGCGCCTGTAGGCGCCAAGTTATTCTGGCACCACCCTTGAGCCATCGTGATCAATGATCTGTTGTAGTTCGCTTGGGCTGGTTGGGCTTCAGAAACAAAACGGTTAAAACAGGGAAAAGATTATGGAGAGTTTTAAGTACAAGAGATGTGTCAACGTTGCTCATAGAGACGCAAAATTGTGACTACACTACACGGACCTCCGAGCCTGTAAATAACTGCACTCTGAAGTCGAAATAAGGAGTTGGACTCTGACGAATACACTAAGGTTTAGGAGATCGACCATGGTACTTCGAGGATGGTGCCAGGATAGCTTGGCGCCTGGAGCGCCAACTATCCTGGCACCACCCTTGAACTATCGTTATTATCAGCATTTAGACGATAGGTCGACCATGATAGTTTGAGGGTATAGTGCCAAAATAGGTTGGCGCCTGGAGGGCGCCAAGCTATTGTGCCACCACTTTTGAACTATCATTGTTCACAGCAAGCTGGTCCTAGAGTTGAACACAAGTCGGTTGGTTGTTTCGGGATAACGCCGCGCAAACAACAAAAACATGCATGGCAAACAAGCAAAAAATCGAACCAGTCGTTCACTCGCAAAATCTCGTCACTTAGTTTTTCAAGTCTTCAAACAGGATTTACTTTTGCATGATAAAATGAACAGCTCAGAATAGGGTAAACTGACAGTGACAGACAGTCTCTATAAATTCAAAACAAAAGACCTATTCAGGTGGAAATAAGACTTGTCCTACTTCACGGGCATGTAAAGACTGGCCACTGAAGAAAGAAATCCAGAATGAAAAAAAAAAAGGGCAGGTGAAGTCTTTCACCGAGTCCAGGTAACTGAGTCATAATTTGATCTGTTTGCACTGGCAGGTGAGTTCTGCAGGTGATATTGATAATACCTGCACCAACACTTGTGGAAATAAAACCCACACAAAGAACCAAACCTATCCTAACGTGCAAAAGTCGTAGATCGTCACGAGTCTCCGCATTCAGTAGGTAACACAAGCATTTACAAGCAAGAGGTACGCATTTATTCCTATCTGAAATGAGATGATATTTGCCTGCAAGAGACACAGATCTGCATGAGTCCCTGCATTCTGCAGGGACTCATGCAGATCTGTGTCTCTTGCTGGTCAAATATTGATCATCAAATCTGCACTTTGCGCCCTTTAAGCAGGACGAGACCGTCAGTTCTAGGTTCATTATGTAAGAGAAATAAAAGAACAACGTTTGAATGTTAGAAGATGGATGAATGGGTGACCGGCAAATACAAATATACGAGGTATGATCAAAATGTAATGATAGTTGGGCTGCCAATTGTAAACTACTAAAGTCACATAAATAAAATTAGTATGAAAAGAAATTTCAGTATTTGTCCTTTATTCATGCACAATATGGGGCAATATTCAGCCAGGTCGCTCTGTAACGTCATTAAAAAAAAGTCATGTAAACAGCTATGCTTGAAAATAGTGGACTCTCCAAGATAATACTTATTATTTTTAATTTTTAATGAGTGACACTTTAAGACAGCCCTGTCAAAATCCAAACAAATCTGAAAGTTGTTTGATATGGTATTTGTGTCTTGTTTGGCACTGACTGCAAGTGGATTGTGCAGTTTAACTCTGAAAAAGTGGACTCCGAAGACAAGTACTGGTCTGACTGTCATATTTCAGCCAGGAACCAGCGAAGTTTGCTCTTTATTTATACATTGATATAAAAATATGCATACATTTTATTTGAGAAATATCTTAAACTTCCGATCTTTCTCTTGGAACAGTTTAAAGGATACTGCCTAATGACCTTGACCTCCAAAAACTAGCTGCAATAGGGATACTCCATTTCTTGACAGAGGCTCAGATGCATCAGAAAGCTGATTGCTTAGATTAACTACTCAAAACGTTTGGCATCAGTGGCCTCTAACGACCGTGTGATGTCATCACTAAAGACGATACTTGTTCAAGCATACTAACCACAGTCTTTAACACAACGAACACATTCTGTTTACAGTAACACCATTCCCCCCCCCCCCCCTTCCCCTTTCCCACACAAAAAAAGGATGGCCTCTGATGTGAAGAGACTAGTGGCACTTTTGTTATCTTTTCAGAATTTACGGGAACATTTTCTCCAATTTTAACTCATTGGAGATATGTGGATATGCGGCGTATCCGCATATGACACGTCTCCAATGAGTAAAACTTCAGAGATCCATGTCATTGTTTATATTTTAACATTAAAGCACGCAGTCAATGCAAAATATCCTGTAAGAATTTTTTTTTTTAAGTGTTGAAGTCTGCTCATGAGCAGCAGCCAACACTCAATGGCCAGAACATCTTGCTTTTTCTTGAAAATGCTAATGACCATAAATCCAAGGTCACTGTGTCCTACACAGAGGAGCAAAACATTCGTGTTCTTCCTCAACCATCATACAGTCCGTGCAGCGACCAATGTGACTTTTGGTTCTTCCCTAAACTGAAAAAGAGGCTGGCACAACATCCAGGCCCTAGCAAAATCCGTAAATTCACAGGTCCGACCATGACCTTCATCAGAATACCATTTCGCCTTTGAATCTTACCTGAAGTAGCTGAAATTGTGCATGAACAGTGGAGGATAGCGTAATTACAAAATGTGAAGATATCAAGTAAATCTGGCCAACGGTTTTACGGCACAACTATCATTACTTTCTGATCCTACCTCGTTTATGGTGGTGTGGGAGGCAGGAATAAAATAAACATAGTGTGTGTGTGTGTGTGTGTGTGTGTGTGTGTGTGTGTGTGTGTGTGTGTGTGTGTGTGTGTGTGTGTGTGTGAGCAGAGGGGTTGGGGGAAGGGGTGGTGGTGGGGAGGGGGTGGTGATAAGGATTGCGTTCAAAATGAGTAGGCCAGGTCACCCGTTTTAAATGTGATTGAAAAAGGGGGGGAGGGGAGGACAAAACCTGAATAACCTGCATAAAACATGCACTGTTATTGAATGGGGGGGGGGGGGGACCTGAATAACCTGCACAAAACACTGTAACTATAAAGTTAACTATCTATTTTGGCGGTGGGCGGGGAATAGTGGGGAGTAAAAACTGGTAAGAAACGAAAGAAAAACGTTTAGAGCTCAACGTCTTTTGTCCACCACGAAGGTGATTTCGAAAAGAGATCTGTACAAATTTTGACCCACCAGCTGAGTTCGAACCCACGACCTTTCGGTCGAGAGTCGAACGCTCTACCACCGAGCCACCCAGCTCCGCAAGAAACGAAGAAAGGATGTAAGAGGCACACTGTAGTTTAAGAGAGGAAAATGATATGCCCAGATATCTTCAGCATTTCTCTCACACTGGTTGTCTCCCTCGATCCGCTGAGCAGCAATCGAGGGAGACAACCAGTGTACATATTTTTCTTTGCGCCCCTCTCCCCCCAACCCCCTGCCCCCTTCTCAGTTTCTTTTCGAAATGCATCTTACCTATGTGTCTTCACGATAATTCATAACATTATGACAGTATTGCCAGTAGGAAAACCGGTTGTAAAAGCCACTAGCGCGAACATACTCTGAAAAGAATTTGAAATGTGCTCTGTACTGCAGTTCACCCTGTGGTTCAGGTTTCACTTGCAGAGTTTCAAACCGGGAGGGAAAAATCGGATAAAACAATTTATGGTAATGATTTTCACCTGTCCTATTGCATCTTACAAAATGGGCTTAACCCTTCCTCTGCCAGCTCCTCTAGAAAGGACGTCTGTAAATCCTGCCCTGAGTGGTCACAGAGTGGGATACACCCCAGCAAGATGCACAGATCCTCATGAGCCCCCGCATATGCGAGGGCTCATGAGGATATATGCATCTTGCATTTGTTCTATGTAATTCGAAACTGAAGAGGTTAAATATAAGATTTTTTAAGCGATCAGTCATAGAGATTTTACCGAGACAAGAAATATACATAACAAAGGCGGTCACGGGATACGTTGAGGCATATGCCCTGCCTTCTTATCCCCCCATCCTGCTACCCTCCATTTCAACTACAACTCCACCTCCTCCTCGCTCACCCCCCCCCCAACCACCCCCCTCCCCCACCCCGCAACCACCCCACTCATTTCGTATACAAAAAAAACAGTCTAGTTTTCATGGTTTCTCTGCATGTTCACCATCCTACAACTTTCCTTCAAATTACACCCATCTGCAGCCAGCGAAGATCCTCATGGGCCCACGCACAGCATAACTTGATGGACACAGTTTTTAAAGAAAATAAAATGTTGCATCAGTGGTGCCCCAAGGGAGGTGATCATCTGGCGTTTCCGAGTAGTGAACGACGGTGTGGTGTTGACAAAATGTCCACATGCACTTGGACATGAACCGACTGTCAAGTCATGTGCATTCGGTTTAGAGAGCAGGCTGTGGGCTGACAATGCGTTCACCCCTTCACTGTCGGGGGGGGGGGGGGTGGGGGGAGTGAACACGATCCAACTGCAAGAGGCATAGATCCTCATGAGCCCCCGCGACTGCGGGGGCTCATGAGTATCTACGCCTCTTGCTGAGACCAATTTGTGTCCATGTTTCTTGGACGGTGTTGGCTTTTGGTCGTTGAATGAACTAAGGTATCAGAAACCAAAATGTATGTACATAAGGTACGTACAGTGGCAGGGAAGGGGTTAAGTTCAAAATGGGGAAGGGTGGGGAGGAGGGGGCGAGGGGGCACGGATGAGGTAGGTGTGGAAAAGAAAATAAAGAGGGTGGGGAAGGGGGAGAGCGGTGTGTGTGTGTGTGTGTGTGTGTGTGTGTGTGTGTGTGTGTGTGTGTGTGTGTGTGTGTGTGTGTGTGTGTGTGTGTGTAAGGGGGCGGGGGGGGGGGGGGGGCTTGATGTCAATGTCATGATGACAATTTTTTTTTAAATTTAAGCGGAAGAGGAGGATGATAGGGGGAGTGGGGGGGGGGGGCACTGAGACCAATGAGTATAAATAAATTTTAATCGGAAGTGTGTGTGATTGTCCACCATGGGCGTAAACGAGGGGGCACCTCGGAAAAGAGAGAGAGAGAGAGAGTGGCAGAGGGGGGGGGGAGGGGTCAACTGCGGCCAATAAGGGTAAAGAAATTTTAATCAGAAGTGCGTGTGACTGTCATGGACGTAAAAGAGGGGGAGAAGGGAGGGTGGGGGGCTGACAGCATATTATTGCGTGGGCAATCACAATCTCTATTCACACGAACCAAAAACAGGACGGTCAAGGGTAGCTCATTCAGTCTATCGCTCCAGTTCATTTCACATGCAAAAGGCATATATGCTCATGAGCCCCTGCAGGCCTGCAGGGACTCATGAGAATCTATGCCTCTTGCTAGCAAAAGACTGGGAGCAGCCTTACATAGATCATTCACATCAGTTCCCAGACGCAGGATAACGAAAAACAGAAACCGGATCAGCCCTGTCCTTCCGCTGTGTCTAACGGGCACATATTATCATGGGCTAAAGCTTTCAGACAAATGCATACAGGTCTTTGAACATATCGGCATGGACAAAAAATGTAAGATTTGACCTTTAATATCTTTACATGTCCGCTTCTCTGAAAGAGCAGATCATCCGAGGCTTAAACCGGAGACCGACCTCCTATAACAACCGTGGGTCACCGTGACCAGTTTCAACAAAATGGCGCGCGGCGCTATCAGAGGGCGGCCAGACAACGGCACAACTTTGCAATGGGTTGTGTCAACACAGAAGCCAAGTCGACACGTCTTACACCTTCCGTCCGCAAGAGGCATAGATCCTCATATGCTCGTGCAAGTCTGCAGGGGTCATGAGGCCCAATGCCTTTTGCATGGATTAACCCTGTGATCCTTAGCTGGAGTAGATCAGTAAGGGTTTGCACAGTATGAGACTGTCAAAGGACTAGCTGCACCCTTGCACTGCAGTCTGTGCCACTGCAGTAAGTTGCTGCGGCTCTCCTTTCCTTGTTTAAAATTGATAAACTTCTCACTAGCATTGAAAGAGACATTTTAGGGCACAAAATAACATATATATACACACCCTGCCATATCAAGTGAGTTTATTCTATTAAACCACAAGGGCCAGTTGCATGAGCGAGCTTAGTCCTGCACAAGCCACTAAGCAAGGTGCGCTGCTATGGCAACGCACCTTGCTTAGTGGCTGGTGCAGGACTAAGTCACTCATGCAACTGGCCCCAGGGGAACTTTTCCCAAATTTGGGAGGTATCACCTAACCATGTACCGCCAGTTGCAGTAGATGGCATGATATTCAATGGCAGTGCCAGGTTAGCTTGGCACCATTAGGTGCCGAGCTAATCTAGCACTATCCTTGAATTATCGTCGTCGATCCATCTCCTGCTTAAATCGGTTAACTTTATAATGGCAGGCATGCATAAAAGGTGCTGAAAACTCAGCAGATCAAGTGGACTTATAGTTCAAAGACATAAGCTTAAAGTAACAGACATAACTCAGACATAAACTCAAAATCATCTGAGATTTATCTGAGTAAATTAATTACTTAATTAGCAATCAACTCATTTAAACTGTTAAGGCTAAACAAGCCAGTCAATTATGCATGGTTAGTATGCCTTAAAAATTGTAATGTTTTGCGAAGATGAAATTTTATTAATATCAAGCCTAACCTGTTTATTTTTCGAATGCACCCATCATTTCCCAAACTGAGCTTAGGGGTCAATGACTCATAGGTTTCTCTAGTCCTTATCGTTTGGAATACACCAGTGTGTGAATAAGTTTGACTAAAATAGTTCATGGGTAGTGCCAGAATAGCTTGGCGCCTATAGGCGCCAAGCTATTTTGGCACTACCCTTGAACTAAAGCCATTGGTCTATATCCTTATCTGTAAGTACTATAATGTAGCTTGCATATATGGCAGTGTACAATTTGAAGCTTTCAGCCTCAGTATGATATGGGCTAGGCAGCAGGCCCTTTCATGTTTTCCTAAAGGTCTACTTCGTCTTGGCCATGCCCCCATTCTCCATTCTCCCCCCCCCCCCCCCCACACCCCCAAACCCCTCTTCCTGGTCAAAAAGTGCTCACACACACACACACACGCTTGGCCTGGCCATCACTTCGCCTGTCCAATATCAAAGATGACCCAATGCATAATTTGTACTCTGCAGGTCAATGACCCATCTGCGTAAATTTTTAGCATGAACTCTGATTTTTCAAGCTTTTTATTGGCCCACAGGGATCTCCACATGTTTGGACATGACTGGCTCTTAAAGGCTTCCAAACCTGTGCTCAAACACAGGCGGACCTCCGGACATGTGCATGAGGCTTTAAACCAATGTGGTGGGGTTTAACCCCAAAAGGTGCATGCACATTTACGCAGCAAAAACATGAAGCGGGAAAGCTCCACACAATCCAGTTAACCCCCTTGTGCATGCAGCCACTGGTACTGTAAATAGTGCCATTGGCTGCATGCATCAGGGGGTTAATCCATTACGGCCATAGGATAGTTGCCACGAGTCCTAAAAACTCCTGCTGACACAAAATGGTTCAGCATGATCACATGGACAACTAATTAGCCAGTGATCAAAATGTGAGGTTACACATGTGTCTGACTTAAACCAACACAATTTACTTCCCTCAATATGCTATCCCAAGCAGGTAATGGGAGGTAACGAGTGTGTCTTAACTCATTCAGCCCAGACAGATCACAGCAAGACATGGATCGAGCATGATCGTTCAAGGGTGGTGACAGAATAGCTTGGCGCCCATAGGCGCCAAGCTATTCTGGCACCATCCTTGAACTATCATGCTGGATCTGATTCTAGAATTGTAATACAGTCCAGCGGGCAACTTGAAATTTTGGGGATTTCAGTCCTGGGGTAGAATGTGTTAACCTTAGTGGTGCATAAAACTACACTGTTGGCAGCAGTATCCACAGAGGCACACAGCTATCTCACATAACCTTGTACAGATCTAAGACAACACATAACTGTCCTCAAAGAGTTTCCATAGCTTCTGTGCTGAGACAAAAAATGCACTCAATCAGATTAGCTCCAAGGGACGTAATTTTTCATTCAATTCTGAGAATGCTGTGCTAATGCCATGGAATTCCAGGCTGATAAGCTTGCATTGTGTCATCAGGACATCAGCTGCCCTTTTTTGACTGCATCGCTTATTAGATCTTTTGAGGTGTTCAGTGAAAGGCTCAAAAGATCTAAAAAGTGATGCAGTCACAAAAAGGGCAGCTGATGTCCTGATGACACAATGCAAGCGTACCAGCCTGGAATTTCATGGCATTAGCACAGCATTCTCAGAATTGAATGAAAAATTATACACACACACACACACACACACACACACACACACACACACACACACACACACATTTTATATCTGTCACCAACAAGACTGCTAAAAGATTCCACCATTGTTTGCTCTGCTTGGACACTATCTTTAAATGTGCTCACCACACTTGATTTTTACAGAAAAAAATACAATGCAGGGGATCTAACTGTTTGTCTGTCCAGCACTGAGTATTCCCCTTGGTATGTACACATTAATATTACTTAAGTATGTTAATGATCGACCCATCAAAAAATGCTAGCTTTTTTGATGAGCAATATGCAAATGAAACAAAACAAGTTGTTTTGCCATAGCAACAACACACTTCCCCCTCCCCACTCCCCCCCCTACCCACCCACCCCCTCACCCCCCCCCCCCATTCCTCTCCCCTTCCCTGCCTCTCTCACCCACAGATAGTGTGTTAATTCTCTAGCAAAACAACAAAAATGTTAATTTTTTACTTTATTTATAAATTATAACTGGACCACAAGTAAAAAGCCTAATGACAGATTTTCCTCAACAAAAAAAAACAGCATAAAGTGTCAACAGCAGGCAATAACATGATTAACCCATTCAGCCCTGACGCACTACAGCAAGAGATGGGTTGACCATGATATTTCAAGGGTAGTGCCATATTAGCTTGGCGCCTGTTGGCACCAAGCTAATCTGGCACTGCCCTTGAATTATCATGGTCGATCCATCTCCTGCAACTGGTGCATAGATGACGCCTCCAAAATTTGGGAAATACGGCCGTCGGGCTGAACGCGTTAACTCCTTGCGTGTCAGTAGTGTTTTTCGTTGCGGTGACTTCTGTGAGAATCATCATGACATAAACCACTACGAACATGCAAAGGGTTCACACATCCATGATTGCACCAACTGCACACAGACATTAACCCCTTCACTGCCAGTGGACACAGACTGTGTTTTGCAATCATCATAACTTCAACGTTTAAGATCTGCAGCCGTCAAAGAAACATGGATCCGTACAAAGTGGTGTCTTCAATATGCTCATAGGCCCCTGCAATTGTGACTTTTGATGATGAGGATCTATACCTCTTGCATTTGGGTGAATGGGTTAACACCCCACCCACACCCTGTTCCCCTCCCCCCCCCCCCTCCATATATGTGGCCACCAGTACTGTTAACAGGGAGATAACACTTTAAGTCTCAGGGATCTCAGTGCACATTAAATATAATATGCTATTTTGCCAGCTGCCAGCCTACCACAAAAAGTTGTAAAACCTGTTCAGCAGTACAAGAAACTAATATACACTGCTAAACAAATGTCTCTGTGCAGTAGAGCAAATAAAGGCATGCTGTGAAATGACCTCATATACCCCTTGATACGCTGTTTATGCCATACATAATCCTAGAGACAGTGTTAAGGTTCTCTCATAAGTGGTCTTTAAGCTTCTGTTTTATTCTTTTTATTTGTTGAGGCATTTGAGATTGCACAGAATCTAGAACACGTACACTTTACAATGAACTGTACAATGAACTGTACAAGACATGGTCTAGTACAGCAATGCGCTATAATAAAATAAAAATTAAAACTTATGCAATATGATGAATATGTTGCAAAAAGTAATCACCCATGAAGCAATGTGAAAGTTATGGTCTTAGTCTTATATACATGACATACACTACAGCGCTTGTCAGATAATTTGTGCGCATCCATATTTATTATACATAATAATACAAAAAATGGCTGATGTTTTTTCAATGCTGTGCTAACCAACAAGCCTATGTCTGAAGCCATTTCATATTTCTCACAGTGCTTACAGCAGTTGACTGCCCTATTTAGCAATGAGCAAATGGTCATCAGGCCAAAATCGGCCCCTGTTGGTCTGCGCACAATTGTAATTATATTAAGTATGAATGCTGACTTGTAATTTTGCATGTGGTTAATCTGTGTGCTGGTCTGTAATAGTAAATTTGAGAACGTACAACTTACAGCCATAAGGACAAGGTCCAAAATCACACAGCAGTGCACACTTGCACAAAATGGACATAACGGCCACCGCATCTAAAATATTCTGTCAACATACACTGAAATAGTTTAAATTTCCAGATTTGTGTGCAATTCTGTATCTTTAGACCTTTCTCCAGGGCATAAATCACAATTAATGAGGACACAGTTATCCAGTCTTTGCAGTTGACTATGCTCTGGCAGGCAAACCTGAGGTCACACACGATCGAAGGACCACAAATTATTTCATTTTAATTCAGTCATCCGCCTTACTTCTTGTGTTGAGTAATTATGATATTGTTCTGCCACAGCGGCTGGATTTTATGTCAACACGGCTGTCACTGAACTAAACTGATCCACACCGGCTGCCTCCAAAGCAGACACTGAACACCGACACGCGCACAGCTACAGCAGACGACGCAACTGAATCTGCAAATCATCTCATACTGTGAGACAAAATACACTGGCCTTATAATTAAACTGTACTCTTTTGCTCATTTTCTTTACATGTGTTTAATTTTTATGTCAGTGTTTGTCAGCAATCGTCTCTCGTTCCACGAAAGTAAAAAAACGCATGCGAGTGCACTGACATCGTGTCGTCTGCGGTCACCGACACGCCACGCTCGATTAGGTTACGACACGAGTTTACTTACCCACAGCCAGCCAGCCGTTCGATCGGATTATCGCTGCGTCGAAAAGCGAAGTGCGTAACACATTCAGCGCGTAAGCCAAGCGTTACAAAGCTGTCAGCTTGCAGACACAGTGCAAACTAAAAGAAAATCCAGCACTCTAAGCGAAAGCTGTCTTCTAGGAACTTCCGGCTAAAACGGATCATGCGCATTGCAAACCGGCATTACGCGATCGCCATTCAAAACGAAAGAGGCCCTGCCAGGGGGACAAAGTGCGCTATTCGGGCCACTCACTGGCGCGCGGCTCAATGAGGTGGTGGAAGGGGGCGGGGGGGGGGGGGGGGGGGGGGGTAGGGGGTGGAGGGGGGGGGGGGGGGGAGAGGGGGAGGTGGCGTTCAGGTTAGTCTCTGGCTTGTCTTACCATTATTTATTATTCACTGTTCGTCAAATTTGACCCTGCATGAGTTTACCGACAACAAAAAAAAATCAGTCATCGTGATCTTTTCCCCAAAATGTAGTAGGAGGCACCAGCAATGTATCAAAGTGTACCGTACGTGCTTTCTCTACAACATAACTTATTATGATTGATTGATTGTTTGTTTGATTCATACATTCATTAATTCATTCATTCATTCATTCAAGTTCGTTCGTTCATTGATTGGTTCATTGATTGATTGATTTTGAATATCATGCATAGCTCAAGACGATTTATTTACTCACTCAGTCACTCACTTTTGTTTTTCGCCGGTTCTATCCTTTGCGGGTCATTCACTAAATTTACCTTTTAACTAAAAGTTCGTTCGCCTGGTTCGTTTGTTCCTTTATTCGATTGGTCGGCGTTTGTTTGTTCGTTCTTTTGTTTCCTTGGTACCTAATTTCACTGTTCTCAGCGTCTTGAAAAGGTGTGTTTCTGCTTTAAGAAAAAGACCTCCGCCGCGTAATGTGTTAACCCCTTCCCTGCCACTGTGTGTCAGTGGACGCAGAATGCGTTGTGCAGTTCATTATAAATCAGTTTAACGTCAACGCGGATCGCCAACTGGCGTCCGGTCAAAGAAACATGTACACAAAGTGGCGTCAGCAAGAGGCATAGTGAGCCTCATCAGCCCCTGCGACTGCGGAGGCTCATCAGGATCTATACCTCTTGCAGCCGTGTGGTGTTCAGTTTTGCTCGGCAGTGAACAGGTTAAATGTTCTAAGCTCGGATCAGTTCGTGCAGCCTAGGTCATCGGTGTGGACAAAAATAAAATCACAGTAATACGTTGTAGTAGAACCATTTGCTTGCTTTACCCGTATGTGCCGGACCAGTCTGTGACTTTGGACCGTACGGCCTATGACCGTAAGGACGAAAATCACAGACAAACAGACCACTTAGCCCGTGTCGGCGTTGATCAGATCACTTTCTGGCTTTGCATGATGATAGTGTCTGCGAGGAAAGAGGTGGTTGGAAAGAGGAAGGAAAGAGGAAAGAGGTGGTTGGAACTGTCATCAGCTGCACCCCCGTGTCAAGCAGACTAATCTCCATCCGCATCTCCGCCCGACCGCACAACATCACTATCATACAAGTATACGCTCCAACAGCAGACCATGATGATGAAGAATTAGAAGAATTTTACGAACAACTGGACAACATCATCAAGAAAACACCTAAGAAAGACATTCTGACTGTCCTCGGTGACTGGAATGCAAAGATCGGCCCTGACGCCTACCAACAATGGGCAGGAACAGCTGGCAAGTTTGGCCTTGGAGAAACAAATGACAGAGGCCTGCGACTTTTAGAGTTCGCAGAGAGTCACCGTCTCACCGTTGCTAATACCCTCCATCCACACAAGAAGTCAAGAACAGTGACATGGCAATCGCCAGGAGGCCTGGTCCATAACCAGATTGACTTCATCTTGCTGCCTCGACGATTCAAATCCAGCGTTAACAAAGCACAAACGAGGTCCTTTCCTGGCGCTGATATTGGCAGCGACCACAACCTCGTCCTTACTAGCCTCAAGTTGAAGCTGGCATTGAAACGAGATAGCAAGAACCCTCGCATCAGATTCGACCTCCAGAAGCTAAAAGACCCGGAAGTAGAAGAGCTCTTCCAAGCCCAGGTGGGAGGCAGATTTGCAGCCTTGGCTACTTTGGACTGCGACGTAGACACCCTTGCTGGAAATATAAAAGAGGTGTTACTTTCTACAGCAGAAGAAGTGCTGGGGAAGCAGAGGAAGCGCAAACAGCCCTGGGTCACCGATGACATCCTCGATCTCTGTGATGAGAGGAGAGCCTGGAAGAAAAAGAGAGGCCAAGACCTCACATCAGCAAACAAGTACAGACTTGTCAACAAGAAGATCAGGAAGAGGATGAAAGAAGCCAAAGAAGATTGGATTGAAGACCAGTGTTGTAGCGTGGAAGAGGGCATGGCAAATGGCAACAGCAAGAAGGCTTATGAAACGCTAAGGACCCTCACCAAGACTCAACAGCGAACAGCCACAGTCATCGAAGACAGCAGCGGCCAACTCCTTACGGAAAACACTGCTGTACTAAACAGATGGACTGAGTACTGCCGAGACTTGTATAACTACAAGGCTGAGCCAGACACCAGCATCCTCCAAAACAACCAGGCTGGGGCCAGGAAGGCTGAAGACCTGCCAGTGTTAGCTGAAGAGGTGGAAGCAGCCGTACGCGGCCTGAAGGGAGGAAAGTCTCCAGGTGTAGACAACGTACCTGCTGAACTGTTGAAACATGGAGGAGAAGTAACAACGAAGGTCCTCACTACACTCTGTCAAAAGATCTGGGAGCAAAAGAAATGGCCAGTAGAATGGACACAGTCTCTAGTGATCCCGCTCCCCAAGAAAGGAAACCTGAAACAGTGCCAGAACTACAGAACTATCAGTCTGATAAGTCACCCTAGCAAAGTAATGCTTAGAATCATTCTCAACCGCCTCAAAACTTTCGCCGAGGAACTGCTGGCAGAAGAACAGGCTGGCTTCAGAGTTGGAAGAAGCACTGTAGAGCAGATTTTCAACTGCCGCGTCCTGATCGAGAAACATCTGCAGCATCAGCGCGAACTCTACCACAACTTCATTGATTTCAGGAAAGCATTTGATCGCGTCTGGCACGACGGACTCTGGCAAGTCATGAGATCGTTCAACATAGAGGAGGGACTGATCCAAATGATAGAAGCGCTTTACAAGAACGCCTGCAGCGCGGTTCTACTTAACAATCAGTCAGGCGAGTTCTTCAGGACGACGATCGGTGTCCGTCAAGGATGCCTGCTCTCTCCTGTCCTTTTCAACATATTCCTGGAGAAGATCATGCAGGAAACCCTCCACGACCACCATACTTCAATCTCTATTGGTGGCAGATCCCTGTGCAATCTTCGATTCGCAGACGACATTGACCTCATGGCAGGCAGCAATAGTGAGCTCCAAAACCTGACAGACAAACTTTCAAGTAGCGCAGGGTCTTATGGCATGGAGATCAGTACGGATAAAAGCAAAGTGATGATCAACACCACAAGCGACAGCAGCAGCAACATTCACATGAATGGCCAAAAGCTAGAAGAGGTCAATAGCTTCAAGTACTTGGGAGCCACCCTGTCCAAAGACGGTAGTTGCATAGCAGAGATCCGTATCTGGATAGGTACAGCAACATCCGCAATGGCCAGGCTGGACAGGATATGGCGAAGTAACTCCATCAGCTTCACCATCAAGTACAGGCTTTACAAGTCCCTCATAGTGTCTATTCTACTCTACGGCTGTGAGACTTGGACACTGCTTGCAGACTCAGAAAAGAAAATCCAGGCCTTTGAGAACAAGTGCCTGAGGAAGTTGCTCCGCATCTCGTACCGCGAGCACAAGACCAACGAATATGTACGGAGCATCGTCACTTCCCTGGTGGGCCCACATGAACCCCTTCTGGCAACCGTGAAACGGCGCAAGCTTGCTTGGTTTGGCCACGTGACCCGACACAACACCTTGTCCAAGACTATCCTCCAAGGCACTCTCGAAGGAAGTCGTCGGCGAGGTCGTCAGAGAAAGAGTTGGGTCGCAAACATAAAAGAATGGACCGAACTCGAGATGTCAGACTTGCTTGCCACCGCCCAAAATAGAACTCAGTGGAGAGCACTGTCTGTTGCTGCTGCCTTTCAGTCCCCCCAACGCCCAGTTCGGGCAAGGGACTGATGATGATGATGATGAGTGTCTGCGAGGAGAGGACAATGTATTCTGATCGGTACGAGGGGATCAGACGGCTGGAAATCAAGTCAAGCCTCTTCCGTCTCAGTGCAAGAGGTTATAAATTCACATGAGCCCCTGCATCGCAGGGGCTCATGTGAATTTATAACCTCTTGAGAATCTAGGGCCATGAGAATCTATGTCTCTTGCATTATTCAGTCTTGTCAACGATTAACATCATTCTCCGTCAACTCCACAAACAACGGGGTTACCTACAGACTACGACAGAGCGTGTGATGTGAGTGTCATCAGACAGACGCAGAGTGGACTGATGAGTACTCGCGCAATGACCGACCGTCTCCCCAAAATCAGTGAATGTGTATTGATCTGTGATTTTTTTTTTTTTTTTTTTTACCCCTTACGGATGAAATCATCAGGTCCAAAATAACTGACCAGCACTGAGACAAATGGTCAACGATTGTGTGCTCTTTCTTGTTAAAAGTCACTCATGTTTAGCGATGTAATTATTATGTCTTCGTCTTTATTTACTCTTAATGTTATTCTCACGGTAGCAATTTAAAACAAGGCAAATTTGCCAGAATTTGCTCTGTAAAAAAAAAGGCAATATTTATTTTCTTAAATTTATTTAATTTCTTTGTTATTTACTAAACTCCCTTACAAACCAACTGAAAAGGTTGCCGTTACTATTATATTGCACAAATTCGTGTTAAAGTACCTTAATCGTTGTTAGTTAGTCAGTCGGTCGGTCGGTCGGTCGGTCGGTCGGTCGGTCGGTCCGTCCGTCCGTCCGTCCGTTCGTTCGTTCGTTCGTTCGTTCGTTCGTTCGTTCGTTCGTTCGTTAGTTAGTTAGTTAGTTAGTTAGTTAGTTAGTTAGTTAGTTAGTTAGTTAGTCTTTCCGTCTGTCTGCTTGCATGTCGGCCTGCTCGTTCGTTCGTTCGATCGTTCGTTCGTTTGTTTGTTTATTTGTTTTGTTTGTTTGTTTGTGTGTTTGTTGTTGCTTTTTTGTTTGTTTGTTTGTTTGTGTTTTTTTGGGTTTTTTTTTTGTTTTGAGTGCCAGTGCGGATGTTGCGACATTTGTGGAACAGAATCTTTCAATTAATCTGGACGGCAATCATCAATGAGAGAGAGAGAGAGAGAGAGAGAGAGAGAGAGAGAGAGAGAGAGAGAGAGAGAGAGAGTCAAGCATTGTATGTTTGTTGATTGCTTTTGATGGCAAGCGGGAAAGCTGAAAGCGAAATCTCAAAAGATAGATTAAATGTTACGGAAAAGAGAAAAATGCCTCAAACCCAGCGTCCCAGCCATCCCCTTCTTTGCGCACAGAACACAGATCTAGTCAGATCTAGAGCCTCTGAAGTGATCTGTATTCTGCAAGGGCGCGTAATATATATTTCCTCTTTCACGTTAACTCCTTATCTACCAGGACAAGGCGAACGCCATCCAGCTGCAAGTGACATAAACCCTCATGCGCGGCTCCCGCACGGCAGTCGCAGTCGCGGTGGCTCATGAGGATTTATGTCTCTTGTTAGTCTTGTCTTTATACCTTGCTTTGTCTCACTTACATCTGTGTTCTATGCGCAGTCGTTTCTGACGCGAAATTCGTGATCACTGGCAGTCGAGGGGTTAATGTCTTTTCACCGTCTCAGTATTTGCTGCAGGACCACAGAACAAGCTGACATACCTACCGGACTGTGCCGGCCACACACAAAATCACTAATTTATACCTATCTTCGTCCAAACGGCGGAGACCATCTGCGTTTGCGTCAACCGCTGGATTTACACCGTTACGCAGGTGTGAGAAAGCCCTAAAAACCACGCATGGCAAACTTGCGCTAATTAGAAACTGGGCACCTGTCTATCACGGCTCAGAAAAATGGCGGCGAGCGGCTTTGTTTGCAGACGACAGTTCGCCGACCTTTTTAGTATCGGGGTTGTGTTTGCATACTGTCTTGCCGTATAATATGAGTTTCGTTGAATAATATCAGTACGGTTCCTATTTCGGCGATCGTGTGGCTATTTGTGGGGAGAAACTATGGCATTTTGTGCGAAATTGCGGTCGATGGATGTTCGGTCTTTAGTGACAGGTAACAGGATGGTAAGTTTTCAGTTTCTCCTCTGAACGACGTGTGCTGTAAAGGGGAGACAAGAGAAGATCAGGTGTTTCTTTCTCTTTGTAGCTCTCTCCCTCCCTCCTCCCCCCTACTCGTCCCCCAACACCTCATTCACTTTTTGTGAGCAATTAACTGTTTTCTTTGTTCTTGCCAAATGGGGTACATTTCAGTCAGTACGCTGGTCCGGCTGCCAGTTTGAAACTACCTGCCTCGCGCCGCACGGTCCAGTACCACAGACCAACCAATACTGCCACACAGTATGAATGCACATCAGCCTCATTATGTCACAGGTAACCGAGCCATAAAGTCAGACAGCGTTATTCGCGATCATGTTATTGTAGTGTTTTCTGTAGATAAGACTGACATGTGAAGGCAAAAATAAACACTTGGTAAGCAAAAGGTCCTCGGGTCGATGTCAGCCTTAGCTGGCCCGCGCGCGGCCGGCCTGCTAAGGCTGACGTCGGCTCAGTCGAGGACCTTTTGCTCACCGGGAATCCTGGCGCGTGGGAGCCATGCCGCAGAGACCTGTACCGCGCTGCATCCAACACAGCGGTATACTGGAGCCTTGTATGGATGACTTGTACGACGCTCAGTCGGTGAAACGGAGTGCGTTTATTTGGGCGGCGATTCCCCCGAGCGCTTACTAGTAATGAAGCACGACCCCCTGAGCTGTCACTGCCGATCCGTCTCGTGTAGTCAGATTAATGCCATAAAGGCGTCGGAATGACTACATGTATCTTTACTTTACGACGGCAAAGATATTAACAAAGCCAGACAGAGACAATGTATTGTTTCACATCTGCCGTTGAAAGGAAGATTGCTGCCACAGATCCCAGGTAACCCGCTGTAAGATTCATGTCCCTATGACGTCTGAGCATCAATAGGTACACACACTGTGTATAAAACCCTTTGACTGACGCAGAGAGCCGTCTTCAACAGCCGGTTTTCTCGGACCTGTGACGGAGCTTCCAGAAGCCCGTAATCAGCTCAAGAAATTCAGATACCTGCAATCTGTGTGAGCTGGAGTGAATCGAAAAGAAAACTGCGAATCTGATAAGGCTTTAAAAACCCAACTGGCGCCTCCCTAAATCAAGGGATGTACATGTAAATGGGCCAGTCTCACGCAGACCCATGTATGTTTTTATGTGAAGGCCCTTAGGTACTTTACTAAATCTATGCCCTCCGCAAATAAAAGGGGCCTGATTAGGGATGGCTTGCGACAGTTACTAAACCGGCCAACACTTTCGCCCGTTAAAAAAGAAAAAAAAAGAAAAGACGTAAATCGTCCATTGGCAAGAGGCATAGATCCTCATGAGCCCCCACAATTGCGGGGACTGATGAGGATCTATATCTCTTGCTGGCGGTTTCATATGTCCCAGGATGGATTCGTCTAGACTACTTATGTCAACTTGCTGCTTTTATTCGTTGTGTCGATGCTCATTAGCATGATCATCAGCATAAAATAAATATTAGGAGTTTCCCCTTTATCGCTGACAGTTTGCAAATAATGAGTCGCAACATTTGCTTAAAGCGACATCCTCCAGGCAATAAAGAGTTAATAGTTCACAATATAGATCTGCTGTAACTGTCTACGCTGCCAGTGATCACGAATTCCGCTGCACGCTGACCGACATTTGCGTGAAGAAACAGATGTAAATTTATGGAACCCAAAAATAGGCAATAGATGAGCATAGGACTAGCAAGAGACATAAATCCTCATGAGCCCCCGCGAATGCGGGGGCTCATGAGGGTTTATGTCTCTTGCAGCTGGGTAGTGTTCGCCTTGCCTCAGAGAGGTTAATGCTGCACAAATGCGGGGCCCTCATGGTGTTCTTCGCCTCTTGCGAGAAGAATATATATCTATGTTCCTCAAATAGATGAATTTTTTTTCAGAAGTCGAATTTGTCATGGTTTCAAAAACATACTGCGGCGTTGATCGCTGGCCAGTAAATGGGTAACCTCATGCGAGACAAGCCGAGTCCGGGTGGAATGCAGCCCGTCTCGTCTGTGTCAACCCATTCAGCCTTGACGCACTGCAGCAAGAGATGGGTCGACCATGGTCTATCCATCTCCTGCAACTGATGCATAGTCATTAGATGACGCCTCCGAAATTTGGGAAATACGGCCGTCGGGCTGAATGAGTTAACTTGATGTGACACTGACAACGTACTCAGCTCATGCACAGACTGTTTACCGCTCCCTGATACATCTTATCAAACAATTACGTTTTCTGTCAATATTTACGGCCACTTTAGCAAGCATACATGTCAACGAGAAAGATTTGAGAAGAAACGAAAAACCAAACAAACCCAAACTTGAAACTAGTGACTGTTTTGCAAAACTCTGATTTAATTAAGATTTTCGGCGTCGGGATACAACATTCTCGCAATCTCTTAATTTAGTTTTAATAAATGCCGTCAATCAAATTTGCACCATTTGAAAGAAAATGTACGTATCTATAGGCCTGTGAAAAACACCTCCTAAATCAGACTTGAAAATAAAATTGTAACACACACGCACGCATACACGCACGCGCACAGAGGCACACACACACACACACACACACACACACACACACACACACACACACACACACACACACACACACTCGCGCGCGCGCGCGCACACACACACACACACACACACACACACACACACACACACACACACACACACATTATCTACTTAGTACTTGCTTTAGGCAACACGCTATTCTAGCACCACCCTTGAACTATCATGATCGATCCACTCCGTTGCACAGCCGCCAATTAACCCTTTGACTGAGACTGACGATACCGCTCGGCGCGAAAGATACGCTGTCGCGCGTCGTTTTCGCCGAGCGGTATCGTCAGTCGCAGTCATGGGTTACGCTATTTTGAAGCCTCCCTAACTAGCATGGTCAGCTTCTTCATTGCTGTAGATGCCACAGTGTGAAGGGATCCACTGCAGCACCAGTCTGGTGCACTTGATGTTTTGCAGTGCCTCTTGTAGACGTGGCAGTTTGCTTGCTGTTGCTGCCTCAAGGACAGACATCGCATCAGTCCGGAAGACAATCTGGGCATCAGGGTCTGCAGTGCCACTAAGGGTGTTTGCAGCGCGGACCAGGGCTTCCACCTCAGCTCTGTACTGAATTTGACAGAATGGCAAAAGTGGGCGCAGAGAAAGAACAAGACGAAAATGGAGTCAGCTTCACAGAGATGAAGACCATCATTTAGTCTGTGTACAGACCACGACAACGGCCCCTAGCCAGTTACCATCAGCTGTCCAGACAAGAGCAGGTGACCATCTTCCGTCTGAGGACCGGGCACAACCGACTCAATTTCCACCTGCACAGACGCCCCCACCTCGTGCCATCTCCCCTGTGCCCTTGTGGAGACGCAGAGCAGACCACAGAGCACATCCTCCAGGACTGTCGGGACCACCAGCTCCTGAGGGAGGAGATTTGGCCGAAGCCCGCCACTCTACAAGAGAAACTGTACGGGCCTGTGGAGGCGCTACAGAAGACCACAGATTTCATTTTGAGAGCCAAACTCCAAGTGTGACGGCGTTCGAGAAAAAGAAGAAAACTATCATGGTCGATCATTCTTCTACTGCAGCGTGTCAGGGCTAAATGGGTTAATCTGGGCGTTACATCATGGCCGATCTTTTTCCTGTTATTGTGCCTTAGCTAAACGCGTTAACCCCGAGAAAACCAAACAAGATCCAACTGCAAGAGACATACATCATGATCTGTACCTAACGCTGACACCACTTTGAAGCCGAGTTTCTTGGGCGGTTTTTGTTCCAAATGGTGCACAAATACCAAAGGTTTCAGGAACGCAGTCCGCCTGCGACCACTGGCAGTGAAGGGGTTAATCCAGGCACTACCCTCCCGCTGTCAAGGTCGACCCATTCCCCACAGCCGGTAATATTAACCTCTTGGCTGCCGGTGACCGCGAGATCGTTGACTCTGTGTCGTTTGTGAAATGATTGTCAGTTCAACGCCACACAACTTAACCCATAAATAAATAAATAAATAAATAAATAAATAAATAAATCAATAATAATAAATTAATAAATTAACTAATAAATTATATATATATCTCTCATGAATTAAAAAAATGTGTTACATCAGGGCCGGATCACTTACATGTGTGTGTGGGGGGGGGGGGGCGCAATTTTTTTTTGGGAGAAATTAACCACCTGAAACAGACACCTAAAGCAGAGTTTTGACTGTTTTGAGTATGGCTTTATTTGTTTTTTTTCACCAAGGGGAGCAAAGATCATCCTTCAGTGTATCAAAGTTTTATGTTGTATAGTTTTTTATGGGGGAAGGTGGGGCCACGGCCCCCCGTCCCCCCCCCCCCTGGATCCGGTCCTGTACATATATTTCTTAAATCCAGACCAAAAAGGTGACTGCCTAGCGTGTAAAATGCAAAGAAGTACCCAACGGAGAAAGAAACACGCTTAGAAAAGACAGGTACAACACAATTTATTAATATTTCGGGTAAATACCCTTTGTCAAAATAGACAAACAAACAGAGAGATTAGCCGCTACTTATCTTCATTCGCAGAAGGAATGTGGCAACTCATTAGTTGCCACGTTCCTTCTGCGAATGAAGATACTAAAAGTAACGGCTAATATCTCTGTTTGTCTATTTTGACAAAGGGTAATTACCCGAAATATTAATAAATTGTGTTGTACCCGTCTTTTCTAAGCGTGTTTCTTTCTCCGTTGGGTACTTCTCTATATATTTCTTCGAAATAAATAAATAAATAAATAAATAAATAAATAAAAGGAACAACAAGAAGCGGGGACTCAGGAGGTTCCGCCTATGAATCTAGTAGTCTGGGCTTTCCATGCCTCTTGTAGTCTGGGCGGTGTTCATTTGATCTCGGCAGTGAAGGGGTTAGCCGTTTCCAGACACCAATCAATCACCCGCTCCCCGTATCTCTCTGCCCAGTGACCGATACCGCTGCCACCCGGTTTCCTGGCGTCCAAGGTGGTACGCCACCCGCATCATCATCTAATAGGGGTGGCCTCCCTTTGCATCCGCCGCCATTTTCTCACCGGAAGCCATTGTATTCCGCTAGAGTGCGCTGCCGACACGCGATACTCTGCGGCAACCAATCGTGGCCCGGTATTTCAATAATCTTCCTCGATGGAGGAAAATCAACGTAAAAGTTTCAGCGACAGCTAATGACTGTTGAAGAAACCACCGCATTTTTTGAAGAGTGAGAGAATTGTTATGCTTTTTTTTTTCCCCTAGGCAGAATGAGTTTTCTGTTGCGTCCCTCGGCTGTGCCTTTTGTTTTGATTGAAACACACATGCAGATGCATCACAATGCATCAAAACTCATGAATGGCTGGGTTTCTAGAAGAGATACGACTGACTCCAAAGAATGCATTCGATACGAGACGCATTCGGATACCGAAAGCGTCACGTCTCGAATGAAAACCGTCATCTGAAACTAGTAAACGATGCTAATGATACATACATTTGCTGTAAGGACAGGTCCTCATACGACGCAGGGGGTTCTTGTGGATCCATGAACTCATTCAACTCCGACACGCCACGGCAAGACATAGATCGAGGGTGATAGTTCAAGGGTTGTGCCAGAATAGCTTGGCGCCCATAGGCGCCAAGCTATTATGGCACAACCCTTGAACTATCACGCTGGATCTGTTTCCAGAAGTGTAATCAAGTCTTCAGGGTGCAACTTCAAAAGTTGCGGATTTCGGTCCTGGAGCAGAATGTGTTGAGCTTGACGGTACTTGCAAGAACTTAACACATTTGAGACGTGCCGCATCCGGATACGCAGCTTTATGCCGCGGCATATCCGGAGGCCACACGCCTCGAAATAGTTAAGACGCAAAGGACTACGAAAATCCATGCCACTTCAGTGCAGATTTAAGAAGCTGGTTACGGGAGCTGTCCTGGTTTTATCATTTCAGAGTTTATGTTCAATGTTCTTTGTTCTGTTATATTCTATATTATGATATTCTATACTATTATACTCTATATAAAAAAGATAGATTCTCAAAGGTCTCTGCAGTGTTACAGGCGCTCTATATACTATAGAGCCCCTGTAACACCGCAGAGGCAGTTGAGACTCTACGCCGCTCGCAGATTTCAGAAACTGGCTGTAGAGATTGTTCTGGATATTTCACGGTGACACAGGCGGCCGGGCGGGCATATCCAGGTGTCGATTAGAATGCAGGCGCCATTTGTCCTCTGTATTTGCATTGTCTGGCGTGCAACAAACGATTTCATGGAATACTGAATGA
>BTPG01000007.1:20003166-20038166 GCA_036245525.1 Semisulcospira habei | reverse complement strand
GACTGACTGACTGACTGACTGACTCACTCACTCACTCACTCACTCACTCAAAAAAAATAATCAATTAATAAAACAATTACTAAATAAAGAGGAGTCTGTTACAACAAACAGGAGCTGCTAACATACCAGGCGCCAAGCTGTTCCGGCACCACCCTTGAGCAATTACAGCCGTGAAATAACGTGCTGCATCCATGGGTGGATGGCTTTAAACAACTGCACTCAAAGCTGTGACCATGATCGATTTCTCGATACGGCACGACACCCCAATTCCCAGACAGATGTTATTGTGCCGACAGAACGTCTAGCCTTTAGTGACATAGTCCGGACACCCAGCAAGCGAAAACAAATTGCCTCCACCACAAATGGCATAGATCCTCATGAGCCCACGCTAGGCTGTAGAGGTTTATGTCCTTTGCTCGAACCGACTTTTTTTATTTTTAGTCAGTGTTTATTGATGCGGTGGAAGTGATACGGATGTCATTATGGTCATGCCTCCCCGAAGTAAAATGTATTGAAATGGATTTAGAAAAAAATGTTTGTCTGAACCAGCCATTTTGCACGATTGGAAAAGCGGGTCCCATGTATCTGTAAAAGTCTTCTAAAACTGATTGATTGATTGATTTATGTGTTTGTTTACTTAATTACTTGACTCTTAAACTATCAGAACTAAATTACTTCCATTCTATAGAATGGAAGTCATTTAGTTCTGGGAGTTTGAGAGTTAATTTTTTTAATGATTTATTTTGTTATTTATTCATCATGTCTTTGAACATACCATCAACTGTGCAGGATATTCCGGAAGCCTGCCATGTACCGGACAGAAGTCTGAAAGACTATTTTCTACGCATGTGAACAACCCGTCGTATCTATTATATTTATTGATAAATCCGCCACCCCACATCCCCCCCCCCCTCCCCCCGTCATCTTTTCTTCCCCCTTTAGCCAGAGAAACACGTACAAAAAATGGAAGCAAGAAGCATAGATCATCATAAGCACCAGGCCTTATAAGAATCTATTACTCTAGTGCCTTGGAGCTTCAAGCCTGTTTCAACGGTCACTTCCGGTATTTAAAACATGTGGGTCGACACAAAAGCAGAAATTTCTGCTTTTCTAACAATCCAAAGTTTTTGCCAAAATCCGGATCCGGAAGTGGACGTTGAAAGATATCTTGAAATACGTATTCATGATTAGCACCACCACCCAGCAGGGGGCTGATGAGGATCTACGCTGCTCGGAGATCGATGGGGTTTGATGCATTTTTCAAAAACCTTGTGTTTTTCCAGGGAGCTTTTGATGTTCGGCAATGGTTCCCTCAGCCAAAGACGACCAAAGATGCATGTATGTAAATGTAAGCAAGAGGCATAGATCCTCATGAGCCCCGCATCCTGCGGGGGCTCATGAGGATCTATGCCTCTTGCACAGTGGAAACGTTTGGCGCCCATTTCAAAGGATACCTCTAGGTATTAAAAACCCTCGCAGGTTGTTGAAGAGAACCTTTGATGTTCCGCCGAAATTCTCGCGGGGAAAGAACCACGCATTTAAACTGAAGCAAGAGGCATAGATCCTCATGAGCTCAAGCAATCTGCGGGGAGCTCATGAGGATCTATGCCTCTGGCAGATTGGTGTTTTCAATGACACCTCCTGCATTAAAAAAACATAGTTGTTCTAGGAACCCTTTGATGTTCCACGCTGGACAGTCTCTTTATGTCTGGTGGTCGTGGCCCATTAACTTCGACAGTCAAGCGTGGGAGATGGATCGACAACGGTTCATGTGTTGTGCCTGAATATAGGCTGTATCCCCCAACTGTTAACCTCCGGTATTTAACCTCTTCCCTGCCAGTGTTAGTCATGTCTCTGAAACCTTTGCTAATTCAACACCAAACAACACAACCCGTCCGGTAAACATAGACCCAAAGTAGTGTCAGCAAGAGGCATAGATCCTCATGAGCCCCGCAGTAGCGGGGGCTCATGAGTATTTATGTCTCTTGCAGGTTGGCCCTATTCACCTTTCCTCGGCGTTGAAGGGGTTAAAATGAGTTGTTCCAATGGTTGTATCAAGCATCACATTTTGGCCGTTTTTTGTCTGTTGGTTCTTTATTGAAAAAAAAAAATCCGTTTGAAGATGAACGGCAACAGCAGGGCTGGGAAGATGGTTCAGAGGTAGTGCCTATCTAGTCCTGCCTTGCAATAAGACAAAACAACTTGGCTTGTCTCAGGGATCGTTTGATGTCTCGACTCAGACAGTTTTTTTGTTTGTTTTTTTTCTGTCTGGGGACCTGTGATTCACCGAGAATAAGTCCATCAATGAGAAATTGTACAACCACAAAGACCGGCGTTGGCCATTGTCTGCAAAGAAACAATAAAGGGATTTTTTTCCCTGCATAGCGATATAAAGACGGGCACCACAATTGTCTGAAACAGAAGCAATCAGGAAATATTTCTGAAAATAAACAATATAAAGAAAATTGCATGCATCACCGACGCTGTCGCCAGCATGGACAAGTCATTGAATGGAAACGGAAAGTAAGAACGGTTCTTTGTATATCTATAAACAGACTGGCACGAGCATTGTCCCAGACGATCGTCTGATCCCTTTAAAATTACCGTTACTATCACGTTTAATAGAACAGCTTTAAAGCGCGGCGAATATTCTATGAATTGTACCGTTTAAAGATTTCAGGCGATTTCAGTGATTTTAAAAAAAAAAAAAGTCCCTTCTATTTATAGAAGGGACTTTTTAGGACGGGTCGCAGTGGGTGAATTTAATAGCATGTCCATGATGTCAAAGGCGGGCAGGCTAAACCTCTAACAGTTGAAGTAACAAGATAAAAATTACGTCATGTCTAGTTGCGCTAACCTCGCTACTGAACGTACATTTGGCGCGAAGCGCCATATGTGAGTATGTATGTATGTGCGTATGTATGTAAACAATAGAATCTCCGATATTTCTGTACACACAAGCTTGAAACTTGGCGAAATACTTTCTGAAGTGGGTGGCTAAGACAGCCTCCGAGCGTATTGTAATTGAATGTCTCATTGAAGACATAAACAACCATTTATAGGAAGTCAGTTAACCCAGATTAGAGTCAGTAATTTTTGTCATACTTACTTGAACTTGTCTGGGTCATGAAGATGACCACAGAGCACAGACGAAGTGGAATACAGTGGACACTGTGGACACAGCTTGACGACCTCGATTTTGCAGACGACTTGGCATTACTGTCCCACACTCGTCAACAGGTGCAGGACAGGACCACGGGGCTTGCTGACATCTCGTCCCAAGTGGGCCTCACCATTCACAAACAGAAAACAAAGACAATGAGGCTGAACGCAACCAGGGAAGAACCAGTCTTGCTTGCTGGCACCCCGTTGGGGGAGGTGGAGTCCTTCACCTATCTCGGGAGCATCATAGACAAAAAAGGCGGCACTGATGCAGATGTCAGAGCACGAATCGGTAAAGCCAGAGCAGCCTTTCTCCAGTTGAAAAAAGTGTGGAGTTCCAGAGAGATGTCACAACACACCAAAGTCCGGATTTTCAACTCCAATGTAAAAGCAGTTCTCCTATATGGAGCAGAGACATGGAGATTGACAAGGGCCACAGTCGGCGGAGTGCGGACCTTCATGAACGGTTGCCTTGGAAGAATTTTGAGAATCCACTGGCCAGAGAAGATCAGCAACGTCAGACTCTGGGACAGAACAGAGCAGATAACAGCAGAGAATGAGGTTGGGCGAGGGGGGTGGGGATGGATCGGTCACGGTCTGGGGGAGCCAGCTTCCAGTGTCGCTGGGCAGGCATTGTCGTGGAGCCCCCGGGGAAAGAGGAAGGGAGGTAGGCCGGGAGACTCCTGGCGTCGAGACCTCCAGGCAGACATCGAGGGACTGGGGGCCACCTGGGGTAGAATCGAGGGAGAAGCACAGGACAGGAGTTGCTGGAGGTCTCTCGTCGACGGCCTATACCCGGGTAGGGGTGACAGGCGTAAGTAAGTAAGTAAGTTACTTGAACTTGTGCATATAGCTAATTTGGAGAAAGACATTGGGTGAGTTTGTTAGCCAGTTTGTATCCTTTCAAGTTCTTTAGTAAAAATTAATTCTTTTCAGAAAAGAATTAAAACACTAAAAAAATTTACTTCTAGAGAAAGTCAGACAGTGGCGGTGACGTAAAAGAGGCAACTCCGTCACCACGCAGACACTGACATACTACTCTAAATATGACGTCATTCTACTCTCTCTCGCGCGCGGCTCTCTCTCATACAAACATGCGCGCATCTCCAGGAGGAATAGATCCTCAAGCGTCCTCCAGGCGCATGAGGATCTATGCGTCATGCAGATGTTTGGAGCGCGCGCGCGCGCACGCATGCACTAACACGCACACACACATCGACGAGCTTTCAGAAGAAGTATATAATGTAACTAGGTAAAGTCAACCTCAAGCCTATGAAGCGAAAGTGAAACTCATATCACGTAAAATATAAAATTACGTAGAAACTAAAACTTACGTCATGACAAATGACGTTTGACAAATCAATGACGCGTATGTCCTGCGCCCCTTATAGTACTCACTGACGCATTGGCAGATCTGCGAGACCTTTTCAATAGGAGATAATTCAACATCATAATCAGGTAAAAGACAAAAGGTAGCGATAATTGACAGCGAGGACAGCTCTCATACAGAAGGGACTTTGTGGGTTACGGTTCATCCCACCTTTGTTTTTTTTTTTTTGTTGTTGCTCAGGTCGAAATATTGGAATTATCATTTGGAAATAATTTGGAATTATAAAAATATCCACAGAGGAGGCTACGACTCTGAGCACTTAACCCCTTCACTGCCGAGAAAAAGCGAGCATGATGCTACAAGAGACATAGATCCTCATGAACCCCCGAGAATGCGGTGGGGGCTCATGAGGATCTATGCCTCTTGTTGAGACCAGTATGTACCACATTTGGAAGATTTGTGGCATTTGATCGTTGAGGGAACACAGATTTCAGAAACCAAATTTAATATGCGTCCATTGGCAGGGGTGGTGTTAATGAGCGCGGAATATAAATTCCATGAAGTTTACATATGAAAACTGAACTTTCAATGAACCCAACCCTCCGTTATTCGTCCGTCGTGCATGTAGGCCCACCGCGGCAACTAAACAATTATTTGGAACATTCGCAATGATGAGTTTTGTCCCCTGGAGAAAAAGGGGCGAGTTAGGAGTTCATTCCGAGTGCAGCATTCACGGGTAAATTTTATAACATGTTTAGAGCGCCTTAAAGAAAACGTGCCAAAACTATTCAGGCACCGTCGAAGTGTCAGGGTCGCTCTTTCTGCTATTGTAAAGTCTGAGGGCTGAACTGGTTAACTATTGTAAAGTCTGAGGGCTGAACTGGTTAACTATTGTAAAGTCTGAGGGCTGAACTGGTTAACCCATTAATGGCCGAGGTTCCCAGCTGCAAGAGACATAAACCCTCATGAGCCCCCGCAGTCGCGGGGGCTCATGAGGATTTATGTCTCTTGTTAGTCATGTGTTCTGTACGCATTTTGGGGGGGCTCACTTCATGTGCGTTTTTAGGCTGCAAATGTCGGTCAGTGTGCAGTGGTCTCAGGCGCGAAATCCGCGATCATAGGCAGCGAAAGGGTTGACTCGCTGGAGACGTGCCGCATACGGACATGAAGCAAAAAGCCACGTATCTGTACTGACGCGGCACATCTTGAATGGGTTAAAATTCGACAAACATACAATAAATTGTACCCGGGAAACTCAGCTAAAAAATGAACGTAAAACCTCTCCTCTTTTTTTCCCCCAATGCGACCAAACTCACCAGCGCGAACGTGCAAATTATTGAGGTGAAACCAGATGATGTAAGCCGGAGGTTTAATTGACAGTTCTGTTTTCATAAGCGAAGTGTATTAATATATTTGGCGGGCTTTAATCTCATCCCTGCCACCGGCCCCATATTTCGTTTCTGAAATCTTTGCCCTTTCAACGCTCAAACGCCACAAACCGTCTAAGAAACTTTGGGTACAGACTGGTCTCAGCAAGAGTCATAGATCCTCATGAGCCCCCGCAGTCGCGGGGGCTCATGAGGATCTATGTCTTTTGCAGTTGTATCAGGTTCCCTTTTTCTCGGCAGTGAAAGGGTTAAGCATCATAGTCGATCTGTCCCCTGATCCGTAATCTGTCATCTCAGTGGATATTTGTATAATTCCGAAATTGGATCGTTTCGACCTGAAAAGGAACAATGACGAAAATTGCTTCAATGCTTTAAACGTTCCCGCAGACACAGCCACCGGAAGAGGAAGACTGAGACAGTCCCTGATGTGCATAAGGTCCATGGGCCAACGTTGGTCTCAGGCCACAGGCTGTAACTGACGGTGCGCGAGCATTGAATGGAAACACTCACTAAAATCGTCTGAACATTTCGAACTTCGCCTCACGCAATGTCTCCGTCTCTTGGAAACGTGACAACAACCCACTATCCCTTGCCATCCCGATATACTATTGCTTGAAATAAAATGGACTACATCAGTTCAAGGGTGGTGCCACAATAGCTTGGCGCCTGAGGCGCCAAGCTATTCTGGCACCATCCTTGAACTAAAATGATTTATCGGTTTCCTAATCTGTAAAGTAGCTTTCATAGGACAATAAGCAATTTTAAAAAGAAATCAGCCTTAGGATGTACTGAGCTAACACAATCTACCCCAGGACCGAAATCCCCAAATTGAAGTTGTCTTCTGATGATTACAATTCTAGAGACAGATCGAGCATGATAGTTCAAGGGTGGTGCCAGAATAGCGTGGCGCCTGTGGGCGACAAGCTATTCTGGCACCACCCTTGAACTATCATGCTCGATCCATGTCTTGCTGAGGTGTGTCGGGGCTGAATGAGTTAAAGCAATCTGCACTAGGTGGGGCTCTGACTGATACCATTTTTTACCCGTCACAATAGACTCTCAATGTTGTTATGAATCAGCTGCGTTTATGTCTACACTCCCTTTTACAATCTATGTAAGTGGGCACACGTAACAGAGCTTACTATTGCTCCTGGTGCGAGTCGGTGAAACTCTCCCACACACAAAGGGGAAGATGATCAGAAAAGTCTTCCATTTTACGACAATCAAGCTTCACAGCCTTTGTCCGGCATTATTGTAAGACATACATTAACTCTTTGGCAGTCGGTAGCGGGGTTTGTCGCTGTGATTTCAGCAGGAATCACCCCGACAGAAACCGCTACCGACACCAAAGGGTTTATGAAGGAAATATTAACTATTTGCGCTTCCTTGCCTGCTGCAAGTCGGTTTAAACAAAGGTCTTGGGGCCTACGTTGGCCTACGTTGGCCTGGACACAGTCATGCGCGGACTAGCTACACCGACGTAGGCCCGAATAGAAGATTTATTTCTCGCTTGCAAGATAATTAGCCCTGTACCAAACAGGTGAGGCAATGGAACAAGAAACGTGTTGCTCAGCCTCGGCACTGACCTAAAAAAAATGTTTAACAAAAATATTAAAAAAATAAATTCAAATAAAGTTTTTTTTTTTTTTTTTTTTTTTTTTTTTTTTTTTTTTAAGCCTGAGACTAAAGATGCGCACTTTCAAAACTCGACAGCATTGATCAAGTTGCTTTGCACCAAGGTTTAACCCCGTGACTGTCGGGACACAGCCAGAACCACCCAACTGCAAGAGGCGTTGAACCTCGTGCGCGCCCCCTCCCCCCCCCTCCCCCGCCCGAGTCGTGGGGGCTCATGAAGTTCTATGCCACTTGCTTGCCTTATTTTGTATCTATGTTTGTTATACGGCTCGGGCTCTTGAGCTTTGAATTTACAATTTTTGTTGTTGCGCTTTTACCTCATTCTGCCCGCGACACACCACAGCAAGAAATAGCTCAACCATGATAGTTCAAGGGTGCTGGCAGTATAGCTTGGCGCCTATCGGAGCCAAGCTATTCTGCCACCACCCTTGAACAATACTGGTCCGTCTGTCTCCTTAATTGTAAAGCAGTCCACAGAGGACAACTCCAAAATGTGGGTATTAATTTTTCGTACCTGGGGCGCAATGAGCTAAAGCGCATGACTGTATGTATATTCAGTGTACTGACCAGGAAGGTGGCCAAAAGTACCGCGGCAACTAAAGCCAACACAGGTCTGTGGAAATTTTGCTCACCGTGGAGAGGGTTCTTTCTGCCCAGGACAGTTTCACGAAGACATTGGAAAGGGAGCACTTTGATCCCTTCCCTGCCGCTGAACGTATATTGTATTTCTGAAATCTGTGTTCATTCAACGACGAAAAGTCACAAAAAGGTGCAAGGAAGATACATGCAAATTGGTCTTAGCAAGAGACATAGATCCTCATGAGCCCCCGCGATTGCGGGGGCTCATGAGGATCCATGTCTCTTGCGGTTGGATCGTGTTCACTTTTTCTCGGCAGTCGAGGGGTTAATCTAGGCACTGTCTTCTGACAAAGACTCAGACAATCGTCTTTGGAAAAGTGTCACGAAGGACTTAATACAACGTTCTGGGAAGAGATAATGGCACTGAACAAAAAAAAAATCAATATTCAAAACAAGTCTGTCTGACAGTCAGGAATAGCTGTTGGATTTCGAAAAAGGTACGGTGTGGTCTCTGAAACAAAACAAAACAAACAAACAAACAAACAAACAAACAAACAAACAAACCAAAAAACAAACAAAAACAAACAAACAAACAACAACAAACAAACAAAAACGAAACGAAACAAAACAAAACAAAACAAAACGAAACGAACCAAAACACAACCTGGCACAATCAAATGCAGAGGTTTCACAGACAACATACACTACACACACCTACAAACATAGCTCTTAGTCGTTTGGTGACAGCTCCAAAATCTGGGAGATGCTTCCGCGGGGTTAAATGGGTTAAACAAGTAAGCGATGCCTCGCGCTGGGACCATATGGCGTTGAGGCGCGTCCCCTGGGTGGTGGATAGGGGGTCCCTCGCGAGAGGGGTGCACCGAATGAAATAAGGTGCCGTGAACCAACATGGTCTAAGGGAAGGTGACCCCGACAGAAAACCCCTGGTCCTCCTAGTAAGGGGGGGTTGGGCGTGGGGGTAGCTTCCCTACCCTGCAAATAAGGAAATAGCTACAAAAACGCCGACGAAAAGACAAACAGCAATTTCTTTCCTGTAGGAGGAAGGTTCTTCTACCAGAAGATTTATGACGTCCTGTGGTGAAAGCCGGAAGTCTTCGGAAGCCACAGGACCGAGCCGCCTCTCTCTATCCAGGGACACAACCATGGGTACATGGAATGTCAAGACCATGTACCAGAGCGGCAAGGTCGCCCAGATAGCATGGGAAATGCAAAAGTACAACCTTTCCCTACTAGGTATCAGTGAAGCCAGATGGACGCAGTCTGGCCAGAAAAGGCTGTTAAGTGGGGAGATGATTCTGTATTCAGGTCATGAAGAGGAGAATGCCCCCCATACAGAAGGAGTAGCATTCATGCTGTCACCATTGGCACAGAGAGCGCTGATGGGCTGGGAACCTCTTGGGCCAAGAATTATCACAGCAGCCTTTAGAACCAAGAAAAAGATCAAGCTGAACGTCATCCAGTGTTATGCGCCCACTAATGACCGTGACGAGGAAGAGAAACAAGAGTTCTACGACCGACTCCAGAGTGCTGTGGACAAATGTGCGGAGCGAGACATCACCATCGTCATGTGCGATTTTAATGCCAAAATAGGGGAGGACAACGCCGGATATAAAGAGGCGATGGGGAGACAGGGACTAGGCGAGATAAGTGAGAACGGGGAGAGGTTTGTAGACTTTTGTGCTCTAAACAGACTTGTCATTAGAGGCAGCATCTTCCCACACAGAAGAATACACAAAGCAACTTGGGTCTCACCTGACTATACTACACAGAACCAAATAGACCATATCTACATTAGCAAGAAATTTAGAAGATCTCTTCAAGATGTTCGAGTGAGGAGGGGAGCAGATGTCGCCTCAGACCACCATCTGCTTACCTTAAGAATAAAGCTCAAGTTAAAGAAAAGCCGCACAGAGACAATAAGAAGACAGCGCTATAATGTAGGCCTCCTGAGAGAGACTGGAGTGATAGAAGAGTTCAAAGTGGTGCTATCCAACCGGTTTCAAGCGCTACAGGAGCTAGTAAATGAAGAGGAGGCGGTCAACACAGAGCAGTAGTGGAAGGCAGTTAGAGAGGCGCTGAACTCAACCTGCAAAGACGCTGTAGGGTTCAGGAAACACCATCACAAGGACTGGCTGTCGGCACAGACCTTGAAAAAGATAGAAGTGAGGAAGCAGAAGAAAGCAGTTGTCAACAACAGTCGCACGAGAGCAGCCAAAGCAAGGGCACAGGAGAAATACTCGGAAGCCAACCACGAGGTGAAGAGGAGTATCAGGGCAGACAAGAGGGCCTACACAGACAGCCTGGCAGCAGAGGCAGAAAAGGCAGCAGACAGCGGCAACATGAAACAGCTCTACGACATTACCAGAAGATTGTCGGGCAAGTATGGCCATACAGAAAGACCAGTAAAAGACAAAAAAGGCAAGCCTATTGCAGACAGAGCAGACCAACTCGACAGATGGGTCGAGTATTTTGAAGAGTTACTGAACAGACCCAGCCCACCCTACCCCCAAAACATCCAGCCAGCAGAGACCGACCTACCCATCAGCCCGGAAGAGATCAGAAGAGCAGTGGCATTTTTGAAAAACGGCAAAGCAGCAGGGCCAGATGGCATCCCAGCGGAGTCTCTGAAAGCAGACCTAGAGACAACAGTAGAGCTGCTGTACCCACTGTTTGGAAAGATCTGGGAAGAGGAGGTGATGCCGTCTGACTGGAAGGAGGGGTACCTAACCAAGCTTCCTAAGAAAGGCGACCTCAGCAAGTGTTCCAACTACAGATGGAATCACCTTGCTGTCAGTACCAGGAAAGGTCTTCAACAGGATCATCCTGGAGAGAATGAAGAGCTCCGTTGACCCCCAGCTGAGAGACCAGCAAGCAGCATTCTGGAAAAACGGATCATGTACAGACCAGATCGCCGCTCTCCGCATCATCGTGGAACAGTCTCTGGAGTGGAGCTCCCTGCTGTACGTCAACTTTGTGGATTACGAGAAAGCATTTGACAGCGTGGACCGAGAGACTCTGTGGAAACTCCTACGACACTACGGTGTACCCACAAAGCTCGTCCGCCTGATCAAGAACAACTACGATGGCATGACATGTCGCGTGATCCACGAAGGGCAGTTCACCAGGGAGCTCCAGGTCAGAACCGTTGTCAGGCAGGGGTGTTTGCTGTCTCCGTTCCTCTTCCTACTGGCCATAGACTGGGTCATGAAGAGGACCACAGAGCACAGACGAAGTGGAATACAGTGGACACTGTGGACACATCTTGACGACCTCGATTTTGCAGATGACTTGGCTTCACTGCCCCACACTCATCAACAAATGCAGGACAAGACCACGAGGCTTGCTGACATCTAGTCCCAAGTGGGCCTCACCATCCACAAACAGAAAACAATGACAATGAGGCTGAACGCAACCAGGGAAGAACCAGTCTTGCTTGCTGGCACCCCGTTGGAGGAGGTGGAGTCCTTCACCTATCTCGGGAGCATCACAGACAAAAAAGGCGGCCCTGATGCAGATGTCAGAGCACGAATCGGTAAAGCCTTTCTCCAGTTGAAAAAAAGTGTGGAGTTCCAGAGAGCTGTCACAACACACCAAAGTCCGGATTTTCAACACCAACGTAAAAGCAGTTCTCCTATATGGAGCAGAGACTTGGAGATTGACAAAAACCACAGTCAACAGAGTACAGATCTTCATAAACAGTTGCCTTAGAAGAATTTTGAAAATCCACTGGCCAGACGATCAGCAACGTCAGACTCTGGGAGAGAACAGAGCAGATAACAGCAGAGAATGAAATTGGGCGAAGAGGATGGGGATGGATTGGTCACAGTCTGAGAAAGCCAGCTTCCAGTATCACTAGGCAGGCATTGTCATGGAACCCCCAGGGAAAGAGGAAAAGAGGCAGGCCGAGAAACACCTGGCGTCGAGACCTCCAAGCAGACATCAAGAGACTGGGAACCACCTGGAGTAAAATCGAAGGAGAAGCACAGGACAGGAGTCGCTGGAGGTCTCTCGTCGACGACCTATACCCTGGGAGGGGCGACAGGCGTAAGTAAGTAAGTAAGCGAGGAGAAGCGGTGGACTGGATGTTGATGGTAGCCTTCACATCTGACATGCCTGGAAAACCCAACGACGGAGAGGGGATGAAGGGGTGTGTGTGCGTGGGGGGGGGGGAGGGGAGGGGGGGGGGTAGGTTTCTGAGTCGAATTTGCAGTGTGGTCACTTTTCACGTCTCACGAAACAACCTGGACGTTTTCACAGATCACGAAGATCTTGTTTGGGCTTGCACGGTTCACGCCATACTCCTTTTTCACGGATCACGAAAGACCAAAAATTGCAATCACGAATCACGAAAACTCCGAAAACAACGTCAATCACGCATCACGATCTTTGGATCCCCCCCCCCCTCTACATACTACTTAGATTTTTTTTTTTTAAATCTGTATAGTGCCGAGTCATACCTGTAGCTGCAAAGTTAATCCTGTAAACAACCCACCAACTGAGCAACGGGTCAAAAAGCGTGGTGTGTGTGGGCTCGATTTGTTTGTCAACTTCTTCTTGCGCAAGTTAACACAAAACATGGTCGCAGCGGCCCTTCCCGAAGATAAAAACCCGTTTTTGTGAACCTGCAAACTGACATGCAGAACGAAAGATGGAACAAAAATAAACCTCAAACACTCCTTCGTGTGTACTTTAGCAGGCCGTGCAGTTTTCTCTCTCTCCCTCTCTCTCTCTCTCTCTCTCTCTCTCTCTCTCTCTCCTGGGTGATCATGGTTGGAGAGTTCAACTTACGAAAGCAAAAAACAAAACAAAAATTTGAAAAGGTTGCGCCCCTTTATAGTCAGGACTAACCACAGTAGCAAAAACGTCTTCGGGCCCACGACGACCCAACTGGGCCCGAGCACAGTCGTGCGCGGGTCCACTACGGCTGTCGTGGGCCCGAGGACCTTTGCTTACACTTATGGACTGTCTGGATCACTGCTGCTTGTGGATGTCAATAAGGTAGCCGGCCTTGCCAGCAGGCGGTATATATTTTTTATTAGCCCACGCGACTGCAGGGGCACATGAAAAGATGTGCGTCTTGCAGTCCAGTTGACTGGATGAATCGACGCAATGTTCGCAGTCCGCGCAATGTTTGACTCATTTCTAATTCAGAGGGAAAACGTCTATAATGAAATGTGAATAGGACGTATACTTATATTATAATACTGACGGGGCAAAATAAATGCGACATCATTCGAGTCATCGGAAACACTTCAGTGTTTTCGATGACTCGAACGATGTCGCATTTGCTTTGCTCGTCAGCATATATAAGAACATTTACATTCATTACAGTAACGGCCATAAACAGCGACGAAAAGCTATACTTGCGACGGAGTAAATGAAAATGGGGTGAATATTACACAGGCATATTACGTAGTAGAAATTACTTTGAATAGTGAAAGGAAGTCCTAGATTAGCCTATTACCTACGCATTGGCGAAGGTAATCATACCCGCTAACTTTGATTCATTGGTGTTGCAATGTTATCTGTTTTACGTCAATCTCCAACATCAGACAATGTTTGAGCATGTTATATCAAAGTTTGAAATGACAGGATTGAACAATGTCTGCTTGTACAGATGACGTAAAAGAGATAACACTACAACACCTTACCTGAATTATCTGAACTTCCTACCTCCCCCATCCACCCCCCCCTACCCCCCCCCTCGCCCCCCCTAAAAAACAAAAAAGGGTGGGGGGGGTGGGTGGGGGGGGGGGAAAGAAACTGTGTGCTGAATCACCCACTGATAACATCTAATAAATATTTACCCGTCTCGACAATCCTATCATCAGTGAAATCTACCTGTGAGTCATCGCAAAAAAAAAAAAAAAAAAAAAAAAAAAAAAAAGCGCAGTGATTTAACCCGTTTGTGCACGCAGCCACCGGTACTGTTTACAGTACAGGTGGCTGCATGCACAAGAGGGTTAAAGCGATCTGCTTTCATTGCTATCATTTGTCGATGCAACAGATTTTCAATGTTGTCTTGCTTCAAATGAGACTCGTCTACCCTTCTTTTCAACATTCATGTGAGTAGGCACAGGTGTGAGTCGATGGAACTCTCCTGCATACAAAGGAGAAGAAGAGGTCTGGTATTTTATGATATTCAAACTTTCATAAGTTAACTCATTCAGCCCGACGCACGTATTTCCCAAATTTTGGAGGCCTCATCTAACGAGTATGCACCTGTTGCAGGAGATGGATCGACCATGATAATTCAAGGGTAGTGCACTACCATTGAATATCATGGTCGATCCATCTCCTTGAATGGGTTAAGTTAGCCCTTTTCCAGCAGCATTATTGTGAGACATTTATAAAAGAGAGATTGTAAACTATCCTAAGGAGCAAAAAAAAAAAAAAAAAAAAAAAAAAAAAAGACATTTTTGGAACCATCGGAAACAGTGTTTCCGACGATTCCAATAATGTTACATTTCTTTTGCTCGTCAGCAGGTCGCTTTAAATCATGACATGCGCAGTGAGGTTAACGTCACCTTGATCTGAGCTGGTGATTACACAGACGCATTTAGAATCTGCAGCGGAGACTGTGCTCACCTGCTGTTCCTATCTTATGTCACCTCGGTCTATGCAGGTAATCAAGGAAGTCTTCTGAAGATCCTGCGGCGGAGACTTCTATGTTCCCATTTAATGTCACTTCGATCCGTGTTTGGGATTGGACAGACGTCTTAGGAATCTTCGGCGGAGGCCTCTTAAATCCTCCGCTCCTATCTAATGTCATCTCGATCCTGGCAAGTGATTAGACAGACGCCTTAGGAATCTGCGACGGAGACCTCTTAAATCCTCCGTTTCTATCTAACGTTACCCCGATCTACGCAAGTGATTAGACAGACGCATTCGGAATCTGCGGCGGAGTCGACATGCATGCGGATTTCCCATTAGGACATTTATGTCTCATGCCTTTCCTCACAGGTAAGTATTTCTGGCGTGGATGAACGGATGGCGGCTTTTTTGGTTCTTGTTACAAGTGAACGCTTACAATGTTAGGGCCGCAGCCGAGTCTACTGGCTAATGTTTACTTGGGGGAAAAAAGTAGATCCAGGAAAACGAAAGCACGACAATAGACCCATCAATACGTTTGTGCAAAAAAGCGAAGACGTTAACCCATTCGAGACGTGCTGCATCCGGATACGCGGCATAAGCCGCCTATCCGGATGCAGCTCGTCTGGAATGTGTTAATAATTAACCCCTTCACTTTCAGATTACGCAGACTGTGTTTTTGAAAGGCCATTGAAAGTTTCACGTCAAAGATCCCCAACTCTCAGTGGAACATAGATATAAAGTGGTTTCAGCAAGAGGCATAGATCATCACAAACCTCCGCAACTACGGGGGCTCGTGCGGATCTATACCTCTTGCAGCTAGGTGGTGTTCAGTTTTTCTTAGCAGCGAGCGGGAAAAACTCTCACAAGATTTGCAATTTGCAAGGAGCCAGCAAAAAAAATCTGAACCCGTATCTGTCAGAATAAATTTAGCTGGGATAAAGATAAAAAGTGCGTTATTCCTTAAATATTCTGTGTGTTATTTTGTGAATATGAATCAAGTAAAAAACCAAAACAAAAAGCAAAAAAACCCCGGTTGATCCCACATAGGGGAAATTCAAATTGGACTGGTGCATAATCAATACATGCATGTAACTGAAATTTTGAAAAGACTTAAAACGTCTTAAATACATAGAAAACAGCATGTCCGCGCGCACACACACAGAAATATAATCCTGATCATAAATAGAATGCATTAAACTAATATATTACAAGACATACCATCATAATATACCATAGCAGTAATAATTAAGGAGTTAAAGATAACTCCTTCAAGAATGAATGATAAGAAATTTAAGAATAACGAAGCTTTAAACTAACTATGAGTCCGCGGTGACCATACAAACCCTTTACATTGATTTCCGGGCGTTACTCAGGGACAGATTAATTAAGACACCTGACTGTGACATAGCCCCACAAAGGCCGTTACATCAGATGGCTCGCCAGCAACTTTATGTTTTGCTCGAGGGTCTAGTGGAGTTTGGAGCAATAAATAGCTTTTACCTCTGTTTTGACGCTTGGCGGAGTTGAGCGGCACATACGCTTCAGCGTTAACTCTTTCGAAACGTGCCGCAACCGGATTTGCGGTGCAAAGCCGCGAATTCGGATGCGACTGGTCTCGAATGGTTTAAAACGGACACACAGTGATGTAACCATGCAGTTATGAACGCAATAACAACTGTAGCCACTCATTAAGAGGCGTTATAACACACACACACACACACACACACACACACACACACACACACACACACACACACACACACACACACACACTCCAGAAGTTACTGGTAGCACCACTAGTACAAAGTGAATTTGCATCCCTAAAGCTTTATGAGGTGTTGCAGTGGAAGAAGACAGACTAATTTTGAAAAGGCAACACCTAGGCAATTTTGTGGTACAATTATTCTTTACTTTTAACAAAGGCGTCGCCCAAAGCCAAAAAAATGCACTCAATCAGAGTAGCTCCAAGGGACGTAATTTTTATTAAATTCTGAGAATGCTGTGCTAATGCCATGGGATTCCAGGCTGGTAAGCAAAGTAAAGAATAAAGAATAAAAGTAAAGAATAAAAGTAAAAGTAAAAGTAAAGAATATATATATATATATATATATATATATATATATATATATATATATATATATATATATATATATATATATATATATATATATATATATATATATATATATATATATATATATAAAAATATTCTTTACTTTAACAAAGGCGTCGCCCAAAGCCAAAAAATGCACTCAATCAGAATAGCTCAAGGGACGTAATTTTTCAATAAATTCTGAAAATGCTCTTGCTACGCTAATGCCATGGAATTCCAGGCTGGTAAGCTTGCATTGTGTCATCAGGACATCGGCTGCCCTTTTTGTGACTGCATCGCCTACTAGTTTTAGAAAGGAGAGGGTTAGTGGGAAAGAAGGAATGACAGACCTATCATTGTAAGCCTTCCACTGAACACCTACTACATAAAGTAATAGGGATTACCCCCAGGCGCCCCGCAATCCGCTGGAGAATAACCGGTCCTCCCCCCGAGAGGGGAGGCTAGTGCATAAATATTCCCAAACAGATCTTGGACCTGCTGGATAGATTTAAGTTTTTGCCGCCCACGACAAAGGTGTTGCCTTTTCAAAATTAGTCTGTCTTCTTCCACTGTAACCCCTCATAAAGTTTTAGGGATGCAATCCGCGCTGTACTGGCGGTGCTACCAGTAAATTCTGGAGGCAGCTTCTAGTACATGCATCGTGTTTGCAATTTCAGGTTATGCCGTATGCCTACTTGATGAGCCCCCCTTGGGGCGAAACCGGTCGTGGGCGGCAAAAACTTAAATCTATCCAGCAGGTCCAAGATCTGTTTGGGAATATTCTTCCACTAGCATCCCTCTCAGGGGGAGGACTATATATTCTCCGGGGGATTGCGGGGCGCCTGGGGGTAGTCCCTAATACTTTATGTAGTAGGTGTTCAGTGGAAGGCTTACAATGATAGGTCTGTCATTCCTTCTCTCCCACTAACCCTATCCTTTCTAGAACTAGTAGGCGATGCAGTCACAAAAAGGGCAGCTGATGTCCTGATGACACAATGCAAGCTTACCAGCCTGGAATTCCATGGCATTAGCGTATCAAGAGCATTCTCAGAATTTATTGAAAAATTATATATATATATATATATATATATATATATATATATATATATATATATATATATATATATATATATATATATATATATATATATATATATATATATATATATATATATATATATATATATATATATAATTTTTCAATAAATTCTGAGAATGCTCTTGATACGCTAATGCCATGGAATTCCAGGCTGGTAAGCTTGCATTGTCAGTGTTGTATAATGTTGAGAGTGCTCCGGGAGCGCTTAGGGCCTTTAAGAATGAACGTACGGTTAGCAGTAGTGCACTTATATTGCTGGTGAGAATTGCCCAGCAAACGGCCTTAGCCCAAAGACATGAGTATGCATGCTAGCGACAGCAAGGCATTTGTTTGTCCCGTGGTTTTCATCACAGGTAAGTATTTTTGGCGTGGATGAACGGGTAGAATTACGGGTGTTGTGGGAAGTAGGAAACCCGTTAGACAGGAACGAAAGGGGTTGGGCTGGTGGTGATGGTGATGGTGATGGTGTGTGTGTTTGTGGGTAGGAGTGGGTGGGGGGTGTGATGAGGGGTGAGAAGGCGTTTAGATGACAGATGTGCGTGTGTGTGTGTGTGTGTGTGTGTGTGTGTGTGTGTGTGTGTGTGTGTGTGTGTGTGTGTGTGTGTGTGTGTGTGTGAGTGTGTATGTGTGTATATGAGAGAGAGAGAGAGAGAGAGAGAGAGAGAGAGAGAGAGAGTGTAAGAGGCGAATAAATAAACAAATCAGCGCATTAAATAGGCGCTTTATCCCAATTGAAAATCGGCTCAAAGCGTCGCCCCGAACTGAACCCAACAAGCACGCTCACGTGAATCACGCACATCACACACTGTACACAAACAAAGAACATTCACGTGGTGCTAAGGGCAAGCTCAAGCGAGCTACTGAAGTTTTGGAAATTCAAATCGTTTTAATATTTAAAATTTGATTAAGTGGCCTGAAATTGATACCAAATAGATCCCAGTACACAAAAGCCATCAGGCTGAAATTGATACCAAATAGATCCCAGCACACAAAAGCCATCAGGCCGAAGTAGGCCACAGTGGGCCCGCGCACTGTCGTGCGCGGGCCCACTGTGGCCTACTTCGGCCAGATGGACTCTGTGCACTGGGTTGCATGGATAAGAATGCCGGTGTGGAGCTGAGCCCGGCCGGCGGATGTGCAAAAGGATGTGAGGTGAAAACAAAATGTAACCTGTGCAGACTGTTTGCTGTTGTGGTGCGATACCTATCGATTTCTTCAACCAGTTCTTTAGCGACCGCAAGCAACTGTGTTTGTGAGGCAGTTTTCACCCCACGTACATTATTCGCCCCAGTCTCATTTCTATCTACGTATGCGACTAGACTAATTGTGGGTAAAGTCACCAATTTGTTTCAGGAATTTCATCAACACTTATAGCGCTCTGGGCAGTTTTTGTGTGTGGGGATATTGCGCTAAATAAGCGTTATTTGTTATTATTATTATTGTAATTTATAAAGTAAAAATAATTTAATTCTAGTTATTAAGCCAACGGAAGAATGCATATTACAAAAACTGACCAAAAAAATGTGATTGCACAAGACAGGATATTACAAAACAATCAGACAAGATAATACCGGGCTGAAGTGGTCAAGGCAACGCAAAACAAGACTAGCCCGGACAGAAATTGACAAGTCAAGGTCAGGAAAAGACAAGGCAAGGCAAGACAGCGTAAGGCAATGCAAGACAAGAAAGGACATAACAGGACGGGATAGTACAGGACAGGACAGTTTAGCCCATATCATACTGAGGCTAAACGCTTCAAATTTGTACACCGCTATAAAATTATGCAAGATACATTATAGTACTTACAGATAAAGATAATAGGATAAGGATATAGACCAATGGCTTTAGTTCAAGGGTGGCGCCAGAATAACTTTGCGCCTAGACTGAGGCGCCAAGCTATTCTGGCACTACCCTTCAACTGTTTTAGTCAAATTTATTTCACACACTGGTGTATTCCGAATGATAAGGGTTAAGACAAAACAAGACAAGATATAGGACAAGACACGCATACTGGCTGTTTCCCTCGATTCGCTATCCCTAATCAGCGTTAGCAAACGGAGGGATGCCAGCCAAGCCAAGCCCAGCCCAGCGGCCCAGCCAAGACAACACATAACAACACAATACAATACAAGACAACACAAGACAAGACAACACAAGGCAAGACAAGCCAAGACAACATAGGACAACACACGAAGACCAAGTTTGTCAAACGTTTCCTTCGAAGCTACAAATGCACGTACAAATTAAAGTATCACTTGCACGAGGCAAACAATCTGTTGTGAGTAAGCCTTCTTGATACTTGCCTCAAACCCAACCCAGGCCATCATCAACAGACATAGACTCTGATAAGCCCCAGCAGTAGTAGAGTGCTCGTTAAAACATGTGCCTTTCTCCGGGTGGGGTGGGTGTCATTTATACACTTGTTTCCGTCTCTGCTTCTGTAATCTAAGACTGTACTGACCCAGTCATCGATGAGTAATCCAGGACAAATCTTTTCGACAAACTAGTTTGCGTTTCATCTACAGGAGGCATAGATTCTTGTGGGCCCCTGCATCCTGCAATGGTTATGAAAATCTGTGCCTCTTGCCGGTAGATTGACATCTCTGCTTTGCAGGCATGGAAAGCCTCTGGGAGTTCTGCGTGAGATTCTGATCTTTTCCTCACACTTCGGTCAATACACGGCAGACACGAACCGCGATCGAAACGCAAAGTCAACAACTGTCTCTTTCGAGGGACAGAGTTGGACACATAAGACACTAGTGGTGGAGGTTTTGTTTGTGACGAACGACTCCCAACAACGAGCGAGATTACTTCAAACATCTCCAAGAGGCATAGATCCTCATACGCCCGAAGGGCGCATGAGGATCTATGCCTCTTGGAGATGTTTAAGTGTTGTTTATGCTCGTGATATATAAGCTGTTTATCCGCAGTGATTTCCATCTCGTTCGCTGCTGAGAGTCGTTCGGTGAAAACGTAACCTCACTACTGTGGAAAGAGGCTGACTGGCCGTGGTAGTTCTGTGTAGTGCTAGATTAGTTTGGCGCCTGGCTATCTAAAGTATGAGGTAGTCATTACTAGTTTGGGAAAGTGTCAAAAACGAATAAGTTAAAACACGTACACGACCGATAAAAATCATTTTAAATGAATGAACGAACGAACGAACGAATGAATGATTGAATGAACGAATGAATGAATGAATGAATGAATGAATGAAGAGATGAATGAATGAGTGAGTGAGTGAGTGAGCGAGCGGAAGAATGAACGAACGAACGAACGAACGAACGAATCAATCAATCAATCAATCAATCAATCAATCAATCAATCAATCAATCAATCAATCAATCAATCAATCAATCAATCAATCAATCAATCAATCAATCAACCAACCAATCAATCAATCAATCAATCAATCAATCAATCAATCAATCAATCAATCAATCAATCAATCAATCAATGTTCACTGCGTAAGACACGCACTGCGGCGATTGGAGAGGGGAAAAAAAAGCTAAAAAAAAAAAATCATCTATGTCAAGTCCTTCGCATTACACCACCTCAGACTAACTTGAAAAACTCTTTGTTTGAGTACACAAGATATCAGAGAAAAGAGATATGCCAATTATATTTCAGATATTATCGTTGAAACACACAACAGTCATACTCGTTACCCGCAAAACGCCATCAGCTTGAAAAAAGGCTGATAATGGTTGACTTCGACAAGATAAATAGATTCGCATGAGCCCCTGCTTAAGCAGGCGCTCATGAAAATCTGTGTATCTTGCAGTTATTAACTTTATAAATCCGTGAGGCAGCTTGCAATTTAGCCGTGAGGCAAACAAAGTGTCATTGCTAATAGCGGAGAAGGGAACACTGTTGATATTCATGCCAATCGTATTAACAATTTTAATCTGCAATATTATTGTAAACAAGGCAGTGTGACAGGTAATAATAATAATAATTACGGTATTTATAATGCGCTTATCTTATAATAATTATAACTCTAAGCGCGCACTCACAACTCGCACACGCATGCGCACGCTTTAGACAATGACTCACGTAACACAAATAGTGAAGATACATTAGGACGGTCAGCTTGGGCTGGGGAGTGTGGTGATATAGTGATAGAACTGTTGAAAGAGATGAGTTTTGAGGGCAGACTGGAAGGAGGAGAGCGAGTGTTTCTGACGGAGAGAGAGTGGGAGAGTGTTCCAGGTTGTTGGACCGTATACTGAGAAAGAGCGGGGGCCGAAAATGCTGAGTTTGGTGCGGGGGATCAGGAGGCGGAGAGGGTCAGAGGCGGAGCGGAGGGAGCGGGGAGGAGTGTAGGGGTGAAGTAAGTTGGAGAGATACGCAGGAGCGTAGTTGTTCAGGGATTTGTAGCAGAGAGACAGAATCTTGTATTGGATGCGTTGGGGGATGGGGAGCCAGTGAAGGAGCTTGAGCAGGGGAGTGATGTGGTCGGATTTTTTCTTTCTGAGGACGAGGCGGGCAGCATTGTTCTGGACGCGCTGGAGAGTGAGAGTGGTGGAGTGAGGAAGGCTAGAAATGGGGTGGAATGAAGGGGACGAAGTCAGGCCCTGATACCATCCCAGTGAACATAGATCCTCGGGCCCACTGCGGCCGTCGCGGGGCTGAGGACGTTTTGCGACTGGGGATATGAGGCTCATACCCCCGGGGAGCAAAATGTCCTCGATGTGACATCGGTCTTCTTGGGTCTGAAAAATGCCCTGTCACAATTGTCAGCTTCTAAAGGTCTGATCCACAAAAATAAATAAATAAATAAATAAATAAATAAATAAATAAATAAATAATAAATAATGTGTGAGTGGCTGGCTGGCTGGACGAATGAATGAATGAATGAATGAATGAATGAATGAATGAATGGCTGGCTGGATGAATAAATGAATGAATGATGACATACTTTTTGTTCATCGTCTGCGTACCATGATACTATAAAAATACAGTCAACTTCTGCTTATAACAACACTTTTTAGACGTCCCCGACAGCACTACTACTGCTCAAATTACTTCGCTTATAACAAACTTCGGATATAACAAGAACAGTGGCATGGGTCCACGGGCCATTTGCTATATATGAAGTTCACTTGTGTGTTGTTTACATATATACTGAAAAGGGAATATTAGCCGAAGATCATTACATTTTAACCCCATCCCTGCCAGGGGGCGTGCATTTTGATTCTGAAATCTGTGTTCAATAAACAACCAAAAGTCACAAGTGTCCAAAGCCTGCGGAAAACTGACACAACTGAAGTGGTCTCATCAAGAGGCATAGATCCTCATGAGTCCCCGCTGTCGCGGGGGCTCATGAGGATCTATGCCTCTTGCAGTCCGATCGCGTTCGCTTTATTCTCCGCAGTGGAGGGGTTAATAGGCATGCGTTCACTTGAAACCCCTCAGCCGTTTGGGCTCATGAGAACCTAAGCCTCATACAGAAACGCATTTCTAGGGACCATCAGATCTGCATCTATATTGACATCTGATTCGCAAGAGGCATAGATGCTCATGTACACCTGCAGGAACAGGGCTTCATGAGAATCTATGTAGGGGCCTAAGCCTCTTGCAGGTAAATGCATGGGTTTTTGCCTTCGTACGTATAGTGATATCACTGTTTCTCAGACCGCGAAGACATCGTGGGTCTCTGTCTTTGACACGCCGGCAGGTTGAGATCTCTAACGGATAAGGCAATTTGCTGGTGCCTTTATCTACGGGGGCATCACAGTTTGAAACGCAAAAGCGTAGCTAGGTTTTCTGGTTCGCCTGAAATCTTTAGAGACAACAGTATGGGGTTTTTTTTTTCTTTCGAGATCTACACCGACAAGGAAAGATGGACTGACCGTGATAAGTTATGGGTGGTAATAGAAATAGAAAACTTAATTGTTCAATGGGTGGTGCCAGAATAGCTCGGCGCCAAGGCGCCGAGCTATTCTGGCACCACCCATTGAGCTAGGGTGGTCCATTCTTTCTCCGACTCGCAAAGCGAAGGTGGGTCACACTCTTGCCATTACTTACCTATGGAAATTGGTTTGCTTCAAACTAGTCAGCGGAGCTTAAACAGACACCGTGAACACTGGTATTGGTTTCAAGCCCTCCACTGGCGAGAAAACTTGAACACCGCCCGACTGCAAGAGCATAGATCCTCATAAGCTCCCGCAGTCGCGGGGGTTTATGAGGATCTATACCTCTGGCTGAATCTGATCATTGTGTATCCATGTTCATTTGCCGGATTGGATCTTTGTCGTTGAATTAAAAATAAACACAACCTATATACGTGCACTTGCAGTGAGGGATTAAACCATGTCTTTTGTTAGGTACTAAAGATGTTGCAAATAACAACAACAACAACAAAACAAAACTTGTACCACACATTATGACGGCATCACGCAGTGACGCCGAGTTTTGTTGCCTTACGTCATCTAATGTTTCTTTTAAGCTATACTGGGCAACAACACCCCCTCCCACCCCCACCCCCACCCCCACCCCCCCCCCAAAAAAAAAAAAAAAACCCAAACAAACAAACAATAAAAAAAACCAAAAAAAAAAAACAACAACAATAAAACCCTACCAAAACAACAACAAAACAAACAAACAAACAAACACAAAAAACAACAAAACAACAACAAAAACAAAAAAACTGCATGATTCAAACGCGTACACCCACAAACTCTGGGAAATAACCAAACACCGTAGAAAAAATAATTCTTGCAGTCACTTAGAGATCGTAAGTCCAACTAACTGATTCAGCAAACTCCATGACTAGATCCTGTTTTGTTGTGGAGTTATCGACCGTCAATACTGAAAACGTTATAAACAGACTTTGTCGCAGTAACTGCCGCTAATATATTTTTCTAAAAATTAATTACTCAATTAAGGCGCGATTAGCAGCAGTCGAGGGAACAGCAACTGCAGTGTGGGAATGATGATCAGCTGACCGTAGCCAATGTCACGGGGACGTGCTGGATTACGATCAAATCTCACATTGCGCCATCTGTGATTCGTTACACCGGAATAATTATAGCCGACAGTCGGGAAGCTCAAAGGATGTTTCTCTCCGGGAAGTCCGGTTTTCCTCCACAGGCAACAATTAACCCCTTCCATGCCACTCACTGTACGTACAGCTTTGTTTCTGAAGTCTTGGTTCATCCCATGACCCAAAAACCAACACCGTCCAAGAAACAGGATGCAAACTGGTCTCAGCAAGAGGCATAGATCCTCATGAGCCCCCGCTGTGGCGGGGGCTCATGAGGATCTGTGTCTCTTGCTGCTGCATCGCGTTCATTTTTCTTCTCGGTAGTGAAGGGGTTAATGCTCTTATAAAAACTATTTCTAGTCAACATAACAAAGTATCAAATGCAATAAGTTAAGTTCACGTTTTTCCTCAGCAGTGAAGAGGTTCAAACAAACAAACAAACAAACAAACAAACAAACAAACAAACAACAAACAAACAACAAACAAACAAACAAACAAACAAACAAACAAACAAACAAACAACTGAAAATCAGACAAGAAAAACAAATAAAAGAAAAACAAATGCACACAAGAAAGAACAGATTTAAAATAATTCATACATGTAGGGAACAAATCAAAGAACCAAATAGCACAAGAAAAAAGACAGGCATCCCAGATTTGCTCTCTAGTGACAATAACATTAGGGGGAAGGGGTGGGGGTGCGGGGGTGGGGGGTGGGATGTGAATAAAATACTGAATCCCCCAAAAAAAAAAAAAAAAAAAAAAAAATAATAATAAATAATCAAACAACCAGATAAGCAAAATGATAAGGACAGGCACGCCAGATATTCTCTTTAGGGACAATTGTTTATATAAAAAATATTAATAAACAATTCTCTCTCTCTCTCTCTCTCTCTCTCTCTCTCTCTCTCTCTCTCTCTCTCTCTCTCTCTCTCTCTCTCTCTCTCGTCTCTCTCACTCTCTCTCTCAATGAAAAAATAATATTCATTTTCTATCTACCAGCAGAACAGAGTCAGTGTAAGAAGATTCATACCATATAACGTAATTAATGTTTCACGATATAACCAGAATCGGTAATGCAAATAAATCCCCGCAGGATGCGGGCCTTAATAAACGACATCTTTGGCCCTATAAGTCCAGCAGCGTTTAACCCCTTCACAGCCAGTGGTCGCAGACTGACATTTTGAAATCTGTATTCATTCAACGCCAAAGCCCGTGGACCATGGACACAAAGTAATGTCAACAAGAGGCATAGATCCTCATGAGCCCCCGCAGTTGCGGGGGCTCATGAGGATCTATGCCTCTTGCACCTGGATCGCACCCGTTTTTTTCTTCGCCGTTGAAGGGGTTACGAACTGTGAAACAGAAAAAGCAAACCGGAAAAGGACACGAAACAATTTTACCCCCGTGTCATTAACAATTTTTAGCTTTGGCAAATTGTGTTGGGTGTAGATGTTTTTTTTTCCCCGCAATAAAGTGCATAGCGCAGTGTCACAGAACCCACTTTCATTAATTGTGTCCGCCAATTTGCACGTATGTTTGTTTCCATTTCACTGGCTGACACCATTTTGTTTTCTGACGACTGCGTTTGCAGGACACGACTCGATCTTGATGGATCCAAGGTAGTGTCAGATTAGATTGGCACATCCCTAGGCGCTAAGCTCATCTGGTTCTACAATTGAACTATCACGGTCAATACTGAAAAGGAACATCCCAACGAAAAAAGAAACACGCTTAGAACAGACCAAAAAAAAAAATTACAAAAGTTACCAATATTTCGGGTTTTAATATATATTTAACAAAGACAATAAATTGCAAAACAGTTTGTTAATATTTCAGGTTAAAACCCGAAATATTAATAAACTGTGTTGTAATGTTTTGTCTTTGTAAAAGAAATGCGACAATTTTGGAAACATCGGAAGCTTTTTAGTGATTCCGATGATTCCCAAAATTTCGAATTTCTCCATTTTGCTCGACAGTATATTCATATAGTTTGCAGGCAAGGAAACTTGACCTCTAAGAAGCGCACTCCGAGGTACCCCCTAAACGCACCACAATCTGTCTAACGGGCTTGTTCTAAAATACTCGAAATTCCATTTGCCAAGACTTCCAACTATAACGTACTTTTTCTACTAAAAATGAGCTGAACTGGTTCCATTCACCCTTTGAATGAAAATAAATGGAAGGAACGGAGTTACATAAGGGACATTTAGCATAGTAAATACAATGAACATTGAGTTCTTCATTCCCTAAGTATCACTTATCACCATCCAAATCAGCAGCGATAGTGTCCGTCTAAACCAAACAGACACACGCACAAATACACAGTGTTCTACTTATCATTTCTTTAGTGAGTTGCCAGATGAAGGTTTACGGGGAAAAAACCCTCCACAATTAGCCAAAACTGAGGCCGAAAATTATATTAATTTTCTTCCCAATTTGCTGTACAGTATTTGTCACACTTTTAGTTAGGATCTCAGTCACCCAAAAACAGACAAGAAGAACATTGCATACTTATGTGTATGTCCATTTTTTGCTAATCCGGCACTGCCCTTGAATTTTCATGGTCGACCCATCTCCTGCTGTAGTGCGTCAGGGCTGAATGGGTTAAGATATGTTATAAAAGTCTTTATAAGCGGGGTTTTTTTCTTCGCTGGGATTTTCTCTGCATTTTACACGCTCACCTTTTTGTTTTGAATTCAATACTGAAAAAGACAATCTTTATATATATATATATATATATATATATATATATATATATATATATATATATATATATATATATATATATATATATATATATATATATATATATATATATATATATATATATATATATATATATATATATATATTATATAGTTCGAGATACCCTTGTTCATGATACGAAACACTTCCTTTTTAGGACTATTAGCTTGGTAGGCAAAGTCGCCAAGAAATTATAGCATTACCTCCGCGCAACAACGGTGGAAGAAACCTGGACACACTGGTTGTCACCCTCGATTCGCTACCGCTGATCCTGCGGTAGAGCGCCGGACACTGGCTTGAACGGTGGCGTGTTCGACTGTGACCCCCGTCTTGGAAATCACATTCGTGTAGCAAAAGATCTGTAATGTTTTCTGTCATTTCATCAATCGCCAGCTCCACACCGGCGGCCTCTCTGGATTCTTCGCTCCTTATCAGCGGTAACGAATTAGGGAGACAACCAGTGTGTCCCAGTCGTAATGTGTTAAAGCTGACTCAGTTAACGTTCAGCCCACTGGTTACCTCCCTCGACCCACAACGTGCGTAGCGGCCCGAGGCAGGTAACCAGGGTTAAAATTTAAGCTGTTCTCCCCCGCTGGCCGGACAGCCTTGATCCAATTATTGGGCAAGGGCCGTGGGGGTAGCGAGCTGGGGTTGGGTGTGCGTGTGTGTATGGGAAGGGGAGGGGGGTGCGGGGGGGGGGGGAGGGGGGTGCGGGGGGGGGGGGGGGGCGTCGGGGTGTGCCGGGGAGGCGCCTATTTTTTTAAAATCTCATTTAGACGGTCACATTAACTTGCACGCTGGGTCACGGAGTCACATGCAAGTAACGCAAGTTCTTGTATGGTAACCCGCACGGGTCATCATTACCGTCGCACCATGCGGGAGAAAATTGGAAAACAATCGTAAAATTTATTGCAGTTGATGATTACACAATGCGCAAAAGGTCATCGGGCCGACATCAGCCTCAGTCGGACCGTGCACATCCGTGCGCGGGCCGACTGCGGCCGACGTCGGCCCGATAGTCTGCTTATTTATTTGTATTTCTTTCTTTATTTATTTTTTGGAAACACAGTGACTTTGTTGGGGAAAAATGGGTGGGGAAGGGATGGGGGGGGGGGGGGGGGGTGTGTGAAATGAAATCTGAGAAGATTGATGAAAAAGCATTTTTTCCCCCATTGACTTTTGCCAGCACGCTAGCACCGCTTGCTTGCCTCCATTAACACGGTGGATAACAGAGCACTGCAATGTATCCAACACACCGATAGAACATAGTAAAGACAAAATCACCATGCAGCTCGCCTTAGCACTTCGTAACGTGTGCTGCAACGTCTTACTGCATGTTGGAACATCTTATTGCAAAAAAATGAAAAAAACTTAACAATGTATCGCATGCCTAAAACCTCGTACATGTCACAAATTTCTGTTGTCAAATTTCACTAAAATTAGGCCTTGATGTGATATTTTTCTAATTTTTAAAATCAAATTAAAAAAAATCGTTTTACTTCTGAGAATATCTCTATTTGCTATCACTGGTACTATGTGGCTGGTTTTTCAGCAGTCTAATACGATCTACGAGGCGAAAATAACCCATTTAGTGTCAGCGCACAACAGCAGGAGATGGATCGACCACAATAATTCAACGGTAATGCCAGATTAGCTTGGCGCCTCATGGCGCCAAGCTAATCTGACACTACCCTTGAATTATCATTACCGATCTATCTACTGCAGCTGCCGGTACACAGTCGTTAAGTGACACCCACAAACTCTGAAAAATGAGGTCGTGATGCCACATGGGATACAACAAAATCGAGACACGATACTTTGCACGGATCAAAATGTGCTTCCTGTGCGCGGCCCCCTACTGTGTAAGAAACATCACCCAAGGTATCGTGTAAACTGAACAAAGTAATTCATTGCAACAATGGAGTTTATATATGCAACTAATTCAGTGACACCTCAATAATAAATGCCGGATCACACACACACACACACACACACACACACACACACACACACACACACACACACACACACACACACACACACACACACTGGGGACACACACACACACACACACGCAGACGCACACGCACGCACGTGCTCACGCAGGCATGCACGCACGTGCGCACGCACGCATGCACGCACGCACACATATTCAAAAGCTTATCCGCAAAAGAATGCAGCCCTCAAACGACACATTTCAAAATAAGGCGTCAGAGGATTAACAGTCAGGTTTGGCGGTGATGTTATTTTCTATTTATATGTTTTTTGTGAAAGACGTCATTTCTTCCTTACGATATTCACACGAGTATGCTGTGAAACACAAGAGGCGTCATAATCGCAACTCTCTGCAAACTGCAAACACTAACTCTTTGCGTGTCGGTAGCGTTTTTTCGCGACAAAAACCGCTACCGACACGCAAAAGGACATCTGTTAAAGTTGAAATGCGATGCAAGCGCCAGTCGCCTAATTCGGGAAACTGACGACAAGAAAGAGCAATATCTACCCAACCGATTACGGTACTGTTAACTACTGTTGCAATTAATGTATACTATTTTAAATGTTTGTTTGTCTAGCTGTGAAACACCGTCATTGTCGCAAATCTCTGCCTCAAATGCAATCACTAACTTTCAAAGTTGAAATGCGCCGCTACTGCCATTTGCCTTATTAGGGAAACTGCATGACGACAAGAAAAAGCAACGCCTACGGTATTATGCACTACTGTTTCAATTTAATGTAAAAAACAAAACAAAACACAATTATTTGGCTGTTAGTGTCACACAGCCAAATTATTTTTTCCTTCTTTGTCGTGCTAATATTCCTCAAACCGCAAACATTATTGTCCTGTCCTTTGTCATGTTTATAACTGCGCACAGTAGGTTCTGCCGTTGTGTTTTGTTTATAATATTCGGCTCCACGCATTAATGTCGCTAACCCATTCACTTCTAGCGTGCGCAGATCGTGTTTTTGAAATCATTGTAAATTCAACGTAAAAAACCCAACCGTCAAAGGAACACGGACGCAAAGTGGTTTTAGCAAGAGGCATAGATCCTCATGAGCCCCCGCGAATGCGGGGGCTCATGAGGATCTATACCTCTTGCGGTTGGGTGCTTTTCAATTTTTTTCTCGGCAGTCAAGGGGTAAACACAACACTCGTCCCTTGTTATCTCAGTGGCAGTCTCGTTATAATTAGAAATGACATGTGGTTTATTTTGATGCAAATTATTATTATTTTTTGTGGGGGTGGGGGTCGGGGTGCAATAGATCCGTAGCTTTTGATGCTAATGGTGTTCCATAGAAATCAAGGAAGTCTCAAGCGGGGAGGATCACGATGACCTAAATGACATTAAAAAGAACAGGATGCGTCATGTCACGGGGCCGCTTCTTTCATGAATGTTGCATCATCCCCTTCATCCCATTGTGTACTCTTACAGTGAGAAGTACCCCTATGGGCAGAGGGAAGATTCTCACGAGCCCTTGAACCAACGACATCCATATGCCAGAGGCAAGACAGATCCTAACGAGCCTTTCAACCAACCGTCATACAAAAGTCGACTACTGACAAATCGGCATGTGCATTCACAACGCGCATGGGGGCCCCATGCTGATCTATACTTTTTTGTCAGTCTGTTTACAGATAACATTGACGTTTCGTGTTTTCTTTCCAGCCTCCAAAAAGTAAAAGGTCCTCAGTCCGACATCAGCTCTCAGTTGGCCCGCGCACGTGCCGTGCGCGGGCCAGCCGAGCGCTGACATCGGCCTGCGGACCTATTGCTTGCCGTGACGGGCCGCTCAGCTCAGTCGCGGGAGGATCTCGGGAAGTCACAAGGGGGCTTACCTCCCATTGATTTGTCATCGACTGAAATAGCCTGCTGAAGGTCGTTAACTGGATTTCTGGCGGAGTCACGTGTTTGCCTGAATCTACCCGATCGTTAACCCTTTCACTGAAAAGTGAACACGATCCAACTGCAAGGGACATAGATCCTCATGAGCTCATGAGGATCTATGCCACTTCCTGAGACCATTATTTGAGTCCATGTTTCTTGGACGGGTTTTGTTTTTTGGTCGTTGGTTTCATAAAAAGGATATCAAAAGAAGAAATGTTCGTACTGTGGCAGGGAAGGGGTTAAAGCCGAGAAAAAAAGTGAACACGATCCAACTGCAAGAGGCATAGATCCGCATGAGCCCCCCCCCTCCCCCGCGACTGAGGGGGGGGGGAGGCTCAAGAGGATCTATGCCTACTGTCTGAGACTAATTTGTACCCATGTTTTCTTGTACTCTTTTGGCTTTTGCTCGTTGAATGAATAAATATTTCAGAACAAAAATGTACGTACAGTGGCAGGGAAGCCAAGGGTTAACTCGTTCTACCCCAGACACACCAAAACAAGATAAGGATCGACCATGATAGTTCAAGGGTGATGCCAGAATAGCTTGGCGCCTATGGGCGCCAAGCTATTCTGGCATCACCCTTGAACTATCATGGTCGATCTGTGTCGATCTGTGTCCAGCACTGCAAAGCAGTCTTCAGAGGACAACGGCCAAAATTGGGGGATTTCGGTCTTGGGGTACAATGAGTTGAAGCGATCTGCTCGATTGGCAGGCTTTGACTACCAAAAAGTTCGCCGACGCAACGGGTTGTCGATGTTGTCTTGCCTCAACTAAGACTTCTCTGCCCTTTTTGTCACAAGCCACTTGAGTAGGCACTCGCACCAGAGAGTTTTTTTTTCCCCACCGTCTTTTCGAGCGTAGTAGTGGGGGGGACTCTCCTGCGTACACACTTGAAACAGCAGCAGAAAAAGTCTTTTACTTCATGACATTCAAACTTCATAATTGAAGCATCATTGTTAGACATACAAAGAACATTTATTAGGGAGATAAAGCGAATCTGTTCACCCTTTACCGACTGGAGAAGGCATCTTTAACTCTTTCGAGACGTGCCGCAACCGGATTCGTGGCTTTATGCCGCGAATCCGGTTGCGGTACGTCTCGAAAGTGTTAACCCATTGTGTCCCAGGTACGATATATCCACGTATTGGTGCTGCCCTCTGAGGACTGCAGTACATTGCAGGAGACAGATCGACCATGATAGTTCAAGGGTGGTGCCAGGATAGCTTGGCGCCTAAAGGCGCCAAGCTATTCTGGCACCACCCTTGAACTATCATGGTCGCTCGATATCTTTTGGGGTGTGTCGGGACTGAATGAGTTAATCGTTATTCCATGTGTTGATATCATGTGCCGGAGAGGAATGTTACACCAAAGTAACTTTACAAAAAGATGGCCATCGTACAGCTATACTGACCAGCAAAAGAAATGCAACAACTTCCGTGTTTCCGATGACACGCATTTCTTTCGCTCGTCAGCATAGGAAACGCACGATCGTTACCTGCATTCTATTTTTATTCACATACCAGAAAGAAATTGTTTCATTGAGGTGATGATGGTGATAATGATGACAATGGCGATGACAATGATGATGATGATGATGACAACGACCAGGAAAACAACGATGATAATCAAGCCAGTGATGACAATGTCAAAGACAACCACGACAACAAAGGATGATAACTTTAGTGAGGACGACAGTCGACGATGGTGTGAGGCCTAAATGTTACATGCCTTTTTTTCTCATAAATACATCAACACCTAGTCTGTGTAGAAATAGGATGAAGTCCCAAGGATCACCAAAGAAATAATCCTCATCACTTTAGTGTGGTCACAAGTGGAAGGCACAAAGACCCTCGTCATCTGAGGCGTAGACATATGAACATGTGCAGTTACTCCCTAGCAAGAGGCATACATTTTCATGAGCCGCTCCAGCTGCAGGGGCTCATGAGACTCTGTGCTTCTTGCATATGAAAGGAGGCAGGCTGACTCTGACACCCTGAAACAAAGATGTCAACAAACACCCCGTCCCGAAGTGACACACTAACGAGCGTTTTTGTGTGTATCCAAGAGCAACCGGAAGTCAGCGTCTCGGCCGCGCATGCGCGCCACAACAGACCGGAAGCGGCGATGGCGTTGCCACTGGAAACGTCCTGCTCCGCGGGCGAAACGGGGGACGTGAGACAGGAATCGTGATATTCGTATTTCCATCCGCGACACATCTGTATTGACCGAAATAATGGAGTTATGAAAATGAGATCTCGCGCTGTTTAACCCCACTTGTGCATGCAGCCACTGGAGAGAAGATACCCGGTACGTCATAGACGTTCAGAAAGCAGAAATTTGTCAACATTGCTTGTCTTTCGACACAAACAGTAGCTTAAAAGCCCGGACAAGCATGAAATTTTATTTATTTTTTATTTATTTTAATTTTTTTTAAAACCTACTTTCGACTAGCGGAAGACCTTCATTTGGCCTATTTTCCATCCAATCTCCCTCCGCAGAAAAACGTCAACTCTAAGATCTTAAGGTGCATATTTTTATGACTTGGTCTGTTATGAAAAGGAGTTTACCTGCGCGTGATTAGGTTACTTCAGTCGTCCGCCGCAGAAAAAAACGTCAACTCAAAGCAGTTTATACTAATATATATTTATACGACAATATAGTCTGCGGTGAAGATTGCAAAAAGATACCAAGGAGAGATTTGTCAGTCAACCAGAAATACTGATCTAAAGTATTTTAGGCGTTTGAAATTGAAAAGTGCTGAATCAGGCGACCGGATCGAAAAGTTTTGCTTGCTGTGCATTGTTTTAGCTTTCGACTGAAACATGTGGCACATTGCTTACATGATTTTTTTTTAATTTAGAATCTTTCACTGTGACTAACCCCTCCGCTGCCAGTGACCATGAATTTCGCGTGTGAAACCACCGCACGCAGACCGACATTCGCGTGAAGAACAGAGCTGCAAATGCGACCACAAAACAGGCACACAGAACACAGGACTAACAAGAGGGAGTACGAGTACATTTAATTTGTCTACCCAGCTGCAAGAGACACAAATCCTCATGAGCCCCCGCATTCGCGGGGGCTCATGAGGATTTGTGTCCCTTGCAGCTGGGTAGCGTTCACCTTGCCTCGACAGTTAAGAGGTTACTACTGCTGGTAGACAAATTAAATGTACTAGTACTCCCTCGTTTTCAATGATACGAAAAATGAAATAACAAATAAAACGTAACACTTGGCATCTGTGAGCCCTATTTTCTTGTATAATGTTTCTAACCCCCCCCCCCCCCCACCAACCCACCCCCCCCCCAAAAAAAAAAAAAAAAAAAAAAAAAATTCAAATATTTTTTTTAAAAAGAAGAAACACGTTTAAAAAGGATAAACCGTTTATTAAATATTCCCTCGCCAAAAAGATTTGGGTATTTATTTGCTTTTGGCATGCTTGGCAGTCGCCTCCTGGGTCTGGATTTCAGTCAGTTTGTGTA
>BTPG01000007.1:19945666-19998166 GCA_036245525.1 Semisulcospira habei | reverse complement strand
TATTCAATAGTTGTATGAAAACCATTAAGCGTCAATAATCTGGAATCGATACAAGTACGGTAATACGGCTGGAAACGTAGTTCCGGTATAAATTATCTCCGGTGAAAACGGTCTTAAAGAAATTTGACCCCAAGAAATTCAAATTTTGTTGCCCGGTTTAATCCCCTTGTCTACGCTGCCACTGTTTACAGTATCGGTTTACAGTACCACTGGCACTGTTTACAGTACCGGTGGCTGTATGCACGTGCGGATTAACCCTTTGGGTGCCGATAGTACATTTTGTCTGAAAAAGCGCTTTCGACACCCAACGGGTTAAAACATACCTTTTCTTTCCCCTTTAACAACAAATTGATTTTTAACCCCTTGTGCATGGAGCCACCGGTACTGCATGCACATGGGGGGAGGGGGGGGGGGGTTAAGAACACACCACTGACATAAGAAACAACTTCATGAATTCTGAGGAAGAATGGCTTGAAAGTACAAAACTTACCTCATAAAACAGCCAAAACTTTTCAGCAAATGGCGGCGTCGCAAAAGATGCTTCAACAAACAGCGAGCTTTACTTGTTGATTCTGCAAACAGTGTGATACGTACTGAGATAAAACTACGTCACTCACTGTGCTGCAGTTTACAACCTCTCGACTGCTTTCCATTCGACCAGTTTTCTGGCCTCTTCCGCGGGTGTCTGCTGGAACCGAAATTCAGGGTATCGGCGGTACCAAGCGAAAGAGGTCAGGCCAGTCTCGTGCCCCGAAATGACCTCACGAGCGGGTCACCTGACCTGAGCGGCGCGCGCGCTTCACTGACCTGGTTTGACCTTTCGGCGCTTCCTCTCCACAGAGCTGTTCGCTCGCGGATAATTTCCTCTTTTCGAGGAGCGGCGGAGATAAAAACGGCAGCTTGACTATGGCAAGAGGCATAGATGCTCATGTGCCCCTGCTTTGCAGGGTAACATGAGCGTCTATGCGTCTTGAAGATGTGCACGGTTTGATTAGAGACTATCTGTGAGACTGTAAGAGTAACACTTCGTATTACGCGCTCACACCGTGTGTGGTAACCGTCTGGCTTTCCAGCGCAGACCGCAGCTTGGCTGCATCAAGCGTAGACCATCACGAAAATACACGTACTGCAGGAGGTCATAGTAACGTCGAACATTCTTCTGTGCCATTTACATCCATGTTTCTCAGTTCAAGGAGATGTGAAGGTGTGAGGTGTACACGATCGTCTGGGAATGCCGCGTGAAGGGGGAAAGAGATCCATAAACAAACTGCATATTCATAACGTAAGCACACCGAAATAGACGCATACACATGCAGGAACACAAGAGCGGTAAACAGGCGAGGGGAAGAGCGAGGAACGTTTAATCTGGTGCTGCGCACGGAAGGGTAGTAAACTAAACTAAACTAAACTAAACTAAACTAAACTAGGCGTAGTAAATTAAACTAAAAGTGAACCAAACCAAACCAAATCAAACCAAACTAAACCAAACCAAACCAAACTACATTAAACGACATTGAACTAAACTAAGCTAGCCGCATAAAATTAGACTAAGCTTAGTTGAACCAAACCAAACCAAACCAAACCAAACCAACCAAATCAAACTAATCAAACCAAAACAAACCAAACTAAACTAAACTAAACTAAACTAAACTAAACTAAACTAAACTAAACTAAACTAAACTAAACAAAACAATACTAAACTAAACTAAACTAAACTAAACCTAAACTTAACCTGTCTGTCTGTCTGTCTGTCTATCTATCTATCTATGTTACGTGGTGGGGTCGTAGTCGTAGTATGATAAACACACCAGACGCACGCACGTAAGGTTCTTTTAAATAAACTTCATTCAGCTGCAACCCGTCACACGTGGCTTAAGAATGTAGGCTACACTGGAGTAACAGTTCTAACAATATTTTAATTCAGCGATGCGATCTCCACACTATGCATTCCCAAATGCACCTACACTGATACAATGTCTTCTCTTCTGCAAATGTCAACACTGGCGACACAAAGTTCCTCACACAACTGCTACACCACCGTTACGCTGCGTCTCTCACAATGTACACCCTATACGGGCCACGTACCTACTATAAACTGTGTGTCCCTACAACTGAAAATGTCTGACAAATGTACACACGTGCTTTCTAGCACAACTTTTATAGTAAAACGACTTTCCTGAAAAGTCTAATGAATTTACACAACGCACCCAATCAGAACGGAACACGTAACTGAAACTCATAAATATTAATAAAAAAAAAAGGAATTTTCTAGAATAACTACAATAGTCTACAAAAATTTGACTGCTCATTTCAGCCCCAAATCCTAGTGTATAATGACGTCACACAACAGTATGGTAGACCGTTCACGACCTTTCATAACACGCAAAGAACGGCCGCTAATTTCACGCTCACAGAAAACAACTATGACTAAAAATAGATCAGCTTTACTACCGTTATTCTCCGTGCGACTTTGATAGAAGCTTCCGGACTAAACTTAGCCTATCATAACAAAACCAATTCTGCTATCTGCGCGAACAAAAGAGAATCTCACTGAAAAGGTACGTGATTCGCAACCATGATAGCTCAAATAAATATCGTATCGTTTCCTACGATTAACACATGTATGCTCTCACAGAACAACACAATCACAATCGTAACAATCTATCTATCTATATCCCGTAGTCTTGCTGACCGTTGGCAGGGCACCACTGTTGACTTCGCAACCAACTCCCTCCATTCCTCTCTGTTTTCTGCCATTCTTAGCGTATCGCCCAGCCTCAGTACTGTCCACTCTGAGATATTGTCCTCCCATCTTTTCCTTTGTCTTCCTCTCCTTCGTCCTCCTTGATCAGTGCCTTGCAGGATTGTTTGGCAAGCCCTGCTGAACGCGTGACATGTCCATAACCACTTCAGTTTGCGTTTTTTCATAATGGCTAATCGGTCTTCATAGGGCCCGATGGCTTGCCTGATTCTGCTTCCCACTTCCTCGTTCGTGATGTGATCTCGGTATGAAATGCCAAGCAGCCTTTGAAAACATCTCATTTCAGTGGCTTGTATCCTCCTTTCAAGGTCTGCTGTGAGGGTCCATGACTCACAGGCATACAAGAACACTGAGATGACTAAGGAGCGCATCAGTCTGATCTTGGAGCAGAGCATGATGTTTCTGTCCTTCCATATGGTCTTCAATCTTGTCAGTGCTGTTGTTGTCTGCACAATCCTGGACAGTATTTTTGGTTTTGATCCCTCATCTGTCACAATGGCTCCTAAGTATTTGAATTTATTAACTGTTTCCAGTTTTTGGCTTTCAATCATGACGTCAGTGCCAATGCCACGGGTGTCATTTGTCATCAGTTTGGTCTTCTCTGCATTGATTTCCATCCCATACGCAATGGCTGTACTGTCCAGCTTTTCCACCTGCTGAGCTAGCTCCTTCTCTGTTCCTGCAAGGCCATCAATGTCGTCCGCAAAGCGCAAGTTCGTGATTGTTCTGCCTCCAATACTGACAGTTCCTTCATGACCTTTCAGAGCGTTTGTCATGATTCTTTCCAGGAAGATGTTGAAAAGAGTAGGTGAGAGCAAGCAGCCTTGTCTGACTCCGACTGTAGTCCTAAACCAGTTTTCTATTTTGCCGTTGAAGCAGACTGCGCTAGTGGCCTTGTTGTAAAGGTTTGCTATGACTTTGATCAGGTTGGCAATGATGTTGTATAGCGTCATGGTGGACCAAAGGGCTGCATGCCACACCCTGTCAAACACTTTCTTAAAATCCACAAAGACATGATAGAGGTCATGCTGGTGCTGGAGGTACCTCTCACATAGAACTCTCAGGTTGAAGATCTGCTCAGTTGTGCTGCGCCCTGGTCTGAAGCCTACCTGTTCCTCAGCTATGATAAGACTGATCGTGCGATAATTTTGGCATTGATGTAAGTTGCCTTTTTTGGGGGAGAGTTATTATAAGTGATTGGGTCCATGGTGTGGGCCAATCCCCTGACTGCCAGATCTTATTGCAGATTGTTAGTAAGGCGCTTATCATGTCCTTAACCTAAGCAAAGCAAAACAAACCCATCCAAACTGAACAAAAACTTAACTAACCCTTTGCCTGTCAGCAGCGCTATTTGTCGAGGTGATTCCTGCAGACAGCCAAACGGCTAAACTAACTTGAAACTAAACTGAATCCAAAGAAAGAGAGGTACACGTATAGAAAGAACACATACAACATAATATATTAAAGTTTCGGTTGAAACTCATGCCAAACAAGAGAAGTCGATCAATGCCTTCTTGTCTGTATGTCCATTAACCCTTTTAGCCCCGGATCCCTCCAGCAGGAGATGGCTTGACCATGATAATTTAAGGGTAGTGCCAGATTAGCTTGGCGCCTGAAGCCGCCAAGCTAATCTGTCACTACCCTTGAATTATCATGGTCAATCCATCTCCTGCAACTGGTACATAGGCAACACCACCAAAATTTGAGAAATGGGACTTTGGGGCTAAAAGGGTTAAAATGGATTAACCCGAAACTTTAATAGATTGTGCTGATATTCTACTTTCTAAGCGTGTTTCGTTCTTCGTCGGGATCTTCTTTGCGTTTTACACGCGTGCCAGTCACCTTTTGCGTCTGCATTGTATAAACTAAACTGTACTGAAATGTACTAAACAAAAGAAAACAAAACAAAGCAAAACTAAACAAAACGAAACGAAACAAAACGAAACGAAACAAAAGTAAGCAAAGCTCAGCTAAAATGAAACGAAATGCAATAAAACCAGATGAAAAGAAACAACACAAAACAAAACGAAAGAAGAAAAGAAAATCAAGACCAATGATTGCCTGCTTCGCTTTGATTCAAGGTGAGATAAACAGTATAAAAACAGCACAAGTAAGAGAGAGAACTGGAGAATCAGTGACCAAAGATCATAGTGCTTCCAATCACTTACTTCGTAAAATATTTCCGCTTATGTTTCTGTGCTTGGTCAATTATATCTACGAACTTTGATGAGTTTAACCCTTTGGCTGTCGGTAGCGGTTTTTGTCGCGATGATTCCTGCAGGAATCATCGCGACAGAAATCACTACCGACGCTACAGCCAAAGGGTTCACAAACTTGTTATCTTACCGCCTTCGAACGTTTATAAAAAAAAAGTTATATTTGATTTCATTTGACTTCCGTACTTTGGAAGAGCAATTTCAGTTTAAATCAGTTGGGTTTTCTTTTGGGGCATGTGGCGCAAAACATCTCCATAGATTATACTAATTTAATTTGTGAGACGGAGATGTAGGCTACAGCTGCGCGTCAGTCAATTTGTCGAGTTTCATACATCGAACGCCCATGAAGCTTTTCATTTCAAAGAGCTGTTACACAGATGTACAACAACCATTAAGACGCACTCTAAACCATGAACCCGTACACAGACTGCATTGACTCATAAGAATCTAGGTCTCTTGCAGGTAAATAGATCAAAGGTACAATTCAGACTCTGTCGCAAAACTTCTGTGATTTCTCTTCTGCATGCTAGACATCAGTGTTATGTGAACGTTTGATGATCTCCACTGGAGGAACATAGAAACAAAAAATAGCAAGAGGAATAGCTCCTCGTGAGCCCCCGCATGCTTGCGGGGTCTCATGAGGATCTATGTTTCTTGCAGTGCTGGCGGAGTAAACTGGTGCAATGATTTTTCTTTGACAGCGCTCCTGTGTGTTCATTTCACATCGCAAGATAGCGTGCTATTTGAGTTGTTTCCAATCTCTGGCGCAAACGAAACGGTTCCTTCAGCTTTGCATTGTTTTTGTAAGCAGATTAGCCGTTTGTTGCGAGATTTGCTAGGTAGAAGGGAGAGAGAGAGAGAGAGAGAGAGAGAGAGAGAGAGAGAGAGAGAGAGAGAGAGAGAGAGAGAGAGAGAGAGAGAGAGAGAGAGAGAGAGAGAGAGAGAGAGAGAGAGAGAGACAGACAGACAGACAGACAGACAGACAGAGACAGAGACAGAGACAGAGAGAGAGAGACAGACAGACAGACAGACAGACAGACACAGACACAAAGAGCCAGACAGAGAGACAGAGGCAAAGAGAGATGATGATAATGATGATGATGATGATGAACACACTTTATTACACAAGGATATAGATTTAGATTTATAAAAACACGTATAATCTGTCAACGCATTGAACAGACACATACAAGGGAAGTAAAGTTAGCCGGATGAATACACTTATATCAAAATAACACACACACACACACACACACACACACACACACACACACACACACACACACACACATACACACACACATACACACATACACACACACATACACACACACACACAGACACACACACACACACACACACGCATGCACGCATGCACGCACGTACGTACACACAAACACAGAGAGAGAGAGAGAGAGAGAGAGAGAGAGAGAGAGAGAGAGAGAGAGAGAGAGAGAGAGAGAGAGAGAGAGACAATGACAATGACAATGATAATGACAATGATTCTTTATTTTACAACGGTAAAAGTTTTGGTGAAACCATTTTTCGAACTTGCCGTTGCTAATCTACTTTACATATAATGCACAAATCACAAAATACTATCATTAAATTGGGAAAAACTAAATATATAACTAATAAAGTTTTTTAAAAAAAGAAATCAGAGAGAGAGAGAGAGAGAGAGAGAGAGAGAGAGAGAGAGAGAGAGAGGTGGGTGGGTTTGGGAGTGGGTGGGTGTAGGGTACAGAGTTGCAGTTGGGTGGTCTTCACATTGTATCGCCACTGAACGAGTTAAAACCCGAACTAACCAACAGGGATGGACTCCTTAAGGCCGCCCATTCCTGCTTCTGTCACATGGACGATGTAATGAACCTGCCAGAGCTAGATCGACGACGACAATAAAATAGCTACGAATTGTCTTGGTATTAGCAGAATTTTGCACATAAGTCTGCACCAAGCATAAGTTTTAATCCGTACGAACAAGACGAAGTAAAAATAAAGTAAAATAAAAATAAAAATAGGGATAAGGCGCTTTGGCAACATCGCATTCAATGTTATTTCTGATGGTTTATGTTTCAATACAGAAAAAAAAAAGTCTCTTCTTTCGGTCCTTCATTGAAAGCAGCATGATTCCCTTTCGTAACACAGACGAAAATTAGGCCAGGACACAGCATAAATCATCATAAGCACTCGCATGTGTGCGGGAGCTTATAAGCATCTATACACCTTGCGGACGTGCGTTGCACTGACGCTGCATGAAACAACGATGCACGATATAATTTCGGAACACGGGAAGTGACTTAGGCCAACAAGGGACATGGGTCCTCATAAACCCTCGCATGCATGCGGGGGCCTATGATGATCTATGTCTCTTGCAGAGAAGCAAAGGCAGAATGATAATGAAAACGCAACGAAAGCTGGACATATCTCCCGTGCGCCTCGTCTTGCAGAAACCTCGGGTACGGATCGATCTGAACCGCCGAGGTCATCACGACATTGGGGAACTTGGGAGACATGATCGTCTGCTGGTCTGTACTTCTCGACCTTCGGGCTGCAAACCGCAATGTTCAGAATCTCAGACCATCAACGCGTATAGAGTTCGAAGAAGGCAATAGCCCCTTTATCGCAAGTTTAGTTTTCTTCTTGAAGTCTGTTGATTTAACGCCGGAGATTCCGGCCGTCCAATGAACTATGATACACAGTACGGGTCAGCAAGAGGATCTATGCCTCCTGCAGTTGGGTGGAGTTTCTATTTTGTTCGGCTGTGGAGGAGTAAAAGATTAAAAAAAAAAAATATCATGCGCAGATGAATGTATACGAATGACCTAGTTTCACCGCGATGACTCGTTATAAGAAAGAATTAATAGCACAAATCCCAATACGCATAAAGGACATCGGGCCGATGTCAGCCGCCGTTGGCCCGCGCACGGCCGTGCGCGGGTCAACGGCGGTTGACGTCGACGCGATGACCTTTTGCGCATTGGGATCCTTCTACAAAACTTGGGTGATAGAATAAGAGATCCAAACATAGGTGACTACTGGTAATCTGTACGACCAATAACGTCAAGAACCTTGTGACCGACAGTTATTAAACAAGGACATTGGTTTAACCCATTTGACTGCAATTAACGATGTTGTTTGGAAGAACAGATGCGTAGTTATGCAAAGGGTTAATCCTCGCCGTACTTACTCCACATCCCACCACAAGCGGCAGAAATCATTTGGTTTTCAGGTCGACCGAAATCTTGCACTTTAAGACTTAACAACGTATCAGACCTGACTAGCTTGTGATCTCCATTCCTTGCGATTAGAAAAATGTTGCATGCTTTGCTCAGCCGTGAGAGGGCCTTAGTTGTCTGCTCGGTGTTAAACTAACTAACTAACTAACTAACTAACTAACTAACTAACTAACTAACTAACTAACTAACTAACTAACTAACTAACTAACTAACTTACTACCTAGCGTGCACGCACGCACGCAAGCACTCACTCACTCACTCACTCACTCACTCACTCACTCACTCACTCACTCACCAGTGAGCTAGCGCACACATGCACGTACGAACGAACGAACGAACAAACAAGCTGCCTGACTGCCTGACTGACTAACTAATTAATTCACTGTATGTTTACTTTGGTTATCCGATGGTACTGTTTCAGCTTTTTCTGTTTATTTCTGAAAGCATTTATGTTCGTGTGTGTGCGTGTTACGTTGAAAACAACGGCACTGACATCGAACACTAACAGTCTGTAACCCCTTGACTCCTGCTGACGATACCGTCCGTGACTACGCGTCTTTTCCGCCGAACGGTATCGTCAGTAGCAGTCAAAGGGTCAAGCACCCCACCCTAGTGACTACCCCTCTCCCTCCTTCCCTCTCCCCGCAGCACCCATCTATTCCCATTTTTGGACACAATTCTTCCTATTCCTGCTTTGCTCTTTTCTTGCCGTCCCCCCCCCCCTCCCCCCCAGACAGTGTTATTGCTCTTCTTGTGGTCTTTAATTCTTCCGCTGAGAGTGTTTTTCTTTCTGTGTTTTCTTTCTTTCGCTTGTCTCAGGCTCCTACTTTCCCTTTTAAAATGATTCCCTGAGCAGCTTTTCATTGCCGGCCCGTCTTAATAAAGGCGTATTTAAGTGTTCATGCCGAAACTCTTCACCTTGCAAGAGGCATAGATCCTCATGAACCCCTGCCTTCGGCAGGGGTTCATGAGGATTTATGCCTCTTGCTTGTAAAAAAAAAAGAAGAAAAAAATCAATGCTTTTGGATCTGTTTTTTTCAAATGAGTGACTTTGAAGTCTCTTATAAATTAACTGTCTTTAAGTCTGATGTAGGAGCTGACTTTGTGTGAATAAGATATAGAGTCACATGAGCCTCTGCAGTTTGTAGGGAATCATGAGGATCTACGCCTCTCGCTTTACCCCCCCCCCCCCCCTTATTAAAAAAAACAAAAACAAAAAAACAAAAAACCAACGACAAGCAAACAAACACAAAAGCAAACAACAACAACAAACCAAAAAAGTGAAAAAAAAAAAAACAAAAAAAACCCAACAACAAAAACAACAACAAAACAAAAAACAAGCAATCAAGCAAGCAAACAAACAAACAAACAAACAAACAAACAAACAAACAAACTACCACCTTTTCATCTGTTTCCCAAACTACACATGCCTACAAAGACAAAACAACAAAATCGATCTTTATAAGAATCTGTCTCTTGAAAGTACTAGAGAGACAATTAATTCCTACCTCTGCGTCCTTTGTATCTGCCCTTTGTCATTTCAGTGGTATTTGCATCTGTTTTTCATTGAGGGAGGAGATTAAAGGTGTGTCTGTGTACGGCTATAAAAGAGTATTTACCGTCGGTCTCCGTGAGACACTAGCGGTGACTAAGTCGGGAATCGATAAGCGATGGACACAGGAGACTGACGCATCTCTCTCTCTGTCCTAAGTTATTAACTCATTCGAGACGTGCCGCCTCCGGATACGCGGCTTACGCCGCGTATCCGGAGGCGGCACGTCTCGAATGAGTTAATTGCGAACAAGAGTCAACGTAACAAAAGTATCAAGCATTTATCTTGCTCCCTCTCTCTTTTAAATGCCGTCCGAAAGTGTTACGAAAGTCAACACAATAAAAGCATCAATTGCATTGCATTCGATGCTTTTGTTATGTTGACTTTTGTAGTAGATTTAGGACAGCATTAAGAAACATACGTGGTCTAAGGCTGTTATACCCACTCCCCCCTTTCCTCCACCCCACCACCCCCGACACACACACACACACACACACACACACACACACACACACACACACACACACACACACACACACACACACACACACGCGCGCGCGCGCGCACACACACACACGCACACACACACACACACACACACACATACACACACACACACACACACACACACACACACACACACACACACACACACACACACACACACACATACACACACCTCTTTCTTGTTGTTTTTTTTTAAAAAAAATTTTCAATGTAAATATTTTAGATATGTGTGTGGTTTTGGTAGTGCTAATGATGGTAGTGATGATAATAAAAATTGTTATTCTTATATTGCTATTCGTAGTTTTATTCTTATTATTTTAATATTAATATTAACATTTTTGTTTCCTATTAACAACAAATTACGTTATGGTATATTTTTTTGTGATTTACATGTGTGCCCTTTTTACGGATTAGATGTAGCAACGGCAAGTTTGAAAACTGATCCTGTAATCAATAACATTTACCGTTGGAAAGTAATTGAAGTTCACTGTCATTGGCATTGTCATAGTCTCTCTCTTTCATGCTGCCAGCAACTATTTTAAACTATTAATAACAAAAGTCAATATAAAGAAATCCAATACCTCTCTTACTCTTTTTCTGTTACACAGTTACACATGACTTTTGTAGTAGTTTATGACAGTATTAACTCATTCAGCCCCGACACACCAAAGCAAGACGTGAATCGAGCATGATAATAGCTACTACACCCTTGAACTATCACGCTCGATCTGTCTCTAGAATTGTAATATAGTTCTTCAGAGGGCAACTTCAAAATTTGGGGATTTTGGTCCTGGGGCAGAATGTGTTGAGAAACGTATATGTGCCTAGTGCTCCTACACTGATGCCCCGTCCATCCTCTCCCCCCTCTACCTCTGTCTCTCCTTCTGTCTGTCTCTCCCTCCTCTTTTTTTTTTTTTTTCGACAGCCAGCGGGAGAGAATGACTGCCACAGACTTAATTTCGTCACTTGTTGTTTTTCAAAACTTTTTGTTACCATTTTTAGTGTTGTATTTAAAATATTTTTAATGACGGAGATGAAGAAAAGTCTGCGTGCCTACTGTCTCCAAAATAAAGGATTCAGTTCAGTTCAGTTCAGTTTAGTTCCGTTTTATGCCATTCAGTTCAGTTCAGTTCAGTTCAGTTCAGCCCCGTTCAGTTCAGTTCCATTCAGTTCAGTTCAGTTCAGCTCAGTTCAGTTCATTCAGTTCTGTTTAGTTCCGTTCAGTTCCGTTCGGTTCAAGCCAGTGCAGTTCATTTCAGTTCATGTATCTCTCCTTCTCTCATAATATACTTGCTTGTGATTTTGGAGCTTACATCTATTACTGGTCGTCCCGTTGTCTAAATCTATTTTTAAGGGTGGAACACATTCATCAAACAAGATTTTCATGAGCATTCAAAGTTCAGCTTTGAAATCTTTTAGGTTGTTTCACATTCCTCGAATCGACAAGGTATAACGAAATTCAAATATAAAATCGATGTTTTATTTTTTTTTTTTTTTATGTGTATATAAAGTCCTGCCCACAATTTTTCTATGTCGATTATTTCGCTTATAACAAACTTTAGATCTAAAGACATTTTTATTCAGACCCCTAGGCAGTTTGTTATATCCGAAGTTTACTACAGTCTTCTTCACTCGTAACAAGGTCGTATATGAAACAAGTCTGATATAACAACGCGTTTTCAGAGGTCCTGACAGAACCCGTTCTATGTAAATGACTTTACTTATGACAAAATTTGCATATAACAAGAAACGATGGGTCCCATGGCGATTTGTTATATCCTGAGTTTACTACATCTTAACTCATTCGAGACGTGCCGCCTCCGGATACGCGGCTTATGCCGCGTATCCGGAGGCGGCACGTCTCGAATGAGTTAATCAGTGTACCCGACTGCTAACAGGGGCTCCCGTAGATCTGTGCCACTTTCAGATGGCTGGCGTAGGTCCCGATAGTGCGTAATAAACCTTCGGGCTCTTGACCGGAACAATCATAATGCAATAAATCGATTGCAATAATTCTCTCCCGCTGGCTGACAATTGAATCAAGCTTGCAAACGATAATCGAGCAGACATCGGCCGCGGGCCAACTGCGGCCGACATCGGCCAGTGGACCTCGTGCTCATTGAGTCCTCATCGGAAGAAGGGCGAGGCGCTCCAGCTCTGCTTCCGGTAAGTCAGGACATAACGTGTTGTCTCGATTTGAAGTTGATACGCGTGATTTCATTGGTCTGGTGCCCTGTCACAATATGTGACGCACGATTTGAGTGGTCTGGCCGGCAACATGAGACAATATGGCAGTTTTAAAACTGTGCGTCAACATATATTGACAATCACATTCAGACACATCTGATTCTCGAACACATTTTAGGCTATAAATTAACTTCTGACCATAGTTTAGGCAAGCGATGAGAGATATACAGTATGTGTACCTCTAACATGGGTGTAAATGGCTGTATAGCAGCTGTTGGAGATAGATCTGCCATGACTGATAGTTCAAGGGTAGTGGCAGAATAGCTTACCTTTCCGGGCACCAAGCTAATCTGGCACAACCCTTGAACAATCATAACCGATCTGAAACAGCAGTAGCAACAATAGCCTGTCTATCTATTTGTCTATCTGTCTATCTATCTGTCTAGGTTTGTCTGTCTGTCTGTCTATCTATCTATCTATCTATCTATCTATCTATCTATCTATCTATCTATCTATCTATCTATCTATCTATCTATCTATCTATCTATCTATCTATTACCTGTTACTATATAGTGTGGAATTAACTCATGGAATGATATGCACGATTACAAATGCGTTTCCTACTGCTCTGTGAAGGAGAAAGACTACGTGACAATCGGCAGTCACTTGAGTAATGGTTCCACATTTGGCCTTGACTTCCCCTGTCCACGTCCCCATGAAAGGGAGGCCATACATACAAGGGGAGGTCAGTATGTGATTAAGCGACCAGACGTTTGTCTAGCGACGGTCTCTTTCAAGGCAGTCAATCAGAGCAGAGTATTGAGTGTGAGGGTAATGTGTGACAGCATTGTGTAGGAGGCTGGCCTCCGGAGAGTCACATGTTGTCTCTTTCACGGGAGTCTGTTACAAGTGTCTGGAGCGTGGTGGTATAAAAAATGAAATCGTTGTATAGGAGGCCAGCTGCGAGATTCTATGGCCTGTCTCGGGTGTACGTGCTCGTGTGGTTGTACTCCCGATAATGTCGTCCATTTGAAGAACTTGTAGAGTTAAGTGAGCCCAAACCCTGCCAGGCAGCTGCAGGGACACACACGAATCTAGACCTCCTGCGTATGATAGGACCTGGAATTGTGATTGCTGACGAGCAAAAGAAATGCGACATCATTTGAATCATCGGAAACACTTCAGTGACTCTGAGTCCGAAATAGCTCAGGCGGTTAAGCGTCGGAGCAGGAGAGCGAAGGGAATCGCCGGGTCGTAGGTTGGAGTCTCCGTCCCGGCCCCGATAGCTGGACTCGCAATTCAAGGAAAAAAGACGGCTTGTTCCATAGCATGTCCGTTGAAAGGTCCTGGTACACCAAAGTGACACAGTTGCAGTGCGCCTGAATAGATCAGTGTTCAGGTCGTACTCCATAGGTAATAGATTTCCCTGTCCCCCATAACCCGCCCGTCAGGGCCCTCCATTATCACTTCGGTGCCGTGGACGTTAAACCCCGAAATAAACAACAACGTCAGTGACTCAAATGATGTCGCATTTCTTTTGCTCGTCAGTATATGTATTTTGTCAGCTTCAGCGTCTGTCTGGATGGAACGTTTCTGGCTTCTCGTGTCAAACTGTACAGTAAACAAAATTCCTCAGGCTTGGTTACTTTTGGTCACTGAGAGATTTATGTGTATATTTAGAAACGCAATAGGATGGAATCTCTTTCATGTTGCGCTCCAGCAAATAGTCAATAGCACCATGGGCGTGAAGGAAGGTAAACCGAATTGATTTTAATACAAAGACACAACTGTACGGACCATTCATTCATTTATTAATTCATTTATTAATTCATTTGTTCCTTAATTCGTTTGTTTCTTAATGTATCCATTTATGTTCATAATATACGCCCATGCACATGTACTAAGTACTTGAACAACCAAACAAACAACCAACCAACCAACCAAACAACCAACCAAGGCAAACAAACTACCAGACAAACTCCCAAACTCCCAAACACCCTACCACCCAACCAACCAACCAACCGACCGAACCAAACAAACGCACGCTCCAGAACCATACCAGCAGGTCATTACACGCTATGGCGGTAGAGAAAAATGGCGGCGGAAACCCATTACAGTTCCGCAGTAAATCTTCAGCGCGGGTCTATCCCGGGATTGTCGGGAAAAGCACTCGGCTAATGGACAATACGACCGCCACCAGTCGCTTAAAATGTCCCCTGCGATTATGCCCCAGTGTCACAGCGATAAACTTTAAATCTAGGGGCGGAGACAGGGGAATTGAATGCTGATGGAAGGGGAATAACTGTTGCAGGAGTAGGAAGGGGGGATAACTGTTGCAGAGATAAACTTTAACCCCGGTGTACAAGCAGCCGCTTGTACTGCTGTGACCAATACCGGTGGCCGCATGCAGATATGGGTTAACCCGTTTAGTTCAGAGAAATTTTTAACATCACCCAACTGCAAGAGGTATAGATCCTCATGAGCCCCGCATATGCGGAGGCTCATGAGGATCTGTGTCTCTTGCTGATACCACTTTGAATCCATGTTACTGGGACAGCTGGAGTTGCTTGTGTGTTGAGTTAACGAAGATTGCAGAGACACTGTCTGCGTCAACTGTCACTGAACGAGTCAACGATAGGCTCGAGACAGGAGAACTGGCACACTGGTTTTCTCCCTCGATTCGCTACCGCTATTCAGCGGTAGCGAATCGAACGAGACAACCAGTGTGGGGAATTGAATGCTGATGGAAGAGGGACATCACTTGCAAGAAATGAAAAGGGAATACACTATGGCGGTATGTACGTCAAAACGAAAGCAAGATTGGACCACGTGACCTATGAGCCCGCGAGTCCAAAGCTCAGACAAGCTATCTTTCCCTATTAGGAAAACACGCGATCAAACAAAACGAACTAGAATGAGGTGACTGCTAGTTCATACACTCCAGGATAACGTAGGGAGTATTTAGGAAATAGTACACTTAAACCCTTCCCTGACACTGTACGTACATTTTCGTTCCTGAAATCTTTGTTCATTAAACTACCCAAAGCTAAAACCGTCCAAGAAACGTGGATACAAACTGGTCTCAGCAAGAGGCATAGATCCTCATGAGCCCCGCAGTCGCGGGGGCTCATGAGGATCTATGCCTCTTGCAGTTGGATACTGTTCACTTTTTATCGGCAGTAAAGGGGGAAAAAGAGAACTCTTCGTCATAGATCAATGATCATAGATCTAGTAGGAAACCGCACTAGGAAAGGAGATAACAAAGCAATGCCCATATTTATAGTCAATCTAGAAGGTAGGAAAAAGGACTAGTAAGGGAGAGAACTGTGTATCATATACCAATGATCATAGAACTAGTTAATCTGATAGGTAGAAAAAGCACTAGTAAGGGAGACGACTGTGCATTATGGACCAATGATTATCAATCTAGTTAATCTGATAGGTAGGAAAAACACTAGTAGGAGAGAAAACTGTGCATTGCAGACCAATGATCATAGATCTAGTTAATCTAGTAGGTAGGAAAAAATTGGTAGTGAGGGAGAGCCCTATGCATCACAGAACAATGATCATAGATCTAGTTAATCTGATAGGCAGAAATAAAACACTAGTAATGGAACGAAATACGCATCATAGACCAATGATCATAGATCTAGTTAATATGATGGGCAGGAACAAGCACCAGTAAGGAGAGAGCTATGCATCATGGACTAATGATCCTAGATCTAGTTAATCTGATAGGCAGACAAACGCACTAGTAAAGGCGACATCCGTGCATCATGGGGCAATGATCATACATGTATGCTGGTTAATTTGATAGGTAGGAAAACGCACCAGTAAGGGACAGAACCATGCATCATAGATCAATGATCTATTTAACTAGATCTGTGACCATAGGTCTATGATGCGAAAGTCTGTCCATTAGCCCTTTAAGCCCTGATACGCTCCAACATGAGGTTCATTTGACCATGATAGTTCAAGGGTGGTGGCAGGACCCTTGAACATGGGCGCCAAGCTATCCTGGCACAAACCTTGTACTATCACGGTCAGTCTAACGCCGGAACTGTAACGTAGCCTTCATAGGACAACGCACGCCAAGCTATCCTGGCACAAACCTGGTACTATCACGGTCAGTCTAACGCCGGAACTGTAACGTAGCCTTCATAGAACAACGCACGCCAAGCTGTCCTGGCACAAACCTGGTACTATCACGGTCAGTCTAACGCCGGAACTGTAACGTAGCCTTCATAGGACAACGCACGCCAAGCTGTCCTGGCACAAACCTTGTACTATCACGGTCAGTCTAACGCCGGAACTGTAACGTAGCCTTCATAGAACAACGCACGCCAAGCTGTCCTGGCACAAACCTGGTACTATCACGGTCAGTCTAACGCCGGAACTGTAACGTAGCCTTCATAGAACAACGCACTAATTTTAAGAAAATCAACCTCAGGATGTAATAAGTTAATACTGCTTCAACCATGTCTATGTCCTAGCTTATCCTGATCACACAAAACAAGAAAAAGAGGGGCATTAGTCCAAAAGACTATTCGATAAAAAATAAAAATTAAATCGAATAAGTCGGACCCAAAAATCACGCGAAAAGAAAAGAAAAATGGAAGTAGTACAAAAGATCAGACAGAAAAAAAGAGAGAAATACTAAAAAATTAATGATGAAAAAAGAAATCCGAGAACTCTTCTCGTCTTTACGGCCGTAACGACTCAAGCACCATTTCCACGACCCTGAATCTCCGCGAATTGACCGTCGTCGGAGAAAACCCATTTTCTTTCCGAACGCCCACCATCTGCAAGAGGCACACATTCTCATGAGCCCCTGCAGCATACAGGGGCTCATGAGGATGTATGCCTCTTGCGGCAAGGGTCTTCCAAATTTATATCTGCTCTTCACGGACGAAGGAGATCTGGAATGTTCAACGTCAGACGCAGACCCCTGTAAAATGGTGGCAGAAGTCCAGATTTACTGGTGTCGTTCACTCTTGTTACAAGACGCTTTCTATCTGCAAGAGGCAATAGAGTTTCATGAGCCCTCACAGGTGCGGGGGCTCAAGAAAATCTACGCCTCTTGTCGGCTTATTTACGTCTATGTACATTATTTGGAATGCATTGCTGGGAGTTGAATTAAAACTGTCTTGTTCACCTTTGCAACCAAATATCATCGATCTGCCAAGAGAAATAGTTTCACGAACCAACGCAGATGCAGGAGCTGGTGATAGTCTATGCTTCTAGATGGCCGCATGTGTATGCGTTTCCTTCATTCCGGAATGGTCAACGCAGGGCTTCATCAAAAACTGTGTCTGGAAACGTGAAACTTTTCAGCCACCTCTCCTATTGTCTTGTACTGCTCAAACGCCTCGAAAATGGATTAACGAAGCTCCCCACCGCTAAGGATTTTGTAGAGCTAGAGAGCAGAGGACTACTGCTGTCCGCCTGTCCTATGTAAATCTGTGCGTTTTGTAAGAGGACACCTTTAGCCTCTTTCACTGCTAGCGCCCAGAAACGACGTTGCTGAAACTGTCCAAGAGTTCGGTGCCGGATAACCTCGTCTGTGGCATACACAAAAGATAAGTCACCAGCAAGAGGCATAGATCCTCATGAGCCCCCGCATTCGCGGGGGCTCATGAGGATCTGTGCCTCTTGAATTTTGATCTGTGCCTCTTGAATTTTGGGTGGTTTACCTCATGCTCAAGGCAGTTAAGGCGTTAAACTGTGTGTGTTTCAGGACACGGGAAGCCGAAGACATTTTTGTTTTGCCTCACGCCATAACGGGAAGGAACCCTGACACCAGACCAAGTTTCAGCATCGATCTCCAAGACTAATTCTGTCTGGTCCAGAGGCTGGATGGGTGTGGTGGGTGCGGACACTGGTCGTGAGGAGGAGGAGGGTTGGGGTGGGCACGGACGGGGTGGGGTGGGGTGGGGGCAGGGTAGTGGGGGTTGGGTGGGTGGGGGTTAGGGAGGGGCCGAGGGGTGGGGAATATAGATCCAGAGGCAGACGTAAAGATTGGCAGCAATTTAGCTAGGACGTGCAGTTCATGTATTGGGTACCCCCCTTTTCCGAGAGATCGATAAGTCGATGGCATAGTTTTAAGAGTGACGGTGAAAATCTAGTGTATAATTTGTTGTTTAGAAGGGGCAGACGGTCAGACAGCCGCCAGAAAGACAGACAGAGGTACAGAGAGACAGACAGACAGATAGACAGAAAGAGACAGGCGGAGAGACTGATAAGCATGCTAGCAGGCAGGCAAGACCGACAGACCAACAGACAGACAAACAAACAGGTAGACAAACAGACATCCAAGACAGAGAGGCAGACAGACAAGCAGACAGAGAGACAGACAAGACAGGCAGACAGACAGACAGGCAGGCAGACATAGAAGAAAGAGAGGCAGACCGTCGAGCAGACAGACAGACAGACGGACAGACAGACAAGCGGACAGGCAGACAGATACATAGGCAGGCAGGAAGGCAGGCAAGCAAGCAGGGAGACATGCAAACAGGCATGCACACAAGACAGACGGACGGACGGACGGACGGAAATACATACAGACAGACAGACTGTCTTTCAAACCATAGCAATCAAAGTCAATGCAAATTATCCCTACCATGCGAGAAACGTGACTAAAATGGGGGAACCATCGGAGGCTTATGAGGTTTTTTCCCCACTAGCAAAACGCCTTCGGGCCCCACGACGGCCGCAGTGGTGCGCGGGTCTACTGCGGCCCTCTTGGGCCCGAGGACCATTTGCTTAGTGGATCGCCTTTTGTAAAGTAATGTTCGCACTGTCTCGTCAGTGAGAGGGTGAAAATCATCTGTCTGGCGCCAGATCTTTTAAAACCCCATTTCCACCACCTTCTTTTGGTCTGCTCAATACGTCGGCAAGGATTACATATTTCGGGCAAGACCATTCCGAAAGATCTTCGCAGCGTCCAAATCCCGCTGAATAAAACACCCATAGTCCTCCATCCACCGAGAGAATCTGGTTTGTAAATGCTGAAAACAAGAAGCATAGGTCCTAATGTGTCCCTGCATGTTGCTTGGACTTATGAGGATCTATACTTCATGCAGATGGGGGTGTTCGTTAAGAAAAGAAAATTCCCTGACTTTTTTTTAATATTATGGCTCGCAGACAGGGACAAGAACATGGAGAGCTTTTGTGGCACCAAGAAAAGCTTTCAAACGTCGATAAAACTTGACTAGACTGACACCTACAACGTCGTCTGAGGAACTCCCATTTAAAAAGGGACCTGTAAGAAACATATATCTTCATGAGCCCCCGCAACCTTGCGGGGGCTCATGAAGATCTGTGCCTCTTGCAGCTTAAGACCGTGAAAACGAGAACGAGAAGAGAGAATTTCAGCGTATTAACACCCCAATTACCGACATAAATAAATTGGGACAGGACGGGCAAGAGGCAAAAGATCTTCATGAGCCCTTGCGATCTGCGGGGGCTCATGAATATCTATGCTCTTGCAGATCAATCTCTTTCGCTGTGGGAGGCGAGACGAAAAATTGTCCTGGCTTTTTGGGTGTGTAATTTCACAAGACTTGGAGTCTGGTCTCCGGAGACGCCGCGTGTTTCTGAACACGATCGCCACGCTATATGCGCCAGATAGATATTCATGAGCTCCCATCAGTCAGATTGCTGTGCCACTCATGAGGATCTGTGCCTCTTGCTGACCTCCTCCCCCCCAACTTCTCCCACTCGCTCCCCCACAAAAGATTACATTGTCTTTTCCTTGCAAGGAGGAAGGGAAGATGGCGTTAGGCTGGAAGCGTCATTTTCCGTTCGATCTTCCAAGTTCAGTCTGGGGTTCTGCATTCGTCTGAAAACGACGTGAGAAGTGTAATAAGAAATTGTGACTGACGCGTCTGCGACTAACCAAACTAAATCGTGTTGGTTTCGTGACTGTTACGTTATACATTACGGTCCCTAGACCCAATGCTGGCGTATGGTTTAAAAAAAAAAACATATGCGTTTAGCGGCGCGCACAGTGAAGATTTATTTTTTAGCAACGTATTGGTAGCTTTCAAATTTCCCGGTGATAACGCTTTCAATGGCGAAAATAGAAAAAGGCAGAATCCAACTGCAAGAGGCATAGATCCTCATGAGCCCCCGCAGTTGCGGGGGGCTCATGAGGATCTATGCCTCTTGCTGAAACCACTTTGCATCCATTTTCTCTTTTTAGAGTGTCATTAAATTTTCACAAGACTCGGAGTCTGGTCTGTGGAGACGAGAGTTTTCTCACGGCTGGGCCTCGTTGCCATTTCACAAATACATTGTACAATCTGCGTCCACTGACAGTAACGGAGTGAAAATAGGCAACCACATTTACTTCTGTGTATCTCATGCAACTTTTTCTTGGCGGGAGTTGGGGGGAGAGGGGGGAGTGGGGGGGGGGGGTAAGGGGGGCAAAGAGGAGGGGGGTTAGAGAATTTGAGGGGAGGGGGGGGGGGGGAGGCTGTCTAGCAGGGTACGCAAAAAAAGTGTGGCCTGATATTGTGATTGGCGCGTCGGAGACAAGGCAAAGTATAGACGGCGGAGTTTTAAGTGATGCTGTCTGTGTGTAGTCAGTCTGGTCAGACTTGGGGTAAATTGGAAACTTTGCACTTTGACTTATATACAGGGCTGGGCTGTTCAGTGAGAAAGGACTGCGAACGAATGGAAGGGGGTGGAGGAGCCAGGGAAAAGGTTGGGGTGGGGTGGGGGAAAGGGTGTCCAGGTGCAGATCTGGGGATGGGGGTCCAGGGCTTCCGGCTTCCCCCGTCCACTCCCCCCCCCCCCACCTCCCCCTACTCACAAAATATTTTAAAATGCTATAACAAAGTCAGTTTTTGAAGAGCTGAAAGCCGTATGGTGCAATATCACAGACCAGGACACAATTCCCTCCCCCCTCTCTACACCCCCGCCCCGTCACCCTCGCCCTTCCGCCCCCCCTCCCCCTCCCCCCGCCTTTTTCCTCCCGCCCCCCCCCCCCGCCGCCTTTCTCCTCCCGCCCCCCTCCCCCCTCCCCCCGCCTTTCTCCTCCCGCCCCCCCCCGCCGCCTTTCTCCTCCCGCCCCCCCCCCGCCGCCTTTCTCCTCCCGCCCCCCCCCGCCGCCTTTCTCCTCCCGCCCCCCCCCGCCGCCTTTCTCCTTCCGCCCCCCTCCCCCCGCCTTTCTCCTCCCGCCGCCCCCCGCCGCCTTTCTCCTCCCGCCCCCGCCCCCTCCCCCCGCCTTTCTCCTCCCGCCCCCCCCCCCCCGCCGCCTTTCTCCTCCCGCCCCCCCCCCCGCCGCCTTACTCCTCCCGCCCCCCCCCCCGCCGCCTTTCTCCTCCCGCCCCCCCCCCCTGCCGCCTTTCTCCTCCCTGCCCCCCCGCCACCCCTCCTTAGGCAGACAGAAAGTCACAAAGTATGCTAGTCACATCACATCCTTAAAACTCGTATGAATTATGCATTAATGGGTTGTCTGCGAGTCTCACGATTTGCTATTGTGATGAGTTGAGAGAAAAGAATATCTAGGGAATTGGGCACATGGGTCCCTGTAGAGGCTGTAACAACATAGGTCAGTGCAGGGCTTCTTACAGGGCAGCCAGCGTCCCATTGTGCGGGAGGAATAATCACCCAATGCGCAAAAGGCCATCGGGCCGACGCCGCCCGCGTTGGCCCGCGCACGGTGGTGCGCGGGTCAACGGGGGCTGACGTTGGCCCGATGGTCTTTTGCGCATTGGGTAAGGTCAAGCATTTAAGTTCAAGGGTGGTGCCAGAACAGCTTGGCGCATCAGGCGCCAAGCTATTCTGGCACCACCCTTGAACTAAAATGTTTGACCCATCTCCAAATGTGTAACGTAACCTTCATAGGACAGTAAGTTTTTTTTTAGTTTGTTTGTTTGTTTGTTTGTTTTTAAATTTTTAAATCAGCTTCAGCTTTCGTTAACTCTTTGGCTGTCGGTAGTGGCTCCTGTAGAAATCATCGCTACAACAACCACTACCGACAGCCAAAGGGTTAACATGTAGGGCATCGTAAATGCAAGGCTCAGACGCACTAAAGATTACTGGGGATGCGCGCAGCTCACTGTCCTGTTTTGCGAACCCAAAAAAGTTTTTTAAAAAAGAGAGAAAAAAGTTAGAAAGGCGATTAGCGTAAAATAGAAGAGAGACACGCGCTTTAAAGATTAACACACTGTATCTGAAGTTGAAATTCTTATTAGTTTCCTAAGATTACATTTAAGTTTAAAAGCCTCAAAGACCAGGAATGCTGACAGAATACTAGGAGCAACTATGAACTATACTCATCACAAAAAGACCAGGAACGCTTGCGAAAATGTGCATTACAGAGAGCCTGCACACGCAATGCTGTTCTGTGAGATAAGGATTGGTTATTAAAGATTAAAATAGCAATCCAGACCAAAAGGTGACTGCCAAGCGTGTAAAATGCAGAGAAGAACCCAACGGAGAAAGAAACACGCTTAAAAAAGACAGACAACACAATTTATTAATATTTCGGGGAAATACCCGTTTTCAAAATAGACAAACAAATTTTATAGAGATCAGTCGCTACTTATCTTTATTACCGCATAAGTAATGTGGCAACTAAGCCTCACGTACACGCATTCACGCTTGCTTGCGCACGCGCACGGGCGCTTTTACACGCACTCTCCTTGTAGCACGTGATCACTTTCTCTCAGTCTCTTTCTTATGAGTCTTTTCGTTGACGTAATTTTTATTTTATTTCTTCTTTTTTTACGCACTTTTTTGTTCTTTTATTTTATTTTACGTCACATCCTTCAGCTGCCACATTCCTTCTGCGATAATGAAGATAAAGAGTGACTGATCCCTATATTTGTTTGTTTGTCTTTTTGAAAAAGGGGTATTTACTCAAAATAATAACCCATATCATACTGAGGCTAAAAGCTTCAAATTTGTGCACTGCCATATGCAAGCTGCATTATAGTACTTACAGATAAGGATATAGACCAATGGCTTTAGTTCAAGGGTAGTGCCAGAATAGTTTGGCGCCTAGAGGTGCCAAGCTATTCTGGCACTACCCTTGAACTATTTTAGTTAAACTTATTTCACATACTGGTGTATCCCGAATGATAAGGGTTAATAAATTGTGTCGTAACTGTCTTTTAAGCGTGTTTCTTTCTCCTTTGGGTTTTTCCCCGAGACTAAAAAAAGGTATTCCTCGTGGCTAAGCCAAAAGACTGTCTTAAAGTAACACATACGCCTTGCCATTTTGTTAAATCGGCAGTCCTTAAGATTCTCAAGGTCGCAGGTGGCCATAAGCTTGTAGCGGGTTAGATAGTTAGTTATTTGGTGATATAAAATATATATATATATATATATATATATATATAATTGAGGAATGGAAATGATTGTCTTATTCTATACCTGCGTATTTCTCTGTGGGCTGGCGATTGGGTGCCTGATAGGCGGGGGCAGGGGATCTAACTGTTGTCTGTCCAGCGCTGTGATTCCCCTTGGTTTGAGTACTATATATATAATCGCCTACCCAAGATCACTCTGTTCGGCGAGCTCGCCACTGGACTCCGAGACAGAGGGGCACCAAAGAAGAGATACAAAGACGGTCTCAAGAAGTCACCTAGTGCCTGCCAAATCGACCACCGCCAGTGGTCTTTGCTTGCTGCGGACCGTGACACCTGGGGCTCCACCATTCACAAGGCAGCCGTCTCATTTGAGGACTCTCGCAGAGCTAACCTCCAGGACAAGCGGCTCAGGAGAAAAAACAGAGTGGTCGTAACTCAGAACCCTGACCAGACCTTCCCCTGCAGCCACTGCGGTCGAACCTGCCTGTCCCGGATTGGTCTCCGCAGTCACGAAAATGCCTGCAGACGACGTGGGCAAGCCCTATAGAATCTTCGTTCGCGAAGTCAAGCCATGATGATGATGATGTATATATATATATATATATATATATATATATATATATATATATATATATATATATATATATATATATATATATATATATATATATATATATATATATATATATATACATCATATATATCATATATCATATATATATATATATATATATATATATATATATATATATATATATATATATATATATATATATATATATATATTATGTGATCTACATAACATTACCTCCCATCTTGTGATAGATTGCTTGTGATAGACTGCTTGTGATAGATTGCTGCAATGGTAATTTTAATGGAATGTTCTTATAGTGTTTTTCAGTGTCTTGTCTTGTCGTTTTATGACGAGCCAAAAGGCAAATTTCTGTCGTGCTTTGACTCGAACAGACAATAAAGTTGTATTGTATTGTATTGTATTGTATTGTATTGTATTGTATTGAATTGTATTGTATTGTATTGAATTGTATTGTATTGTATTGTATTGTATTGTATTGAATTGTATTGTATTGTATTGTATTGTATTGAATTGTATTGTATTGTAATGTATTGTATTGAATTGTATTGTATTGTATTGTATTGTATTGTATTGTATTGTATTGTATTGAATTGTATTGTATTGTATTGTATTGTATTGCATTGTATTGAATTGTATTGTATTGTATTGTATTGTATTGTAATTGATTTGATTAGTTCCGGGTTTAACGTCCACCGCATCGAAGTGATAATGGACGGCCCTGACGGGCGGGTTATGGGGGACAGGGAAAATCTTATTCAGTCGCGCTCCAACTGTGCCACTTTGATTTACCAGGACCTTTCAACGGACATGCTATTGAACAAATCCGCCTTTTCCCCCTGGATTGCGAGTCCAGCCACCGGGGCCGGGACGGGGATTCGAACCCACGACCCGGCGATTCCCTTCGCTCTCCTGCTCCGACGCTTAACTGCCTGAGCTATTTCGGACTCGTGTTGTATTGTAACGCCGAGCGGGCGACTAAGGCTTGGTTGGTTGGTTAGTTCGGGTTTAACGTCCACAGCACCGAGGTGATCATGGACGGCCCTGACGGGCAGGTTATGGGGGACAGGGAAATCTCATTGCCTATGGAGTACGACCTGAACACTGATCAACTCAAGCGCCCTTCGCTCTCCTGCTCCGACGCTTAACTGCCTGAGCTATTTCGGACTCGTATTGTATTGTAACGCCGAGCGGGCGACTAAGGTTGGTTGGTTAGTTCGGGTTTAACGTCCACAGCACCGAGGTGATCATGGACGGCCCTGACGGGCGGGTTATGGGGGCCAGGGAAATCTCATTGCCTATGGAGTACCACCTGAACACTGATCAACTCAGGCGCGCTCCAACTGTGCCACTTTGATTTACCAGGACCTTTCAACGGACAAGCTATTGAACAAATCCGCCTTTTCCCCCTGGATTGCGAGTCCAGCTACCGGGGCCGGGACGGGGATTCGAACCCACGACCCGGCGATTCCCTTCGCTCTCCTGCTCCGACGCTTAACCGCCTGAGCTATTTCGGACTCGTGTTGTATTGTAACGTCGAGCGGGCGACTAAGGCTCACCTCACGGCGGCTTTTATCGGGAGGCAGGGTACGTACCCAGTGCGCAAAGGCCATCGGGCCGACGTCGGCCGCCGTTGGCCCGCGCACTAACAGCAGCCGACGTCAGCCCGACGGCCTTTGGCGCCTCGGTACCCCCTTAGATAATGACCGCCTGAGTGCTCCCAAGTAACGTGTTCTTTTGTAGAAACATGGACATGGAGACAGTTAACTCGCTCAGCCCCGGCACACCACAGCAAGACGTGGATCGAGCCCATAGGCGCCAAACTGTTCTGGCACCACCCTTGAACTATCACGCTCGATCTGTCTCTAGAATTGTAATACAGTCCTTCGGAGGGCAGCTTGAAAAAATGTGGGTCATGGTGCAGAATGTGTGAAATCCCTACTACAGCGCAAGACGAGTGGCATCCGTAGCGCTTGAGTCGCGGATCCTCACGTGCTGTGCCTCGATCTTGCTGGCCTCATTCATACCTTCGCCTTGATATGGCAAAAGCCAGAAATTTTTTTTCTCTCACTGAAACGAACACACTGCCAAATTTTTAAAGGAGAGCAAGTCTGTGTGTCACAGGCAGACTGGGTTGCTGTATCTCTGCGCTGAGAAGGCAAACGTCTTGCAGCATATCCCTTTTTGCGAAAAGCGAGACTTTCATTCGATTACAATTAAAATCTAGTTTTTCACACAAAAAAGGGACGTACTGTCGTTAGCTAATTTTTTTTTAATATCCTTTTTTTTGTTGTTGCGAAAAGCGAGATTTTCACTGTATTGCAATGAAAATCTAGCTTTTCAAACATAAAGGGACATACTGTCTATAGCCGAACGAGGGCAGGTCTGTACGCCACAACCAGACTGTGTAAATCTGCGGCAGTAAAATCTGTATCGATTTTTTACAGAGACATCAGTTCTATATTCTTCGGCTGTAAAGATGTTCGGATTTTGCAAAGGGATGTGCGGTATAATTAACACCTTTACTGTCGGGGCAAGGCAAAAGCTTCCCCGTAGCAAGAGACATAAACCCTCATGAGCCCCAGCAGTCGCGGGGGCTCATGAGGATTTATGTCTCTTGTTAGTCGCCTGTTCTTTCGGCCTGTTTTTGTCCCATTTAGACCTATGTTCTTCACACAAATGTCTGTCAGTGAGCAGTCGCGTCAGACGCGCAGTTCGTGATCACCGGCAGTGAAGGGGTTAAGCGTGGTACTTTTGTCTGCTAGGAACAGAAATGCGACGCATCGTCTGGGGTATCCGAATACATCGGAATAATTAACCCTTTCAGCGCCAACGCCCTACAGAAGGAGATGGATTGACCATGATAATTTAAGGGTAGTGCCAGATTAGCTTGGCGCCTGAAGCTAATCTGGCACTACCCTTGAATTATCATGGTCAATCCACCTCCTGAAAGTCCTCCACAGTCGTTAAGTAACACTTCCAAAATTCGGGAAATGAGCCCATGGCGCTAAAAGGGGAAAAACAAATGTCTTCTCCCAAATGTCGTCGAGATTTCAATACGAAATGCAGACTTCTCTTTTTTTTTTTTTTTTTTTTTTTTTTTTTTAAATTCGGAGGCTGGGTGCTACGCCATATTTTAGGTTGCGGGGAACCGAAGGGAGATAATCCGTCTACAAGAGTATTGACAACATTATCCCCCTTGCGCATGCAGCAGCCGGTACAGCCAACATTACCGGTAGCTGCCAACACAATAAGGTTAATATATAGAACCTGAAAGTCACCGTAAATACGAGTCTTAGACAGGATAACACTTTATTTAGGATTTTGTGTTTTAGGGCCGGGAACTTATGGCATTGTTCGGTGGCATACTAACTTTCTTGTCTTTTGCGGAGATGTGTACACGGAACTAAATCTGGGGTTTTGAGATATGTCGGTGTAGAAGATGAAGCTCGGGAAAATACCAGGCTTAGACAATGTTAAGATTTATGATTTTGCAGACTTCAGGGCCTCTCTCTGTTTTGTATTCAGAGTTATTGGTTTTCCCCCCGCCCCCTGGAACGGGTTAGAATTTAAAAAAAAAAATGGCTGAAAGTGAAACAACGGCTTTTCTTGATGTAGGTACGGACGTCCCTGACCTTACAATTTTTACCCATTCAACCCAATACCGCATTTCCCAACCAAATTGTAAATGCCTCACTTAACAACTCGGTTCCAGTTCCAGCGGATTGATCGTGATAATTCAAGGGTAGTACCAGATTAGCTTGGCGCCAGAAGGCGCCAAGCTAATCTGGTATTACCCTTGGATTATCATGGTCCATCTTTCTGCTGTGGTGCGTCGAAGTTATACGGATTAACTCATCCTGCCCGCGACGCACCACAGCAAGACACGGATCGAGCATGATAGTTCAAGGGTTGTGCCAGAATAGCTTGGCGCCTATGGGCGCCAAGCTATTCTGGCACAACCCTTGAACTATCACGCTCCATCCATGTCTTGCCGTGGCGTGTCCGAGTTGAATGAGTTAAAAGCTCCGACAAACATGCGATGTCGTATGTTTTAATCCACCGGTTTTGTCGAATCACCTGCAATTTGGATCTACTTCTGATTGTACGTCTTTCCCAAGCCATGTGGTCTGAGCTTTTACACCTTATGGAATCAAGGCGTAAGGTCCGAAATCCGAAACCAGTCACAGTCTTGCACACATTTAGAAGCAAATATCTGCTGTCGTTATTTTTTAAATTTATATCCACACTCAATTTGAACTGAATTGAATCGAATTGAAAAAAGAAAACCCGATATTTTCCTATAATGGTGAATATACAGTGAAATTTTGGCCCACATCACATATATATCAACAGCTAAAACAAATATCAAGATATACACATAATTACACATTCAACACTGTACAGAACATTGGCAAAGTGCTCTCATTTTTTCACTCCCCCCCAACCCCCCAACACAGACCCACACGCAGACGGGATGAATGGACCATGGCAGGCCATGGACAGTGTTTCATCAGCTTGGCTCATCGTGTCGATCCAACTTCCGCGGCTTGAACGCAACGCCATTAGACGATTCTGAGTTGTAGAACACATGGCTCTGCAAACAGTAATGGGCCTCTGTCGGTCTGAATCGACCATAGATAATGCATCCTAGTTGTTCTGATCTGATTACCTGCTCAGCTGGATTTGAAGCAACATCTTTTGTGACTGTAGAGGCCAATGCGGGAGTGGCAGTCCCTGCTGCAAAGATCACAAATGCACGTGGTCGCTGGTCTGGTGGAGTTGTTGCACTCTTTTCTGCGTGCCCGCTTGTCTGTTGCTGCTTCCGACATCTTCTCTTCCCCTGACTTGAGGTGTTGCTGGAGGATACTTCTCCACTTTGCACGGTCATCCGCAAGGCGTTCCCAGGACCCAGTGTCAATGTCCAATGCTCTCATGTCCCTCTTGCAGACATCTACAAATCGTAGCTTGGGGCGACCAGTGTTTCTTCTTCCAGCTGCCAGTTCTCCGTAGAGGGTGTCTTTTGGGATGCAGCCATCTTCCATGCGGTGAACGTGGCCGAGCCAGCGCAGTCTGCGTTGTCTGAGTAGGGTGTACATGCTGGAAAGGCCAGCGCGTGACAGGACTTCGGTGTTGGTCACTCTATCTTGCCAAGATGTGCCCAGGATACGGCGGATGCTTCTCAGGTGGAAGGTGTTGAGTCTTCTCTCCTGTCTAGCATATGTGGTCCATATCTCATTGCCGTATAGCAGTGTGCTGATGACGCAGGCGTTGTACACAGCCATGTTTGTTTTCACAGTCAGCTTGGGATTTGTCCACACACGAGTTGTGAGGCGTGCAAGAGTTGTAGCAGCCTTCCCGATCCTCTTGTCGATATCGATGTCCAGAGAAAGGTTATCAGTGAGGGTGGACCCAAGTTACGTGAACTGGTGGACGACGTCGAGCTCGTATTTGCCAATGGTGATGAATGGCGGTGTCTCTGTGTCCTGTCCCAAAACATTCGTCTTCTTTAGACTGATAGTCCGAAGTCTTTGCAAGCCTGGGAGAATTGGTCCATCAGTGACTGCAGTTCTTGCTGGGTATGGGTCGAAACTGCCGCATCGTCAGCGAACAGCATGTTTCCGATGAGTGCTTCGCGTATCCTTGTCATGGCTTTGAGGCGGGCAAGGTTGAAAAGCCTGCCATCTGATCTGGTTCGAAGGTAGATTTCTTCTGTTGCATTATCAAAAGCATGCTTAGGCAGGACAGCAAAGAGGATCCCAAAGAGAGTAGGGGCCAGGACGCAGCCTTGTTTGACTCAGCTGCATACGTCAAATGGTTCGGATGTGCTGCCGTTGAACTGCACTGTCCCCTTCATGTTGGTGAGGAAGGATTCTATCATACTCTGCACTTTGGGTGGGCATACAATCTTTGAGAGGATCTATGCAAACAGAAATGGTTTATCTTACTCCCCGTCACACCAGGGGCCAGTTACATGAGCGAGCTTAGTCCTGCACCAGCTACTAAGCAAGGTGCGCCGCTAATAGAGGTCACACCTTGCTTAGTGGCTGGTGCAGGACTAAGCTCGCTCATGCAACTGGCCCCAGACCCCGCCCCCAATTCCTTTCCCCCACACACATCACCATCATCCCAAAATCCTTTGACCAGGCCAAAGAAAGTTAGTCCACCAAGACATCTTAGGCCTTATCCAGCCTCCCATAACCTCTCAAACCTCTCAAACCTGAACGCAGTACGCCTGACAAGCATACAGTCGTCAAAGTTAGCAACAGCCCAAGATCCCCGTAGATCTACATGTTTAGCAAGAGGCATTATCCTCATGAGCCCCCGCAGATAGCGGGGGCTCATGAGGATCTATGCCTCTTGCAGATAATCCCTTCTTCGTTGCGTGACTTTGTTATAAGTATCTCCATAAACTCTTGGCACGGTGGTAAAGGACTAGAAAGAAATCAGGGGAATGTGAGACGGGCTTTATAAGGGCGCATAACTGTGTATATAATGCAATTACCGTTCTTTGGGACCGTCGGCCGGATTTTATTATATTTCTACCATGGCGGCTCCGCAGGGGCCGGCCCTGTTAGGGTTATCGATCAAAAAACGTCTGGGACACTATTTCTTGACCCCCCCCTTTTGAGTAAGGCCAGACGCAAAGTCTTGTAGAGTACGTCAGTGATTTTCTGGTGAAATTTGCGCGGTCATCGAAAAGCGCAGACTGTCATGACCTCCTGCATCATGTAGGAGCTCATGAGGATCTATGCCTAGTGCTATTTGAAAGAGATAGAGATGAGGATTGCATCGATTGAGGGATGTCTGGAAAGCTAAAGGACCATTGTCCGAATCAGACATGAACGGATATGCAGTCCAAATCACTTGTTGTACATCCCACAAAACATTCTTGGTCTAAGGTGCCGAGACGCAAATAAACATACATACAGCAGCAAGAGGCACAGAGTCTCGTGAGACCCTGCATGCTTGCATGGGCTCATGAGAATCTGTGAATCTTGCAGATGAGATAAACTGCCAACGAGACTGCGTCAGCCACAGACGACGGGACAACGGGACGTCTGCAGACACGCAGAATAACATTTCATTCATTCTCTCGGTTTGAGAGTGAAACAGATGTAAATGAGATCAAACCTTAAAGATCAAAGACGTATAAATCGTCTCGAACCCATGTTAAATGCAGAGGCTAATGAGTTTCTATGCCAATGTTGAATTCCGAGTGTTCGTCGTTTGGCCCTGTACAGATATGCAGCCCAAGAAAGGCTGCAGATCTCTCTAACAGTGAAAGACTCCATACACAAAAAGAAAACCCCCCAGTAAGTCTAGTTGTTTTTTCCTCTAGCAAGAGGAGTAGATCCACATGAGCCCCTGCTTCAAGCCGGAGCTCATGAGGATCTATATCTCTTGTTGCATTGGTAGCTTGATGTTTTTTTATGTGGACCAGACCAGATATGCCGCCAAACAAAGATGAAACGGCGTCTGGGTTTCTAATCACTGTCCTGGAGGCGCCGTTTCTTTCTGCAACCAGTTTTTGTAAACCCATGCTGTGCTAGGCCAAAATGTAGGGCACAGTACATTGTGTGACAAATGCAGCAGACCTTAAACCCATTTAACCCCCAAGGCCACATTCCCCAAACTTTGTACGTGTCACTTAACGACTATGTACCAATTGTCGGAGGTGGATCGGCCATGACAATTAAAGGGTAGTTCCAGATTAGCTTGGCGCCATCAGGCGCCAAGCTAACCTGGCACTACCCTTGAATTATCATGGCCGATCCATCTCCTTCTGTAGTGCGTGGGTGCTAAATGGGTTAATTAAGTGTTATATAGTACGCAAGAACCCAAAACCAGGTTTCTAAAAGATGAGCAATAAAGGACCCCACTGACCACACAATGTGATGTATAAAATATTAATACATGCAAGTTTTACGTTGAGCTGCAGTAGTGAAAGTAACAGCTTCTAATGTGACGCTATTCTAGTGCCATTTTAGTGGACCTTTTTTCTTTGCTTGGTAGACGTCATTGACAGGTTGAATATCTGATGAGTTTGATTCAGACAAACAAATCCCACATATAATTCGCGACAGGACATGAATTCACTTTAGGATATGATGCAGCTTCAGTAGTGAAAATGTCAGCTTCTAACGTTACCTTATTTCGTGTTACTTGCGTCTCAAACTTGCTTGTGTTTGTTGTTGCTGTTGCTTGATATACAGTCTATTCAGCTATTAACTAGGTCGTATAATTTTATCTGAAAAGTCGGACGTAACAAGTCATTTTTAAGGTGTCGACCTAGGTAAATTACGTTGCTTATAATAAACATTGATATAACAACATGAACAGCTGGGTCCCCTGGTGATTTGTTATATTCGGAGTTTACTATATATCACTTGCAAATTGAATCTTCGATGTCTGGCGCGTTTGACGCAGACATAAAAATATCAAAGTTATAATTCGCAACAGGACTATCTCAATTTAGGATTTCACTCCTAGGCGGTATTTCATTTTTAAAGCTCCTCATATTTTTTTTTGTGTCAACGCAGTTACCGCTGTAAAATAAAGTATCATCAGTGTGGTTTCGTTTGCGACAAACGACTCTCAAAAACGAACGACAGCGGATAACCAGCTTCTGTCAAAAGCATAGACAACACTCTAAACATCTCCAAGTGGCACAGATCCTCATGAGCCCGGAGAGGGCTCATGAGGATCTATGCCTCTTGGCGCTGTTTGGAGTGTTGTTTTGCTAATGACGCAAACTGGTTATCCACCGTGATTTTGCTCTCGTTCTCGTTCGTTGGGCCTAAACGTTACCTCTCCATTGTCGCTGTTATTGTCACAGATTAAGGACATCATTGTGAAGGTAAAAGACAGTTGCATTCATTTTGTGATAAGCTAAATTGTCGTTGTATTACCTACAGTCGTTTGCCTTCGCAGGACAAATCATTATACTTTTGTTTGATTCCAAGAGAGCAGTACTTGGTACGACATATTTGTAATTCTTCTTATTTTATATTTAAGTAGGCCATTAGGCCAGTGTCTGGAAGCATTACTGAGGTAAGTCCATGGTATAAATAAATTAAAAGATGACAGACCTAGTACACTCCTTTATGCCCAGTTATTATTTGAGCTGAGGTCGATCGATGGCGCTCGTTAACTCCTTCACTGCCGAGAAAAAGTGAACACGATCCAACTGCAAGAGGCATAGACCCTCATGAGCCCCCGCGACTGCGGGGGTTCATGAGGATTTATGCCTCTTGTTGAGACCAATTTGTATCCATGTTTCTTGGACGGTTGTGGCTTTTGGTCGTTGAATGAACGGACGTCAGAAATAAAAATGTGGTATGGTGGCAAGGAAGGACCGGCGAACTGCCTTGGGCATGGCAGCCACCAGAACTAAATCAGTACCACGTGGCTGTAAGCGCAAGGGGGTTAAATGTTACATTTCATTGGTCACATTGACCAACACTCGCGCGCGACGGACAAAAACCATTGTTTAACCCCTATGTTGCCAGTGTGACGCACACCTACATCTGGAACAAAATGCAAATTCAACCCCGAATAATCCCATCAATGCAAAGACCTAACACAGATATAAATAGGGTCAGCAAGAGGCAAAGAATCTCATGAGCCCCCGCATCTGCTGGGGCTCATGAGGTTCTTTGCCTCTTGCAGTTGGGTGATTCTCGCATTTTCCGAGAAGGAGAAAGGGTAATCTCTCTGCAACGCACGACGCGATTTCCACGCATGTTCTCTGGTCTTACATTTGACGCGGGCATACCTTCATCAGGGTTCCTCAGACAGTTAACCCTTTTAGCCCCAAGGTCCCATTTCTCGATTTTTGGAGGTGTTGCCTAAGGACTATGTACCGGTTGTTGGAGATGGATTGATCATGATAGTTCAAGGGTAGTGCCAGATGAGCTTGGCGCCTGAAGGCGCCAAGCTCATCTGGCGCTACCCTTGAATTATCATCTGCAGCTGCAGGGTCCTGGGGCTAAAAGGGTGAATTTAAGGGTCATCGATTTTTCTTTTCCACAAACCGGCGGGACCCCAGCCGTAATAGTGAAAAGTCGCGGGCAGATAGGTCACAGGGTTTAGGTGGGTTACTGAGAGATGGAGAAATTAATGGGCTTACACCAGCAGCATTGATCGCCCCCGTTACTTTAAAACCTGCCGCACACCGTGCATCTAGGCGAATGTGGGGATTCTATGGGAAGCAGTGCAGTCACCTTTGCCACGGTGCAAAGATGTTCTAACCCCTTGACGACCCGTGGCCATGAGTGACGTCTTCTCAAACCGCACTGATCCCAACTCCCCAAAACAACGACAGCAACAAGGGCAGCAGTAGCAGCAGCAACAATAACAACAACAATTACAAAGAAAACAACAACTACAACAACCATAACAACAACAACCATAACAACCACAATGAAACACAAAGAAACAAGACCCGTAAACAAACAAAGAAACAAAGAAAGAAACAAACAAACATAGAAACAAAGAAAGAAACAAACAAACTAACAAACAAAGGACATGACCCGAAACAAACAAACAAACAAACAAACAAACACAAACCATCAAACAAACAAACAAACAAAAAAGTAAAATTAATTTTTAAAAATTAAAAAAAAGAGAAGTATATAGTAATATAAAATGATGCGCGAAGAATACAGATATGAATGAAGCTAACAAGAGGCCCCCCCCCCCCCCCATGAGGGTCATGGGGATCTACGCTTCCTGCAGCCGCCTGGTCGTTGCTGTGCTCGGGGCAGTAAAATACATTGTTTGCAGTCCTAATTATCAATCGTTTCGCAAACCCCTCAATTTAATGAATAGACAGAGTTTTTCCTTGGCACCCGAGAAACACAGATTCTCATCAGCCCCTATACTGCTCTTGCAGGGGCTGATGTGAATCTATGTCTCTTGGACGTGGAAGGGATGGGGAGGGCGGGCCACGGTGCCGACCTAATCGAGCCATTTGAAATAGCATTGTATTAATTTACGTGCATCAGCGTGCTATCGACAAACGGCGCAAAATAATGTTACCCGGGGTACTTACGAAAGATTAGCATTAACCCCCTATCTACCAGGGGCAAGGCTAACTCGTTACCCATCTGCAAGAGACATAAAATCCTCATGAGACCCGCCGCTGTCGCGGGGAGGGGGGGGGGGGGGGCCTCATGAGGATTTATGTCTCTTGTTAAGTCCTGTGTTCTTTGTGCCCACGTTTGGTCTCATTTCATTTAATAATAAATAATAGTAAATCAGCGCATTAAATAGGCGCTTTACCCAATTGAATATCGGCTCAAAGCGCCGCCGCGAACTGAACCCAACAAGCGCGCTCACGTGAATCACGCTCATTCATTCACACACTGTACATAAACATAAACACAGAACATCCATGTGGTGCAAAGGGCAAGCTCAAGCGAGCTACTGAAGTTTTTGGAAATTCAAATCGTTTTATATTTGAAATTTGGTAAGCGGGCTGAAATTGATACCATTTGTGTTCTTCGCGCGAATGTCGGTCACTATACAGTGGTTTCAGACATCTACTGGTGGTGAAGGAGTTAACCGATTCAGACCTGATACGTCGAAAGAGGTGCTACAAATTCTAAGAACCATGATTTTGATTCAAGTAGGCAATGCATAAATATAACCTTTCAAGAACCTCTCACGATAAAAGCAACCAGTCTTCAAGTATAACCATTTTGCAGTCCGCGGCTAATTTGATTCGCTTTTATTTCGCGTCAGATGCGGAAAATGTGCTAGTGAAGACAGCTAAATCCAGACAAAATATTGACTAGCAAGCGTGTAAAATGCAAATAAATAAATAAAAAAAGAAGAAAGAAACACGATCAAAAAGGACACTTACTGCAAAATGTATTTGAATAAACTGTGTTGTAATTGTCTTTTTTAAACGTGTTTCTTCTTTGGTTGGGATAATCTTTGTAAAGACATCAATCTGGTATTTTTCTGTTAGTTTCTGCCATTTTGTATTAGAGACAAAAGCCTTAGATGATACAGGAACCTAGTGACACCTTCGGGTTAACCTCTTTACAGGAACCTAGTGACACCTTCGGGTTAACCTCTTTAAGCTCTTCACTCTCGGACCACAGTCAACAACAACACTGAAATATAAGAGACATAGATCCTCATGAGCTCATAGGCTCATGCGGATCTATGCCTCTTACTTTGCATACCCGCAGTCATCTGTGTTTTCCTCAGGAAATACGGGGTTACCAGCGCTGAACCTGCGATGAATGGATTCCCAGGCAGTGGCGGATGGCAGTGAAAGGGTTATGCCCGTTGCGTGTCCCCCCTCAAACCCCCCCCCTCCCCACACACACACACACACTTACAGTTAAGATGTTGAACGGAGATACTTAATTATTGAGAAATCAATTGTTCCTGGCCGATTGCACTCGTGCAAACTTCTTGTGGACGCAGTCGATCAATGTTATTCACCGTTCAAGTTAAAAGTAGAAACGTTAACCCCGTCACTGTCAGGGACAAAAGAGCGAACACCGTCGATGCAAATGCTAGAGGCATAGAACTTCATGAGCCCCCGCAGGTGCGGGGGCTCATGAAGTGCTATGCCTCTTGCTGACACAATTGTGTATAGATGTTCTTTAGACGGTTGGGATTTATTTTGCACAGAATTAAAAATAAAAAAAAAGTCTACGCAAAAACATTAAGAGAACGTGTGGCCACTGGCAGTTAAAAAGGTTATAGGTAGAAGAGTTAACCCCGTCACTGCCAGATAAAGGACAACAAGGACAAAAGCGAACACCAGGCAAGAAGAATAGATCTTGACACACTTCCGCAGATGCCAGTCTTTGTTAGCCTCATCTAGAGCAACATTATATTTGTGTTTCTCAGACGGTTTAGGTTCTCTCGAGAGCGTTGATCTTGCGGGCTCGGCTGAAGCAGAATTTCAACGGTAAAGTGTGAAAACTCACCGGAGAATCAATCAACAGAATTTCCCTCTGTCTTCTTCAGAACAGATTTTGGGGACTGACTTAATGGCCACAAAGAGTAAAAAAAAAAAAAGGTTAAAGAAAGTCAGGCGATCTGCTTTAACCTAACCAGCTCCAACCGACTAAAACACAAGATTAAATCGACCATGATGGTTTAAGGCTGGTGCCAGAACAGCTATGCACCTGCGGCCAGTTGCATGAGTGAGCTTAATCCTGCGCCAGCCACTAAGCAAGGTGACAGTTAGTTACTGGCTTGAAAAAGTTCCCTGCAACTGGCGGCTGATTTTTAAAGTATACTTCATTCCTAATCCACCAACAGAAACAATTTATAAGACGAGATCGGCACCTACCAAAAGTGCTAGGCACCTCCTGGCAACAAAGCTATTCTGGCACCATCTTTGAACTATCATGGTCGATGGGTCTACAAAAGTGTTTTGCAGTCTTCAAAGGACAGTGTTGAGGTTCTGGACATTTTTATCTTGTATGCAGGGCTAAGAGTGTTTAACACACTCAAGAGGTCCCGCTTCAATAGCTGCGAAAGTGTCGTGTAGCCTTGTCGGAGGCAACGCTATACGACACTTCCGCAGCTATTGATGAGGGGCGCCTTAAATGAGTTAAAAGAAAAACCAACTACATCACTGAGGTCTGTATTGGAATGAAGAATTGTGCATGACACATAAGACTCGCGACAGTTCAGTCGCAGTTTTATCAAATTACCTTCGGCAACCTCAAATTGAGGATGCCAGTGAAGCAATCCTTTTAAAGCAAGCCTCATGAGCCGCTGCAACTGCGCGGAGCTCATAAGAATCTACTCATCTTGCAGATGAATGGAATTCCCGAGGGACTGCACGATGACCGAGTCTGCATTGCACGGTCTGCGAGACCGGTCAAGTTAAAAATCGATGCCAGGAGGAAAATCAGTCATGCATGTCAAGGTGCACCGTGACATCAGAGGACACGATGACAAGGGAGAATGAGATCATCAGAGCGTGAAGCTCCCCGTGCGCGCTCAGGCGTAGCCCTCCGCAGGTCGATTTTTATTCCTCGGCTGCACGCTACTGCAGTATTCCAGACGAAGTGCCGAGCTAAAGCCCTTCCCAGACCATGTCACCGTCAGTGACCGTGAGTGATCTGTTTGAAACCGTCAGAGACTGCATGAATTCCCAAAGACTGACGCCGTTATGAGGAAAGCGGATATGAATGAACCCAGCAAGAGGCGTAGATCCTCATGAGCCCCAGCGTCCGCTGGGGCTCATGAGGATCTATGCCTCTTGCAGTTGAGTGTTGTTTGCAATGTCCAGACAGATGCAAGTTTAAATTAAGCCCAGATGAAATCAATAGTCTGCTACGCGCACTGTTTTTCCCCCCTACCTACTCATACTTAATCCTCAGTCGAGATGAGTTCTAGAAAGCATGTCCATTGACATGTCCTGGTAAATCAAAGTGTCACAGTTGCAGCGCGTCTGACTATATCAGTGTTCAGGTCGTACTCCATAGGCAATAGCTGTTCCTGTCCTCCACAGCCCGCCCGTTAGTGCCGTCCTTTATAAATCCGGTGACGTGGACATAAAACCCAGGACCAGTCAACCACAAACCATCCAAACCCAGATGTCTAAAATCCATTTGAATCATAGAAATCTAAACCTCTTGCAAATGGGATTAAAAACATTTAACCCTTTGGCTGTTGGTAGCCATGTTTGTCGCGATGATTCATGCAGGAATCATCGCGATAAAAACGCTAGCCCACAGCCAAAGAGTTAATGGATGATAGCCTCCAGACCTGCAACATGATGCCTGGAATGTTTAGCACAAGAACGTAAATGACAACAGCCACAATGAAAGGCAGATACAAATTTGAAGAGGGAGTTTAGAATATTAACTTATTCGAGACGTGCCACATCCAGATACGCGGCTTTATGCCGCGTATCCGGATGCGGCAGGTCTCAAATGAGTCAAGACTGATATCAGTCAAAAGTAGGGGATTACTAAGAGATAGCATCGCGGCCTTGGCTAATACCAGCTGCCTCGTCGGAGATTTCATCACATGCTCGTCGGCAGAGCCGCACAGCAATCAGGACTTTGAGCAGAATAAACAACAGACCGTGACTCGCTCGTGCACTCAGGTGTAACCAGGTCACTCCCAGGACATCACGCAATACAACTGTATGGCTCCCACGGGATTTTAAAGTATTGTACATGCATTCTAGCAAACGGATCTGATGCTGATTGGTTGGGTTGGTTGTCTGGGTGGAAGGGTGGGTTGGTTTGGTTCATTGATTGATTGACTGGAAGTGATTTGATCTATTTGACCTGACTAATTATTAATTGATTGATGGTACTTTAACCTCACCAGTATGATTCGGAATATACCAGTGTGTAAAATAAGTGTGACTAAAATAGTTCAAGGGTAGAGCCAGAATAACTTCAATGGCGCCTATAGGCGCCAAGCTATTATGGCACCACCCTTGAACTAAAGCAATTGGTCTATATCCTTATCTGGAAGTACTATAATGTAGCTTGCATATGGCAGTGTACATATTTGAAGCTTTTAGCCTCAGTATGATATGGGTTAAAGAAGATTCCAACAAGAGTAAAGCTAGATCGATCTATCGACTGACTGACTGATTGATTGATTGATTGATCGATCGATCAAACTTCCAGTTTGGTTAAGATAAGAGAAAATCAGTTTGAGTCCTGAGGTATCAGGAATGTATACGGTTTCTAATGTATTGTATTGTGGATTATTAAGGACATTTATACCGCATTCATCTGCAAGAGACATAGATCTCCATGAGCCATTGCAAGCTGCGGTGACTCATAAAGAGCTATGCCTCTTGTTGACTCAATGAACACATGAGAAAGTCCTGCTACGCGCCGAGTCCGCTGTTGAATGTAGTTTTGAAAACATGCACATTGACCATGCAACAGTGCACTGAGGAGAATGCCCTCGGGACACTTGAGCCGGGATGACATGGTCTGGAACAAAATACAGTTCAAACACTTGAGAATGTCACGCTTGGTGAGTCACGGCTTGCGCAAACAGTCCTGCCACTGGCATGCAATGAAATTGTCATGATGACTACATTCTGTTACGTTACAATCAATTATGATAAAACCTTGCGAGGAATAACACTATAGTTTGATGGATTAAATGGCAAATAAGTCTAAGAATTTAGTCCTCTTTATATGATCACGATTAACCCATTCGAGACGTGCTGCATCCGGATACACGCTTTATGCCGTGTATCCGGATGCGGCACGTCACGAATGCGTTTAAATAAAACGTTACACTTGACGTAATGATATGCATGAATGCTTAAGAAAATGGTGAATTTTAACAATTAAAAAGTTGTGTTGTTTTAGATCAGCACCCCCCCCCCCCACCTTTCCAAAAACAAGAAACAAAACAAGCACAACAAAATGAACAATAATAACAAGTAAGAATAACAAAAGCAGCAACAGCAGAAACAACTGATACTGAATTGTATATCGAATGATGCTATCGATGACAACACGATTCACTGATTGATTGATTGATTGATCGATCGACTGATTGATGCATTGATTGATTGATTGATTGATTGTATTTCACATATATATCTTTTCTTTTCATTGGACTGATTCATTGACTGATTGAGGGTTATTTATTTATTAGAGTTTAACGCCGAGCAGGCAAGCAAAGCAATCTCAAGGCAGTTGATTGATATCGTACTTTAAAGAACATTCCGACAGCAGTAAAGCATAACGTAGAAGAAATAAAACTCTCACCTTTATGTATTTACCTTTCAAAGAGCGCTAATTAACAGACCCGGTGTGCCACAGGGCGCCCCTTTCATCGCATTTCTCTTGTAGCACTCCTGTAGCACTTTCTCATTATTTCCTGTAATGCGTGAGATGGTTTTTAGGGCAATGCACGTGTTCGTTTGGGCAATTGGCACCCATTCATTAGCCTCTTGTTTGGCAATACGCAGGCTTCAGGTCTGTTTGATCTCCGAGAATATGCACAGTTTGATTTCCTCTGCACCTTTGACGATTTTCAACACCATGCCTGATGCGGCCTCCTCCGACAGAGAATTACAGGTGTAAATCGAGCCAGCAGGAGGCATAATGAGCATCTATGGCATAGAAATGCATATTCTGATTTTCTCTGCGCTTTTGACATTTGTATAGGAAACACACACAATGATCTCCTTCGACTTAAAAAACTCCGACCTAAGTTCAGCCTACGAATAAACTATGCAGAAAACGACAAGAGTCGTAGATCCTCATGGGCCTTCGCTGAAAGCGGGGGACTATGATGATCTACGCCTCTTGCAGATGTGTGGATTTCGCTGGATGATTCCTGAGTGGCAGAACGGCTGTGAAATTGCATATTAATCTGGGACGTGTTTGAGAAAATTGTTGCTGCCTGAGTGGCAGTGTTTGTGCGGTTGGAATCGGTTCTTTACCGCTATTCTACCGGGCTCTCTGCTTTCTAGGCGGTACATCACGTAGGCAAATATTGGCCCTCGCTAATAATGACTCGGTGTGTGTGTGTGTGTGTGTGTGTGTGTCTGTTGCCAGCGTCGGCCGCCCTTCTGACATAAAATGATGAGTTTTTCTTTCTCCCATTTTTTGGGTTTCATCCCTTTCATTTCCATTATCAAGTGCAGGGTATGGATAGGCCGTTACAGTTCAGCATTCGTTCATCCATCCATCCATCCATCCATCCATCCATCCATCCATCATCCATCCATCCATCCATCCATCCATCCATTCATCCATCCATCGGTTTATTTATTTATTTATTTATTTATTTAATAATTGGAGCTTATGGTCCAGCATTCTACTGAGGACATCTCACGGCTGTATTATAGTTTTGTCCGTTCAAGAGCTGTGCTTGGTTAGTGATTAGCAGCACAATAAGTTAAGCGCCACTCCTGTTAACCTTACCCCAAAAGGAGTGAACGGTTATATAACCTGTTCACTGCTACTGACAATACCGTTTATCGGAAAAGACGCATTTTAACTACGCGTCTTTTCCACCGAACAGTATCGTCAGTAGCAGGCAAAGAGTTAATCAAATGAACTTGAATTTTGCGACGTCCCAATACAGGCCTATCCTGTGTGCAGGTCTGTGGGCCGTAAGGTCCAAAATCACAGCCCAGCACACATTTAACTCAGTCAGCCCGACGGCCGTATTTCCCAAATTTTGGAGGCGTAATCTAATGACTACGCACCAGTTGCAGGAGATGGGTCGACCATGATAATTCAAGGGCAGTGCCAGATTAGCTTGGCGCCGACAGGCGCCAAGCTAATCTGGCACTACCCTTGAATTATCATGGTCGACCCATCTCCTGCTGTGGTGCGTCAGGGCTGAATGGGTTACAAAAAATGTAACCAGATGATTCTACATTTTGAAAACGTATGGCTCCAAAGAAGACTAAGGGTTATGAGACACGGATGACAATTCCAGATTTGAGACGTTTGGCTGCAGAAGACGAAGGATTATGAGACATGATTCCCCCCCCCCCCCCCCCAATTCTTTTTCTTCTTCTACGAATTCTGCAGCGGAGGAGGAGTGTATTGAAAAATGATCGTGTGCTGAGCATGAGTCCCCCTACCGCTGGAAGGCAAAGGGTTATGAGACGGATTTTTTTTTCTTCTTCGCTTTGCCATTTTTTTGGTCGCTCCTTTCTTCTTCTTACGGAACCTGCGTTAGAAGGAAGGTTATTGCATGTAAGCGAGACTGTGCTGAGCGTGAGGTAGCGGTTAGCGTGGTAATTAACAGGTAATTTTACCTGTGAGGTGACGCAATGTGAACCAGGGCTGGGTGTCTGAGCACGTGCGGCGCGTAATGAGCGTGACTCTGTGCGTATATTGGGTTGCGCGTGAGCAAGGATGGGCTGCCCTGCGTTCACTTGACTCCGCGTCAATAGCTGAAAACGTGTCGCATAGCGTTGCCGACGGCAACGCTATACGACACTTCCGCAGCTATTGGTGCGGGGCGCATTGAAAGAGTCAAAGGCACAAAACAAAACAAAACAAAAAAAAAAACCCACCAAACAAAAACCAACAGCTATGCAATAAAGGTTTTATGGTTCGCAATGATTTCTTTCAAAAATGTTCTTGGTGTGTATTACAATAATGATGCGCAAAAATGCTGACTGAACTGCTGTTTATTTGTAAGTCTGTATTTTGCAAAATGAAAGACATTTCTACACATTCTCTTCTTAGTATGTAGGACAGTTCGCCGGTGCGCGAAAAGGCAGTTACGACACCTCTGTTACCTGTGCCTGCTCACATGGCTTGTGAAAAGAAGGGTATATGTGTCATAGTTAAGGGGGAACAAACGTTGAGAACCCGTTTCGTAGGCAAATTTAGCACTCGAAGCATTTCATTTTTCAATGCAAGCGTAATATTAATTGATTGATTGATTGATTGATTGATTGACTGATTGATTGATTGACCGACTGACTGACTGATTGATTGATTGATTAGTTGATTTTGTCTCAAGGCAGAAATTAGTTAGACTGGACTAAGGCAAGAAAACATATCTTAACCCATTGTGTCCCAGGTACGAAATACCCACGTTTTGGAGTTGTCCTCTGAGGACTGCAGTACATGGCAGGGGACAGATCGACCATGCTAGATCAAGGGTGGTGCCAGAATATTTTGGCACCACCCTTGAACTAACATGGTCGAGCCATATCTTGCTGGCGTGTGACGGAACTGAATGAGTTAATAATACAATTTCCTCTTTAAAAGGGTAACGTGCATTTTTTTCCTGCACATTCCGCGATCGCAAATGTTGGACGAAAACACTTACATGATTACAGTCACGAGTACCCGACAGCTGAAAATGTGGAGTTCCATCAGTCCAAACGTATATAGTCTTCAGACCACTCCTCACTCTGAGGGTGTAAATGGAGGTGACCTCTACCAGCAAGAGTCACAGATCCTCATGAGCCCCTGCGACACGAGGGGCTCACGAGGATCTATGCCTCTTGCCCATGATCATGGAGGTGACAAGCATTACTCAGAAGCTGACCGTTTTTTTCTGGCACTGGGAAACAGATTCGGCACGTTACGTTCAGCATTCCTAACCTATGTGCGCGGCTGGCTTATGGTTTTGGACCTAACGGCCTAAAGCCTTAACGCTCAGACACACAGCCACAGGGCAGATTGACACCATGCAGGCAATGACTTCGTGTGTTTCGGCGCCAACAATTATGGAAAGGTGGAACACTTTAAAACCCTTTCGATGCCAGTGGACGCAGATGGAGTCCATGGCATCTTTGTTACATCAGCGCCAAAGAGCCCCGGCCGTCCAGGGAACGTGGATACAAAATGGTGTCAGCAAGAGACATAGATCCTCATGAGCCCCCGCAACTGCGGGGGCCCATGAGGATCTATCTCTCTTGCAGTTGCATTGTGTTCAGTTTTCCTTAGCGGTGAAGCGGACCGCACGTAAAAAATCTTAAAGGGTTTAACGTCGTTTGTCCACCACGAAGGTGATTTCCAAGACGAGGCACTGAAAAGTGTCAGAACAACTGTTGACCTCAGCTGTAAGGGAGTCGGAAAGATCATGATAGTTTCAGGGCAGTGATGCTGGATGTTATGACGCCCGCCCATACTGAACATGACGCCATTCGAATTCTTGGCGCTTCTTTCAAACATCAAGCAGTACAATCTTCCTAAGAAAGAAAGAAACACGCTTAGGAAGGAACGCGTTAAACGTTTAGGGCTTAGTGTATTTTATCCACCACGAAGGTGATTTCAAAGACGTAGCACCGAATAGGGTCTGAACATATTTTGATCCCAGCTGAATTCGAACCCAGGACCTTTTGGACGAGAGTAGGGAACGAGAGTTACAACACAGTTGATTGATTTTTTCGGTTTTTTTTAGTGGTCTGTATGTATTTTTTTAAATTATATGTTACGTTTGTGGTTGTGTTATTCGTTTTAGAGCACGTGTGTGTTGATCATACGAAAGATCCGATGATGAGTTGAGTTATTTTAGATTAGAATCACGTACCTTTTTAGTTTGATTCGTTTCCTTTTGCACGGAGAATTGCGATCGATTTTTTTGTGTTACTACAATGTTGCACATTTCTCTAACATGTAGCAAAGTCGGACCTAGATTAAGCTGGAAGGTTCTGAAAACGGCGCGATTGGAGTCTAGTGACCTCAAACATGACGTCAAAGTTTTGTAGAACACGTTTTGGTTACATTTCATAACATTTACTTAATGCACCTAGATTTTAGTGGAAGATTGTAAAACAATCTAGATTGTTCCTTTTAATGAATATTAACGATTTTGGTTAAGTTTTCTTTTCTGATTGTTTGGGATTGTTCTGGAAATCTGTAATAGTATAAAAGAGGGTTTTAGAAAGTATGTGCATGCATTGTATGTGACCGTGTTAGTGTATCAAAGTGTGGATGCATTGTTCTGAGAGTACATCGTGAGAATAAAGTACTGTTGGAACTGTTACTCCAATGCAGTCTACAACCTTGTGCTACGTGTGACGAGTTGCAACTGAGTGAGGTTTTTCTTCAAGAACCCTACGTGAGTGCGTCTGGTGTGATTGCATGATACTACCAACCACTACCACGTAACAATAGACATGTATACAAATTAAAAGAAAACAGTTCGCTGCTTATCTTCCTTCGGCAAAAAGAGCAAGTGTTTCTTTCTTTGTTGGACTTTTCCTTGCATTTTACACGCTTGGCAGTCACCTTTCTCGTCTGGATTGTGTATCTTTTAATATAACCCCTTGACTGCCATGGGACGCGGATTTCGCGTCGGAAAGTACCACTGCACACTGATTGACATTCGCGTGAACATGGAACACAAATGACCCGGGACCATACGTGGGCACAAATAACACAGGACTAACAAGAGACATAAATCCTCATGAGCCCTCCGCGACTGCGGGGGGCCGGGGGGGGGGGGGGAGGGGGGAAGTGGGAGGAGGGAAGTGGGGGGGGGAGCGCATGAGGACTTATGTCTCTTGCAGTTGGGTAGCGTTGGCCTTGCTCTGGCAGTTACAAGGTTAAGCGCCAACTGCTCGATGTGAATCAAGACTCAAGGTAGGTGCTTGATGATGGTGCTTGGCAAGCGGTGCGTAAACATCGCGCTTTGGACCGACCATTTCAGCCCAATCATTGCCGGGGAAAAGTGAACAACACCCACATTTGCAAGAGGTAAAGATCCCCATGAGCCCCCGCAGTTGCGGGGGCTCATGCGGATCTATGCCTCTTGCTGAAACCATATTGTACTCCCATCCGGCGTGTTCCCTGCACGCCTGAGGCTCAGTCTTCGGCGTTGAATTAACCCTTTGGGTGTCGGTAGAGGTTTTAGTCGCGATGATTCCTGCATGAATCATCGCGACTAAAACCGCTACCGACGCCCAAAGGGCTAAGATTTCACAACACAGTCTGCATCCACATGCAGTGAAACGGTTAGAATGCATCTAATAATGTTGCATGCATTCGCTGGTGTTGGAATGGAAAAGGATCTGCCAGTCTTGACCTATTTAGCATCCACAATACACACATGGAGGCCGGAAGCCGGGAAACAATGGGCCATATCTCATGGGAAAGAATGCGCGAGTCGTTCGGTTGCCATAGCGACACACATCCGCGACACCTGGTAGCAGTGACGACAGGGAAGCTATGTGGCGGGCACACGTACTCGCCATGACAATGCTGGAAAACTGTCCCTATTCAGTGCAGATAAAGCGAACTGATTAATCAGTGAAGTAAAATTTGGAGGGTATTTAAAATTCGAGAATAGTTTATTGAATTAAAAAAAATTCATTAAACTTTAAAAGATTTTATTTAAAAATAGTAAATAAACCACGAAACACACATGAGATAACGTAAAGCGAAAACAACAACAATAACAACAACCATAAAAACAACAAATGAACATAACTTTTCATTAGTTTTTTTTTTTTCAGAACGGCAATAAAAGTATCAGATAGCTAACACCTGAGCGAGACAGATCCTAATATATTTGAAATAGGATCCAAGACTGTCTTTTCGACTTCAGCCAAGTCCAGATTTTCTCCTGCAATGATGTGCTCCGTTTCTGTTTAACCCCTTCATTAAATGCTACTGACGATACCGCTCGGCGGAAAAGACGCGTAGTTACGCGTCTTTTCCGACGAGCGGTATCGTCAGTAGAAGTCAAAGGGTTAAGAAGAACGCTCTGATTCGACGTATCATTATATGCGTGGCCAAAAAACAGCTTATAACACAAAATGATTGCATGACTCACACTGTCTGATCCTTTTTCAAATATTCCAAAAGCCCTTTAAGAGGGGAAAAATCTTGATATTTAAGATCATGCTATGTTTCTCGACATTTTAGTAAACTCGCATACTTGCGGATAATAAACAGATGATCGTTGCCAGATTCACAAGTTTGCGACTCGAGTTCAAATACCTCAAGAGGATTTTCTGAGGTACTTAAGGAGAATCGCTCCTGATATTCTAGCCAAACATTTGCGTTCAACTTCCTGATTTAAAAAGATGATTACATGCTAGATTAATCTGCGAGAGAGAGAGAGAGAGAGAGAGAGAGAGAGAGAGAGAGAGAGAGAGAGAGAGAGAGAGAGAGAGAGAGAGAGAGAGAGAGAGTGTGTGTGTGTGTGTGCGTGTGCGCGCCGCGTGTGTTGTGCGTGTGTGTGTGTGCGTGTTGGCTGTTAGCCTTTTCACTGAATCAGCGCTTAGAGCTACTTTTAGAATAAGCGCGTAACAAATCTCCTTTATTATTATTATTATTAGAGAGAGGGCTTGGAAACGTATCCTTTCCTGTTCCATTAACCCCATTTCTAAGGCTAGTTAGTTTCACTTACTTGGGAGTAGTTACTAGTTAGATGGTTAGTTAATAATAGTCAGTGATAGTTAGTGACAATTACAGTAAGTTAGTCAGTGAGTTAGCATAGTGAGTTAGTGAGTTAGTGAGTGAGTGGGTGGGTGAGTGAATGAGTGAGTGAGTTTATTTTAGTTAGTTAATTACTAATTAGATAGACAGTTAGTTATCTAGTTAGTTAGTTTCGTGAGGTAGTTCCGTTAGTTAGTTTCGTGGGATTTAACCCTTATCATTCGGAATACACCAGTGTGGGAAAAAAGATTGACTAAAATAGTTCAAGGGTACTGGCGCCACGCTATTCTGGCACTACCCTTGAACTAAAGCCATTTTTATATATCCTTATCTGTAAGTACTATAATGTAGCTTGCATATGGCAGTGAACAAATTTGAAGCTTTTAGCCTCAGTATGATATGGGTTAGCACAGAGCAGGCCATTCGCGTATCTCACGGCGGCCCAAAATAATAATAATAAAATAATAATTAGGGGATAAATAAATACATAAATAACCACCACCAACAACAATTACAACAACGACGACAACATCACCAACGACAACAACAACAGCAGCAGCAGCACCACCACCACCACCACCATCACCATCACCACCACCACCAACAACATCAACAAGAACCATCACCAATCTGCATGAGGTATTTTTTCAACATTCATAGTTACTTCCGAAAAATTATACCTAACGCTAAGATCAAAATAATTTAAGAAACAAATATGTTTGCCGGTTTGAACTGATGCCCGGCGAAAAGTTGAGCATAGCAAGTTGGGAGAAGAATTTCAGAGCTAAATTCTATGCTCCGAGAGAGGCAGGTGTTGTGTGGTGTAGGTTACAACAACAAAATATCAAACGGAATTTCACAAAGTAATCTACGCTTCACGATAATGTTTCGAACACGATAGCTGCACCTGCAGAGTATGCAGACATATTAACTCTTGCCTACACATTTTAGTCCTCAAAACTTGATAAGCCCTTGGCTGTCGGCAGCGGTTTTTGTCGCGATGATTCCTGCAGGAATCATCGCGACAAAAACCGCTACCGACAGCCAAAGGGTTAGATTTACTTCATGTTTATTTGTTGCTGTTTTCTCCGCATTTCCTAAGTTATTCAGGCACTATTTTTGGCCCACATTCTTATGTCCGCTAAAATCGATTGAGGGGCCCATTTTCCTTCTTTGTTCATTTTTTTTCTTCTTTAAAATCGAGTACAGTACAACCTATCTTGAGCAACCATCTATGTTCACTATTTTTGGCCCACATTCTTATGTCCGCTAAAATCGATTGAGGGGCCCATTTTCCTTCTTTGTTCATTTTTTTTCTTCTTTAAAATCGAGTACAGTACAACCTATCTTCAGCAACCATCTTTGTTGAAGGGCAAACAGTCTCACCTTCCATTAAAGACCATTATTTAGGCGGCGACAGCCACCTAAATGATGGTCTATAATGACAGGTGATCTCTCGTAAGGGTGGATGCTCGAAACAGGTTTTGCTGTATAATTTGTGTTTTCTCTTCCAAAGATCACTTCCAAATGTATTCGTGTTGTGCGGAAGCCTATTCTGAAGAACAAAAAGAAATGCGACATTTTTGAAATCATCAGAACACTATACATAAACAGAAGGCATTGTGGCCGGCGTTGGTCATCGCTGGCTCACGCACGAATGTGCCTAATTCGGCCCGAGGATCTCATGCGCCCCTAGAAAGGTTTTTGGGCTGCTGTCAGCCGTAGTCATGGCCCGCGTACGGTCGATGTCGCAACAAACTCAGTATACGTGTCCGTGTGACGCTAGATATACTTTGCACAAGCGTTGTTCTTACAGACCTCCCGAAATTGATCCCGGGGTGCGCTCAACTCATTCCAGGCGCCCCGCATCAATAGCTGCGGAAGCGTCGAATGGCGCTGCCGACGGCAACGCTATACGACACTTCGGCAGCTGTTGATGCGGGGCACCTGGAATGAGCGAAGTCGTACAAGCTGTTTTTGAATAGTTTTATACACAGAGTTGTAAGATGGAACATACCAGAGACTGATACACTCAGTGTCATCATCGCCTGTTGCATTGTAAGTGTTGGGGCGCGTTACGTATCGGATTAAAAGTGTTGAGTATACCTCTTCACTGTCAGTTTTCGCAGATGACGAGTCTGAAATCTTGGTCATTTCACAACGCTAAATGCCCCAGCCATCCAAAACAACATGCGGCCAAAGTGGTTTTTAGCAAGAGGCATAGATCCTCATGAGCCCCCGCGCCTGCGGGGGCTCTTGAGGGTCTACGCCTCTTGCAATTTTAAGTTGGATCGTGTTTGCTTTATCTCAACAGGGAAAGGCTTTTTGTCTTTGGCAATGCGCTTTCTTTAAGGACAGTTGCAGTCACGCGCAGGTCGGCGGTAACAGACTGCAACAGGTGCAGTGACGTCTTGTATTCTAGGTGCGCACATGTAAAACGCGAAGACTGAATCTTCGGAACAGAAGTATATGCACGGCCAACAAAAGGAGATGGATGTAGGCAGACAGCAGATCCTGCCTATCCCAGTAAATCCCTGACATGCTACAACAGGATGTGGATCGACCATGGCAGTTGAAGGATGTCGTCAGAATAGCTTTTACCCTGACAGTTGAAGGATGGTGTCAGAATAGCTTACCATGATAGCTGAAGGGTGGGTGTCAGAATAGCTTTTACCCTGACAGTTGAAGGATGGCGTCAGAATAACTTACCATGATAGCTGAAGGGTTGGTGTCAGAATAGCTTACCATGATAGCTGAAGGATGGCGTCAGAATAGCTTTTACCGTGACAGTTGAAGGATGGTGTCAGAATAGCTTACCATGATAGCTGAAGGGTGGTGTCAGAATAGCTTTTACCCTGACAGTAGAAGGATGGTGTCAGAATCGCTTACCATGATAGCTGAAGGGTGGTGTCAGAATAGCTTTTACCCTGACAGTTGAAGGATGGTGTCAGAATAGCTTACCATGATAGCTGAAGGATGGCGTCAGAATAGCTTTTACCGTGACAGTTGAAGGATGGTGTCAGAATAGCTTACCATGATAGTTGAAGGATGGTGTCAGAATAGCTTACCATGATAGCTGAAGGGTGCTGTCAGAATAGCTTTTACCCTGACAGTTGAAGGATGGTGTCAGAATAGCTTACCATGATAGCTGAACAATGGCGTCAGAATAGCTTTTACCCTGACAGTTGAAGGATGATGTCAGAATAGCTTACCATGATAGCTGAAGGATGGCGTCAGAATAGCTTTTACCCTGACATTTGAAGGATGGTGTCAGAATAGATTACCATGATAGTTGAAGGATGGTGTCAGAATAGCTTACCATGAAAGCTGAAGGGTGGTGTCAGAATAGCTTTTACCCTGACATTTGAAGGATGGTGTCAGAATAGCTTACAATGATAGCTGAACAATGGCGTCAGAATAGCCTTTACCATGACAGTTGAAGGATGGTGTCAGAATAGCTTACCATGATAGCTGAAGGATGGCGTCAGAATAGCTTTTACCCTGACAGTTGAAGGATGGTGTCAGAATAGCTTACCATGATAGCTGAAGGATGGCGTCAGAATAGCTTTTACCCTGATAGTTGAAGGATGGTGTCAGAATAGATTACCATGATAGCTGAAGGGTGGTGTCAGAATAGTTTACCATGATAGTTGAAGGATGGTGTCAGAATAGCTTGGCGCCTGTAGGCGCCAAGCTATTCTGACACCATCCTTCAACTGTCATGGTCGTCGTGTCTCCAGAACTGTGGATATTCTATAGGAACGAAAGATATACTATAAAAGTGATAATTTCATCCTCACGATGTAATGAGTTAAATTGAGGGTTGAGGTGGTGGTGGTGGGGATGGAGGGGGAAGTGGTACTATCACGGCTTCACAACGAAGTATTTTGCGATTCACAAATCACGAATCCTTAAACACACACACACACACACACACACACACACACACACACACACACAAACACACACACATACACACGCGCACGCACACACACACACACACACACACACACACACACACACACAAACAAACAACAACAACAACAACAACTCACGTCTCACGCTGGGAAGGGACTGTTAAGAGACAAGGTACAACTTTCATAAAGCTTTCATTCACTGGCCCGAGAGTCTAACAGCAGGTAGAAAGGGGGGGGGGGGGCGGGGGGGGGGAGGTAGTGGGGTGGGGTGAGGGGAGGGGTGGGGGGGTGGTGGTGTTAGGGGAGTGGGAGAAGCTTGTGATGCTGCTGCACTGTCTTCACAAAAGTATTCATTAACCCATTAC
>BTPG01000007.1:19938166-19940666 GCA_036245525.1 Semisulcospira habei | reverse complement strand
CTTATCTTGCTGTGGTGTGTTTGGAGTAGAATGAGTTAAAGCGCTACCGACAGCCAATGTATTAATACCCTTTTCAGCCAACATGTACCTGCTATATTGTCAGCATGATACGCTACTAAACTAATCAAGACACTAGCTTGAGTAACGTACACCAGCTAATACCACAGGCGTCCGAGGACGACTACCTTATTTCTACTGTATAAAACTATAGTTTTATACAGTAGAAATAATAAATCGTCCTTGGACGCCTGTGTTAATACATCGGCGTACGCTTGATGTGATTCAATCAACGCGCCGCATTTATTCGACTAAACCAATCACAACGCTACGGTGTTATAATCTTAGCCAATCATCACGCTGCCTCGAACTGAATGAGCCAATCACAACGCTACGGTGTTGTAGTCTTAGACAATCAACATGCTGGCTTTCACTGAATGAGCCAATCACCACGCGGGATTGATTGTTATGAGCTAGTAAGCGCGAGTGATTCGTTTGAATGAAACAGTCGTCAGGCGGGATTCGTGCGGATTATCCAGTCAAAATGTAGGATTTCTATTTTGAAAGAACCAAGCACAACAACAGTTGTGGTCTTTTCAGCCAATCGTCACGGGGAACTGATTAAGTAATGTTGAGCCAATGACAATGCATCGTTGGGTTCTTTTCTGCATTTCACACCCTTAGTTGTCACCTTTTCGGGCTAGTTTTTTTTTTTCATTAAGCAGTTCAGTGCCGAGAGAATTTAACACCGTCCAGATGCAAGAGGTATAGATCCTCATGAGCCCCCGCAGTCGCGGGGGCTCATGAGAATCTATGCCTCTTGCTGGCACCACTTTGAAGCCATGTTTCCTGGCACAGCTTGGTTGTTGTTGTTTTTTTTTTGGTATAGGTATGGAATTAACGAAGATGTCAGAAACACAGTCTGGGTCAGCTGGCAGTGAACGAGTTAAAGACAATCATTTAGGTGGTTTAAATTATGGTCTTTAATGACGGGTCGTTCCTCATAACCCCTATCACACTGAGACTAAAAGTTTCAAATGTGTACACCGCCATACGCAAGCTACATTATAGTACTTACAGATAAGCGCATAGACCAATGGCTTTAGTTCAAGGGTGGTGCTAGAATAGCTTGGCGCCTAGAGGCGCCAAGCTATTCTGGCACTACCCTTGGATTATTTTAGTCAAACTTAGTTCACCCACTGGTGTATTGCGAATGATAAGGGTTAAGAGTGTTCGCTCAGTACAGGATCTGTTGCATTTGAAAGCACCTCTGTGGTGGCACAAAGATGTTAAGCCCAAACGTATTAGTGCAACTTTTGGGATCTTCGTTTTTGAAAGCAAGGGACAAAGACTTCCCAGCAGAACCTCTCTTTCATCTTCCACCGTAGACTTAACAAAATATTAATCTTCTACCATGGAAGAACATAGATGTAAATGATACGATAAGACAAATTATACATCTATAAAACATATATGTTTGCGGGAGCTCATGAGTATCTAGACCTCTTGACCGAAGGCTTGATCCAGATCGATGCAAATCTGCATGACTTTTTTTTTTTCGTGTTATTTCCAGTACCTATTCTCGGCGCAGCGGAAATCCGGCCTCTTCCACGATCTGAAAGAGGCAAAGACACTCATGAGCACCTGCATTCTGCAGGGGCTGATGAGAATCTACGCCCCTTGCTGGCACGAATCTATGACATTAACTCACATCTCTGATTTTTTGATAGAAACGGAAATCCGTCACGAGGAGGGTTTCCAACCAGGCATCGTCTTTCAGGTAGGGTAATCAAGTTGGCAAGAAATGTTACTGTCTGTGCAAGCAGAAGGCATAGATCCTCATGAGCCTTCGCATTCTGCGAGGGCTCAAGAGGACCTGTGCCTCTTGCAGACTCAGCGGAATGGGTGCACTCTTGACCAATGTTGTGTCGAACAGGTTTTGTTTTTACATCTCTCATATTGACGAATGTGTCTGAGACGTCGTGTTTCCCCCGGCCCTGAAAAGGATGATACATTCGTGCAAAAGAAAAGGGTCCCTATCTAGGAAAAATAAATTAGCCAAAAGAAAATGTTTGTCTCATGAACATACCCCAGTGCGCCAATTAGGAAGGGCTTTCAAAGCAGGACTCCAAAAATTGCATGCACGAATGACCTAATTTTGAAAATGCCGCATGCGAGCTTGTCAGTGCTGCTTTTCAACCTACTTCAGCATACCCAACCCCCCACCTTAACTTTTTTAACCCCAAGGTCCCATTTCTCAAATTTTGGAGGTGTTGCCTAACGACTATGTACCAGTTGCAGGAGATGGCTTGAACATCATAATTCAATAGTAGTGCCAGATTAGTTTGGCGCCTTCAGGCGCCAAGCTAATCTGGCACTACCATTGAATTATCATAGTCGAGCCATCTCCTGCTGTAGGGATCCGGGGCTAAAAGGGTTAGACCCTTTCCCTTCACAACTCCTTCCCACCCCCTCCAGATTTCATGCTTCATCCCCGCTGTAT
>BTPG01000007.1:19868166-19933166 GCA_036245525.1 Semisulcospira habei | reverse complement strand
TGTCACAAGAAATATCATGGCAACTAATATGCAGTGGAAGGTCATTGATAAATATGCAGAACAGCAATGGCCCGAGGACAGAGCCCTGAGGCACTCCGCTTTTGACGAGACCATACGAGGAGTAGGATCCATTTAACAGTACTCTTTGCTTCCTTCCGCTTAAATATGAAGTAAACAATGAGACAGCACCTGCATTGCAGAGATATGCTTGAAGTTTTGACAAAAGAATGTTATGATTTACAAGGTCAAAAGCTTTCTTAAAATCAATAAAGATCGACCCAGTTATTTGGGAGTTATTTATGGATGCTAGCCACGCATCAATAAGTCTTGTCAGTGCCGTGTGGCAAGAATGCTTGGGGCGAAAGCCGGACTGAAATACGTGCAAAAGACTGCGACTCTCCAAATATTGATAAAGGTGTTTGTGCACGTGTCTTTCAAGAGGTTTGGAAAGGCTGGATAATATTGAAATGGGTCTATAGTTATTAACACCCGACAGATCTTTTGACTTAGGCAAAGGGATAACCTTGGCTTGCTTCAGTTCTGATGGAAACATATTTTGTTGGATACATAAGTTATAAATATACGTTAACGATTCTACTGTATAGGGAAGGGACAGTTTCAGTATTTTAGGGCTGATTTCGTCAGGTCCCGATGACTTTTTGTTTTTCAGTGACCCGATCAGTTTTCCTACTTCATACACAGCTAGAGGCGGTATAGAGAATGGGGGTTTGTCCTTAGTCTTCTGCTTACAAAAGTTAAGTAGGGCCTCCGGGCATGTGTAAGACGCGTTACCGCTTGAGGGTATGATTGACTCGGCAACAGACAGAAAATGTTTATTAAAAGTTTCTGCAGTAATACTAGAAGGAATGGCTGACGATTTCTTGCTGTTACCTCGGGTGACGAGATTAACCGCGCGCCAGAGTGCGGCAGTATCTCTGTCTTCTTTAATCATTCGTTCAAAGAGAGACTTTTGAGCCCTGCGTACCATAGACTTGACACGGTTACGTTGTTTTTTGTATTCGCTAAATAGCTTGTGTCTCCTTAAGTCATTTCTCAATCTCATAGCTTCGATTATTTCTTGGTTTAGCCAAGGCGGTAACGTGTGGTTTTTTTTTACCCGCTTTTGCCGCAAAGGGGCGTGTTTGTTAAGTACTCTTGTAAAGAGTCCATACCAAACAGCCAGAGCCTTTTCAGGGTCAGTTTTCAGGGTCAGAGAGAGAGAGAGAGAGAGAGAGAGAGAGAGAGAGAGAGAGAGAGAGAGAGAGAGAGAGAGAGAGAGAGAGAGAGAGAGAGAGAGAGAGAGAGAGAGAATGACAATGATCGTTTATTTGACTGAACGGTAAAAGTTGTGGTAATAACAACCATTTTTCGAAATCGCCGTTGCTAATCTACTGCGGATTAATTACTATCGCACTATTTATTTTCTACTACTTTACATGAACAGGCAAAAAATATTTTCTTGACACATACAAGCTAACAATACAGAAGAAAAATGTAAGGGGGGGGGGGGGGGAGTGACATAGGAATACCCAGCTTTACAGGTTGGGCATAATCACATCTTGTGAGGTTTAATTAAGAGAAAGAGAGAGAGAGAGAGAGAGAGAGAGAGAGAGAGAGAGAGAGAGAGAGAGAGAGAGAGAGAGAGAGAGAGAGAGAGAGAGAGAGAGAGAGAGAGATTGATTGACTGATTGATTGACTTTATTTTCCAAGGAAATAGGTTTTAGGCGCTCAGGCCCATCATTACAAACCTGTCTTTGCAATAACTAATGTACATAATCAAGACAACAACATACGAAACAACGTATTGAACATGAAGAAGAAGAAGCGCGCACACACACACACACACACACACACACACACACACACACACACACACACACACACACACACACACACACACACACACACACACACACACAAACACATGTATATCTATGGGTTATATACACATACACAGACCCGCACTCCACGCACGTACGCCCATGCGTGTGTGTGTGCACGCGCAAGGCTGGTTACATTGTAACATCAGCAGCTGTACCACAACAACTTGAGGTATGTATAACTGACCGTTAAATGAGTAAAATGAAGTACGTCAAGGTCTGAAGCATAATTTGTAGAGAGCATTTCTAAATGCCTTATGAGATTTAAGAAGTTTTACTTTTGTTGGTAGGTGTTCCACAGGGATGCACCCGAAAAAGAAAAGCTAGTCTTAAACAGATCAGTTCTAGGCCGAGTCACTACAAGATTGTTCCTCTGGTTTATGTAGCGCGTTTGCGAATGTCGGAACATTGTAAGTAAATACTGTGGAGCTTTGCCATCGACGATTTTGTGCATCAGCATCGCTTTATTGACGAAGAGCTGCTTTTGCAATGGCAACATGACTGTTTAGTTGGACAAGCTTTTTGTCCATTGTCAAATTTGAACACGGTAGTATTAGCTTTGCTGCGAGGCGGTGGAGCGAGTTCAGTCTTTTGAAGTGATTTTCACAGCAGCCGTCTCATATAGGGGAGGAATAGTCAAAATGAGGCTTGATATAGGCATTGTAAAACAGTTTTCTAGTTGGAAGATCTATAATGCGTTTTAAGCGTGACAGATGAAATATTTTTTTAGACACGGCTTTGCAAATTTTGTCAACATGTGATTGCCACTGAAAGTGATCGTCGATAACAACACCAAGTAGAGTATGTTCCGACACTTGCTTAATTGGATCATTGCCAATGCCGGCAAGATTTAGAGGCAAAGGGTGAAGCTGGTATTTTTGACGTGTTGTGAGGAGCATTGTTTCAGTTTTGGAAGGATTCAGTACCATATGGTTTCAATCACACCAAGCTGTTACGACATCTAGACTGTCCTGTAAAGTATTTGATATTTGTTGGACGTCTTTCGCTGATGTGTGCAAAGTGGTGTCATCCGCAAACATCTCACAAGTGGTGTTTGCGTCAGACAGCTACAGGGGTACGTCATCTATAAATATGTTAAATAGGAGAGGTCCGAGATTTGAGCCTTGGGGAACACCATATTTGACAAATCCTTCCGATGAGAATTTACCGTTAAGATATACAAGTTTAGTGCGATCCATCAGGTACGATTGAAAGAAAGCAACTGATCTATGGCATCTCAAATACAATGGAAGCTGAGATCAATCGCTTTCTTAAAGTTGAGGAAGACAGCACCTGACATGTGCGATTGGTTAATTTCGTTTAGCCATTTATAGGTTACATGTATTACTGCAGTCTGACATAAATGCTTAGGCCGAAAGCCAGACTGCAATTTGTGTAAGAGTGAACGTTTATCTAAGTATTGTTGAAGATTTTGCTGAATATGCCTTTCTAATGATTTAGATAATGCAGAGAGAAGAAATATTGGACAATAATTATTGATATAAGATAAGTCTTTAGCTTTTGGGAGAGGAATAGTTTTAGCTTTTTTTTAAAGTAGTGGGGAAGACATTATTCTCTATGCAGAGATTGTAAATATAGGTTAGTGTCTCAACAATATATGGAGCAGCTAAGTTCAAGACCTGCCCACTTATACCATCAAGACCATAGGAGATTTTATTCCTCAGACGAGAGAGATGCTGTCCGACTTCATGGACCGCTATTCGCGGTATGTCGAAGGCGTCATCTGCCCTAAGTTTCTCATTACAAAAGGTTTCCAGCAAGTCAGTAGTAAAGGTGTTTGAAGAATTAGTCGAAACCAGTGATACCATTTCAGGAGACAGATCGACCATGATACTTAAGGGGGATGCAGGAAAAGCTTAGCACTACCCTGTCTGTCGTGGTAGTTCCTTCTCCTGTTATAAACGTGCCAGGGCTCATGGAATGGGACGAACTAAGGATGGCGGAGGTGGGATAAGGTGGGGGTGGGGTGGAATGGGGGGGGGGGCGGGCTGGAAGAAGGGGGCACGGATGGCAGGGTGGAGGGGAGAGGAGGTGGGGACACAGACTGTTGACGCAGACTGTAGTTTCTGAAAACATCGATAATTGAACATGGACAAGAAACCTAGTTGTCCCAGGAACATGGATAAAAAGTGGTGTCAGCTAGAGGTATAGATCCTCATGAGCCCCCGCAAATACGGGGGCTCATGAAGATCTATACCTCTTTGAGTTGGTCGGTATTTACATTGTCTCGGCACTGAACTGGTTACTATTCAGATTTCTGTGTGACCTGCGCCGTTGTGACACTGTTATCTCAGATCAGCCTTCACAGTCCTGTCACCAGTGCTGGGTGAGCAGGACTGTTAACTCATTCAGCCCGACGCACGTATTTCCCAAATTTTGGAGGCGTCATCTAACGACTATGCACCTGTTGCAGGAGATGGATCGACCATGCTAATTAAAGGGTAGTGCCAGATTAGCTTGGCGCCGACAGGCGCCAAGCTAATCTAGCACTACCCTTGAATTATTACGTTCGACTCATCTCCTGCTGTAGTGCGTCAGGCTGAATGGGTTAAATGGGTTAAATTAATCTAGTGAATTGAAAAAAAGCCTTGGGCAATCAAACATCAGGGGCAGGGGTAGGGAGGGTGTGGTGCTGCACAGTTCTGAGCCTATCATCCGGCATAACCTTTGACCTAGCTGATACAAACAAAACACACGTCGGCTCCGAAACGTACAATTCTGCAGTCAACAAAGCGTTTTCTAAACTTCAATCTTCATTCTTGATCGATCCCCCGCAACTAAAACGAAGTCACGGGGAGGACGCCTCAAATAGAAGAACTTCGGCCTTTCTCAAAATTGCTTAAACTTCATTAACATTGTTTAACATTACGGATTTACTCGTTATCAGTGCTTGCTACCCCTGGACAGTCTTTTAGTCAGCCCACATTATATCTGCAGAAGGCACAGAATTTCACGAGCCTTTGCTATGGCAGGGACAAATATGAGAGTCTAGGTCTGATGCTTGCAGATTTAGATCTTCAAATTCATCTTTAGCAGACAGTGTGTGTCTGACTCTAAATTACGACGACAATTGACTGTAAAGGGAATCGTTCCTGTGCAGGCGAAACTGTAATGAACCATTATTTTGTCCGCAAGAGACATAGATTCTCATGAGCCCCTGCCACAGCAGGGGATCGAAAATCTATGCCTCTTGCTGTTAGGTTTTTGGCGCTTCTTTCTCTTCCAATCAGAAACTAAACCGGGTTTATGAGAGGAGCGACTGTGGCCAGAGGACTTCATCCAGTGCAGACCAAATGAACCCGGCGGCACTTTTGATCGCCTTTGGCTTGTCAAGAACTCTTGAAGAAACTCAGTACGCATGAGGGCTGTATGAGGTGCAGATTCTCAGGAGCCCGCGTGGGCTTTGCAACCTCCTGACCTGTCCACTACAGTTCAAGACACTCTCTTTAGCTCCCCCCCTCCCCCCTTCCCCCTCCCCCACGCCCGCTTTTGATTTTTCGGCTGGCGGCTGGTGGTGGAAAGGTGTAAACTGTTCTCTCTTACATACGCCAGTGGGAAGGCAAGGTCTGACGTCTGGGTGACTCAGGTTGAAGGTTACAGACAACAAATTGACCCCCCCCCCCCACTCCCTCCCCCGCGCACCTCACACCCCCAGCTCTGGAGGTAACTGATGCGCCCCTGCCGTGGAAGCCTTCTGGCCTGTCTAGAGAGTTCAAGAAACTCTCTTCGGTTCAATTTAAGTTCGAGAAACATTTATCTGTCTGCACAGGACGAAGATGTTCGTGAGTCGCACGTGACTCCTGGCCTATTAACTCATTCGCGACGACCTGCATGCGGGCACGCGGCTGTTCGCCTCGTGTCCGCATGCTGGTCGTCTCGAATGAGTTAAAGTTCAAGAAACTACATCTTGTGGCTGCAAGAGGTAAAGATCGATTCTCGCGAGCTCCTGCAAACAGCTTGCCTGTCTAAGTCTATCAGAGGCCAAGAAATGACATACGGGAACACATGTTATGTTCGAAAGACTTGTGGGACTAAATGCAATACGGTTACCAGTGCCCTGTGCGGCATTGGTTATGGCTCATTGCACAGGCTATGTCCAAATGTTCTGAAATCCAGATTAAAAATGTGACTGCCACGCGTGTAAAATGCAGAGAAGAACCCAACGGGCAATAAAACACTCTTAGAAAAGACAGTTACAACTCAATTTTTTAATATAATAATAATTACGGTATTTATAATGCGCTTATCTTATAATAATTATAACTCTAAGCGCGCACTCACAACTCGCATACGCATGCGCACGCTTTAGACAATGACTCACGTACCACAAATAGTGAAATACATTACGACAGTCAGCTTGGGGTGGGGAGTGTGGTGATATATAGTGCTAGAACTGTTGAAAGAGTTGAGTTTTGAGGGCGGACTGGAAGGAGGAGAGTGTTTCTGACGGAGAGAGAGTGGGAGAGTGTTCCAGGTGGATGGACCGTAGACGGAGAAGGAGCTGGGGCCGAAAGTGCTGAGTTTGGTGCGGGGGATGAGGAAGCGGAGAGGGAGCGGAGGGAGTGGGAAGGAGTGTAGGGGTGAAGTAAGTTGGAGAGATAGGCAGGAGCGTAGTTGTTCAGGGATTTGTAGCAGAGAGACAGAATCTTGTATTAGATGCGTTGGGGGATGGGGAGCCAGTGAAGGAGTTTGAGCAGGGGAGTGATGTGGTCGGATTTTTTCTTTCTGAGGACGAGGCGGGCAGCATTGTTCTGGACGTGCTGGAGAGTTAAAGTGGTGGAGTGAGGGAGGCCGGAAAGGAGAGAATTGCAGTAGTCGATGCGAGATAAAGATGAGAGAGACAGCAAGTTTGGTGGCAGCTTCGGTAGTGAGGTATTTTCTGATCTGACTGATGCGGCGGAGGTGGAAATAGCATGCCTGGGCAGTGGCGGAGACGAAGCTGGTCATGGAAAGAGAGGAATCGAGGATAACGCCGAGGTTCTTGGCCGAGTCAGAGAGGGAGATGAGGGTGCTGTCGAGTTGAAGGTGGAGAGAGGGAGGGAGCTGGGAAAGTTTCTGGCGAGTGCCTACCAGCATGGCTTCCGTTTTGTCGTCGTTCAGTTTGAGCTTGTTTGCTGTCATCCAGTTTTTCACGTCTTCGTAGCAGTCAGCCGTGCGAGTCCTGAGTAGTGACTGAGTGTTGTCGAGTTTGTCTTTGTCTAGTAGTTGTGAGTCGTCAGCGTAGAGGTGGTGGTGTATGTGGTGAGACTGGATGATGTTGGACAGGGGAGAGGTGTAGAGTGTGAAAAGGACCGGCCCCAGGACGGACCTCTGTGGAACGCCGCAGGAGAGCCCGACTGGGTTGGAGGAGACACCGTCGATGGTGACGGACTGCTGTCTGTCGGAGAGGTAGGAGAGAAACCAGGAGTGAGCAGAGTCAGTGATTCCAAAGGAGTGGTGAAGGCGGTGGAGAGAAGCAGGTCGTTTAGGATATGTAGAAGGGCTGTTTCAGTGCTGTGATGTTTGCGATAGGCAGACTGGAAGGGACTGAGGAAGTTGTTGTCGGCGAGGTGGAGGTTGAGCTGGTTGAGAACAACCTTCTCAAGAAGCTTGGACAGGAAAGAGAGATTGGAGACTGGGCGATAGTTCTTGAGTTCGTTTGGGTCGAGGTTGTGTTTTTTGAGGAGCGGACGGACGATGGCGGACTTGAAGATATCGGGGACGGAGCCATTCTCTAGAGATGTGTTGATGATGTCGGTAATGAAGGGCAGAAGTTTTGGAAGGCCGTCCCGGTAGAGAGAAGCTGAGAGGGGGTCTAGTTCGCAGGTTTTGAAAGGCATGGACTTTATGGTCTTGAGAACTTCATCCTGAGAGACGGGGCAGAAGGACGAGAGGGGAGTGCCGGAAAAAAGGGGGGGGGGGGGTCGGGAGGGCAAGGCGGAGAAGGCAGTGTGTCGAGTGTGTTGCGCCGAGTTTGGATTTTGTCGGATATTTCGAATAAATACCCTTTTTTTTCAAAATGGACAAACAAACAAATATAGAGATCAGTACTTATCTTCATTATCATTTGTCACATTCCTTTTGCGATAATGAAGATAAGTAACGACTGATCTTTATAATTAATACATTGTGTTGTAACTGTCTTTTCTAAGCGTGTTTCTTTCTCGTTGGGTTCTACTCAAACGTTCTGAAGGAAAACCACACGCAAACTCGTTGTACATCAGTGCAACAGGGATAAACCCTCATGAACCACTGCAGCCAGCATAAGCTAATGAAATTCTACGCTTTTTAGCCCCTTTCACTGCCAGTGGACGCATGTTGTAGTAATACTGTTGCCGCTAGGGTTTCATGTGAAAGAAAACAGAAAACAGAGGTGTGTTCTTTTCTGCTCTACGTTTGTTTCCATATCACTCGGGAAGAAGGATCTGTGATCCGAAACGTCGAGTTCCTTGTATCTAACTTAAATGGTTTTCAACCTCTATTTTCCGTTTTCCCTGGACGCATGTTGTGTTTTGAAAACCATGGTCAATTCAGAGTTAACCCATTCAGCCCCGACGCCCTACAGCAGGAGATGGGTCGACCATGATAATTCAAGGGTAGTGCCCAGATAAGCTTGGCGCCTGTCGGCGCCAAGCTAATCTGGCACTTCCCTTGATTTATCATGGTCGATTCATCTCCTGCAACTGGTGCATACTCATTAGATGACGCCTCCAAAATTTGGGAATTGCGGCCGTCGGGCTGAATGAGTTAAAGATTCCCAGCCGGCAGAGGATCATGAATAGGGGGCCTACGAAGTGTCTTCAGCTAGAGGCGTAGATCCTATCATGTTTTTGTGCTTAGGCCAACTAGATCTATGATCATTGGTCAATAATGCTAAGCTGTGTCCCTTATGAGTGTTTTGTATGCTACCAATCTGGTACGTTATCCTGTTTTTTTTTTTTTTTTTTTTTTTTTTAACTCATTCTGACCGCGACACACCAAGGCAAGATATGGCTTGACCATGATAGTTCAAGGGTGGTGGCAGAATAGCTTGGCGCCTATAGGCGCCAAGCTATTCTGCCATCACCCTTGAACTATCATGGTCGATCTGTCTCCTGAACTGTACTGCAGTCCTCAGAGGATAACTCCCAAATAATAATAATAATAATAATAATAATAATAATAATAATAATAATAATAATAATAATAAGCGCATTAAATAGGCGCTTTATCCCAATTGAAAATCGGCTCAAAGCGCCGCCGCGAACTGAACCCAACAAGCACGCTCACGTGAAACACGCGCATTCACTCACACACTGTACATAAACACAGAACATTCACGTGGTGCTAAGGGCAAGCTCAAGCGAGCTACTGTAGTTTTTGGAAATTCAAAGTCGTTTGTATTTGAAATTTGATTAAGTGGGCTGAAACTGATACCAAAGTGGATCAAATGTGGGTATTTCGTACTTCGGGCACAATCAGTTAATCTGATGTGCAGTATTGCGTACAGTATCATCTTCCTGAGTTCACTACCAATGAATCTTAATAATAATAATAAATAGCTCTTGTATAGCGCGGTTCCCCAGGAAAACACTGGACTCACTGCGCACGCACAACAGCACATTCTCTCCCAGACACGCGCACAATTATACACTACTTTAACCCACCCCATCCCTTCCCACCACCTTACATCCACTTCCCTGTCTCATAAGAGCCAGAATCAAAATAAAAGGCAGTTAACATTTCGCTAGGAAAAAAACAAACAGAAGAGAACAACAGTACAAAAAGCTTCATATCGTGAAAGCTCGTTTCTAGGCCGGCCTGTGTGTGCGTGTTTGTGTGGGGAGGGGGGGGGGGGGTAGAGGGTGGGCAGTATGGGTGGGATTGGTGTAGTGGGGGAGGTGGGGGGGGTGGAGGGGGTAGGGTGGGCGGGCCAGGACATGGTGTGGGTTGGGTTCAGAGGAGGGTGGTGTGTGTGTGTGGGGGGGTGGGGGGGGGGGGGGTGGGGAGTGGGGCGTCTAGGCCTGTGTGTTTTAAGGGTGACTGTGCATTTTCTTGCATTTCCAGATCGTCTGTTAACTAATCCACCGTGTCGCAGGCGATTTACATAACAGACCGTCTAATCTTCCGCTACGATGAGTCACACGGTGTGAGGACACTGATCTTCCCTAAGGATTTTATTTCGTATCCCTGGTTACTCATCGCTGTAACAGCATTATTTATTTATTTATTTTTATTTATTTATTTATTTATTTTTTTATTTTTTTTGGCTGAAAGCCGTAAGGTCCAAAATCAAAGAACAGCACACAAACTAGGAAAACGAGACACAAATTTATTTTTAAAAAATCACAGAACATGTGAAAAGATTAACCGCAAGAAATAATTTCGAAAAACAAATTGTAATGCATATGGCTTTCCTTGAAAGCCAGAAGGCATTAAGCCCTTCACTGTACAGGAAAAAAATGGACACCACACTACTGGAAGTATAGATTCTCATGAGCCCAAGCGGGGGTGGGGAGGGGTGGGGGGCTCATGAGGATCTATGCCTCTTGCTGAAACCACTTTGTAGACATTGCTCAAAGAAAGCTGAAGCTCCTTCGCGTTGAACGGACACAGATTTCAGACGTACAATGTACGACCAGTTGCAGCGAAGGAGGTTAAACCAGACGTCAAACGGGCCACGCCGCCAAATATTTTCCGCCTCCTCATCTTAACGCAGAGATAAATCGAATTTGATCCATTAACACCTTCACTGTCGAGAACAAGTAAACGCGGCCCAGCTGCAAGAGACGTAGATCCTCATGAGCCCCCGCAGTCGCGGGGGCTCATGAGGATCTATGTCTCTTGCTGGGACCAATTTTAGGGACCATCCTTGCTCCATGGATGATTGTGGCTTTGGTCTTTAAAGTACCACTACGCGTAAAGCTGAAGACACACGTCAGCACCATTTGTGTTTATTTCGCCTTGTCGGCACACCTAATGAACTTTAACAGCAGTTGGGACACGCAGCAAAAGCACACGCGAAATCGCATTTATTCATTCTTCCCAGCCGTTAGCGTGTCAATCTATTTCTATCTTTTTCTCGTACTGAAAACATTGTATTTATAAAACGGCGTAGAGTCATTGTCAAATTACTTGATATTAAGACGACCTGTGCTGAACTGGATTGTCCTGTGTCTAAATCACGAAGAACTGAGCTACACTGAGGTAACGAACAGGTGGGTCTTAAGGGCAATTTAAAGGCAGTGAATGAGGGAGAATGTCTAATGTCTATGGGTAGTGAGTTCCAGACAACAGGTCCAACGTGCGCAAAACAACGGTCAACTCCGGTTTTGTATTTGCAGAGCGGGACTCTGAGAAAGCGCGTGTCACTATCTTAATTTTCTCAACACCATCGTCAAAAAAACGATCTAGCTTGTTACAAGCAAACTTTAACTAATTCTACCCCGTAACACACCACAGAAAGATATGGATCGACCATGATAGTTCAAGTGATGCCAGAACAGCTTGGCGCCTATGGGCACCAAGCTATTCTGGCATCACCCTTGAACTATCATGGTCGATCTGTGTCCTGTACTGCAAAGGCAACATTTGGGCATTTCGACCTTAGGTAATGAGGTAACTGCGATATGAGGGCCTTAAAAATTCAAGTCGGTATAATGGTAACAAACATAACAATAACAGCTAAAAGTACCATTACGCATAAATCTGAAGACACATTTCAGCACCATTTGTGTTTGTTATGCCTTGTCGACAAACCTAATTGCTTTAACAGCAGTTTGGACACGCAACAAAAGCACACGCGTAATCACTTATTTTTTATGTGCGTCAATCTATTTTTAGCTGTTTCTCGTACTGTAAGCGTTGTATTTATATAACGAAGTGGAGTCATTGGCGGTTACTTGATATAACGACGACGTGTGCTGACCGGATTGTCCTGTGTCTAAATGAACCATAGCTAGACCTGTGTGTAGCATTTCGCAACCATCTGTTACGGAAGAGTATCTTTGAGCAGTTACGGCGGTAGTAGGCCTTTAACAGGCTAGTGGGCTGGCCGTTCGCGTATCCCTTTCATTATCAACAGAAGAGTTGCAAAGGATAGCATCATTCACCAGAGGACTTTAAGCGTCCACATGGGCGGATCAGTTACCTCGAGTGAAGGGACTGGAAGGGGGGGGGGGGTGCGAGGGTGTGTGTGTGTGTGTGTGGGGGGGGGATGGAGGGGGATGCAGGGGGGGGGGGGGAACTTTGTTTGGGACCTCCAACTTACCAAACCTGAACCCCCCCCCCAACCCCCCCCCAAAAAAAAAAAAAAAAGAAAAAAAAAAAGCCTTGCGACGCCAGACCTTGCTACTATAATGGCCGAAAAATTCATCAGTCGGGGAAATATCAAAAAGCGGGCGGAGGGGTGAGGTGGGGGGTGGGAGATGGGGGTGGGGGGTGGGGATGGGTGGGTATCCAAACTCCCAAAAAGGGAAAACGTTAAACGTTTAAGGCTTAGCGTCTTTTGTCAACCACGAAGGTGATTTCAAAGACGGGGCACCGAAAAGAGGTCTGTACAAATTTTGACCTCAGCTGGGTTCGAACCCACGACCTTTCGGACGAGAATCGAACGCTCTACCACCGAACCACCCAGCTGCCCCCCCCCCCTCTTTTACCCCCCCCCCCAAAAAAAAAAAATAAATAAAAATAAAAATAAAAAAAATAAATACAAAAATAAAAATAAAAAAGGACTTGTTATAGCATTTTAAAGATTTTTTGGCCGGGGGTGCGTGGGTGGGGGTCCGGAACCGCTGGAACCCCTCTCCCCTCAACCCCCCCTCCCAGATCCGCCCCTGGGCAATCTAAGTAGCAAACGAAAAGAAGAAAAAGACAGCTAAAGAGCGGTGGAGAAGGCTTTCGGCGCACCGCAGATCTGACAACATTGTCCATGAAATGCGATCCCGAATTTAGCCACACAGTTCGATTTCACGCGAGGGCAGATAGATGGGCAACTGCAATCTTAACGCATTCGAGACAGGCTGCATTCGGATACGCGGCTTTATGCCGCGTATCCGTATGCGGCGCGTCTCGAATGAGTTAACCCCTTCCCTGCCACTGTACGCACATTGTAGATCCTGAAGTCTTTGCTCATTCATCGACCAAAAGCCAACACCGTCCAAGAAACATGGACACAAATTGGTCTAAGCAAGAGGCATAGATCCTCATGAGCCCCCGCATTCGCGGGTGCTCATGAGGATCTATGTCTCTTGTAGTTGGATTAGAGTTTATTTTTCTCGACAGTGAAGGGGTTAATCCGATGCGCGGGTTGAAGAAACTTGCAACCAGCACCCGTTCTTGTACAATCATTACCATCACTTTCAGAGTCGAAGAACAAACGCTATGCTTGAAAAAAATAATCCCGCACTTTTCTCCCTGTTGAGAAGGGGCACGCTGCGTACACTTCCATGCGTACGCTGCCTTCTCAGCAGGGGTCAGTTGCATGGGTGAGCTTAGTCATGCGCAAGTCACTGAGCAACGTGCTCAGCTATTAATCCGGCCTGCGCAAGCCACTAAGCAAGGTGCTCCGCTATAGTGGAGCACCTTGCTTAGTGGCTGGCGCATGACTAAACTCATTCATGCAACTGACTCCATGGGGCGGGGAGAGGCGGGTGGGAGGGGAGTGGGTGGCTGGTGGTAACGGGGGCGTGTATAAAGAGGTCGAAAAATGAACCATGATTGTTCGTGAGTAGTGCCAGATTTATGAGCGGCTCTCGATTAGATCAGGGGCTTTTCATGTCCAAAAAACTAAGCAACACAACTTTTTTGAAATATCACAACCCATGCATTTCCTCTACAGCTAGTATTTAGTCGTCATGCACTAAGGCACACTGGTTGTCTCCATCAATTCGCCGCCGTGAGATGGCCTTAGCCGCCTGCTCGGCGTTAACCCCAAATAACTAACTCCATCGGTATCGAAATGATGTAGACACCCAGTGTGGCGATAAGGTTAGAATTAGAATTTGCAAGTGTTCATGTAATAAGTAATATTTAGTTATGACGATGCCCCAAGGCACACTGGTTGTCTCCCTCGATTTGATACCGTTGATCAGCGGTAACGACTCGAGGAAGACAACCAGTGTGGCGGTAAGGTACAACTAGAATTTGCAAGTGTTCGTGCAAATTCAACAGTCACACTCTTAAAAAAAACTCGGAAAAAAAAAAGTAGTGAGAGGGGAAAGGGTAGACAGAAAAACAATAGCAGCATCCGTTACTGCCCGGACAAGGTGACAAAGGGGGCTAACCCTGACAGAGGTGAGGCGACCGAGGGGTGCAAAGGGCAGGTCATCCATAATAAGGCACGTGCAGCCGCCTTGCGTAATCCGCTATACGACGCGCGAGACAGTCGCAGGATGAGCATCCCGGGGCCTCCTATTAGAGAGTGACACAGGTTGACACAGGTTGTAAGTCAAAGATGCCAGTGGGATTTGTGATGATGATACGTTGCATAAAATAATAAGTAATTAAATGAGAATTAGCGAATTCTATATTCTATGCATATGATTTGCAGGGGCGGTTATGGGGTTACAAGGGTTCCGGACTCCCCCCCCCCCCCCGACCCAAAATTCTTTAAAATTTAGCAAAGAAGTACCCAACGGAGAAAGAAACACGCTTAGAAAAGACGGGTACAACACAATTTATTAATATTTCGGGTAAATACCCTTTGTCAAAATAGACAAACAAACAAACAGAGAGATTAGCCGCTACTTATCTTCTTCTGCCACATTCTTTCTGCCAATGAAGATAAGTAGCGGCTAATCTCTCTGTTTGTTTGTTTGTCTATTTTGACAAAGGGTATTTACCCGAAATATTAATAAATTGTGTTGTAACCGTCTTTTCTAAGCGTGTTTCTTTCTCCGTTGGGTACTTCTTTGCATATTACACGCTTGGCAGTCACCTTTTTGGTCTGGATTATTTAAAATTTAGAATAAAGTGCTTTTTTTTGTTGGTGTTCCGACTCCCCGACCACCCCCCCCTCCCACCCGACGAATGGTGAGAGTCTTAACATACACGCGCCTCCCCCCACCCCCCTCGAGGTAACTGATCCGCCCCTCATATGCAAGATCTGTACATAACACAGTTTTCAATAAACTGTGATCCGATCAAATTGTTAAGAACAGATCAAAATTTCTCAACTTTATCAAAAGTTCTAATTCAGACTATTTGGATTTAGGCGTGTTAGCAAGCGACAATATAATTATACAGCAATGAATTCGACATTCTTCGACAACTTTTAACATTAAATGTAGTATTCTTAAAAATGTCGAACTTCTTTAACCCATTTAGCCCCAGGACCCTGCAGCAGAAGATGGATTGATCATGATAATTCAAGGGTAGTGCCAGATGAGCTTGGCGCCTGAAGGCGCCAAGCTCATCTGGCATTACCCTTGAATTATCGTGATCAATCCATCCCGTAGTCTTGCCGACCGTTGGGGCACCACTGATGACTCAGCAACCAGCTCCCTCCATTCCACTGTGTTCTCTGCCATTCTTAGTGTGTCGCTCAGCTTCAGTCCTGTCCACTCTCAGATATTGTCCTCCCATCTTTTTCTTTGTCTTCCTCTCCTTCGCCCTCCTTGCAGGATTGTCTTCGCAAGCCCCGCTGATCGCGTGACATGCCCATACCACTTCAGTTTGCGTTTTTTCACAATGGCTAATAGGTCTTCATAGGGCCCAATGGCTTGCCTGATTTTGCTTCCCACTTCCTCGTTCGTGATGTGATCTCTGTACGAAATACCAAGCAGCCTTCAGTGGCTTGTATCCTCCTTTCGAGGTCTGCTGTAAGGGTCCATGACTCACAGGCATATAAGAACACTGAGATGACTAAGGAGCGCATCAGTCTGATCTTGGAGCAGAGTGTGATGTTTCTGTCCTTCCATATCGTCTTCAGTCTTGTCAGCGCTGTTGTTGTCTGCACAATCCTGGACAGTATTTCTGGTTTTGATCCCTCATCTGTCACAATGGCTCCTAAGTATTTGAATTTCTTAAATGTTTCCAGTTTTTGGCCTCCAACCATGATTTCAGTGCCAAAGCCACTGGCGCTTCTGGTCAGGTTTGTCTTCTCTGCGCTGATTTCCATCCCAAACGCAATGACTGTACTGTTCAGATTTACCACCAGCTGAGCTAGCTCCTTCTCTGTTCCTGCAAGGTCATCAATGTCGTCCGCGAAGCGCGTTCTTGATTGTTCTGCCTCCAATACTGACAGTTCCTGATGATCTTTCAGAGCGTCCGTCATGATTCTTTCCAGGAGGGTGTTGAAAAGAGTAAGTGAGAGCAAGCAGCCTTGCTGACTCCAACTGTTGTCCTAAACCAATTTCCTATTTTGCCGTTGAAGCAGACTGTGCTAGTGGACTTCTTGTAAAGGTTTTCTATTACTTTGATCAGGTAGGCATTGGTGTTGTACAGCTTCATGGTGGACCAAAGGGCTGCATGCCACACCCTGTCAAACGCCTTCTTAAAATCCACAAAAACAAGATAGAAGTCTTGCTGGTGCTGGAGGTACCTCTCACATAGAACTCTCAGGTTGAAGATCTGCTCAGTTGTGCTGCGCCCTGGTCTGAAGCCTGCCTGTTCCTCAGCTATGATTTTCTCTGCCTGTGGCTTCAGCCTGTTCAGTAGGATCTTTAAAATGACTTTGCTTGAAATATCATTGACCTAGTGGTGACTCAATGGTGACATTTTAAACACAGTTGAACTAGTAAATACAGTGTATTATTTTCATTTTAAAAAAAAAAAAAACGGCGTTTATGGCACTTCTCACGAAGACTGATACGTAATTTGCAAACAGCGCCCCCTGTCAGCTGAATATGCAGCGAGGGGACGTAATTTTGCGCAGCAACGCATCCGTTGCCAGTTCGTCACAAACACAATTTGCGCGGACTTCCTTTGTTTGAGGAGGGCAGGGATAGATGGAAGAGTAATTATTGAACATCTGGAAGAGGCATAGATCCTCCCCTGCATCCGCAGGGGCTCATGAGGATCTATGCCACCTGCAGAAATAGACGGACGATAGACTGCAAACCTCGTAATGAAATAATAAAATCTCCCCGGGCGACATTTTCTGTGCTCACTCAACCATGACCCAAGACCGGCATGCACCGCGCCGGGCTGTCAGTTTCCTGAGCTTCCGGTCTTGCTCGATCTCGCCCCCCATTGCCAGGGGAAGTCACTCACGCTGAAAGGTTAGAGTGCACGTGACATTTTCTCCCGAATTCGGCTTTAGATATTCTATGGTGTGATGTAAACGTGTGAATGATCAGTTTTGTAAAAGCGTTGAACTTCCTCCCATCCCCCCTGCCAGCCCTCATAAAATCTCTGCACTCCCCTCCCGTCACAAACCCCTGGGCCTCCCCAGTCCCCTGCCCCACTCCCCAAACCCACCCCACAAAAAAATAATCATATAAAACCAACAAGAAGAAGATGAAAGAAGCCTTAGTTTAATTGGGTGGGTATATATGGCAGAGGGGAGGTGTTCAAATATTTGGTGCACGCGAGTGCAGACGGTGTGTATGTGTGTGTGTGTGTGTGATGGTGTGTGAATGTGTGTGTCTGTGTGTGCGTGTGTGTGTGTGTGCGTGCGTGCGTGTGTGTATTTCTGTGTATGTGTGTATGTATGTCTGTGTGTGTGCGCGCGCGCGTGTGTGTGTGTGTGTCTGTGTGTGTGTGTGTGTGTGTGTGTGTGTGTGTGTGTGTGTGTGTGTGTGTGTGAGTGTGTGCTTGCTTACTTGAGTGCACGAGCGCTTGCGTGCATAAGCGCTTGCGTGAATGCGTGTGTGTGTGTGTGTGTGTGTGTGTGTGTGCGCGCGCGTGTGTGTGTGTGTGTGTGTGTGTGTGTGTGTGTGTGTGTGTGTGTGTAGACGAAAGAGGTAAAATGGGTGACTGTCTTTACCATCCTTATGGAAAATTGGGGGGGGGGGGGGTGTATAATTTTGGGTTCCCAAGTCAGACACCCATTTTTTCTGAGGGTTGTTTCTGCATTGTCTTGCGGTAAAGATTCATAAAAAGTAAAAAAAATCCGTTTTTCTCATTTTGGCGTTAACACATGCACTTTTGTGTTTAACAGACACGCCGGTAGTGTGTTTGAAAACTTGTCCCTCCCAGCAATGTGTGTGTGTGTGTTGTGCACACAGAACCCTGAAAATGAGCATGTATGTATTACATCACCCTTCTCAGCTATAAATAACTTCATAGCTGATATGGGTCAGGGGGGATATTTTGTTGTTTCAGGGTGTAAATTGTTGATGTTTCTACAAAATTAGGTTTGTTATTTGAGGGTGTGGTTGTTTTGTTAAAAAAAGTGTTGAGTTGTAATGTACTTCCGGGGTGATGTGGAGAAAGGTCATGTCTAGTGACAGGGACTTAGCCTATTCGTTTTCTACGTTTGTTTCCATGTCAGATGAAGAATATTTGATCTGAAACGTCGTTGTTTGTTTCTATTTTAAAGGGTTTTCCGCCACTATCTTCTGTTTTAGTTTGACTTGGCCTATAATTATATTCGTGCGCCGGTTGCTAAGAAGTGAAGTGATTGTATGAGTGCGCATTGTAAGAGAGGACGTTTAGACTTTGGGTGAGGCTGCTGTTGTCTTTTGTCCTGCCCGACCTTTTGGTTGAACCTGTTGCTTTATTTTGTAGGTTTGTCGATGTTATCAATGCCGCATCTCCTTTTGGATTGTATGCACAAATTGATTGAATGGAAATGACGTCACAGAGTCAGCGTCGTTTCATGCGTCGTCTGCTACAGTCAGGCGTTTAGTGCAGTTAAAAGAGTGCAGGCTTGGATGGGCCATTTTCTGATGTAATAGTAAAGTATTATTTGTGTGAATGCTGTCCGTTTGAAGGAAGGTTGATTGATTGTACATTGCTTAACGTCCCGACAGCAACTAAACTTTCTCAGGACGTGCCTGCACTGCTAGTGACAAAAACTCAACAGAATATTGAATGTATGTCGCCAGCCGGTCCAATACGTTAAATAAAACCTACAACATGGGGCCTAAATAAAGCTAAGACCATTTAGCAACACACATCGAATATCAAGAGCCACAGGCAGCGCAGACAGTAGGGAGAGTTTAAAAAAGGAAAATGCAGGTGAATGGACCAAGGGTAGACAGAAACACATGCCCCCGGAATATAGAGAAAAACCCACCCTGTGGGGCTGACCAGGGTGCCCCTGGGAACTAAAAAGTCCCCCAGGGCAGACCCGGTTGGGGGTGTTTGAAGGAAGGACTGGAAAGTCGAGTGTTGAGGGCAGACCGGTTGGGGGTGTTTCAGGGAAGGACTGGAAAGTCGAGTGTTGAGCGAAGAGAAAAGGCGAGGATGGGAAAAATATCCAGCACTATATGTTGGTTGGAATAGATGCATATCAGTTACGACACGCTTGTAAATTAAAACACTTTTAACCCCACCCGGGTCTGCCCTGGGGGACTTGGGTGGGGTTAACTACTTTTTATTTCCCAGGGGCACCCTGGTCAGCCCCACAGGGTGGGTTTTTCTCTCTATTCTGGGGCATGTGTCTCTGTCGGCCCTTTGTCCATTCTAGGACCCAACAGCTATGGACGGCTGACTGACTCAGCGCGCACGCGTTGTGCCACTAACAGAGTCTACCGAAGCCTGACCGAAGCGACTGACCGCTGTAGTTACTTCCGGTACGTCTGCTACCGCAATGGACGCTACAGTTGAGCGAATTCTCATGGTAAGTAAAACAGTAAACTGTTCAAACAGTTATGATTTATTCCATCAAGTGAGAACTTAAGTACATTTGCAGGTATCCCAGACTGACACAGCATTAAAAAAAGAAAAATATTCATTCCACTTCAGACAGAAAACGAAGCACTGTGGTCAGGCTATCTGGACACGTGGGAATTCGCCAATGTTATGAAAACTTGTTTGGCTTTGATGTTGATAGGGCAATTTCTTATTTCGTGTAAACAAATTGCTGCTGTATGTTGCAATCTAATCAGCAATAACTGAATAATTCATAATTATATAAAGTTCGGCAATATCCCAAATTATCCCCGTCGCGTTGGACCGTGTACTGTTCTTCTATGTGAGTGGGTGACCTTCCCGTGTTTGCTTGCTGTGTTGATGCTATTCACCTTGCTGTTTTGATGCTTTTGCTGTGTTATTTGCTTCTGTGTTATCTGCTCTTATTGTGTTGATGGTATTTGCTTTTTCTGTGTTTTGATGCTTTTATGTTATTTGCTGTGTTGATGCATTTGGTGTCTTGATGCTTTTGCTATGTTATGCTGTGTTGATGCATTTGCTGTGTTGATGTATTTGCTGTGTTGATGTGTTTGCTGTGTTGATGTATTTGCTGTGTTGATGCATTAGCAGTGTCGATGCTTTTGCTGTGTTATTTGCTGTGTTGAAGTTCAAATGACTTCCATTTGTTTTGATTTTCAGGTTGAAGATGAACTGCTGGACTTGGAGTTGGACATAATAATAATAATAATAATAATAATAATAATAATAATAATAATAATAATAATAATAATAATAATTTATTTTATAAAGCGCAAAACCAAACTTATAGCTTGCTCTAAGCGCTCGTACGCATACACACACAAGGATAAAATATTTAAACAATATGATAACATTATGAGATAAAATACGTTAAACATCATAAAAAATAGTCTATATATATATATATGAAAAGACATGTTTTAAAAGAAATACAAATACAGACAAGCACACACACTCACACGCATAATTAAGAAATAACCTATATATAAACCTAAAATATAAACAAACAATGTTTAAAAGTAGCTTAACGTTAAAAGTTCTAAGTACTAACACACATATAAAAAGTAATATGTTGGTAATAAAAACAATGTTTACCTATACTTAATAATATCTCTAATAAAACAATTCAAAAACCATACAGTGCCAAGCAAAACAATAAATAAAGGTAAAAAAAATACCCTAACACTGATTAAATACACACACACACACACACAATACAACACACACAATACAACACACACGCACATACACACACACACAATATAACACACACACTTTACGAAAGAACAACTTGTAATACTCGTTACCTACACATATTTTGAAATATAACACAAACATCTATCCCAAAACTAAATCCCCAGTTTGACATTAGGGCCTTTACATGAACAACCACACTGGTTACAGAATCAGCATAACCTTCTCAAACCCAGGCTGTTTTCAAAACAGAATTCCAAAAGAAAAGCTTTTTTTGTGCCAAAACTAAATAATCTGTCCAAAAAAATTTCACTGTACTACAATTTGTCTGTGTGTGTGTGTTTCGCTCCTATACTACAAAACAAATATGAAAATAATATGATAATAATAATCTCCTGTACTGTGCGCCCTCCTTGCTCTTGATTTAGGAACTACCGAAGCTCTGGGACTGTCACTACTAGTGTCAATGTCACTCATTTTGGAACACACTGTGGTTGACTCTGGTATTAATTAGGGGTTTCAGACTGAAATGGCTGACAAAAAATCTAAACACAGGGTTATAAACTCGACTGATTTTCCTATCGACGTATGCGTAGAAAAAAATTCAGATTGCTAAATAAAGACACAAAAATCGTGATTTTCAAACGACGCGTAACACTAGCAAAGACATCGGTCATTGAAACGTTAGCAACCGGAAGTGAAAACAGATTGCAGCTGAAAACGAGGCTGTCGGTGAACTTATTTAGCGCGCTGAGTCAGTCAGCCGTCCATAGCTGTTGGGTCCTAGGTCCATTCAGCTGTATTTGCCTTTTTAAAACTCTCCCTACTGTCTGCACTGTCTGTAGCTCTTGATATTGGATGTGTGTTGCTAAATGGTCTTAGCTTTATGTAGGCCCCATGTGTTAGGTTTATTTAATGTATTTGACCGGCTGGCGACATACATTCAATGTTCTGTTTAGTATGTTGTTGTTTTTCCACAAGCAGTGCAGGCACGTCCTGAGAAAGCCTTGTTGCTGTCGGGACGTTAAGTAATGTACAATAAAACACTTTTAACATTAAGAAAAGTTGAGTTAAAAGAGGTTTTAAAACAGTTTTCATAAAAACTTTTGCCCGACACGCTTCTAAAAACAACATTTCCTTAGTTTTAAACCTTGTACCGCGCCATAAACGCCACGATTGCTTTTCAGTCTTAGCTGTCCTATAGTGTGGAATGTGGGACTTTGCCAACTGGATCCATCTGGTGCACTCCAAATGAGTATTTGTGAGTGGTTCGACGTGCAACTCAGTGTGCGCCTCTGAAATGACCTACTGATTCCACTGATAATGAAAATCTTTCATTCATAAGAGCGCATTGAGCAGCTCTATAAACCAAAAGTGATGACCCCCTCTCCCCCCCCCCACCCCCCCCAACCCCACACACACTTCTCCCCCCCCCTCCCCCAACCCCCTTACAACCCCACTCAAACAATCATAATAGTAAAATCAACCAAAGGTATCTTTAGTGAGGTATTTTCACTGTAATCCCAGTTTTGTGTAAGAGGCACCCACTTTTTGGGTAAAAACCCATTTTTTTTTTCCATCCAGTGGCTCTGTTTCTAGAAAATGTCTATTTTATTTTAAGTTGTAGAGCTTAGTTATAAGGTGAGTTCTAAACATTCGCATCAACTCCAGAGCCCTAGAATAAATAGAAATATGGGAACCCATTTTCACATAAAATGGTAGGTAACCCAGACTGATGGTTTTGTGTTCATGTGTGTGTGTGTGTGTGTGTGTGTGTGTGTGTGTGTGTGTGTGCGCGCGCGCGCGCGTGTGTGCTTGCGTTCGCGCATGTGGGTGTGGGCGTGGGTGTGTTTAGAGCACGATATGTGTGAGCGCGCACGTCTCGGTCGATCCGTTTTCCGCTTTAGTTGCCTGACTTGAAAGGAGTCTTCAGAAACACCATTCTCTTTAATTCGTTCCGGCGTCGCTAGTACACTTTTAAAATCGACAAAATAATGCCTCAATCAAAACGCCACACATCTACAAGAGGCATAGATCCTCTTGCACCCCCTCGTGAAGCGGGGGCTCATGAGGATCTATGCCTCTTGTTATCCCAGTTTACGCTGTTTTCCTTTATAGGAAAAGGGTCATCGGGAATTCAACCCACGAAACTATCGAATCGTCAAAATCTAACGCCGTCCGGGATTCAAAGCTCAGAAGCTATGGCCAATCCGCTGAGCGATCGGAAAACCTGTCTAGACATGAGTGTCAAAGCGAGACAGTGGGGTGAGAGTGGGGTGGTTGGAGAGTGGAGGGAATAGGGATGGAGGGAGTGGACTAGACTGAGAGAGAGAGAGAGAGAGAGAGGGAGAGAGAGAGGGAGAGAGAGAGAGATGGGTTAAAACATCTGATCGATGCGAAGAGAGGGACTATGTCCAGAAACCAGTATTGACACATGTTCCCCTTTTCTTACTCTCGAATACCCACGAGCATAAGAAATGCGTCCGATGCCACACAAAAACCGCACACACAGCATAACTCGTACGGATTGTTATTGCTGGACACTATTGTCCATACGTCTTCTAGAATGTTTTCTACCTTGTGTCTGGAAAATCTGCAAAAATGTGTGTGTGTGTGTGCCAGTGTGCGTGGCGCGCGTGCGTATGTGTGCGTGCGTCTGTGCATGCATGCGTGCGTGCGTGCATGCGTGTGTGTGCGTGGATGTGCGTATGAGTGCATGTGTGTGCGTGCGTGCGCGTGCGTGCGTGCGTGCGTGCGTGCGTGCGTGTGTGTGCTGTTATAGGCATGATTGTCTCGGACGTCAAAGCACGTAGATGCAGGATAGTGGACACATTACTAATTAATTAACTCATTCGAGGCGAGTCGCATCCGGATGCGCGACTTTATGCCGCGTATCCGGATGCGACTTCCTCGAATGAGCTGAGACAACTGCTCTGTATGAGTTGCACAGCAGCATTATAACCGAAACCCCACAAGTTGAACGCGTGTTTGCATAACGCAGAAATCCTGTATCGCATTCTTTATGCTCTTAACTCATTCTACCCTAGACCCACCACAGCAAGATAAGGATGGACCATGATAGTTCAAGGGTGATGCCAGAATAGCTTGGCGCCTACGGGCGCCAAGCTATTCTGGCATCACCCTTGAACTATCATGGTCGATCTGTGTCCTGCACTGCAATGCAGTCTTCAGAGGACAGGGGCAAAAGTTTTGGGATTTCGGTGATGGGGTAGAATGAGTTAAGTATATTTATGCGTTAACAGCAGTCTAAACACGATCTCTTATCACCTGCTATTGGCATAGATCGTCATGGGGCTCCTATGGTGGCAGAGACTCCGTGATCTAGCAATCCAGACCAAAAAGGTGACTGCCAAGCGTGTGAAATGCAAAGAAGTACCCAACGGAGAAAGAAACACGCTTAGAAAAAACGGTACAACACAATTTATTTATTTATTTATTGTGTTGTACCGTTTTTTCTAAGCGTGTTTCTTTCTCCGTTGGGTACTTCTTTTCTTTCCGTGATCTAGGTCTGTGACAGACAACGACAAATCTAATTTGCATCAAGTTTACTCTGTTGGAGAATGTCGGAGAAAATCCATAAAGTTTACACTTTTCTTACTGCCAATTTGTTCATTCGAAGCTGAGACACAAACCGCTGTTTCGCATCTGCAAGAGGCACATATCCTCATGAGCCCCTGCGGATGCTGGGGCTCGTGAGGATCTATGCCTCTTGCATCGTATTAATGCGCGTGTTTTCCCAGGACAGGGAGGGTACTGGAGTTCACACTATCGATTTAGACTTAAGGTGCCTAGGGAGCATGTCTCTTAGGACAGATTTGGTTAGTAGTGATTGTCTTTATTCATTCATTTATTCGGTCTAGATCTCCCTCTGAGAATCGCGGTGCTGGAATAATTTGAATTGGTGAGTACGCCTCTCACTGAGACATTGGGTCAAAGGAAGATTGTATCTTCGCTTTCTTTATGCATTTTTGATGCCTCTGCATACACTCTGGAGATTCTTGTGTGTGTATTGCGTTCATTTTGAAGTTTTTGAGTACCGTTTGCAGATTTGTGGGAAACATATAGGAGATTTATGGGTATATTTGGAGACAACTGCGTACAATTTGGAGATGTTTAGAAATTTGTAGGTAGTTTTTTTTTTTTTTTATAGAGATATTAATGTAGTTTTAAGGGATGTTAAAGTACATTTGAAGAAGCTATGAGTGCAGAGAATAACGCTTGCCCTTATTTTGATATCACTTATTTGGCAACTACTAAGATCAAGTGGCACACCAGAGGCCCGTTAATGAGACAGAGCAGCCATTACAATTTCTAATGGAAACGGACTTCCTCACACGAGACCTTTCAGCAAGTGGTATATGCCACTCTGGCACTACCCAAACGCTCTGATATGCGATTGGACATTCTTGCCAACGTTTCTGATTATTCTAAATGCCTTGATTTCCGGATAAAAGTAAGATGGAAGTAAGAATACAGATATGTTTTCCAAACATTTGTAATTCCAAATATTTTACGCCCCAGTAAATCTTGATTCTGATGACAGAAACTCGAAACTACACTTAACCCATTTAACCCCAAGGCGCGCTACATCAGGAGATGGATCGACCATAATAATTGAAGGAAATGTCAGGCTGATTGTGTTCACTTCTTCTCGGCAGCCAAAGGGTTAAGTGTAAAGAAATATGTGACCGGCTCTGACAAAAACAAGAAAATTTAACCCATTTAGCCCCGACGCACTACGGCAGGAGATGGCACGACATGATACTTCAAGGGTTGTGCCAGATTAGCTTGGCGCCGTCACTACCCTTGAGTTATGATCGATCCATCTCCTTCAACCGGTACATGGTCGTTAGATGACACCTTTAAAACCCGGCCCTGAGTTTAAATGAGTTAAAAGGCAATGACCATAAACAGGCAATAGTCATAAAAACCCGTGTCTGAAATGGGTGATCGGATTTCATACTACAGACACTCTAAAAGCTGACGACAGGCCAAACTGAGTTCGCCATTTTGGCCGTCTTGCAAGAAGCATAGATTTCTCAAGAGCCCCTGCAGGCAGCAGGGACTCATGAGAATATATGCCTCTTGCCGATGGAAGCGGGTAAACATTTACCTCTTGTAGTCCTCAAGCGGGGAACGTTACGGAGGTTTGCCAAAAAGACTGGAGGGAACAGGACCTCATCTGCCACCCTGCGACCCAAATCGTTGCAGACGCATAACTTCGCCGAATTGTCGTCTGCTTACTGTCCGGCTGTCTGCGAGACTGCAAGGCATTGAATCCCTTTTGTGCAGGGGCGGATCTGGGGGAGGGGGGTGGTGGAGGTTTCCAGGGATTCCGGAACCCCACTCCCAGACCCCAAAGTCTTTAAAATGCTATAACAAAGTCTCTTTTGGGGTGTTTGGAACACCCCCCCCCCCCTTCTCCCCTACGCTTAATATTTTGGCGATTCCACCCCCCCCCCCTTCCCGTTGTTTGATATATTGCCGAATGGTGAGAGTCTGAACACGAACGCGCCTTCTCCCCTACCCCTATCGCTTTTCGATTTTTCGGCCCCTAAAGGCAAAGTCTAGCGTCGTGGAGGCTTTTTGTATAATAATAATAATAATAATACCGTTATTATATAGGCGCTTTTTCTCAATTTTGGGGAAATCGACTCAAAGCGCCGCGCCTGAAACCCAACACACACACTCACGAAACAGACGCAGATTTACGCCATTTAAGACAAACACAGTACAAGACAAACGAAGGGCCAGTCAGCTACTGAAGTTACAGAGTTTTTTTTATCGCTTGTATTTGAAATTTTGTAAAGTGGCCTGAGACCGGTACCAAAATATATGTATCAGGTTGAAGGTCCCAAACAAAAAGTTGGACTCCTTCCTCCCCCCCCCCGCCCCCTCCCCTTCGAGGTAACTGATCCGCCCCTGTTGTGTGTAACAGAGCAGTGGCGTAGGAATCCGATTGGGTAAAAAAAAAGAGGCCTGGTCATATCTCCTCAGGACGAGGAATGACTTGAGTAGGGTACGTGGCTCTGAAGTCGGACATGATCGCGCGACTGACTCTATGATCGGTCTGACGGACACTATGAGCGGTCTGACCGACACTATGAGCGGTCTGACGGACTCTATGAGCGGTCTGACGGACACTATGAGCGGTCTGTTTTAATCAACACAAATTGCTTTCCTACTGAAGACGGGCCACTCCGTACACAGTTTCAAGTCCCTCCTTCCGAAATAATTACATTCCTTTGGCCGTACTTTCTGGTTGGACTTGAATTATCATGGTCGATCCTTCAACAGCACCTGGTACATAGTCGTTTAGTGACACCTCCAGATTTGGGAAATAAAGCCTTGGGATTAAATAGGTTGAAGTGATCTGCTTCATGGCATTTTTGTATTGCTGAAATTAATAATAATAATAATAATAATAATAATAATAATAATAATAATAATAATTCCGTTATTATATAGGCGCTTTTTCTCAATTTTTGGGCGAATCGACTCAAAGCGCCGCGAACTGAAACCCAACACGCACACTCACGTAACAGTCAGGGATTTACACCATTTAGACAAACACAGTACAAGACAAACGAAGGGCCAGTTCAGCTACTGAAGTTACAGAGATTTTTGATCGCTTGTATTTGAAATTAGTAAAGTGGCCTGAAACCGGTACCAAAGTGTGGGAGATGGGGGGGATAGGGGGGTGGGGGTGAAAGAACCGGAGTACCCGGAGAAAGAACCCCCCGACGGTCCGCCCGAATTAACGGTGACACTTACCAGAGGAGAAAAGTCTGACGCCGGAACCCGGTATCGAACCTCGCACCTTTGGCATTGGTGGCAGGCGCCTTAACCACTGCGCCACGGACCGCCCGGTATAAAGGGTTCTCAATGTTGTCTTGCCCCAACTAAGACTTTTCTACCCTTCTTTTCACAATCCACGTGAACAGGCACACGTACCTGAGGTTTTCCCATTGCCTTGTGAACAGGCACACGTACCTGAGGTTTTCCCATTGCCTTGTGAACAGGCACACGTACCTGAGGTTTCCCATTGCCTTGTGAACAGGCACACGTACCTGAGGTTTTCCCATTGCCTTGTGAACAGGCACACGTACCTGAGGTTTTCCCATTGCCTTGTGAACAGGCACACGTACCTGAGGTTTTCCCATTGCCTTGTGAACAGGCACACGTACCTGAGGTTTTCCATTGCCTTGTGAACAGGCACACGTACCTGAGGTTTTCCATTGCCTTGTGAACAGGCACACGTACCTGAGGTTTTCCATTGCCTTGTGAACAGGCACACGTACCTGAGGTTTTCCATTGCCATTTGAGTGTAGCGGAAGGAACGTTCCTGCATATAAAGGAGAAGAAGAGCAGAAATTCGTTCATTTTACGACATTCAAACGTAAGTTAAGTTAGATCCTTTTGCCCAGCATAATTGTAAGACATACTAAGAACATTGATAAAAGAGATATCGCCATCTATCAATCCTATTCTGCCTGAAGTATGTCGCTTTAACTCATTGTACCCGAGGTACGAAATACCCACATGTTGAAGCTATCCTCTGAGGACTGCATTACAATTCAAGAGACAGATCGACCATGATAGTTCAAAGGTGTTGGCAGAATAGCTTGGCGCCTAAAGGCGCCAAGCTATTCTGCCACCACCCTTGAACTATCATGGTCGAGCCATATCTTGCTGTGGTGTGTCGCGGGCAGAATGAGTTAAATGCCTCGGTATAGTTCTTTAAAAAGAATTATGTGCGACATCCCCCTCCCTCGAAAAACCCCACCCCTATTCCCCGGTTGTTTGATTTTTCTTAAATCTACCTCCTCTGCACGTCTTTTCTACGCCACTGCAAGAGTCATATAGTCTTTTGCAATTCTAAAGGCTGCGGGGGTTACACGAATCATAGAATTCCTGCAGGCCTTAGAATATCGAAAATATTGAAATCTTTGTCTATGGCTGGTACTGGATGAAATTGTAAGCACGTTCATGGGTCACAAACTTATTTTCGTGATTTGCTGAACGCTGCAGCTAAAGTTTAAAGGAGATTTACATCTGTAGTTGGTAAAAGATAAGAAAGAGTGCTTGTTTGTGCTTTTTGGACCTTAGGGCATAGAGTGGCAAAATCCGAAGTCACAGACCAGGAACAAGTACGACTTCAATGAAACTCTGTGTTTTTCTGAATCTTGCATAGACAAGCGGTCACAAGTTTATTATTTACGCTGCGGAATTTTTTTTGGGAGGGGGTGGTTTCAGCGCAGGTCTCAAATATAGGCTTCTGTCATAAAAATACGTATCTGTCGCTTCCACAGATACACTTCGTTTGCATCTTTATTGATCATACGGAGGAGGTTCTTGGCGGCTCAACCCTTTCCCTTCCCAGAAAAGATTAACACTATCCAACTGCAAGAGAAATAGATCCTCAAGGGCCTCCACAGGTGCATGGGCCCATGAGATATATATGCCTTATGCTGGATCATTTGTTTAACTCATTCGAGACGTGCCGCCTACGGATACGCGGCGAACCGCCGCGTATCCGTAGGCGGTACGTCTCGAATGAGTTAAACTTTGTTCCTTGGAAAGATGGGTTTGAATTTAGGATTTCAGAAATACGAGTCGTGGCCAGAGAGATTAACGCGGCGTCTGCGACTGTGCCAGACCGAGATTGGCCCCGCACTTGCTCACCGGAAGTCGACAGCGGTTGCGGGCCTTTGCTTGACTAGCAGATGAAACGGAAGTGTCTGCGAATACTACGCTAGTTCTCATGAATAATTCCTCTCGTCAACGCCAGATCTGACCACCACCGTCTGATTATATATAGAGGCGCCGATTCTCAACCTGTATTTTTTTCTAGGCCGACATCGGCCCAGCGAAACACCCAGACGCCCAGCATGCAGCATTGTTCAAGTGTCGGGCCGAGAACCTGTTGTTCACTGGTTGCTTCTCTTCAAGTCTCAGCCATGTTATTTTTGCTTCGTCAGCAGGACAGGTTTCTGCTGAAAATGAGACAGTGCTTGCATTTCGGCTTGATAGTGCTTGTTTAGGCGCCAAGATAATAAGGCACTACCCTGGAGCTATCGTGGTCAACCTATATTATGCTTTTAACCCTTTTAGCCCCGCGGATACTTTTCCCAAATTTTTGTGTCCTTTAACCAAACTATTTTACTTTCCTTGGTAGTCTTCGTAAACGGTTTCATACGAAAGTAAATAAGAGAGAGAGAGAGAGAGAGAGAGAGAGAGAGAGAGAGAGAGAGAGAGAGAGAGAGAGAGAGAGAGAGAGAGAGAGAGAGAGAGAGAGAGAGAGAGAGAGAGAGAGAGAGAGAGAGAGAGAGAGAGAGAATCAATGAATGAATCAACGAATCAATAAATCTTTATTTTACAACGGTGAAGATATTAACACAGTCAGAGACTATGTCATTTTTCGTACCTGCCGTTGCTAAAACTATGACTAACTAAGTACAAAATATACATAAAACAGGGACATTAAAGCACAGTGATACAAAATATACAGTCAACTAAAAACAAACACACGCATGCAAGGAAATCGCACACACGCGCGCGTGCTCACACATGCATACATGCATATACACACACATACACACACGCGCACATACACATGATTGTTAGAATATACACGTACATTCGTCTCACAAACCAGATAGGTGAGGCTAGCGCTGGCAGAATTGTACACAAACCAAGGGGAGTCACTCAGCGCTGGACAGACAAACAGCTAGATTAGAGAAAGACATGGGTTGTAAGCGAGATCTGATGCATCTTTTTGAAGATGCAGATGATCGTCTTGTTCTATACCTGCGTATTTCTCTGTGGGCTGGTGATCTAACTGTTTGTCTGTCCAGCGCTGAGTGATTCCCCTTGGTTTGTGTACAATTCTGTCAGCGCTAGCCTCACCTATCTGGTTTGTGAGTATCTATAACTCGAGGCAAATTGGTATCGTTACATTGTTGTGTAATGTTCTGTGCATCTACTGTGGGAAATCAGGGTATTTACCCGACAACTAATATAGTAGTGCACGTTCGTATATGTGTATGTATGTTTCTCCTGCCTACTTCCTAAGTTCCGGAGAAAGACATGGGTTATAAGCGAGACCTGATGCATCTTTTTGAGGTTTGACGAGTCCGAAATAGCTCAGGCGGTTAAACGTCGGAGCAGGAGAGCGAAGGGAATCGCCGGGTCGTGGGTTCGGGAACTTAGGAAGTAGGCAGGAGAAAGACATGGGTTATAGGCGAGACCTGATGCATCCTTTTTAGGGATGTAGATGATCGTCTTGTTCTATACCTGCGTATTTCTCTGTGGGCTGGCGAATGGGTGCCTGATAGGCGGGGGCAGGGGATCTAACTGTGTCTGTCAAGCGCTGAGTGATTCCCCTTGGTTTGTGTAAAATTCTGCCAGCGCTAGCCTCACCTATCTGGTTTGTGAGTATCTATAACTCGAGGCAAATTTGTATCGTTACTGTGACATTGTTGTGTAATGTTCTGTGCATCTACTGTGGGAAATCAGGGTATTTACCTGACCACATATAGTAATGCACCTTCGTGTTTGTGTATGTATGTTTCTCTTGCCTACTTCCTAAGTTCCGGAGAAAGACATGGGTTATAAGCGAGACCTGATGCATCGTTTTTGAAGATGTAGATGATCGTTTTGTTCTATACCTGCGTATTTCTCTGTGGGCTGGCGAATGGGTGCCTGATAGGCGGGGGCAGGGGATCTAACTGTGTCTGTCAAGCGCTGAGTGATTCCCCTTGGTTTGTGTAAAATTCTGCCAGCGCTATCCTCACCTATCTGGTTTGTGAGTATCTATAACTCGAGGCAAATTTGTATCGTTACTGTGACATTGTTGTGTAGTGTTCTGTGCATCTACTGTGGGAAATCAGGGTATTTACCCGACCACATATAGTAATGCACCTTCGTGTTTGTGTATGTATGTTTCTCCTGCCTACTTCCTAAGGTTCCGGAGAAAGACATGGGTTATAGGCGAGACCTGATGCATCCTTTTTAGGGATGTAGATGATCGTCTTGTTCTATACCTACGTATTTCTCTGTGGGCTGGCGAATGGGCGCCTGATAGGCGGGGGCAGGGGATCTAACTGTGTCTGTCAAGCGATGAGTGATTCCCCTTGGTTTGTGTACAATTCTGCCAGCGCTAGCCTCACCTATCTGGTTTGTGAGTACTCACTTCAGTGTTTGAGCTAAAATTTGTACTACAATTTTCTGGACTAAAATGTTGAACTAGAACCAGACGATGGAGGACAACACCATCATTTGTTTTCAAACCAAGGCCATAAAATTGATTTTTTTTAATATATAAAACTCACTGGTAGCATTTGAATTTTATTTGATTTAGATACTTCCATACATTTATATTACATCCTTTGAAAAAAAAAATGACAATAGGGCCAAAATGAAAATTACCATTTTACTACCAAAGTCAAGATGCATCCATCATTTATGTAACTTAGAAATATTCCAACTGCTCCCCCCCCCCCTCCCCCGGCTTCCCTCCCCCGGTCCTCCCCCCCCCCCCAAAAAAAAAAAAAAAAAAAAAAAAAAAAAGAGAGAAGAAAAGTCCCTGATGATGGCTCTATCATAATGCCTTTTTCCGTGACGATGATGATGTTGATGATGGTGATGGTGATAATGCATTATCTTACTGCTGCTGATGATAATAAAAATAAACTACTGCTGCTGCTGCTGCTGCTGCTACTGCTGCTGCTAATGCTGTTGCTGCTCCTGCTAATGCTGCTGCTCTTGCTAATGCTGCTGCTGCTGCTGCTAATGCTGCTGCTACTGCTTCTCTTGTTAGTCGTCTGTAACTCATTTCACTTTTTTGCCTTTTCCCTTCAGATTCACATTTTTTTTTTCTTTTTCTCTTTGCCAACATTGCACTGAAATATGCCAGAGCTCTTCTTTTTTTTTTGCAGGCCACAAGGCTTCTCCCGTTCTCAGAGACCAAAGCTGCATATGGCTTTTTTTTTTCTTCTTTTAATAGCATGCAGTGGTAATTCGTCAGACCACAAGCGAGGTACGTAGATGTCTCTGATCCTTCAAAGCGAGAGACACAGATTCTCATGAGCCCCTGCAGGCCTCTAGGGGCTCATGAGAATCTATGTCTCTGGCAGGTAGAATGGCCTTGCCTGAGGCCTGCAGCTTTGGTGGAAACGACATATAGTCTGGCCAGTTTCCTGCCCCTACTTTAGCAATGACATTTCTTTGCAGGGACCGACACCTGCACTAAAGAGACACAGATCCTCATGAGCTCCCCGTTGGTTAGCGGGGGCTCATGAGGATCTGTGCCTCTTCCTGGTCGGGATTTAAGCGTGTGTCGCTTAGGCGGAGGTAGGCACTGGGTGGTCGTGATACACTTTGGTGACATTTCATCTGCATGCACATCGATTAGGATTATTTTGGGGATGAGGGGGATGATGAGTTAGTTTAAAAAGGCGAGGGGTGAGGCTGGGGTCGACGTGAGCGAGAACACAGTATGCATGTTGACACGTGTGTGTGTGTGTGTGTGTGTGTGTGTGTGTGTGTGTGTGTGTGTGTGTGTGTGTGTGTGGGTGCGTGCACGCCCGCATGCCCATCAGAATAACCCTTTTAGCCCTAACTCAAATTTTGGAGGTATTGCCTAACGTCTATGTAGTAGTTGTAGGAGATGGATTGATCATGATAATTCAAGTGTAGTGCCAGATGTGCTTGGCGCCTGTAGGCGCCAAGCTCATCTGGCACTACACTTGAATTATCATAATCAATCGATCTCCTGCTGCAGGGTCCCGGGGCGAAAGAGATAAACTAAACAGATGAGTCGTGGTGGGAGTATTTGTTTCTTTTGAATATTATACCTTGCGTCTAATAATTCGTCCGTTTGTGTTTTCTTTCTTTCCTCGCGTCGTCGTGTCTTGTAAATTCCCACACCTACGGGCACGCACACGCAAACACACACATGTATACACGCGTGCGCCTTTAAGTATTTTCAGGCTTTATCTTTTCATCTCAGAGAGAGAGAGAGAGAGAGAGAGAGAGAGAGAGAGAGAGAGAGAGAGAGAGAGAGAGAGAGAGAGAGAGAGAGAGAGAGAGAGAGAGAGAGAGAGAGCATAGCTAACTTAGAGGAAGGCATTAGATGAGTTCGTTAGCCAGCTTGGTATCTTGCCAAATAATTCTTTGCAGGAAAATAATTTTATAAAGTAAAATTGAGACTGGAGAAATTGAGACAGTGACGGTGACGTAAAAGCAGCAACTTCGTCTTCACCCGGACATTGACGCAATAATCTAGATCGATATGACGTAATTTTGTTGTTGTTTCTCTCTCTCTCTCTCTCTCTCTCTCCCTCTCTCTCTGTTTTTTTTTTTTTCTCTCTCTCTCTGTTAGTAGCTTTGTACCTTTAGCAGTTTTGTAGTGTAGATTAGCAACGGCAAGCGTGAAAAATGGCACATGTGCTAACTGCTTCTTCCTTTGAGAAATAAAGTTTCATATCATTTAATCTCTCTCTCTCTCTCTCTCTCTCTCTCTCTCTCTCTCTCTCTCTCTCTCTCTCTCTCTCTCTCTCTCTCTCTCTCTCTCTCTCTCTCTCTCTCTCTCTCTCAGCGCTAGTGCACCGTTTATTCGAGCGATGTGTTTAGCAAGTCATTCGAGTGAAAGTATTAGTCCATAAGCTAGGAAAGTCTACCGTGCACCCCCCCCCCCCCCCAGTACTCAATAAGATGGGTTTCAAAGTGTTCCTTAGTATGTCCTGAGATGTTTAAGCCATGTTCCCCGAAAATCCTTAGGAACACACCAGAGATATAGCCGATGGCGCAAGGGTACCACCATTCACGCTCTTTGCAGGTGCTAAAATGAGGTTGAGAAACATTTTCCTCTAAATAAATCAGAATTCATTCCAGAAACCCAAATCAGGCAATATTATGTCAAGGCACACCTTCTGCATCCTCTGCAAAAAACAGAATGAAAAAATATTGAATCTCTGGCTCACAGTGAAGGTATTCGTGCACCCATTAAACGACCATTTCCGCGAAATCGCAAAAAAAGACAAAAATAATGTATCAGATGCCTTCAGACATTTTCTATAGCACTGACAGTCCATTTTCAGGTTTACATCATTAAAACAGGATGTCACAATTATTATAAACTTGACTATGTGATGCTGTGATTACTGTGAGTGCCACAGTGGTTGATTTTGTATCCCTACCCCCAAGTTTAAAAATACACAAAATTAATTAGAAAAAATTGCTTAAGTTATTCCATTTTATTTTGACCTCTCTTTACCTATTAAGTTTGAATAATGTGAGCATAAAGTGCAAGAAAATAAGGAAAGTCGGCATCCTTTACGGTATGTTCGTGGTGAATGATAGCTTTATCCCATTTAAAATTGCCGAATTGGGAAACATACGTTGTTTCTGATGCCCTCAGAAATTTTGTATACAACTGATAGGTCTTTTTTTAGGTTTTATTGTTTAGGAAAGAGTACCACAGTTACTCCCAACCTGATTTTATGATGTTATGATGCATTTAGGGGCCACAGTGGCTGAATCTGCTGCCCTACCCCCATTTTACCTGTACGCAAAGGAACGAAAAATGATCATAACAATTGCTCCTCTGATTAAATATGTTTGTTGCCAGTTTTCTTAACAAAATATGCATATTGAGCATAAACATTTGTGATCATTTCATTAATTTCAATGTGACCCATCAATTTAATTGTAAATTTGTTTATTTAAGGCATGCTTAACAGGGGCTCCCGCTGAAGCTTCTATCGTCTGCACATTCAGCACTCTTGTCAAACTCGGGGAAGGTGTACCTCAGGGAGATGTTGTGTCTGATGCTGTTTTTGGTCTACATTAATGACATCAGTACAACAGTACCAAGGCTCGTCTCGAACATCCTCCATGCGGATGACTTTGCAGTGTGGAGCGCAGCAGAACATAAAGAAATAGCATCCTCCAGAAAACATAAAGAAATAGCATCCTCCAGAATCCAGGATGTTGCCAATAGAGTCAGCAGCTGGACTGAAAGAGGCCACTCAAACTGAGCTAGACCATCTCTTTCAATCAGACGGAAGAGGTCACCTCAAAACTGGAAACCTTCGAGTACCAAAGACAGACAGGCCAACTTTACTGGCAACAAATAAATTACTGGATTCACGTGGAGGCCTCATATTGAAGCCATGGAAGCTAGAGCTGCAAAAAAAAAAAAAGTCTCTGATGAAGAAACTGGTGGGGACCACATTGGCGCAAATTACAGCATCCTGGCACAAGCAAACACCTGCTCGGTCAGACCAGTTGTGCGGTACCAAGATACATCGACAACATGAAACACTGCCTGCAAAACCCAAAAAGCCAGGCTTGACAAGATGCAGAACATGGATCATTCTCATGATGCAGTGACATTCTTAGAGCCATCTGGAGCACCCCAATTTAGGAAATGGAGGACATTGGAGCCACTGGAATACAGAACAGCACACATGATGAAGAAACTTACTAAACATCGACAACATGGGAGACTACAGGAGCAGACCAAGAACTGTCAGAAATGTCCGAATCTGAACCGCCCAAATCTGAACCGCCAACTGAAGGTCCTGCAAAGGGCTAACACTGACGTCCTGGAACCAAGCCCAAAGATGTGTGAACAGCTCCCTTTAGATACCTGGACATCTCGAAAGAGCCTTCAAGACAACATAAACAATGTTCCAGGACTCTTTACCAAAGGTCGCGGCACTGCACAAAGCCATCTTGCTGGAGGTTGTGCACAAGCGCTACCCTCACAGCAGCTGTGATACCACATAAGATGCCGTGCGGAATGAAGGAAGTGGCGTGTACATCTGTTGTGCAGACCGCACTACTACCTCCCTCTCCTTACCAGCTGGTGGCAGCAGCTCCAACTATCGTACAGATCTGCAGGTGCTCAACACAGCAGCAGAGCACTAGCTAGGGAAAGGCAGCAGCTTGATCCACTGATCTCACCAGGAAGCTTCAAGATAGATTGGATGCCCTGTCCACAAAATAGTGCTGCAGTGGATTCCAGTGCATTCTGGACTAGCTGGGAATGGAGACACTACAACAACAAAGTGATTGGCAACAGCAGAATGGCGGCTGCAGCCTGTGGGCAGATGACATCAACAAGCTGAACAGGGAGAGCCAGGCCACCATCTTTCATCTACGCACTGCTTACTCTAGACTGGGTCCGTACAGAAAAGCAGGAACGTTTCACAAACCCAAAATGAAGCCTGAAGGTTTACACACTTTAATCAGATCACTCTGTATAGCTGTTCGGCAGCTGCGTCCTACATAGGACGGACGGGCATCACTGGTCCTCATCCATCTCCTAAATCTCTCACGTGCTGGCTCCAAGCGCCACACCCTGGCAAACCACCTCAGCTGGTGGGCTAAACCACGTGAGGGGGTGGTGTTCACATTGCACCACTAGGCGGATGAGCCGTTTCTGACAGCCAACGGCTAGAGGACGGAGGAGATCAGGTTGGATCCAACGGCCAAATGTGGGGGAGTAAACCCTTCAAATCAGGAGTGGAGCCCCGAAGGCAGACAGTTGCCTGTATTCACGTACTGTTCTGGCAGCTCCTGCAGCCAAACTGGTGCCAAACGTACTGCTTTGCATTCCTTTGGATACGTCAGCGAGGCCGAGAGGGGGATCTTGACGACTGGGCACCCCATGATCTCCATACACTTCGCCCAGGCTTGAGCCCTGGAGAGGTCACTCCAGTGACTGACCCAGCAAGCGCATATACTCCATTGTCTTCCGAGACAGGATGCCAAAACTGTATCAGCAATTATTTGAAGCTTCCGTGCCTAATGCATGAAGAGATACCAAAATAAAAGAACGCTTAGCGAATGGCGGACTTTGGTAGAAGCGTAAACAACCAATCAGAATGTTCGGCAGAAAGGCCATGCAGTCACTTTATGATCAGAGCTAAATATAGATCACTTGCAACAAGCGTCAGCATGATCGTTCGCAATGGAATAGTCACAAATTGGGGGAGAAAAAAAAAAAAGAAGTAGACAAAAGTCTGCCAGCACGTTGTAATTTTGTACAAACTTTCACAGACTTTAAGGAAAAGGACTGAAATTGACAGACTTTCCAGGGCCCTGAAAAAGCCTTGTCATTTTTTAACAACTTTCACAAATGTTCACAGACCGTAAGGACCCTGCTGGACTCACCTCGTGAGATTGGGTCATGCGGAAACAGCCCTATGCGAATTTGGCGTAGAAAATCAGTCTCCTTAGCACATTCTCCAAACATGTCCATACACAGAAGCGGTCTGCTGGCAGTTCTGACCAGAAGACACGCCCCTATACACCAAACTCTGAAAACATGCTGCCTAGCTCTTGACAGCTCACGTATTGGCAGCCAGAACAATATAAGATTTAAAGACGGCCATACAAAATTGAACGTTGCAGAAGGTGGAAGTGGAGATCTCGTAGTCGACATGTGGAAACTAAGTATTTTTGATAACATTGTTTTGGCTATTAGGAACCATGAAACTTTATTACGCATTCATATTTACACATTTCTAGATGAAAATAAATGAAAGGAAAAGGGGAGACCTTACTAGACCTGCCTTACGCTAAGTAAAATATCACCTAAAAAATAGTTACAATTAAATTGATGGGTTTCATTGAAATTAATGAAATGATCACAACTTGTTATGCTCAATATGCATACTTTAAAAAAAAAACTGGCAACAAAAAATATTTAAACAGAGGAGTATGACGTAAGCAATTTTTATGATTATTTTGCGTTACTTTGCGTACTGGTAAAATGGGGGTAGGGCAGCAGATTCAGCCACTGTGGCCCCTAAATGCATCATAGCATCACAAAATCAGGTTAACCAATAAAACCTAACAAAGACCTATCAGTTGTATACAAAATTTCGGAGGGCACCGGAAACGACGTACGTTTCCCAATTCGGCAATTTTAAATGGGAAAAAGTTATCATTCACCACGAATGTACCGTAAAGGATGACGACTTAACTTATTTTCTTGCACTTTATGCTCACATTATTGAAACTTAATAGGTAAAAAGAGGTCAAAATAAAATGGAATAACTTAAGCATTTTTTTCTAATTAATTTTGTGTATTTTTACAACTTGGGGGTAGGGATACAAAATCAACCACTGTGGCACTCACAGTAATCACAGCATCACATAGTCAAGTTTATAATAATTGTGACATCCTGTTTTAATGATGTAAACCTGAAAATGGACTGTCAGTGCTATAGAAAATGTCTGAAGGCATCTGACACATTATTTTTGTCTTTTTTTGCGATTTCGCGGAAATGGTCGTTTAATGGGTGCACGAATACCTTCACTGTGAGCCAGAGATTCAATATTTTTTCATTCTGTTTTTTGCAGAGGATGCAGAAGGTGTGCCTTGACATAATATTGCCTGATTTGGGTTTCTGGAATGAATTCTGATTTATTTAGAGGAAAATGTTTCTCAACCTCATTTTAGCACCTGCGAAGAGCGTGAATGGGGGTACCCTTGCGCCATCGGCTATATCTCTGGTGTGTTCCTAAGGATTTTCGGGGAACATGGCTTAAACATCTCAGGACATACTAAGGAACACTTTGAAACCCATCTTATTGAGTACTGGGGGGGGGGGGGGGGGGTGCACGGTAGACTTTCCTAGCTTGTGGACTATATCCTTGTGGCGTGCCCACCGGGTGGGATTGTCTGGGTAGGGCTCCCGCAAAAGGTGATTATGACACGTGCATACATTTCCGTGCGTTTTGTTAAATCATTAATTGTTGCTGTTTATAGTGTTATTGTAATGATTCGCATTACTTTCTGTTTGTGACGCTGTTTGTGAGTGTAATGTAACGTTGCCTATTATTGTATGTCAGTAGATGTAGCAAGGCCAGATTGAAAGAAAGGCCTCTGCGCCTAATATCTCAATCCTTGATTGATAAAGTTTCAGTCAGTCAGTCAGTTAGTCAGTCTCTCTCTCTCTCTCTCTCTCTCTCTCTCTCTCTCTCTCTCTCTCTCTCTCTCTCTCTCGAGAGAGAGAGAGAGAGAGAGAGAGAGAGAGAGAGTCTGGGAGCTGCGTGCATGGTTTCACAGTGTTTTGACCCCTAAATGTCCCCGGGCGTCTCTAAGGCCCTTTCTCTAACCGTTCTGACCGATCGATTGGAAAATGAAGTATGATTTTGATCGATGGCCATATTCAATTCGGCGGCTGCCGTTGCATGCATGCACAGTGCAACTCCAGTACAGTCTCAGGCTTAACCCTCGACCTCTTCCTCAGTTTAAGAAGCATAGATGTAATTTGGTAAGCCCAACACAGGCGCTTGATAACGAATCTTTTTTTTTTTTTAGCAGTCCGTATACGTTGCGTGCAATATGCCCCAATTGACATTGTTAATTTTTTTTAAAACTCCCTAACTGCTACTGCTAATGCGATTATTATTATTATTATTATTATTATTATTATTATTATTATTATTATTATTATTATTATTATTAGTATTATTATTATTATTATGATTATTATATTATTATTATTATTATTATTATTATTAACTGCTACTGACGATACCGCTCGAGGGAAAAAATCTCGTATAGTTACAGTCAGGCGAAAGATTTTCAAGGCGCGAATTATACACGTTTTTCTGCTAAACTGCATTTCAGTTTCAAAAGCCTGTGAACTAAGCGTTCTGCGATTGGCTCAGATCCTCAAGATGCATTGGCTCATGAGAACCCTTGCCCTCTTGCAGATGGAGGGTTCCTCTTCAACTACTGTCTTATTGCACATGCTGAAGGGAACCCGCCAAAAAATGATTTGGGTTTCTGTGTATACTTAAACGAATGCTGCCCTTAGAATATATATGCTCTTCTCAGTTCATGGATCAACGCACAACAGCAAGAGACATAGATTCTCATGAGCCCCCGCAGCTAAGCTGCGGGGGCTCACTAGAATATATGTCCCTTGTCGACTTCATTATTTACATTACATTAGCTAAATTCTTCTATGCTTCTGGGAATCTACATCTTTGATGACTTTATTCAACAAGGAAACACTTTCATTTTCATGCATAAGATTCTGATGCTGTCGGTCTCTTCCTTGCCGAATGCATTTTGTCACGATATCAATGTAAAATAGTTTTATGGTCTGTAACTCTACTTAGTTAGACCAGTCTGCATCTATGTGCCGCTGAAGGAGGAAACAGCTAGTCTCTGGTCACACAAGATTATGCGGCACAATATGATACGCGTGGGCGCGCAGTTTCAACAGAATGTATTAATATTTGGGGCAAAACCCCTTTTTTTCAAAATAGACAAACAAACAAATCACTACTTATCTTTTCAGTTTTGAAGAATCTTTTCAAAATAGACAAACAAACAAATCAAATTTTCAGTATTGAAGAATCTTTTCAAAATAGACAAACAAACAAATCACTACTTATCTTTTCAGTATTGAAGAATCTTAAGCTGACTTAATTAGCTTAGCTTGCAAAATATTAACCCGTTGACTGCTGAGAAAAACTGAACACGACCAAGCTGCAAGAGACAAAGACCCTCATGAGCCCCCGCAGTTGCGGGGGCTCATGAGGATCTATGCCTCTTACCATCACTACGGCTGGGTGTCTTTGACGTTAAATTAACGAAGACTGCAGAAACGCAATCTACCCCAACTTGCAGGAAGGGGTTAATAAACTGAGTTGCAGCTGGCTTTTCTAAGCATGTTCCTTTTTTCTTTGGTTTCTCCTCTGCATTTTACACGCTTGGCAGCAAACAAAGAATGCAGATCGGCGGTGTAGCCCTGTTCTAAGGAACCAAGCGAACCTAGCACTACCTTTAACTCATTCGAGACGTGCCGCCTCAGGATACGCGGCAAAAGCCGCGTATCCGGAGGCGGCACGTCTCGAATGAGTTAAATTATAATGGCCACTCCATCTCCCTAAGGTGAGAAACAGTCTTAAAGAGACAGACTTCTGTGGATCTACTGCCCAGGACATGCTAGAGTTCAGGGCAATGAGCGAGCGGATAACCTCGCTGGCAAGGCAGAGGTCACACAGGGCCTGCGACTGTGAACAGATCAGACGTGGTGAAAAACCTGAGAATTATAAAGCATTTCCAGGAACAGAGCCCGGGACACTAAGCAATCGATTTCTCTACCCGCCCCTCCCCCCCCCCCTTACCTCCCGCCCCCCCCCCCCCACCCCATCCCCCTCCCTGCCCCGCCGCGCCTTTAGTGCGAGTGTTGAGAAAGGCAGCGGACGCCGACTAGACTTTAGAAGGACACGAGGGATGCATAGCGAACCAGACCAATATTGGCACGATATCGAAGGATCGAAAAGGATTCTGGGAGGACTTCTCAGGCTGGTTTGGAGCGCGTATGGACCTTTCCGAGGTCAGAGATCCCATCTTGAAGGAACTGAACCGACCTTTCCATACACTGATCGTTAAAAAGTTGCGAAAGTTGTAATTACATGTAAACACAGCTACATCCGTGAAGGAGGGCGCCCCGCGGCATCAAAAGCTGCGAAAGTGTCGGCGTATAGCGTTGCCGGCGGCAACGCTATACGACACTTCCGCGGCTATTGATGCGGGGCCCCTCGAATGAGGCAATTTTAATAGGCCACACGAACTCCAAACTAACACAGTCTATATAAGAAACATGCATGTACTCCGCCTCGCTCGACGTTTGTTCAGTAAACTCTGTCAGTAAGGAGACTCGATTTTCAACCGACTAACTAGACACGCAGGGGCCCTTTTGCAGTCTGACGACGTTACGTTATACATGTAGTCAAAGGAGTTAAAGACATCCTCATGAGCCACTCGCAAGCTGTTGGAGTCTAAGTCCATGAAGAACTGTGCCTTATGCAGATTAGGGTCTTTTGCTGCTAAAACGCCGAAAACTGCTCGATACGTCGAGAAACTGTAACTAAGCCAAGGAAAATGCGTTGGGAATTTCACTGTGGGGCCCCAAGAGGCATAGATCCTCATAAGCCCCCGCAGATGCAGGGCTCATGAGAATCTATGCCTCTTGTAAGTGGGTGAACTTCAACTCTAGTCACAGCAAACACAGGACAAGACAGAGACAAGAAAAGACCAGGACAAGCAGTAGTAAAGACAATTAATCGCCACAGTCCTAATTTCGCCCCCCGCGCAAGACAGCGACTCAGAAATCAGGCTCGGCAAATAACAATTTCGGACCGGCTTGTCTGACGTCTTGTGTGAGTAACCATGGGACCGATAGTTACATGTGCTTGTCTCGGAAGTGACCGACTGTAATAAGGCTTGAGAAATGGGGGGAGGAGGTGGTGGTGGTGGTGGGGGGGGGCGTGGGGGGTGGAGGGAGAGTGGGTAGGGGATGGGGGTGGAGGAAGACATGTACCAGTCGCTGTGCGAACGACTTGGTTTTGTGTCGATATCATGTTCATTGGAATGGGTATAGGGGTATGGATAGGGGTGTGGGGGGAGGGGGAGGGGGGATGTGGAGGGAGTGGCGGGAAGTGGCGCGAGAGAGGCGGGGTGGGGGTGGGGTGGGGTGGGGGGGGGGGGAGAAGCGTTGTGAGTGAGTGAAGGAGGCAGGTGATGGGTGGTAATCGTTATGTGGGCGATCTCAGGTTGATTTGACTACACTGGTTGACTCCCCTCGATTCGATGAGATAACCAGTGTGTGGAAGTATAGGGTGACTGAAAATTATATTAGATCAGACATGTTACGTAGTTTAGTTATATTTATCGATTTTTCCTCTCCTATCCCTTTTCGGACTAATCAGATGTTAACTCATTGTGCCCTAGGTACGAAATACCCACATTTTGGACTTATCCTCTGAGGACTGCATGACAATTCAGGAGACAGGTCGACCATGCTACTTCAAATGTGGCGCCAAGCTATTCTGCCACCACCCTTGAACTATCATGCTACTTCAAGAGTGCTACTGTGCTACTTCAAGGGTGGTGGCAGAATAGCTTGGCGCCTATAGGCGCCAAGCTATTCGGCCACCACCCTGGAACTATCATGGTCGAGCCATATCTTGCTGTGGTGTGACGCGGGCAGAATTAGTTAACGATAACGTGATTGTTTCGCTAATTTCCCCCGTCCACTGCAGTGTTACTGTCCCCGTACGGAACAAATACAGCTTATTGAATTGAGACCTGTAAATGTGACCTATTTTTATTTCCGTCATCGAAAGACTGATAAAATTAACGAAGATTTGACATTATTGTTCGTTAAAGAGAAGGAAAAAAAAAAAAAAAACTTGTCCGCCAGACCAACCCCTTCCTTGACACTGTTCGTACATTTTGTTTCTCAAATCTGGGTTCTCTGGACGACAAAAAGCCACGACTATCCAACGAACATGGACCCAAAGTGGCCACAGCAAGAGGCATAGATCCTCATGAGCCCCCGCAAGTCGCGGGGGCTCATGAGGATCTATGTCTCTTGCGGTTGGATTATGTTCCCTTTTCCCTCGGCAGTGAAGGAGGTTTAAAAACAAAATCAAGCTCACGCCGTTTTCGATGACACTACATTTTGTTAGATGAGGCTCATGAGGATATATGTCTCTTCCAGTTGGATCGTGTTCACTTTCTCTCGGCAGTGACGGTGTTAATTGCGCACAATTCAGTGTCCGTCATCGAAAGTCTGACAAAAAAAACCCCAGCAAGATGTGAAGTTATTGTTTGACAATGAGAAGGAAAAAAAAAAAAAAAGAAGAAGCCATGACCGACCGCAAGATTAATGTTTAACTCATTCCACACGCCTCGCATCCGGATACGCGGCATGCTGCCCCGTATCCGAATGCAGCGCGTCTCGCTTGTGTGTTGAACGGCACGCATATGTCATGAACATAATTGTATGCATACCAAGGGGAACGACTCAGCGCTGGACAGACAAACAGTTAGATCCCCTGCCCCCACCTATCAGGCACCCAATCGCCAGCCCACAGAGAAATACGCAGGTATAAGACAAGACGATCTTCTGCATCTTCAAAAAAGATGCATCAGGTCTCTTATATAACCCATGTCTTTCTCCGGAACTTAGGAAGTAGGCAGGAGAAACATACATACACAAACACGAAGGTGCACTACTATATGTGGTCGGGTAAATACCCTGATTTCCCACAGTAGATGCACAGAACATTACACAACAATGTAACGATACAAATTTGCCTCGAGTTATAGAATACTCACAAACCAGATAGGTGAGGCTAGCGCTGGCAGAATTGTATGCATACCAAGTTATATAAGAGTTATATAAGAGACCTGATGCATCTTTTTTTGAAGATGCAGATGATCGTCTTGTCTTATACCTGCGTATTTCTCTGTGGGCTGGTGATTGGGTGCCTGATAGGTGGGGGCAGGGGATCTATCTGTTTGTCTGTCCAGCGCTGATTCGTTCCCCTTGGTATGCATACAATTCTGCCAGCGCTAGCCTCACCTATTCTGGTTTGTGAGTATAGTATCATGAAAATAATGTGTGTTATAGGTACTACTCTGATAACCACAAGAACAACAATGAAATCCAGACCAGACAGGGAACTACCAAGCGTGTGGCACCGTGCTTCTTCTCACTCACAAGATAAGTCGCGACTGCTTTGTTGTAGTGTTTGTTAGTCTATTTTGAAAAAAAAAATGGTTTGAAATATTAATACGGTGTGATGTAACTGCCATTTTTAAGCGTGTTTATGTTTCTTCGTTAGGTTCTTTTTTGTGATAACTACGAATTATAATGGTTATGCTGAGTTGTGCAATATGATATATAATGTGCTAGGCAAACCTACCTACTAGACATGGGTACCAAAATTGCGAATTTTGCTGTTGGCTAACTGTCAGGATTTTCATGTTGAAATTTGCAATAATACAGTTTAGATGTTGTAGTTTCTATGAAAATATGGGGGTTTGACCTCAATATTATTGGTCGAAAAATAAAATGCGCACAAGAATCGCAATTGATATCCGAAAAAAACGCCTTTGTTTGTCACTTCTATCACTTATATTTATGAGCAGATTGTTTTTATTTTTTTGTGTGGGTTCTAAGCAATAGATTATCTGGATTTTGTCATATAGGGAAATTTTGAATTATAATGTTGTTGTTTTTTTTTAAATTTATGACCATCCAAGAATGTCTGTAAAAAAAATGTGAAAACGCATTCGGATGAAAAATTCTAAATTCCCGTTTATATCGGATAACAATTTACTGCAAAGATAAAATCAAGATGAGTATGTTTTTCAACAGTGTGCAAAATTTCAAGTTGATACCTGTGGTAGATTTTAAGCTCTCAACCNCAAAATCATTTTTGACCATTTGGTAGGGTAGGTTTGCCTCCTTTAGTCGTTTACGTGTTTTATGTAATGCGTAGCATGTGATGTGTCAAGTGATTATATTGTATCCATTTTATTTGCATTTTACCTTTATGGTTATAATAATGACCTACCCTTTAACTCATTCGAGACGTGCCGGCTCCGGATACGCGGCTTAAGCCGCGTATCCGGAGGCGGCACGTCTCGAATGAGTTAACCTCTTTCTTTTTATGAGCTGTGAGCTGTGACCCAAATATCCCATTTGGGACTATAAATATCTTGAAATTTGAATCTTGAATGTTATTTCACACCTACCTGTGAGACATAAGCCATATCGACATGCTCTATTCATTACAATTGCAAATGCGAGAAAGTTTAACGTCATCGCACGTATTAGATACTGCAAAAAGAGACTGGCATGGAGATTTTGGACCTTACAAATAGGTGTGCTGGACTGTGATTTTGGGCCTTACGGCTGGAAGCCGTAAGGTCCAAAAATCGCAGCCCAGCACGCATCTATTTCTTTGACTCCTGTGGCTGTCTGATAATTCCCAGACATCCCATCAATCAAAGAAGACATGACTTTGGCCCTCCCAATGTCTCTGGTCTCATGCAGTAATTTGTCCAGGAGGGGGGCCAATTCGCAAGAGGCATAGAACCTCATGAGTCCCTGCAGACTGCAGGAACTCGTGAGGTTCGATGCTTCTTTCTGGACATGTCGAAACGCATTTATATCATTTTTTCCAGAGGTTATGGTTTGCTCAAGAAATTGAGGTAGAATTTCCGTACATTAGACAGACAGAAAAAGAGAGACAATCATACCGCATTGGTGTGTGTGTGTGTGTGTGTGTGTGTGTGTGTGTGTGTGTGCATGTGTGTGTGTGTGTGTGTGTGTGTGTGTGTGCATATGTGTGTGTGTGTGTGTGTGTGCATGTGTGTGTGTGCGCGCGCGCGCGCGTGTGTGTGTGTCTGTGTGTGCGTGTGTGTGTGTGTGTGTGTGTGTGTGTGTGTGTGTGTGTGTGTGTGTGTGTGTGTGTGTGTGTGTGTGAAGAGCCGGTGAAGGGGGAGAGAGGGGTTCTAGACACTCAAAGGGGAGGGGGGGGAGCACTCTACAAGGGGGATCGGGATGGGTGTGTGTGTGTGTGTGTGTGTGTGTGTGTGTGTGTGTGTGTGTGTGTGTGTGTGTGTGTGTGTGTGTGTGTGTGTGTGTCCGCAAAAGGGAAAATTGCATAGCACTTTAAGCAAATATAGGCTGGGGGTGGGGTGAGGGGTTGCTCCGAAAGCCCAGAACCCGCCCCCCCCCCCCATACGCGCACCCTTCCCCTCCTCGCACCCCGAGATCTGTTTGCCCCCCCCCCCCCTCCCTGCACACACACACACACACACACACACACACACACACACACACACACACACACACACACACACACTGTCACGATTTATGGTATTTGGTGGCTTAAAAGAAGTGCCTGATTAGTTCGGAGAGCTAATGAGACACTACCTTTAAGCTACCGAGTACTAACAATCATGACAGTTAAAGTTTCCCAGTCGCCAAGCTACTCAGGCGCTGCCCTGGAACTATCATGACGTATCCATCTCCTGCACATAGATTGTTGCGCTCTCGTCCCCAATAAGTCTAACTCCAATCGTCCATGCAGCTACAGGTACTGTGTACCTGAGTACGGGTGGCTGCATGCACCAGGGTGTTAGAAAAGAATACAGCTCACATTTTTGGGGGTTGCTGTTTTGGAAGTAAGCGTATTCATCACTTGCAAACACATCTCAACACAAGAACGGAGCCTTTATCGCTAGAAAACAGTTCAGAATAATTCATTTTTTTTTACCATCTGCACACAATGCGAGCCGCCATGACACCCAGAACGACTGAGTTACAATGAAAACGTGCATTTGGTTGACGAAACAATTCACATGGTACCAAACGTCGTAAAATTGCGAGTGTATTTTCAAACACACTAACTCTCTACAAAACACATCTGCACCTTCGCAGTATTTATTCAAGGCGTTCTTTGGAACAAGTTTGGTACATTTTGTAAAAACTGCTCTATCTATCTATCTATATCCCGTACCGACCGTTGGGGCACCACTGATGACTTGGCAACCAGCTCCCTCCATTCCTCTCTGTTCTCTGCCATTCTCAGCATATCGCCCAGCTTCAGTCCTGTCCACTCTGAGATATTGTCCTCCCATCTTTTCCTCTGTCTTCCTCTCCTTCGTCCTCCTTGCACAGTGCCTTGCAGGATTGTTTTGGCAAGCCCTGCTGAACGCGTGACATGCCCATACCACTTCAGTTTGTGTTTTCTCACAATGGCTAATAAGTCTTCATAAAACTGCTCACCTCAGGTTTAAATATAAGTTCAAATTTCCTTCTGTCACCGCGGTCCCAATAGCACAGTGGCTAGTGCACCTAACTGGAGACCGCAGGGTGTGAGGTTCGATCCTCGCTGGTCGTCCGATAAAGATCATGGCAAGTCTCAATAATACCTGGTTTATCTGGGTAGAAAAAATACTGGACAGTCCGGGTATCAGAAATGAAGGTCAATAAGGCATGATTGGCATATAAGACAAATGATAAGGTCAAATGCAAATGTAAAAGGTCAAAGTCAAAATTGATATATATACGAAGGCCCGTAAAGGTCAAAGAAGAACTTGACGTGCGAAGTTTTAAGGTGGAGGTATGCACCTGGGGGTTGTGAACCCAGGGCAGGTATGGACCAGGGGCTGTGAACCCTGGGGAGGTATGGTCCTGGGGAGGTATGCACCAGGGGGAGGGGGGGGGGCGTGAAGCCTGGGGAGGTATGAACCCTGGGAGGTATGCACCATGTGCGTATTAAAACGTGAGGAATTGCTACTTTTTTTTACCATTATACCATCCGTGAACCTATTGTCAAACGTTCATTTCAGAGTTCAGGAAACATATCAGTGGGTGGTGGTAGTTTGGCATTGCCATTTCGTTTTGTGTTATGTTGATCAGATGTTAGCCTGTAAGTGTGAGCCCATTATTTGTAGTCAGCAGCCAATGCAATGTCTTCGTCAGACGTTAAACAAGATCAGCAGACGGCGGCACAGCGCCAGACAAATTAAATGGACGGTCAGCCCTGATCTTTGGCACCCAAAGTGACCACGGACCAGACACTCCGCCCCGGTCAATACTTCTGGATATCGAATCCCCAGTCAACTGACCATGCCCCTAAAGAAACAGTGCAGTGCCAATATTAGAATCAATATGAGGCACAGTTCTTCATAGGGATTCTGAGACTGGAACGTATACATTTAACTCATTCGAGACGTGCCGCCTACGGATACGCGGCAATTCAACGACCCTCACATGCCAAAAAAATATGTATAAAGACGTAAAGAGGTGTTCGCAAGAGGCATTGATCCTCATGAGCCCCCGCAGACTATAGGGGCCCATGAGGATCTATGCCTCTTGCAGATGGTTTGGGCTGGCTGTGGGACTGGATTAATGGTAACTATGTTCCTTAGGGAGCGGTCTGTGAATTATTTGTGGGCATCTGTGTGAACGATACAAAACTGGGTGAACTTAGGGTCATTCATTTATTCATTCATTCATTCATTCGTCGGTGACTCTATCAAACCATTCATTCATTCATTCATTCATTCATTCATTCATTCATTCATTCATTCATTCATTCATTCATCGGTCTGTCTATTCATCCATCCGTCAACCTGTCCGTCCATCCATCCATCCATCCATCCATCCATCTATCCATCTATCCATCCATACATCCATCCATCCATTCATCCATCCATCAGTTCGTTTGTCCGTCCGTCCGTCCATCCATCCAACCGTCAACCCATCCGTCCGTCAACCCATCCATCCGTGCGTCCGTCCGTCCATCTATCCGTCCGTCCATCTATCCATGAAATGCAACTCAGACACCTGATTTGGATTGTCCACAGATAACATTCCTCAGAAAAATCCGGATATTAATAATTAAAAAAAAAAACCCTGAAGTTTGTTCATTCCGATGATTTCTTTCATTTGTCGCAAAGAACACAGTACCGCCATAATTGTGTGCTGGCCTGTGATTTTGGGACCATATGGCTCTGGAGAGCCGTAAGGTCCCAAATCACAGGCCAGCACACGCACTTTCTCATACAGTCTCGACCAGCCGCACGGCCACTATCCCATTAAAGATAACAACATTAACACAATTTTAGTACCAGCACCATCAATATTTTCACTGACTACGCCCACAGTGGCTCTTTCACCTTTCCAGGGAACAAGTGCAGGAAAGATTTCCAAGCAAAGGCCAACAAACGGTCCCTCTGCATTGTACACTTAATAGTCGCTTTCCGGAAACGAAAAGTAGGTCAAAATTGCACGTGTTGCGACAAAAATAGTGAATTAAAGCCCGGACAAACGTGCGATATCGCATGTTTGTCCGGGCTTTTAATCCACTGTTTTTCTCGAAACACATGCAATTTTGACGTACTTTTATTAAAAAAAAAACACAAAAAAACAACAACAACAAACAAACAAACCAAAAACAAAATCGTCTATTAGCGAAGCAAGGCTGTTTTGCGTGGGGCGAAAAAGAAGCTCAAACAAGGCCACTAGGACTGCGAGAGGCAGTTACTGGCAAAACACGTTGTTCGGAAATCAGAAGTAAGGTTGAAAGGCAGCGTGTTTAAATAATTCACACCTGCCAAACTACAGCGGGAAGAAGTTGGACCATGACATTTCAAGGGTAGCACGAGATTAGCTTTAGACCCTAGAGGGTGCCAAGCTATTCTCGTGCTAATATTAAACTATCATATTACAGACACCTCCTGAACTTGGTACATAGTCGTCAGTGGACGCCTTTCTGATTTTCTGATTTGTGAGATAATAATAATAATAATAATAATAATAATAATAATAATAATAATAATAATAATAATAATAATAATAATAATAATAATAATAATAATTTATTGTCACGAGAAGGATTTTTTTTATCATAGAGGCATCCTTTTTTTTTTCTTTAAAAAATTGTTCCAGGCTTAAACGAGTAAGCTCGGTGGGAAAACTTGTTCAGACCTTTTCCCGATGCCCCGTCTTGAAACCGTCTTTACAGTGGCAAAAGGCAATGATCTCCCAGTATTTTACTTTTTATCCTCCTTCCAAATTTTGGGAGATAAATTTTCGAAGAATGTACGAAGCTTATTTTACAAGGATAATCTGTTCAGATAGTGAGAGAAAATGATATCTCAAGAGCAGTGCCCAATTTTCAGGCGCCCGATTACAAAGGCACTAACCAGGCAATGCATTTCTACCCCATCGCTTTCACAAGAACTGGAAGGGCTGGTACGTTCACGAAGGAACAACAAAACCGCCAGGCATCAGATCATTTGCAGAGTGCATCTTTACTGAGACCTTGGGGTCACATATAACTATAGGGCTTAACCCTTTCAGCACCCGACGCACTACAGCAGAAGATGGATCGACCATGATAATTCAAGGGTAGTACCAGATTAGCTTGGCGCCTGTCAGGCGCCAAGCTAATCTGACACTACCCTTGAATTATCATGGTCAATCCGTTTCCTGCAAGTGGTACATATTCGCCCATCACTCGTCGCCTGTGTATGTCTCCTTTAAGGGCACTCATGGGGCCGAGGACGTTTTGCTCTCAGGATCCATTTTCCCTCCCAGCGCCAACTGGGAGATCGACATGTCCGTGATCTATCTCAAAGTGTAGAGCTATATTAACTCATTCAGCCCTACTGCCGTATTTCCCCAATTTCAAAGGTGGTGACAAAAAGCGCAACCGACAGCCACAGTGCTAACATGGGTGGACAAAGAACAAGATCACATTTTTTTTTTTTTTTTTTTTTTTTTAATTTTCTCCGTAACGTCTTTCCATAAAAGTAATGTAAGTTGACGTTTTACATTCGCTGGCAAATGCGCTGCGTGCATGCCCTGGGCAGTAAAATCCACTGTGACAGCTGAAGGTAGCGCCTGATCAAACTTTACCACGCTCCAGTATCCATTAACGCAGGTCCCACAAGGTTCATAAGCGAAGGTGGACAAAAGCAACATGAAGGTGTGTGGGTTTCTTTTGTTTTTTTAAAAAAAATATTATTTTTTTAAAATCTCAGTAGATAGACTGACCGAAAACTCAAAGACGGTACCTAGTCGACACTGCACGATCAATCCATATATAAACTATGTGAAGGCGAAGAACGGCAAGTTTCTTGAAAAGCGAGATTTTCATTGTAGTACCATAACAGTTGCGCTTTTCTCAAAAATGGATTCACGGGGCAGATGTCTGCTGCTGCTGCTTGGCAAAAGACAGTGTCCGTTATTGAGCAAAGCGAGACTGCCGTTGTTATACAATGAAACTCGCGTTTTTCTCAACAAGGTACTTGCTGGCCGTTGCCAGATAACGTTAGACATAGGCTATGTCTCAATAGTATCATTAGCGGTAAACAAAGGGCCCTCGGGCGGACAGCCCAGTAAACAAAGGGTCCAAGGGCCGACGTCAGCCCGAGGGCCCTTTGCTACTGGGAAAAGACGTGAGACGGCTGTCTCAAATTGTACAATCGTCTGCAGAGCGCTGTATATACGTTTATGTCTAGGGAGGTAGACCGACCATAACAGGCTCGGGGTTAGTGAATCGATCGTTACAGCTTTGAAGGACGGTGGATCGACCGTGATTGCCGCTCGTGTGTAGTTTTAGATCTGACCACGACAGCTGAAAGGTGGTGCCTCATGCAGTAATCAGCTTCGCGACGAAGACGTTTATGTACATGGCCCCGAGAGTACCATTAGACCTCGCGGACAACGACCGGATCATAGCACTCAAAGACCTTTCCCAAGAGAATCATTGTAATTTTGTGCTGGTGGTGGTGGTAAGGGGGGGGGGGGGGTGAGTTCGGGGTGGGGGGAGGAGGGGGGGGGGCGCACTACCCAATAATCAAAGGTCCTCGGGCCCACGACTGACGCAGTGGGACAGCGCACGGCCCGATAATGTTTTGCGACTGGGGTAGTCTTTAGATGCATCTCCTGCAGCACTCACGGATCTGTCCCCAGAGTATCGTTACAAGGGGCGGGGACATGATCAGTGCCGAAGATATAGTGCCCGCTTGGTGCATTCACACCTTAGTCTCATCAGTCTATATTCCGCAGACGATGGCCCTTAACTCATTCAGCCCCGACACACCACAGCAAGACATGGATCGAGCATGATAGTTCAAGGGTGGTGCCAGAATAGCTTGGCGCCCATGGGCGCCAAGCTATTCTGGCACCACCCTTGAAGTATCACGCTCGATCTGTCTCTAGAATTGTAATACAGTCGTTAGGAGGGCAACTTTAAAAAAATTTGATTTCGATCCTGGGGTAGAATGTATTAAGTCTGAAAAGTACAGATTAATATTCATGCGCTGGGACATGTCTTTATTAGTCCTTGCACACAGCGGTCTACGAATCCGAATACGGATACCTTTATTGTCCCAAGATGGGAAATTTGTTAGCAGCGGAATTTTTGTAAAACGGTTGTAAAAACAACAAGTGTGAACATAAAACAAATAAATACATTTGATTGACTAGAACACACCGACCGATTACAGTATGTGCACGTATATAACATCACAACCATCTGTAATGTTATTATCCACCTAGAAAGAAAACGTTTATAAAATTTAATGGAGACGACATTAATTATACCACGCGCACAACACACACGCACACACACTCGCAAACACCCCCCCCCCCACACACACACACACATTTGCGTATCACATGACATTGCAAATGCATAGATCTGAGGCTGAAGTCTTGACCGTCCTTCAATTGATGCCATGACTATAGGTCTATGCCATGGCATCATTTAGGAGACGGATAGATGATGGCACGAAAGAAAGACGCCTGAGATTTGTTTTGCACGTCACAGTTCCGTATCTCATGGAGGAAGTGAACTAGGCATATTCTTCGGATAAAATATGAGTATCGTCAGATACAACGTGGAAGGCTTTGTTAAGCACCTGCTTCTCATACAAAGAAGAAAGGCAGGGCTGCTGAACACCAGTTATTTTGCTACAGTTGTTAATAATGCACTGGAGCTTAGTCTTATCTTTAAGGTTCATGTTCCCAAACCAACAGTACAGACACATAAGAAGGTGAGTACACTTTGAATAAAAGACTGATAAAAGAGAGTTAAAACAGAGTTGTCAACGTTAAACTTGCGCAGCTTCCGCAAAAGATACAGGCGCTGTTGGCCTTTCTTGTGCAAAACATCACACTGACTGTCCCATTTAAATTTGTCATCAATGATGGTTCCGAGGTATTTGTACTCGGTCACCTTTTCCACTATTTCATAAAAAAATTCAGTGTCTGACTGCGTTTGAGGCTTTTTCCTGAAGTCTATGCACATATTTCTTGTTTTGGAAGCATTGATGCACAGAAAGAAGTCACGGCACCAGTCCACAAAATCCTGCACGACTGGACCGTGACTGGTTTTGTCATAATAGAGCAGGCTCAGCAGAGCAGAATCGTCTGCGAACTTAATCAAATGCCTGTCACTGTGTGCACTCCTGCAGTCATCTGTGTACAATATAAATAAGAGTGGTGAAAGCACACAACCTTGCGGCGATCCTGTAGAAAACCGATTTAACAGTAGACAATGTGCCGTTTATCCGAGCTCTTTGCTGTCCACACACGAGGAAGTCTAGGATCCACAAGGCCAAACTGTTACTCGGCTTAAAATCAGTGGTAAGTTTTTTCCTGAAGAGCAAGTGTGGTTGGAGCGTGTTAAACGCGGCACTCAGATCCAGGAATAAAATTCTATCACGAGTTTTACCCTTCTCAAGTTGAGTTTGGATAAGGTTCAAGAGCGTTAACATGGCATCCTCGACCCCTCTTATGGACACATCGGTCAGTATACGTAAATACGAAAGTGGCATGTGAGAGTGTGAAATTTGTCAATTTGTGAACATTAACACAAGGGCGAGAAGATCTAAGAGTTATGTGCCCCTGAAAAAGCTCCGAGCATCAGTGGACATCTATTAACGTTCCTAGACCTTGTCTGGCACGGGGCATAACACGGCTTACTAATCCTGTAATATTACATAATTCTAAGATTACAACCGATTTTCGAATCGAAACTGTTTTGATCGTCAAGCCGTCCCGCACATATTAGAACATTCCGCAAACGAAACGTTTCTTTCGGAAATATTCACGAAAGTTCGTAGAATTCAGTTCGGAAAAGTTCGCACAATTCCGTTCGGAAAAGTTCGTAGAACTCCTTTCGTAGAAAATTTTGTTGAATTGAGTTACACTTGCGGTGACAGCGAACATTTGCGGTGAGCTTTCATTTCGACAGATTTGTCAGACGTCACACAAATTTGCTGTCGCTCTGACGTAGCAAGTACACATTGTGACGCTTGCTACAAGATTAGTCACTGGAGCTTGAAACTTCAAAAGGTCACGACATTAGGATAAAATTTGTGTGTAGGTCTGTGAATTATGACTTCACAGCACGCAAAAGCCCATCGGCCCGAAGTCGACCGCAGTGGGCCCGCGCACGACAGTGCGCGGGCCCACTGCGGCCGACTTCGGCCCGATCGGCCTTTGCAAGCTGGGTTACGGCTTACCAAATCACAGACTGGCACACACGTTGTAAAAGCGGTTCTCAGTCCAATCACAAAACCTGTGTAATTGTCGGAAGGCCACAGACAATGTGACTGCGGCCAGATGGCCTTTGCGACTTCGAATTGAAAAGGTCATCACATTACTTTCAAATTGGTAAATTTTCCAAGCCAGCGCCATATGTATAAAAAAAAATCGAACGTGTCTTTTATCGCTGGTTTGAAATTTAGTGCTTCACTACTAAAACAGCGCCTAAAGACGGCGCCCATATATCTGCTGGAGCTGTCACAGTCGATCTGTGAATGTGAAAGTGAGTCGCCTGATTACCTCAGCGACTGAGAAAAAGTCGTCACACTAAACTTCACCTGTCATGATAGATTCATCTCCCAAAGACGCCTTCCGTGCAGGTCTAAGCACTGCGACGTATTGGCGATCCCAAGCATACTTTTGTCGGCCATTTGGCTCTGGCTGCGAAACGAACGTGACATTAGATTCAAATTTGTACCAGTCCCTAAATGTCCCCGTGAAACCCAGACTCAAAAATTACAATCGATTTTTTTTTAGCTCCATCGTGTTAACGAGTACTTGCTCCCACAGAGCTGTGTGAAAGTATTCCTACGCCAAACGATTCCGTCTGCAAGAGCCGGCGGGCATAGATTCTCATGAGCCTCTGCATTCGCAGAGGCTCATGAGAATTTATGCCTTTTGCTCGTAAGAACTAGTCCCAGTTTAATTCCTCGGGAAAACGAAGTTATAGGGTGCGAAACTGGTGCTGCAGGAAAAAAAAAAAGTACTCGTCAGCCTCTTCCGGTAATTGCGCGCGCAGAAAATGCAGTTACCTCCCGTGTCTGGTGGGCCGACGGCGCTAAATAGAGTGACCCCCCTTTCCGTGTCACTGGCAATTCGCGGGTCAGCGACCCAGACAGACAGTGAAAGCGTTCTAGCAGAGACTGAAGTGGGATGTGTGGAGAACAAAAATAGTAGTCCGGAGAAAATGCGATAATTTACTGTGGCTGGTCTCCATTTTGAAATAATCCTTTGCCGTGTGCGCGGCGTTGAACCTAATCAAGCAATCCATCGATCCATCAGTCTATACAATCCGACCGTTCATCAATCCGTCCATTGGTCTGTCCGTCAGTCGTCCGTCGGTCCGTCCATCGGTACATCCATCCCATCCATCCATCCACCCACCCGCTCACCCACCCATCCATCCATCCGTCCAATGTAGCTCAGACACACGAGTGCTATTTATTGCGTGTCTCACTATTTAACGCATTCAGCCCCGACACACCACAGCACAAGACATTAATATGGCATGATAGTTCAAGGGTGGTGCCAGAATAGCTTGGCGCCCAGAGGCGCAAAGCTATTCTAGCACCACCCTTGAACTATCATGCTCGATCTGTCTCTAGAATTGTAATTCAGAGCGCAACTTCAAAATTTCGGATTTCGGTACTGAGGCAGAATGTGTTAAAACCTTCAGACAGATCCGTATGCCAAGGCTTCTTTTGGAACTAATTCCAGTTGCTCCGCATCAATAGCTGCGAAAGTGTCGTATAGTGTTGCCGCCGGCAACGCTGCACGACGCTTTCGCAGCTATTCACGCGGCGCACCTTGAATGAGTTAAACTGAAGAAACCAGAGAGCGAGAAAACACAACCTTCAATGTAATGCACCCGAGCTGTTTGTAGATCAAGATTCTGAGTGTTTCGGACTTTGTGCTCGAGACACACACTAATGTCACCATGTCTAGACATTTTCAAACCACAAGCCAGACCAAAAAAGGTTACTGCCAAGCATGTGACAAGCAAATAAAATCCCAGAGAAGACGGACACGACTATGAGAAAGGTCAAGTACAACACAATTTATTAAATGTTCGGGTTCACCCAAAAAATTAATAAACTGTCTTGTACATGTCTTTTCTGAGCGTGTTCCTTCTATGTTGAGATTTTCATTGTATCTTCAAAGCCAGCCTGGTTTATATGGGCCATCGTGGGAGGGTGATGCATCTGGCTGGCCGTGAGGCAAAAAGCAAGGTGTGAGATACTCACAGCCATCAGGGACTTGCAGCTGGCAGATGACGCGACCTTAGTTTAACTCACTGTGCCGAGGCACGAAACACCCACATTTTGGAGTTATCCTCTGAGGATTGCATTACAATTTAGGAGACAGATCGACCATGATAGTTCAAGGATGGTGGCAGAATAGCTTGGCGCCTATAGGCGCCAAGCTATTCTGCCACCATCCTTGAACTATCATGTTTGAGCCATATCTTGCTGTGGTGTGTCTCGGGCAGAATGAGTTCACCACGCCGAGGAAAAGCCACGGAGATTCATGGACCGCCGATCTTCAAAGGCTCGGAGTTCAGCCTGAGCATCAGTCTGAAAAAAATTCAACCAACCAACTAACCAACCAACCAACCAACCAACCAACCAACCAACCAACCAACCAACCAACCAACCAACCAACCAACCAACCAACCAACCAAACAACCAACCAACCAACCAACCAACCAAACAACCAGTTAATCAACACTTGAAACAACACCAAACAATGTGATGGCCCAAGACTGGTCTTTCTCATGGCGTACTTCTTTGCGCGTCGTTTCTTTCCAGCGAGTTTGACAGAATCTCACGACAGATAGATAGATAGAGAGAGAGAGAGAGAGAGAGAGAGAGAGAGAGAGAGAGAGAGAGAGAGAGAGAGAGAGAGAGAGAGAGAGAGAGAGAGAGAGAGAGAGAGAGAGAGAGAGAGAGAGAACGACACTTTATTTTACAAGGATACATGATTTAGGTACAAAGTCTTTTTTTTTCAATCATGTATTATAAACTTTAAGAAACAATACACAAAACAACAAACAAACAAAAAAAGCTTACGACTGAGAGTTAACCCCTTCAATTTATATATGCCGAGAAAAAGTGAACTGACGATCCAACTGCAAGAGACATAGATCCTCATGAGCCTCGCGACTGCCGGGGCTCATGAGGATCTATGCCTCTTGCTGAGACCAATTTGCATCAGTGTTTCTTGGACGGTTTTGGCTTTGGTCGTGAAATGATCAAATATTTCAGAAACAAAAATGTACGTACAGTGGCAGGGAAGGGGTTAATAAACATGCACAGAGAGAGAGAGAGAGAGAGAGAGAGAGAGAGAGAGAGAGAGAGAGAGAGAGAGAGAGAGAGAGACCTCATGATGCAACTGCAAGTTTTACGTTTGATTCGAACTGTACTGTTTATGTAGATTTTCGTACTGTCAGTGGAAAACAGCTTTTAGAGTGCGGACAGAAATGAATGAACCCGTGTCATAACGGATGATTTGTGGCGATAACTGTTAGCTCAATACTAATGAACCCAGACACCCTGCGTTGGGATCATGCTATTTCAAGAGTAGTGCCAGATTAGCTTGGCGTTTTGGCCGCTAACGCTTCTTACAACGAAAACTTTGTGGCGATGACTGTTTTTTTCAATACTATTGAACGGATGCGCCCTAAATCGGGAGACACACTGACCATGATAGTTCACGGGTAGTGCCAAATTAGCTCGGCCTATCCATGCGCCAAGCTAATCTGGCACTTCCCTTAAACTATCATAATTGATGGATCGATCTTCAATGAACAATCTCTGTATGAAAAAGCGTCTGATACAGAGTTGAAATAATGATAGTTCAAGGGTAGTGCCAGATTAGCTTGGCTCCTGAGAACAATCATGAACTACCCGTGAACAATCATGATCGATCGATCACGAGAAAGTGGCCTCTTTGTATGAGAGCGCCCCAGATAGCCACAGACAAATCACTCAGGGCTCGCGTCGGCCCCACCTCGGTACTCGAGGGCTTGCAGGCTGGGTCGGACATAGAGGGTGAGATCTAAACCAAGATCTGATCAATAGCAATGGTACTGTCGGCGGTCTCATCCTGACGGATGTGTGGTCAATGAATCTTCTGCTATGTTCTTATCTGAGAGTGTATTATGGATGTGGACAAATAATATCTCCTCTGGGTTGTGACAGCGTTTCGTACTTAGCCAATCGTTCACTGAATCCCATTACGCGAAAGTCCTCGGGCCCCACTGCGGCCGCAGTGGGCCCGCGCACGGCTGTGCGCGGGCCCACTGCGGCCGTCGTGGGCCCGAAGACGACTTCCTACTGGTGATGTCCAGTGACATCGTGCGAGTAAGTAAGGGTAAGATTTTGTTCTTTGTCTGCTCGGTATGAGTGTTCCTATCTGTTTTGGACTGCAGACTGTACTTGCAAGGACCCTGATCGTACGTCAGTTTCAGCAAACGTTATAACGTAGATAAGACTGAAAAACATTGGTTCGAAAAATATCTCTTTTTTTTATCATGTCGTCAGGAAATAAACGCGACTGTTTGTTGATCTCGTGGGAATTCTCTCTCTCTCTCTCTCTCTCTCTCTCTCTCTCTCTCTCTCTCTCTCTCTCTCTCTCTCTCTCTCTCTCTCTCTCTCTCTCTGTATATTTGTCATTTATGCAGTAGATGTAGCAACGGCAAGTTTGAAAACTGGTCCTGTTATCAATACATTTTACCTTTTGGAAAATAAAGGTTCATTGTTTATTGTTTATCTCTGTCTTACTCTCTCTCTCTCTCTCTCTCTCTCTCTCTCTCTCTCTCTCTCTCTCTCTCTCTCTCTCTCTCTCTCTCTCTCTCTCTCTCTCAGACAGACCATGAAACGCAATAAACTGATAAACTATAGATTTAGTCAGTCAACCTTTCACGAGAAAAATATACGTTTCCATTCGCTAGGGGTTCTTGACTATACATTTCCTTTACAACACTATACTAAGCGCTAGATCCGCTGCCACTTCAATCAGGCACCCAATCGCCAGCCCGCAGAGCAATACACAGATAAAGTACAACATGGTTATGTACGTCCCTTTGCACTTTAAAGGAGCTGACTAACTCATTGTGCCCGAGGTACGAAATACGCACATTTTGGAGTTATCCTCTAAGGACTACATTACAATTCAGGAGACAAATCGACCATGATAGTTCAAGGGTGGCGGCAGAATAGCTTGGCGCCTATAGGCGCCAAGCTATTCTGCCACCGCCCTTGAACTAATGGTCGAGCCATATCTTGCTGTGGTGTATCGCGGGCAGAATGAGCTAAGGATATTGGCCATTTGCTTTCATTCTATGAATGACACTGAACCTCATCAAAAGATGAACTGTAAGCTATTACTGTCAGTTAGTTATTCACGAGCGTATGCACCCGTTATATGATGAGGTCGTTGGTGTTTCGACCTTTCTGTGTGATTGACCGTAAGCGCTCGAATAGCCTGCCGGCAGCGCGCAATTTGATTAATTGTTTTCGGGGCCAAGATCTGCAGTCCATGAATACGTCGGCTGTTTGCAGCTATTAACCCATTACATCCTGAGGTGATTTTGAGTGTAAAATTTGCTTATTGTCCTTTGAAGGCTACATTACATATTAGGAGATACCTCTACAACGCTGCCTGTTACTAGTTCATTTCCCCAGCCATGCACATTTCATCACTACTGTCACGTGTGTGTGTGTGTGTGTGTGTGTGTGTGTGTGTGTGTGTGTGTGTGTGTATGTGTGTGTGTGTGTGTGTGTGTGTGTATGTGTGTGCGTATGTTGCGTGTGTGTGTGCGTGTTAGCTGTTTAGCCTTTTCATTGCATCAGCGCTTAGAGCTACTTTTAGAATAAGCGCTTAACAAATCTCCTTTATTATTATTATTATAGATCAACTGTTTTAGTTCAAGGGTGGTGCCAGAACAGCTTGTCGCCTCAGGCGCCAAGCTATTCTGACAACACCCTTGAACTATCAGTCAGATTTCTTTTATGCAATAGGTGTATTAGGATGATAAGTGTAAATTCACAGAATGTTAATGGTCGATGGGCCGATGTAGGCTTTAGTTGGCTGTCGCACAGCCGTGCGCGGGCCAACTGAAGCCGACATCGACCCGAGGACCTTTTGCTCATAGGGTCTGTTGTGGCCGACTTAGTATAGTTATGAGGAGATGATACTCGCCGCCTGGCTCGCGCTTGCACACCATACGCACAAACACCATCGCACGCAAGCACGTACACACATACACGCACGCATCGTCGCGTGCACGCACTCACTATAATACCTACCTCTTTCCCTACGCCTAAAAATCACCTTCCCACCCCTCAACCTCCCCCCCCCCCCCCGGCCCCCCCCCCCGGCCCCCCCCCACACACAGCCTCTCTTTTCCCTCGTTCCATCCACACACACACATCCCTACCTACCCCGCCACTCACCTCGTCCTCCCCCCCCCCTCTCCCGTACTCCCCCCCACACCCCCGGTCACCCCCCCCCACACACACACACACACACCCGGTCAACCCCCTGTCCCCCTACCAATTCCTACCCCGCTGATATTGTGATTAGCATGGTCACTAATGGTTGTCATAAAAATCATCACATGTCATCGTATTACCCTAACCCCCTTCCCCCTCCTCCTTCCTACCTCTCTTCCCCACCCCCCACCCCCACCCCTCCCCTCTGCCCATGTTCCCCCCCCCCACTCCCTCCACCGTCCCCTGTACTGGTTGTGAGACACGCGCTGTCATTTAATTTGTTGTCGTAAAGACTATCTGACGTGTCATGGTGCATTTACGTCCCCCTCCTCTCTATCTCTCTCTCTCTCTCTCTTCCCAACACCTCAACTCCGCCCACCCATTTCTCTGTACTGTTATTGAGGCAAGCACGGTCAGTAACTGATTCAGCCGCGACACACCACAGGGAGACATGGATCGAGCATGATAGTTCAAGGGTGGTGCCAGAATAGCTTGGCGCCCATAGGCGCCAAGCTATTCTGGCACCACCCTTGAACTATCACGCTTGATCGGTCTCTAGAATTGTAATACAGTCATTCAGAGGGCAATTTCCAAATGTGGGGATTTCAGTCCTGGGATAGAATGTGTTAATGTTTGTCATAAAGACTGTCACAAGCCATCCTTCCCTCCCTCCCCCCTCCTCCCAGCCAAATGGGAGAGAAATGCGTGTTCACAATGCGTATGAATGCACAGTATTTATTGCTTCTAGACATGGTACAAATGTAGTTTCAACGTGTCTAGTAGAAACAAATACTGTACACCGTAACAACGACAATACTACTACTACTGCTAAAAAATAATGATAATAACAACAACAACAGCAACAACAAATAATGATAACAACAGTAACAATAATAATCATCATTATCATCATCATCATATAGGTGTGTACGTCAGATTATCACAAATAAAATATCCTGAAAATGCATTTCTCTACCCAAGCCTCTGCCACATCCCATACCCCGTCCCCTTACAATGAAACCCATCTGCAGCTCTCTGTACCCCTGTACCCCCACCCCCTACCCCCCCCCACCACCCCCCCTTCTCCCCCCCCCCTCCCCCCGTTCTCCGTCCCCCTCCACCTCATTCCTACGTCTCCACGTCTGATGGCCTGGTGGTCACTAATGGTCGACATAAAAAAGCATCGCATGTCATAGTGCATTTAAAACGTATCCAGTAATTACATGACGGAGCGCATGCCAGCTCTATTAACCTTTTATGAGCTGTGTGCAGACCACGACCAGACAGGGAGCCGACGGACAGACCAACACACGGACAGACGGGCAGACATCCAAGTAAATTAACCCCTTGAATGCGCTAAAAAAAGGGGAACACCACCACCCAAGTGCAAGAGGCATAGATCCTCATGAGCCACAGCACCTGCGGGGGCTCATGAGGATCTATGCCGCCTCCTGGCTCGGGTTTGTATTTGTCTTCCTTGTACGGAATAGCTTCTGTGGTGTTGACCGTTCAGAATCATAATTCGAGGTAACTAGCAGTGGAATGGTTAACAACGTTAGAGGACATGTAAAATAAACGTTCCCCATCTCACCCCCCCCCACCTCCCCCCTCACCCCCTCCCCCACCGTTTTTTTTTTCCCCAACATCCCAACCCCGTCCTTAACCGCAGAGGGTCTTGGAAACAACAGTTTCTGCAGATGCCATTAATTCTTGAACCAGAAGAAAAAGAATCAGTCTAGCAAACGACCAGACTATTCCCTTTATACCCCCCTCCCCCACCCCACCCCTCATACCCTCCAGCCCCACTCCACACCACCGGTAACCCTTCTCAAATCACCACTTATGTCTTCCCTCTCTGAAAAACAAATTGCAGTCTTTCACAGTCGCGGAAGACTAAAACTGGTTTCAGGAAACACATAAACGTAAATGAAGTTAGCAAGAGGCTTAGATTTTAATGAGCCCCCGCATTCATGAAAATCTATGCCTCTTGCACAATGACAAAAATCCCTTCACTAGTGAAGAAAAAAAAAAAAAGGACAGAAATAAACGTATCAGTAAAAAAAGGTTAGGGTCATAGTGACACACGGCGGGGGAAAAAAAAATGGCCTGCCGTTTTTACATCAGAGGGAACATTTGCCAAGCTAATTTATTGGAAATTGGTCGCGTAGCCATTTCGACACCCCGCAACCCTCTGTTTTATGTCAGTTTTAGCACGTTTGCCCCCATCCAGAATAAGAACCTTTCAAAATATCCTCCCTTCATTTTTATGGAGGGGAAAAATGACTACTATCCCCCCCCCCCCCCTCTTCAAAGCAAGATTCAAGCGTCAAATCTGTCTTTCCCACAAAACTTTGGAATTCTCTCGTTTTCCAGTTTTTATGAAGTTTCTTGTGCTCACTCGTTTTTAAGTCCTTTCTATTTATAGAAGGGACTGTTTAGGACGGGTGGCGGGGGTGGGGGTAGGGGGGGCGGGGGGGGGGGGAGGTGGGGGGGGGGGGAGAGCGAATTTAATAGCATGTCCATGATGTCAAAGGCGGGCAGGCCTAAGCCTCTAACAACTGAAGTAAGAAGATAAAAATTACGTCATGTCTAGTTGCGCTAACCTCGCTGCTGAACGTACATTTGGCGGGACGCGCCGTATGTGCGTATGTATGTATGTGTGTGCGTATGTATGTAAACAAAAGAAATCTCCGATATTTCTGTACACACAAGCTCGAAACCTGGCGAAATACTTTCTTAAAGGGGTGGCTAAGAGAGCCTCCGAGCATATTGTAATTGAATGTCTCACTGAAGACATAAACAACTGTTTATAGGAAGTTGGTTGAACCAGATTAGAGTCCGTAGTTTTGGCATATTTACTTGAACTTTTGGATATAGATAGTTTGGCGAAAGACATTGGACGAGTTCGTTAGCCAGCTTTCCTCCTTTCGACGCCTTTAGTAAAAATTAATTCTTTTCAG
>BTPG01000007.1:19840666-19865666 GCA_036245525.1 Semisulcospira habei | reverse complement strand
TATTTTCTTCTTTTTAATTTTAAAAAAAGTTTTTATTCGCTTTTATCACTTTTACATTTTGCATGTGTGCGTTTTGCCTTAATGATCTGTTTGAGAACCCCCCCCCCCCCTTTTTTTTTTAATTTATTATTGCTACTCTGAGTGCAGCTGATAGCGACGTGGACATAGTGTGTACTAATCCCAAGTATGGTGCCTTAAAAGTTTGTAGATAAAATATTTTGAAAACAATGTTCACGCTCGAGGCAGACACCATATCGTAAGGCTTTAAAAAACAGACAAGCGCATACACCGGTCTTTTTTCAATGTCAGGTGAGAAGAGCATTTGATCAGTGGCTATTCGTGGTTAAAAAACAACAACAACAAAAAACCACAAAAAAAACTCAAGTTTAACATCGTTAACCCCTTCACTGTCGATCAGAAGACGAACCCAATTCAAACGCAAGAGGCATAGAGCCTCATGCGCCCCCGCAAGTGCGGGGGCTCATGAGGATCTATGCCCCTTGCTAACCCCTCTTTGCATCCTTGTTAATTTGACGGCTGAGGCTCTTTGGCGCTCAATTCACGACAAAACTCATTCTGCTCAAACTGACAGCGAAGGGGTTAACCCGTATAGCCCCGAAGCACCTCAGCAGGAGATGGATCGACCATGATAATTCAAGAGTACCGCAAGATTAGTTTTGCGCCTGAAAATTTGATAATTCAATGGTAGTGCCAGATGACATTGGCGCCATCAGGCGCCAAGCTGATCTGACACTACCCTTGAATTATCACGTCCGACTAATAGTCTGAGAAAGCCAGCTTCCAGTATCACTAGGCAGGCATTGTCATGGAATCCCCAGGGAAAGAGGAAAAGAGGTAGGCCGAGAAACTCCTGGCGTCGAGACCTCCAAGCAGACATCAAGAGAATGGGAACCACCTGGAGTAGAATCGAAGGAGAAGCACAGGACAGGAGTCGCTGGAGGTCTCTCGTCGACGGCCTATACCCTGGGAGGGGTGACAGGCGTAAGAGAAGAGTAGTAATCTCCGGCAATTATAGTCGTTAGATCACACCTACAATTTGGAAACTGCGGCCTTGGGGTTAATGGGTTAAAAGCAAACGCCGAGAGAGTTTGAACACCACCCATCTGCAAGAGGTATAGATCCTCATGAGCCCCCGCTGTCGCGGGGGCTCATGAGGATCTATGCCTCTTGCTGACACCACTTTGAATCCATGTTCCTGGGACAGCTAGGGTCTTCTAGTCGTCTGGTCGGGAATTAAGGAAGATTGCACAAACACAGTCTGCGTCAAATGGCACTGAACCGGTTAACGTTTTACCATTCCCACTACTTAAGCGGAGCATTAATCTTAATACAAACCGCCACGCGTGCCTTTCAACATTCTACGGGGAATGTTAATGTTGCGTAACCCTAAAATTTCAGGAACTTTGCTCCTCAGCAACTTTTTTTTTTTTTTTAATCTTCTAGACTCTTAAGCTTATTTTTGACATTAACCGAACGTTTTCTGTTAACCCCTCGCTGGCTGTAGGAGGCAGCTGCACGAGCTCTGTCAGTCCTGTGAAAGCAACAGACTGTTGTTATAATAATTATAAGTCCATTCTTGCGAAAAGCGAGATTTTCTTTGTAGTACAAAAATATTTTTCACAAAAATAGACTATCGTCCTTTTGCTTTAACAGGGCTGAGTTGATGCTGGTGATGCTAATGCTGATGCTGATGATGATTATGGTGATGGTGATGGTGATGGTGATAATGCTGGAGATGATGATGATGATGATGGTGCTTGATGATGATGGTGATGATGATGATCGTGCTTGATGATGATGGTGATGATAGTGATGATGGTGATGGTGGCGATGCCGATGCTGATGGTGATGATGATGATGGCGATGGTGATGATGATGATGGAGATGATGATGCTGATGCTGATTATGATGAAGATGATGATGGTGGCGATGGTGATGCTGATGGTGCTGGTGATGATGATGATGATGGTGATGATGCTTGGGATGATGATGATGATGATGGTGCTTGATGACGATGGTGATGGTGGCGATGACGATGCTGATGGTGGTTATGATGATGATGATGATGGTGATGGTGGTGATGCTTGATGGTGATGGTGCTTGATGACGATGGTGATGATGGTGATAGTGGCTTTGATGATGCTGATGGTGGAGATGATGATGATAATGATGATGATGATTATGCTTGATGATGATGGTGCTTGACGATGATGGTGATAGTGGTTATGATGATGCTAATGGTGGGGGTGATGATGATGATAAAACTTTGTTTCACTATCAATTATTTCTGATATGAATTTATACCCATTGCAGATAAATTGGGTTTAGTGACTGTCAACATACACTACCTACTTCTCTCTCTCTCTCTCTCTCTCTCTCTCTCTCTCTCTCTCTCTCTCTCTCTCTCTCTCTCTCTCTCCAAAATCCAACTGCAAGAGACATAGATCCTCATGAGTCCCCTCGACTGTGGGGGTTCATGAGGACCTATGCCTCTTGTGGAGACCAGTTTGTGGCCACGTTCCTTGTGGCTTGTTGATCGCGGAATGAAGAAAGATTTTAGATTTGGACAAAATGTGAGTCCTTTGGCAAGGAAATGATTAATATAACGGATTACTCAGTGTTTGCAAATACCATTTTACTAAGCAAAAATAAAATAAATAAAATAAAATAAATAAAACCAACACAGAAAACCCGTACAAAGACCTGTCCTGCACAAGGCATCATCATTTGGCATTGGAGTTAAATCATTGTGCCCGCGACACACCACAGCAAGATATGGCTCGACCATGATAGTTCAAGGGTGGCGGCAGAATAGCTTGGCGCCTATAGGCGCCAAGCTATTCTGCCACCACCCTTGAACTATCATGGTCGATTTGTCTCCTGAATTGTAATGCAGTCCTCAGAGGACACCTCCAAAATGTGGGTATTTCGTACCTCGGGCACAGGGAGTTAACTCATTCTACCCCAGACACACTACAGCAAGATAAGGATCGACCATGCAAGTTCAAGGGTGATGTCAGAATACCTTGGCTCCTATAGGCGCCAAGCTATTCTGGCATCACCCTTGAACTATCATGGTCGATCTGTGTCGTGCACTGCAATGAAGTCTTCAGAGGACAACGGCAACATTTGGGGATTTCGGTGATGGGGTAGAATGAGTTTAAGACCTTCTTTGGATGGAGACACGCGCCTAAACACGTCAAGGTCGTCGTGACCTCAATGCAGCGTTTCCGCAAGGCCGCGCACATCTGCAAAAAGACATAGATCCTAATGAGCCTCTAGTACAGCAGGGGCTAATAATAATCTTTGCCTTTTGGTGTAGACACCACCCTACTTTTATCCTGTGATTGAGGAATTGAACAAATCTGCCCAAACAAGAATAGAGACACAAGTCAATTTTTGTGAAAAGCGAAATTTTTATTGTATTACAGTGAAAATGTCGCTTTTCACAAAAATGGACTTGCCGTCTTTTGCCTTGTCAAATTGAATGTCAGTTTGACGATCAGAAATCACTATAAAACATCTTCTCCCATAAATCTGCGGAATTACTGTAATACCAAACCGATCCTAATACTGTCACGTATGCTGCAGAGTAAAATTGACGTAGTTGGTAAAATCTACCTCTGTGTTTCTCAGATTGAGAATATCGGCGTGATGTTGAATAACCATAACAGATTGCATCAAAGGCAGTCGTAGGCCAAAAACCTCACACGTCTGCGCTGCTCGAAAAAACACAAATTTAAAAGATTTACAACCCTGTCCTCAAAAGATGTAGATTCTCATAAGCCCCTGCGAATGCAGCGCCTCATGAGAATCTATGCCTTTTGCAATTATAGGAGCCACTCTTAGAACAGTCGCGGTTGCGCCGTAACGAAGGTTCCGTCACAAAGGGGAGCTAATCCGCCCCTTCGCCTCACCATCACGACACGAGCTCTGATCTACGCCTCAGAGTTATCGGTCTTGCAGGCGCGCGCGCACGTGCCGGGCGTTTAATTAGCGCCCCCTGGAAGTCAGAAGGGAGGTAACCCGATGCAAGGGAGGTCACCGGGGGTGATCTACAGATCAGGCGGAGGTGAGGCACGTTTCGCCGTCTGTGATCCAGGTCCTGATTTATGAGGTGGTTTCTTTAATGGGTGGGCTGTAAGCAATGTTGTGCAACCATCCCTAATAATTTATTTTTTGTATGTGTCTGTTTATATCTAACACTTATTAGCCTATATTTTTTTCCCTCGTGTTATGGGCAAGCTCAAAATGAAATACATGTACTCTTCACGCCATTATTTTTTCTCCACAAAAGAATGATTATTAATAATTACAATCTTTCTTTTTAGCGAATCACGCGTGGGCTCATGGGCTTTTCGAAGCTGAAATCTAAAAATCATTATTTTTATTAAAAAAAAACCCGCAACAGCCCTCTTCCAACCAGTCATGACCAACACAAAACACTGCAACAGCACCTTCTCTCCTACCCCCCTCCCTTCCCCTCTCCTCCCACCACCTTTCCTTCACTCCCCCCCTCCCCCAGCCCAACGCCACCCTCCCTCTGCCCTTCCCCCGAGCGCCGTGAGACGGCCTTAGTCGCCCACTCGGCGTTAACCTCCAACAACTAACTAACCCCTCCTCCCGATTAAAAATGAACAGGACAAGAAAGAAAGAAAAAGGACTAAGAAAAATTAATGATCATGCAGATTGTACCAGAACAAATCTAAGCCTGGAATTCGTAACCAGACAGCTTTAAGCGCGTTTACGTTATTGCCTAGGGGTGTCTTTAACTGATTCGAGACGTGCCGCCTCCGGCTTATGCAGCGTATCCGGAGGCGGCATGACTCGAATCAGTTAAGGCTTTATAACAATTGTGATCTATCTATGGCCCAGTTATCAACTTAACCACTACGGTGCCATCTCACGAAGATCGCGTTTCTGTAATCTTCGTTCATTCAACGCACAAAAAAGCCCTACAGTCTCAGGAACATGGATTCAAAGTGGTGTCAGCAAGAGGCATAGATCCTCATGAGCCCCCGCAAATGCGAGGGCTCATGAGGATCTATACCTCTTGCAGTTGCGTGGCGTTCAAAGTTTGCTCGGCGCTGAGCTCGTTAAATATGAACACTTCTCTGCAGCAACCCTACACCCCCTGCCGGCTCCTCTTCTAACCGTCACCCCCCCCCCCCTTCCCTCTTTCATAAAAGAGAGACACCATCACCACCCCTCCGCTCAACACACACCACACACACACACACACACACACACACAACACACACACACACACACACACACACACACACACACACACAGGGAGACGCAACCATCAGAGTGGGTTACCTAGCATTTCATGTGAAAATGGGTTCCCATATTTCTATTTATTCTAGGGCTCTGGAATTGATGCGAATGTTTAGAACTCACATTATAACTAAGCTCTATAACTTAAAATAAAATAGACATTTTCTAGAAACAGAGCCACTAGATGCCGAAAAAATGGGTTTCTGCCAATAAAGTGGGTGGGTGTCTCTCTCACACAAATGAAACTGGCATTACAGTCAAAATGGGTGTCTTCACAACAGTAGGCGTCTGTAATAAGGTCAAGTTCATGGAATACTTCTTTTTCACATTAATTTTTTTTCCCAACTTAAATGTGTATGTGTGCTTTAACATTCTTTACATAGTATGGTGCAAAATTCAATAAACACTGGCCCGAAACCTTTCGATTATGATTTTTACAGAGGAAATCGTTTAAACATTGCTGCGTTTTGTCCTTTTGAAGCAAAACAGTTTATCATGGCATTGATGTGAGAATCAACATAATGTATTCTGGAAATTAAAGGACTTTTTTTGTGCGTTTTGGGGTACTCTGGAGTTTCAGACAAACAGCAACAGAGCATTTTGAATATTAACCCTTATCATTCGGAATACACCAGTGTGTGCAACTAGTGTAACTGAAATAGTCCAAGGGTTAGTGCCAGAATAGCTTGGTGCCTCTAGGCGCCAAGCTATTGTGGCACCACCCTTGAACTAAAGCCATTGGTCTATGTCCTCATCTGTAAGTACTGTAATGTAGCTTGCATAGAATTATGGCAGTGAACAGATTTGAAGCTATTAGCCTCAGTATGACTATGTTGCGGGTCAAAAAGTGTGGAAAAATATCAAAGATAGAAAAAGACCCAGACGAAGAAACGAACACTTAACTTATTCTACCCCAGCAAAATTTAAGATCCACCACGATAGTTCAAGGGTGATGCCAGAATAGCTTGGCGCCTATGGGCACCAAGCTATTCTAGCATCACCCTTGAACTATCGTGGTGGATCTGTGTCCTGCACTGCAACGCAGTCTTCTGAAGACGACTTCAACATTTGGGCTTAACTTATTCTACCCCAGACACACCACAGCAAAATAAAGATCCACCATGATAGTTCAAGGGTGATGCCAGAATAGCTTGGTGCCTATGGGCGCCAAGCTATTCTGGCATCACCCTTGAACCATCATGGTGGATCCGTGTCCTGCACTGCAACGCAGTCTTCTGAAGACGACTTCAACATTGGGCTCAACTTATTCTACCCCAGACACACCACAGCAAAATAAAGATCCACCATGATAGTTCAAGGGTGATGCCAGAATAGCTTGGCGCCTCAATAATAACACTGATGTAATAAATCTGTATGAAATCGAAAATGCTGCGAGTGGCGGCTCAATTCATTTCTTTTGTAACTTTTTCAGTCTGTTGCGGACGTAATCCTTAATGTTTGTCCAGCGCCTATGTCTAAGTGCAGGTTCCAGCGCCATTGCATACTGTATCTCGACCTTTCCAGGAAGTTTGTTCATGACGAGGTGTGTCTTGAAACGAGTTTGAACAGCTTTCTCTTCAGCTTCCCCCCATGGTTTTCTTGTAAATCTAGCTTTCTTTCGAACAGGAGCTGACGCAGTACTGTCATCATCAAAACTATCTAGATTGTCATCAGGCTCTGGACGTCTTTTCTCCGTCATGCTCATCGATTCCTGTGTTGCTGACTTGCTACTTGCTTCATTCACAGGTGCTGTTCCCCCCGAGACCTCTCTGCCAGTTTCTGATGCGTCTTCATTGTCAAAGTCAATCTCTTCATCATCGCCCAGCTCAGCTCTAATGCAACTCTCAAAATCTGTCATCCCATTGTTAACTGACAGAAGAATCTTTGCCACTTTTGCCTTTTGAAGGACGTCTTGAGGTTGGCGGTAGATATGGCGATGTATCCGAATATCATGGCCAAGGAAATCTGCCAGCTGATCCTGGTCTAACTCCGAGATGGCCATTGACTGAGCCAAAGTTGCAACCTGCTTCCGCAACTGAGTAAATGTGAACATGGCTGGGTATTACACCCCTGCTTCTAGGGCATGGACCTTCAGAACATCATGGCCTCTGTAAGGCCTCTGACCAGAAGGTGTGGCAAAGATGTACTGGGAATCAGCGAGAGCTGGCACCGATTGCCTCATTTGAAGGATTCTGTCCACAGTTGTCATCATCTTCTTCGTCAGCAAAACGGGAACACTCCTATTAAACTTGCCTCTGATTTCCACTCGCTGAAAATGATTCACCATTTTCTTCTCAACCTCTGTGAGACCTTTCAAGATATCTTGATTGGTGATCGATCCAATCTTAGCATTCTGGAAGTCTGACACCTTCATTCTCTGAACTTCTCCCCCTCGTTTTCGGTTGAAAAGTGATACAGCACAAAGAGTTGCTTTAACCACTGTCGGATAATCTTCCGAAACCATCATTGTCTCAAGAAGCTGTTGGACCTTCCTCACATCTTCACATGATGGGATCAGCTTGGGTTTGTTCATGGTCATTTTCCCGACCGACTGGGCTGCTGTAGCGGACACACAATCATACCAGTCCCCGTTGAAGACAGAGTCAAACCGCTGCGCCTCAGAGAGCTCCTGTCGCCACCTGTCGTCTGAACCCTGTCCAAGCTGTTTGGATGCCTGTGACTGTTTGATCTGTGAACACTTTTTCAAAGCATGGCCTATGCGCATTGCGAGATTGCCTTTTTTGAACTGATGTGTGTCCTCATCAAAATCTGCTAGCCTCTTTACGCCAGGCCACAACTTGAGTGCAACATGCGTAGCATAATGGTCTCACCGCATTGAATACTTGATCGACTAGAGGTTTTCATTTACATGACTTCGACTATATATATGCTATTTATACCGAGATACACTCTGATATTGCATAACGTCATCCTCGCGAGCTGACTGGCTGCGCATCCTGGGGTGCTGATAGTGTTCCAGCCTTGTATTCGTTCAATGGCTGGCTTCGGTCAAATAATCTCTTTCCATACAGCGAGAGCAAGGGTGTGGCAGGTTTGCTGATGAGACTAGCGGCTTATTAGCTCATCATCTCTCTGGGATAGGCGCAGAGACCGGTGTGGTGGTAGCAGAGGGTAGAGGGCGGGGCGTGATTGGGGTGGATGTGGAACATAGAGTCGCGTGACGCACTATGTGGGAGGGGGGCAGTGAGTTATAGGAGTTGTGCAGTGTGGAGGGGGGAGATCGTGGGAGTGGTGAATGTCTAGCGGAGCGCGTCGGCGCTGTGTGATGAGATCTGAAAGACCCTTCTGAGGCAGTGCATGCACGTGAAGTTTTGAGTAGTAGCAGAGATCAGCGTTTTATGATTAAGATAGGAGCCCTTCTTGCAATATGGCGGTACAGGCGAGAAGGTCGTTAGCGCATATCCTTACTAGTTTTTGTGTGCGATACTTGAGTAATCGAAGTCGATCCAGGGTCTTTAGGAGGGTGACTGTCTGGTTGCGTGGTACGATGAATGGGACAAGGAGACTGGGGGATTTAACTAAGCCTAATGCATGCCACACCTGTCACTTCACCCTCATCTTGTAGCTCTGATCCATGCTCTGACGTCTCCTGCTTGGTCCCTTTTTTTTCTTCGACAAAATTTTAGCAATCGTATGCCTCTTCTGCAGCTAGGACTCATCTTGTAAGTCTGTGCCGTGCTCATTGTCAAGAACATAGCTTGCCACCACTATTTTTGCATGCTTGTTTCTATTGTCCCATTTGGACCTTTTCCTTTCCTCTCTGCGACAGCAGTGCACACCTGTTTTCTTCTGTTAGTGGTCTTAATCCGTGCTCTCGGGCAATAGCGGTCCATATGATTGGGCCGCCCCCTGCCATATCCCACATTCTCATTGCCCACCCCCTAACGAGCACACTGCAAAAAAAAACAAAAACTTGCTTCTGGTACTCTAGCCCCGTCACCAACACCTGGCCACCCCCAAACCTGCCAACTCTTTGATGAAATCTAACCATAGGTTGATACATTACTGTCTATGTCCGAGATCTCCAGCATATTGATGCCGGATCTGAATCCGGTGTAGCTCGAGCCAGGGATACAAACTCCCTCGTCATCATCTGCACCCTCGTATATTGCGATTGCGCTGGCACTGCCTCTCGAGTCTCGGGTTCCTTCCCATGGCGTCCATTTGCCAACTGGGGAGAAAGAAACAAGTAAAGGATGGATTAAAAACGCAAAGCTGCTAATTGAGATAAGCATGGGAAACAGTCGCGCAATTTTGTTTAAGGGCCTAGCACAAGTAAATAAAAGGAGTTGAGAAATGGAACGAGGTCTGGTGGTAGCCGATTTATAGACAGCGAGTAGTTGTGTGGATCTCTCTGTGATCGTTGGTGTACGGATGGCATGAGGCTAGAGCAGGTGGCATGCATTACTCTGAATATCTCTGTTTTTATCTGTGAAGAATGTGCTCAGACTTCGATAATCTGTTATCACGAGTGCGGGAGTTTGGGGGCTTATATAGTCGAACATGCCTGCGGGTATCACCTGGTATGAGGGCATGTTGTACTGAGTGCACTCACTAATGTGGGCATGGGCATCACATTGGCGTTTCTATAGCCCACGAGATCTAGGCGTGGCGGCTTGTGCCGAGGCATCTGTTTGAGAGACATAGAGATGGAGCTAGGACTCATGTAGCTTCTCAGAGAGAATAACCTCGAACCGCACAGCGTTATAACGGTCGGTGGTCGTCTACAACACAACACAACCAAAGAGCACATGCGCGATCATGCGCAGCGCACATAAATAGCTCTAGCTAGAGTGAGGCTCGCGAGTATGGATTCATGTAGGTAATTTCGAATTCAGAGACGCAGGAGTTGTGACAGAGAAGGAGGTACAAATAGATGATGTATCAAACGGGGAGAGTTGTTCAGGAGCGAGTAGTCATGGCAATTAAATTTGTTGGGGGGTCATTTTAAGTACAGGGATAAAAATATGCCGTTTTGATTAAATTTGGTGGTTGACCGGGGGGGACATAGAGAGGTATGAAATTGATGGAACGTATATGATAGATACATGATAGCGTGAAATGGGGGGGGGTGGGTGTGGAATAAATTTAGAGTTGATGAGAGCATGGTGAGAGTTCTGCATGCATCTCACCTCCCACTATGACTCTTAGAATGGGAGTTACAATGAAGCTTGCTGTAGTCGTGTAGAGAGGTGAAACAGATCAGTTAACTAAAGGTCTGCCCGAGGGAGACGGAGATACGCGGCAAGAGTTGAGTGGAGGTGCGTCAATATGAGGAGCTGCAGTACAATTCCCAGGAAGACAAACATCGCACGCTGATGAAGCCAAGGGTTGGTGGCAGAATATCTTGGCGACGATATAGGCCACATCCTATTCTGCCGCAACCCTTAACTATATGGGGAGTGAAATTGATTGAATGGGGGGGAGGAGCGGATATTGGGTGGGGGGGTATGATTGAAACTAAATGGGTGGGGTTGATGGGTGGGTAGGGTGTGTGGGGGGGGGGGGGGGGAGGGGGGGGTTTGGGTTAGTGGGTTGATGGTTTTTATTTTATGTATTTTTGCGTAGTAAATAGTGTATTTTGAATACACTGTGAGTAAATCCGATATATTTGGGATTTCACATGGCCAAAAGGACTCACAATTTTGTCCAAATCTAAAAAAGCTTTCTCACATATATAGCCCGCGACTGCACAACACCAACACACACCACAGGATGACACACAAAGATTAACAAATCATCACGACGCGGACGATATGATAGCGTGGGCACCACGAGCGACACACAGACTAAGCGACACAAACGATGACTCTCAGTCAGACTGCGTCACACCGACCATCTAGGCAGTTTACAGTCACATCAATGAGAAGTGGTGGGCGGAGATACTCTCTTTGATGGTATTTCGAGGGGAGATGCACAACTCGCATCGATGACAGTATTCAGATGGTCTAAGACAGATATGCCTTTTCATTCTATGACACCGTGTGAGCCTTAAGGACAGGATCCACTAGGCGTGACGGGCTGGAAAGCTTAGGCCTGTAAGAATGTATCAGAAGCTAGAGATGCGTGAACCAGACTACATAGCAAAACCATACCCATGTAGAGTGGACAGACACTAATCTTGAATTCATAGTGACGAGATAGCGAAGATATTCTCATGTCTCCTGGATAGTGATATGCAGTCATACGGATCACTATTCATTCTATCATGATTTACACACAGACTCGGAGTGACAAACCTCTACTTCGTGTGCTATTTAACATCGGTATATTACGTTCTTGAACTGACCTTATGAGTCAACGCGACACACAGGCGGACAATCCGATCGAGGATATCAATCCATCCCACTGGAAATTGATACAGGATCGACCATGTATAAGTCAAACAGTGGAAGTATGATATGAAATGTGCCGCATGTTATACTAAGGAAGGGCATGTTTTGAGTAGGCAATGTGCCTTGGGGAGCGGGTCAATATGGTGTGCCAACTGTCTGGTCTTCTCATTCATACGATAGCGGACATCACATCAAGCTACTATCATCCATAGCATAGGAAATTACCGCAAGCATCAAATTAACTCATGTCTCTCATACATCGCACCTGTCGGCGTGCGACCATGCAGAGTTCACCTCTCGTACGAGCCGGACCATCATACGTACAGTATTACAAAGAATCTAAACACTGCAAGTCGTATCTGGAATAATTTTATATGTGAGTTGAGGTGTGTGGGTTGTAGAGAGTTGAGGATGTAGAAGGTTTACCATTGTGGACGACGGGTCGCGTAGTAGTGGACGCTACACCAATTTGAGACACAGAACACTACAGACACACTATCAGCACTATTATCATTAACCTGCATCACGAGACCACGGCCAGACGCGAATAACACACACTCAGACATGAGTGACTGAACTCAAAACACAGACAATCTTACACATATACTCTACACTATCAGAATGAGTAGATGGGTGTGAGAACAAGCTGAGTGACTACGCTCGCTGTTAACAGATATTTCGTCGTCAGAGTCACTCATCTCTTCTTGAGTCGCTAATGATGTTTTGTTCTGCATGGTTGCTTCTACAGATTCTGTGTAGAGGGGCGAAGTGCTCACGAGCTGGTGGGGGGGGGGGGGGGGTAGGGGGGGGCGCATGTGTTCTGTGCAGCGATAGCGAATCACCGGTAAAAGGTGATGTGTGTGGGGTAGGATCAAATTGCCTGTCTGCGCGTTCATGTTGTGGGGTGTTCCGGGGTGTTTAGGGGGCGCGTAGGGGGAAGGTGGGGGGGTTAAGGGTGTGTGGGTTGGGGGGTGGTGTTTGTTCTCTTATTAGGGGAATAGATGGGGGGAGGTTGGGGTTTTTGAAAAATAGAGAATGACAGTTGGTTAATATGGTGTTTCCTGGGAGGCGGCGTTGTGACCAAAAGGTGGTGTTAGTTGTAAGCATAAGTATTATGAACGGATGTGGTCCAATACAACCATGTAAACCAACTGACATTTTGAATCAGATTGATTGTACATTGCTTAACGTCCCGACAGCCACTAGGCTTTCTCAGGACGTGCCTGCACTGCTTGTGAAAAAAACCCCACCTAAACAGAACATTGCCATGTATGTCGCCTGCCGGTCAAATACGTTAACTCATTCTACCCCAACACCAAAATCCTTAAATTTTGCCCCTGTCCTCTCAAGACTGCATTGCAGTGCAGGGCACAGATCGACCATGATAGTTCAAGGGAGATGCCAGAATAGCTTGGCGCCCGTAGGCGCCAAGCTATTCTGGCATCACCCTTGAACTATCATGGTGGATCCTTATCCTGCCGTGGTGTGTCTGGGGTAGAATGAGTTAAATAAACCTAACACATGGGGCCAAGACATAAAGCTAAGACCATTTAGCAACACACATCCAATATCAAGAGCTACAGGCAGTGCAGACAGTAGGGAGAGTTTTAAAAAGGCAAATTTATACAGGTGAATGGACAAAGGGTAGACAGAAACACATGCATGCCCCAGAATTGAGAGAAAAACCCACCCTGTGGGGCTGACCAGGGTGACCCTGAGAACTAAAAACTGGCAATACAGTAAAAAGCGATACTTCAGTTGCACATTCCTAAACGAGACCTGTTTGTGGACGTTCGTTCTTCGAATCGCGAGGCAGTTTTGCGAACGAGGATTGAAATCTGGCGCCATTTTTGTTTTTTAAAAAAAAAGTCAACTGATACTGTGCATGCATGTGGCAAGTTAACACGTCAGAAAAAAAAGAAAGAAGAAACAAAATCGCGTGGCAGATTGACCTTGTAATGGGGTTATTGAACGAATTCCTTTCATTGAAGAAGAAAGCTTTTGTTAAAGTCGTGGGGTTCTATTATCATTTACTACAAGACTCAACGGTCAGGCCCGGTGCGGCCGAGAGGCCGAAGACACGTTTGAAAGCAGACGCCTTATTTTTCTGGGCCAAACGGGTACGGGGATTGGAGGCATCTCTCAGTTAAATAACTGCACTGAACAAGTACATTTGGGCGTGCTCTTAACTAAGAAATATTGCATAAAGTACCTCTGCAAATGCGAGAGAATGACCGGTGCATCCGTTGGAGACGAAAGACGTTTAAGCAAGGGAAGCAACTCCGTTCATCGGTGTTGGACCAATCAAATTGATCTGAAAACACTCCGGCCGCTTCCGTGTCCACACACAGGCCCAGGGCATCCCTGAAACACAACGATGAAGTAAATCTGTTAAAATGGGCACATCGTATTTTGATATTTTTTTCTGAATTTTGAATGAAAGATAATACAGAAACAACCCTCAGAAAAAAATGGGTGTCTGATCTGGCCACCCAGAATTTTACACAGACCCAGATTGCATAAGGATGGTAAAGAAAGTAACCCATTTTAGTCATTTGGTGTACGCACACACACACACACACACACACACACACACACACACACACACACACACACACACACACACACACACACACACACACACACACACACACACACACACAAATTAAAAACAGGATGGAATAATGAGAACGATCATCAGAGACGCCATATTCAGGCTTTTACCACAATAAAGCTGATGCCTGGAACCCATAAAATCAGACAGGCTTATTCCTCAGTGAGTAAGATTTGCATTTGAGACAATAAACAGTTCCCAGCATAATAAATTTCGCTGAGCTCTTCAACGTTATTGCTCGGCATTTGGCCCCTTTATCACCTTCACGGTGTCACAAAGAGGTTAAAGCCAAACCAAATGTTTAACCTTTTTCTTCCGTTTGCGCACTTTTTGTAACCCCTTGGCTGTTACTGACCACACCGCTCTTCCGAGCGGTATCATCAGTTTGCAGTCAAGGGGTTAAGCTCCGAGCCATCAGCACCCTACTCAAAATGGGAGGCTGACATTTTGACAAGCGAGGGCAAACTGCTCCGCAAACGCCTGACACCGCACGTCACTGTTACGTACTTCACAAAAAATAGTCCCTGACCTAAATCTGCCCCATCTGCACACAGGCGTAGATTTTCATGTGCCACATCTATGCAACTTTGCTGACGTAGACTGGGCCGCATTTGTATCCAGGTTTGCGTCTCTGTTCCTCAGAAAGAGGAGATCTGGCATCGGGGTCTGAAACTAGTTCTGCGCACAAAGGACCAAAATAACCTTCCGCTATAATTATAGTCCCGCAGTTGTCGTATGCACATGGATGCAGTGCGGTTATTTAATTAGCTCCCTTTGCATCTAGAGTTAAGTGTAAGTAAATATAACATAACTCTCCCTGGGTAAAAAGAAAAACCCTTCCGGCTGTTCAATCTACTTTGGGGGAAAATACAGAAGGAGCCGGTTGCACTAGTGAGCTCAGTCCTGCGCCAGCCACTCAGCAAGGTGCTCCGCTACAGCGGAGCATCTTGCTTAGTGGCTGGCGGCGCAGGACTAAGCTCACTCATGCAACTGACCTCAGGCTTTTAACCTCTTACCTGCCACCGATCTCAAATTGTTTTTGCTTTTTCTGAAATCCTTTGTTATTTTAACGCCAGAGAGCATCATCCGCGCAAAAAAACATGGATACACATTCAAATAGGTTTAGTAAGAGGCATAAATACAATTACCCCCACCCCCACCCCCCACCCGCAACAGCGTAGGGGCTCATTGTTACGATTGTGGTTGTGTTGTTCTGTGAGAGCATACATGTGTTAATCGTAGGAAACGATCCGATATTTATTTGAGCTTTCATCGTTACGTATCACCTACCTTTTCAGTGAGATTATCTATCGTTCGTGCATGAAAGCGGATTTTGTTTTGTTATGATACGCTAATTTTATTCCGGAAGCTTCTAGAAAAGTCGCACGGAGAAGAGCGGTCGATTTTTGTTTTGCGTAGATTAGCTGAGAATGAACCAGAACGTTCGAGCAGGATCGCGCTGTCTAGTGACCTCTTACACGTGACGTAATAATAATAATTACGGTATTTATAATGCGCTTATCTTATATTAATTATAACTCTAAGCGCGCACTCACAACTCACGCTCGCATGCGCACGCTTAGACAACGGCTCGCGTACCACAAAAAGTGAAATACATTACGACAGTCGACTTGGGGTGGGGAGTGTGGTGATATAGTGCTAGAACTGTTGAAAGAGGTGAGTTTTGAGGGCGGACTGGAAGGAGGAGAGAGAGTGTTTCTGACGGAGAGAGAGTGGGAGAGTGTTCCAGGTGGATGGACAGTATACAGAGAAGGAGCGGGGGCCGAAAGTGCTGAGTTTGGTGCGGGGGATGAGGAGGCGGAGAGGGTCGGAGGCGGAGCGGAGGGAGCGGGGAGGAGTGTAGGGGTGAAGTAAGTTGGAAAGATAGGCAGGAGCGCAGTTGTTCAGGGATTTGCAGCAGAGAGACAGAATCTTGTATTGGATGCGTTGGGGGATGGGAAGCCATTGAAGGAGTTTGAGCAGGGGAGTGATGTGGTCGGATTTTTTTTTCTGAGGACGAGGCGGGCAGCATTGTTCTGGACACGCTGGAGGGTGAAAGTGGTGGAGTGAGGGAGGCCGGAAAGGAGAATGTTGCAGTAGTCGATGCGAGATAGGATGAGAGAGACAGCAAGTTTGGTGGCAGCTTCGGTAGTGAGGTATTTTCTGATCTGACTGATGCGGCGGAGGTGGAAAGAGCATGCCTGTGCCGTGGCAGAGACAAAGCTGGTCATGGAAAGAGAGGAGTCGAGGATAACGCCGAGGTTTTTGGCCGTCAAAGAGGGAGATGGGGGTTCTGTCGAGTTGAAGGTGGAGAGAGGAAGGGAGCTGAGAAAGTTTCCAGCTTGGCTTCCGTTTTGTCGTCGTTCAGTTTAAGCTTGTTTGCTGTCATCCAGTTTTTCACGTCTTCGTAGCAGTCAGCCGTGCGAGTCAGTAGTGACTGAGTGTTGTCGAGTTTGTCTTTGTCTAGTAGTTGTGAGTCGTCAGCGTAGAGGTGGTGGTTTATGTGGTGAGACTGGATGATGTTGGACAGGGGAGAGGTGTAGAGCGTGAAAAGGACCGGGCCCAGGACGGACCCCTGTGGAACTCAGCAGGAGAGTGTGACTGGGTTGGAGGAGACGCCGTCGATGGTGACGGACTGCTGTCTGTCGGAGAGGTAGGAGAGAAACCAGGAGTGAGCAGAGTCAGTGATTCCAAAGGAGTGGTGAAGGCGGTGGAGGAGGATAGAGTGGTCTATGGTGTCGAAGGCGGTAGCGTAAGAAGGGAGATGTTGCCCGAGTCGGTGGAGAGAAGCAGGTCGTTTAGGATATATAGAAGGGCTGTTTCAGTGCTGTGATGTTTGCGATAGGCGGACTGGAATGGACTGAGGAGGTTGTTGTCGGTGAGGTGGAGATTGAGCTGGTTGAGAACAACCTTCTCAAGAAGTGTCGATGTGTAAGCAACAGTTTGCTACACTGTAGTAATTTTAGTCATAGTTGTTTACTGTGCGCGTGAAACGAACAGCCGTTCAGTGTGTGTTTTGAAAGGTCCTAAACGGTTTGTCAGACTTTTTTTGTAACGTTGGGATTTGGGGATAAAATGAGCAGTCGAATTTTGTAGACCAGTTTAGTTATTCTAGAAAGCTCATTTTTTAAATTAATATTTATGTGTTTCAGTTACGTGTTCCGTTCTGATTGATTGCATTGAGTAAATTTCTTGGATTATTCTAGAAAGTTGTTTTACTATATAAAGTTGGTGCTAGGAAGCACGTGTATACATTGTCTTGCATTGTCAGTTGTAGGGACACACAGTAGGTACGTGGCCCGTATAGGGTGTACATTGTGAGAGACGCAGCGTAACGGTGGTGTACGTTGAATGATAAAATTTGTGTCGATAGTGTGGACATTTGCAGAAGAGACATTGAATCAGTGTTGATGCATTTGGAAATGCATAGTGTGGAGATCGCATCGCTGAAATAAAATATTGTTGGAACTGTTACTCCAGTATTGTCTACATCTTTAAGCCACGTGTGACGGGTTGCAGCTGAATGAAGTTTATTTAAAAGAGCCTTACGTGCGTGCGTCTGGTGTGTTTATCATACTACGACTACGACTCAACACGTAACACTCATGAGAATCTATACATCTTGTACTTGGCTTCTCTTCGCGTTCTGGCAGTGAACTGCTTAAAGCCAAATCTTAAGGCAGCTACACATAAACACGAAACCGATACGAAATCGATCCGAATCCGAAGCGGGTCCGAAACACAAAAAAATCGTGCAAGTCCTTTTCATATTTGTATGTCCGATGCGATAATAATATATAACAATAAAGGAGATTTGTTAAGTGCGTATTCTAGAAGTAGCTCAAAGCGATGAAACAACGAAAAGGCTAACGATTAACGAATTCGCATCCGGCTTCGAACAAAAATGATGCAATTTTTGAAGAAATTTGCATATGCGCATCGGGTTCGTATCGGATTCGTGCCTATGTAAACTTAGCTTAAAAGGTTGTAGTTTTGAAAGCTACACGGCTGTAAGCGTCAGGACAGTCATACACGATTCTTCCTGAAACCTCTCGCTTAATCCAATAAGTTATTGGTGTTGATGAAGATTCTTGCCTCTTACAAAGAGATGTTGTACTAGCTGCAGAGAGTTTAAGGAAGGTTTGACCAATTCACTGTCGGGACATGACGAACATCACCCATCTGTAAGAGGCACAGACCCTCACGAGTCCCCGGGAACTGCAGGGGGTCATGAGGATCTATGCCTCCTGCCGGTTCCAGTCATGCCAGTGTTCCTCTCGCGGCTAACGGTGTCAAGCTTGTGGTGGATTTACTCATTCAGCCCCTAGGCCGACTGCTAGAGATGCCCTGAAATGACTACGAATCAGATGTAGAAGATGGATCGACCAAGTTCCGGCGCCAAGATATTCAGGCATCACCCTTGAACTATCTTGGTCGATTCATCTTCTACATCTTGAACTATCTGGTCGGCCGGTCCACTGTTGTGTGTTGTCAGTGGTGAATCAGTTAAGAGATTCAATAGTTTCGTGACCACTGGCATTTAGGGGGTTAAAAACGGGAGGATGGGGAGGGGGTGGGGTGGGAGGTGTATGGGGTAGGGTGGGTGGGCGAGGTGTGGATTAAGGGGTGGTTAATTGGGCGAGTTTTCAAGTGCGCAAACAAAATCTATATCCTACTTGAAAAAAGCTGGGAGCACTGAAGTACTCCTGCATAGGTACGAGTTCATTTATTCAAACACCTACGTGCACTTACGTACGTAAGTACATACACACAGTAAGTGTGTATGTGTGTGTGGAATACCGCCAGAGATCTGGAAACATGGAGGCACAGCACTGCACAACAAGCTCCATGACTTCTTTCTCTGCTGCTGGGAGGAAGGAACACTACCAAAAGATCTCCGTGATGCAGTCGTTATCACCCTGTACAAGAACAAAGGCGAGAAGTCTGACTGTTCCAACTATCGGGGAATTACCCTGCTGTCCATTGCTGGGAAAATCCTTGCAAGGCTGCTCCTGAATCGGCTGGTACCTGCCATCGCTGAAGACCAACTCCCAGAGGGCCAGTGTGGCTTCAGAGCAAACAGGAGCACCACCGATATGGTCTTTGTGCTGAGACAGCTACAGGAGAAGTGCCGCGAACAGAACAAAGGGCTGTACGTAACATTTGTCGACCTAACAAAAGCGTTCGACACTGTGAGCAGGCAAGGCATGTGGCAGATCCTGGAGCGGCTTGGCTGTCCCCCAAAGTTCCTCAACATGATTGTCCAGCTACACGAGGACCAGCAAGGCCAGGTCAGACTCAACAATGACCTCTCAGAACCATTCCCTATTCTCAATGGCGTAAAGCAGGGCTGCGTGCTGGCACCGACCCTCTTCACCATCTTTTTTTAGCATGATGTTGAAGCAGGCCACAGTGGACCTCGATGATGACGATGCAGTGTACATCAGGTACCGTCTCGATGGCAGCCTGTTCAACCTCAGACGACTGCAGGCCCACACGAAAACCCTAGACCAACTGATTCGTGAGCTGCTTTTTGCTGATGATGCTGCCCTCGTTGCACACACAGAGAGAGCCCTGCAGCGCATCACGTCTTGCTTTGCAGATGCTGCCCAGCTCTTTGGACTCGAGGTCAGTCTGAAAAAGACAGAGGTCCTCCATCAGCCATACACCCAAGACAGTGTATCGCCCTCCTCACATCACCATTGGCGAGTCTGAACTAAAGTCAGTGCACCAGTTTACTTACCTTGGCTGCATTATCACGTCAGACGCCAAGCTGGACAAGGAGCTTGACAGCAGGCTGGCAAAAGCGAACAGCGCTTTCGGGCGACTTTTCAAGCGGGTGTGGCACAATCAACAGCTGAAAACAGGCACCAAGATCAGCGTGTACAGAGCTGTGGTCCTCACCACCCTGCTGTATGGTTCCGAGTCCTGGGCCCTCTACCGCAGCCAACTACGACTCCTCGAACGCTTCCACCAGCGCTGCCTGCGTACCATCCTGGGCATTCACTGGAGTGACTATGTCACCAACGTCGAGGTCCTTGAACAGGCTGAAACTGTGAGCATCGAGGCTTTGCTGCTGCGGACACAGCTCCGCTGGGCGGGGCACGTCTCCAGGATGGAGGATCATCGCCTACCAAAGATCACCCTGTTCGGCGAGCTTGCTACTGGACACCGTGACAGAGGGGCACCAAAGAAGAGATACAAAGACTGTCTCAAGAAGTCACTTAGTGCCTGCCAAATCGACCACCACCAGTGGTCTTCGCTTGCTGCGGACCGTGACACCTGGCGCTCCACCATTTACAAGGCAGCTGTCTCCTTTGAGGACTCTCACAGAGCTAGCCTTAAGGACAAGCGGCTCAGGAGAAAAAACAGAGATGCCGCAGCTCAGAGCCCTGGCCATACCTTCCCCTGCAGCCACTGCGGTCGAACCTGCCTGTCTCGGATTGGCCTCCGCAGCCACGAACAAGCCTGCAGACGTCGTGGGCAACTCCTATAAAATCTTCGTTCGCGAAGTCAAGCCAAGAGAGAGACATACACACAAGTGCATGCCTTGCTTGTTTATTTCTTGGCTGATTACTTGGTCGGTTGGTTGTCTGCTTTGCTGGCTGGTTGGGTTGTTCATACACACGATGTTTGCTTTTTGGCTGATTACTTGGTTGGTTGGTCATTCGCTTCGTTGGTTGTCTGGGCCATCGGCCCAGGCAACCAACAAAGAGAATGACCAACCAACCAAGTAATCAGCCAAGAAAAGAAACAAGCAATGCAATCAGTGTGTGTATGAACAACACAAATGCATGCATCATTGTTTGTTTGTTGGCTGACTAGCTGGTCAGTTGGCTTGTCACGCATTGCGTGTTTATAGTTGGTTGATCGTATTCTTTCATTATTGGTTGGTTGGATGGTTGTCTGGGTTGGATATACAGACAAATGAATGCACTCTTTGTTTGTTCATTGGTTGGTTTGTTGGTTAATTTGTTGGCCGTTTGTTTTTTGGTTGGCCTGTTCGTTGGTTGGTTAGTTAGATTGTTTACACCCAAATGCATGCATTGCTTGTTTTGGTTGGTTGACTGGCTGTTCCTTTGGTTGTTTGTCTGATTGAGCTGGATTATTCTTTGCTCGTATGTTTATGTTTTTGTCAATTTGTTTGCTTCTTCGAGCATGTTCTTTGTGTTTATATTTTGAAAAGTCCAAACTCGTGGTATTCTCTAACATGATTCTACTGGTTTGACATATGGAATGTGAGCAAACATTGAAAAATGCTTTGAACTTAGGTTTGAGTTATATTCAAATTCCAAGCATCACACAACCAGACACAGACTTGAAGTTTTCACTCTAAACATCTTACTTTACTTACGCCTGTCACCCCTACCCGGGTATAGGCCGTCGACGAGAGACCTCCAGCAACTCCTGTCCTGTGCTTCTTCTTCGATTCTACTCCAGGTGGTTCCCAGTCTCTTGATGTCTGCTTGGAGGTCTCGACGCCAGGAGTTTCTCGGCCTACCTCTATCCTCTTTCCCTGGGGGTTCCATGACAATGCCTGCCTAGTGATACTGGAAGCTGGCTTTCTCAGACTGTGACCGATCCATCCCCATCTTCTTCGCCCAATTTCATTCTCTGCTGTTATCTGCTCTGTTCTCTCCCAGAGTCTGACATTGCTGATCTTCTCTGGCCAGTGGATTTTCAAAATTCTTCTAAGGCAACTGTTCATGAAGGTCTGTACTCTGTTGACTGTGGTTTTTGTCAATCTCCATGTCTCTGCTCCATATAGGAGAACTGCTTTTACATTGGAGTTGAAAATCCGGACTTTGGTGTGTTGTGACAGCTCTCTGGAACTCCACACTTTTTTCAGCTGGAGAAAGGCTGCTCTGGCTTTACCGATTCGTGCTCTGACATCTGCATCAGTGCCGCCTTTTTTGTCTATGATGCTCCCGAGATAGGTGAAGGACTCCACCTCCTCCAACGGGGTGCCAGCAAGCAAGACTGGTTCTTCCCTGGTTGCGTTCAGCCTCATTGTCTTTGTTTTCTGTTTGTGAATGGTGAGGCCCACTTGGGACGAGATGTCAGCAAGCCTCGTGGTCTTGTCCTGCATTTGTTGATGAGTGTGGGACAGTAATGCCAAGTCGTCTGCAAAATCGAGGTCGTCAAGCTGTGTCCACAGTGTCCACTGTATTCCACTTCGTCTGTGCTCTGTGGTCATCTTCATGACCCAGTCTATGGCCAGTAGGAAGAGGAACGGAGACAGCAGACACCCCTGCCTGACACCAGTTCTGACCTGGAGCTCTCTGGTGAACTGCCCTTCGTGGATCACACGACATGTCATGCCATCATAGCTGCTCTTGATCAGGCGGATGAGCTTTGTGGGTACACCGTAGTGTCGTAGGAGTCTCCACAGAGTCTCTCGGTCCATGCTGTCAAATGCTTTCTCATAATCCACAAAGTTGACGTACAGCGGGGAGCTCCACTCCAGAGACTGTTCCACGATGATGCGGAGAGTGGCGATCTGGTCTGTACATGATCGGTTCTTCCTGAATCCTGCTTGCTGGTCTCTCAGCTGGGGGTCAACGGAGCTCTTCATTCTCTCTAGGATGATCCTGTTGAAGACCTTTCCTGGTACTTGACAGCAAGGTGATTCCTCTGTAGTTGGAACACTTGCTGAGGTCGCCTTTCTTGGGAAGCTTGATTAGGTACCCCTCCTTCCAGTCAGCTGGCATCACCTCCTCTTCCCAGATCTTTCCAAACAGTGGGTACATCATCTCAACTGTTGTCTCTAGGTCTGCTTTCAGAGACTCCGCTGGGATGCCATCTGGCCCTGCTGCTTTGCCATTCTTCAAAAATGCCACTGCTTTTCTGATCTCTTCCCGGCTGGGTCTGTCACAGCTGATGGGTAGGTCGGTCTCTGCCGGCTGGATGTCGGGGGGGTCGGGTGGGCTAGGTCTGTTCAGTAACTCTTCAAAATACTCGGCCCATCTGTCGAGTTGGTCTGCTCTGTCTGCAATAGGCTTGCCTTCTTTGTCTTTTACTGGTCTTTCTGTATGGCCATACTTACCCGACAATCTTCTGGTAATGTCGTAGAGCTGTTTCATGTTGCCGCTGCCTGCTGCCTTTTCTGCCTCTGCTGCCAGGCTGTCTGTGTAGGCCCTCTTGTCTGCCATGATACTCCTCTTCACCTCGCGGTTGGCTTCCGAGTATTCCCCCTGTGCCCTTACTTTGGCTGCTCTCGTGCGACTGTTGTTGACCGCTGCTTTCTTCTGCTTCCTCGCTTCTATCTTTTTCAAGGTCTGTGCCGACAGCCAGTCCTTGTGGTGGTGTTTCCTGAACCCTACAGTGTCTTTGCAGGTTGAGTTCAGCGCCTCTCTAACTGCCTTCCACTGCTGCTCTGTGGTGACCGCCTCCTCTTCATTTACTAGCTCCTGTAGCGCTTGAAACCGGTTGGACAGCACCAGTTTGAACTCTTCTCTAACTCCAGTTTCTCTCAGGAGGCCTACATTATAGCGCTGTCTTCTTGTTGTCTCTGTGCGGCTTTTCTTTAGCTTGAGCTTCATTCTTAAGGTAAGCAGATGGTGGTCTGAGGCGACATCTGCTCCCCTCCTCACTCGAACATCTTGAAGGGATCTTCTAAATTTCTTGCTAATGCAGATATGATCTATTTGGTTCTCTGTTGTATGGTCAGGTGAGACCCAAGTTGCTTTGTGTATTCTTCTGTGTGGGAAGATGCTGCCTCCAATGACAAGTCGGTTTAGAGCACAAAAGTCTACAAACCTCTCCCCGTTCTCACTCATCTCCGAGCCTAGTCCCTGTCTCCCCATCACCTCTTCGTATCCGGTGTTGTCCTCCCCTATTTTGGCATTAAAATCGCCCATGACGATGGTGATGTCTCGCTCCGCACATTTGTCCACGGCACTCTGGAGTCGGTCGTAGAACTCTTGTTTCTCTTCCTCGTCACTGTCATTGGTGGGCGCATAACACTGGATGACGTTCAGCTTGAGCTTTTTCTTGGTTCTAAAGGCTGCTGTTATAATTCTTGGCCCAAGAGGTTCCCAGCCCATCAGCGCTCTCTGTGCCACTGGTGACAGCATGAGTGCTACTCCTTCTGTATGGGGGGCATTCTCCTCTTCATGACCTGAATACAGAATCATCTCCCCACTTAACAGCCTTTTCTGGCCAGACTGCGTCCATCTGGCTTCACTGATACCTAGCAGAGAAAGGTTGTACTTTTGCATTTCCGCTGCTATCTGGGCGGCCTTGCCGCTCTGGTACATGGTCTTGACATTCCATGTGCCCATGGTTGTGTCCCTGGATAGAGAGAGGCGGCTCGGCCTGTGGCTTCCGAAGACTTCCGGCTTTCACCACAGGACGTCATAAGTCTTCTAGTAGAAGAACCTTCCTCCTCCAGGAAAGGAATTACTGTTAGTCTTTTCGTCGGCGTTTTTGTAGCTATTTCCTTTTTTGCAGGGTGGGGAAGCTACCCCCACGCCCAACCCCCTTACTAGGAGGACCAGGGGTTTTCTGTCGGGGTCACCTTCCCTTAGACCATGTTGGTTCACGGCACCTTATTTCATTCGGTGCACCCCTCTCACGAGGGACCCCCTATCCACCACCCAGGGGACGCGCCTCAACGCCGTATGGTCCCAGCGCGAGGACTCTAAACATCAGCATTGTTTATTCAAGAGCTCCATGCAGCCAGCATTGTCTAAAAACACGCGTCGCACACATAATAATAATAATAATA
>BTPG01000007.1:19813355-19840592 GCA_036245525.1 Semisulcospira habei | reverse complement strand
AGCACAAAAAAAATATTAAAAAGGAGAAAAATTAGAACGCACTCACTCTTTAAATAAACATCTGCTCGCACCATGTAGGCGCATTCCTAACACGAAACACACACACACACACACACACACACACACCCACACACACACACACACACACACACACACACACACACACACACACACACACACACACACACACACACACACACACACAGCCTATCAACATGGGGAAACAACCAACATTTCCAGGCAGCATATCCAGACTAAGCTAATCTTGATATGCTACCTGGAAAAGATGGGTCTTCAAATTTGTTTTGAAGGTCAACAGGGTAGGGGAAAGACGGACATGCAGTGGAAGTGAGTTCCAGACGTGAGGGGCCTGATAACTGAAAGAACATACGCTATTTTCAAAGACCTTTTCCACTTCAGACGTCGGCTTACTTGCCTCCCTCACTTCCAGGGCCGACTGAGCAAGTGGGGTCATGAGCAAGAGGCATAGATCTTCATGAGCCCCTGCATCTTCAGAGGCTCATGAGGATCTATGTCTCTTGCGGCGGGAAAGATATCGCTAGACACACACAAAAAAAAACACGCGCGCTGCATGTAAGATGCGCACAAGAAAAAGCCTTCGTCAAAACCATTTTATGAATAGCACCTTCCATGTCAAGAAAACGTGAACGCGATCCAGCTGCAAGAGGCATAGATCCTCATGAGCCCCCGCGACTGCCAGTGTACCAATGTGTATCCAAGTCGCTTGGAGGGTCTTTTATTTGAATTGAACGAAGAATACTAATTTCAGAAACAAAATATTATAGTCCAGGGTGCAGGGTAGGGTTGCCTTCGCACACAACCCCTGTTGCCAGCCGGGCTCATGAAAATCTACACGGGATGAGCTGTTTGTCTTGGCTCCTTCACAGGGGGTACCAGGCAAAATCAGACCCTTAATTCCTGAGCTGTCACCATCCACACTGGTTGTCTCCCTCAATTCGATGCCGCTGGTCAGCGGTAGAGAATCAAGTCAATCCATCAAATTCACCAAAGGAATCAATCAGTATAACTTCTAGCTATGATGGCCGATCTACATCGAGACGCTTAAACTATTTAGCCCCGACGCCCTACAGCGGGAGATGGATCGACCATAATATTTCAAGGGTAGTGCCAGATTAGCTTGGCACCTGAAGGCGCCAAGCTAATCTGGCACTACCCTTGAGTTATCATGGTCGTGCCATCTACTGCAACGGTCACACCTCCGAAATTTCTGACACGTGGCCGTGAGGTGAAATGGGTTAATTAGTCAAGCACGGTTCCTCAGACATTTTGAATCAGCCAATAGTTTTCGGCAGTCTTTAAAGACGCATTTATTCCTGTAAAGATGCATTCTCTGTTATAATTCTTCTTTTTGTCAACATTTCTTTTGTCAGTGAGAGTTGTCTAGTGTATCTTTTATTAGTTTTATGGTACACGTATGTCTTTTTGTGTGTGAGCATTTTCTGTTGGTGTGTTCATTTTGTTATTTTTATTTTTCTTGTATATCTTCTTGCGTGAGTGTGTATGTTAAGGAATATATGTATGTTATAATTATTTGTATGATAAATCCACGAAAATACAAGTTACACTATTTGTGATAGCCAGTGTACGAGCAACAACATGTAAGCATGCAGTCACGGTACTGTAGTAACCGTGTTACCCTCCCTGTGCACGAGGCACCCATATTGATTAGGATGCACAGTGTATGCTTTCCACGCACGTGCATACACTGCAGAGTGATGTTGGGTCATGAACTTTGTTCAGCAATGCAAGGCAATACAAAATCAGCAGTGTGACGCCTTCTGTCACTTTTGCCGTTGCCACATCAACCATGCCAAGACTTAGTGCTCCCCAACAAGAACGAGCTCTTGGGTGTTTGGAAGCCGAAGAATATCCACAAGCTGTGGCAGTGGCCTTTAGATGTCACATTTTGACCATTTACAGCCTGCAGCAACGCTATCATGCCAACGGGTCTTCTGCTGACGCTCCCCGAAGCGGACGACCACGTGTGACAACTCCAGGGCAAGACCACCACATTTTCCGGGCTCACCTGCGAAATCGCTTTCAGCCGGCCGAGGAAACAGCAAGAGAAGTTATCGGCAACCACCAGGCACCCATCAGTGGCCAGACAGTGCGACGACGGCTAGAGGAGCATAATCTGCACAACCGCCGTCCAGCACGTGGACCTGTTTTTACTGACCGCCATCGCCGTGCACGCCTACAGTGATCACAGTCTCATGTCAGTTGACTGGACCTGGCGACAGTGGCAGAACGTCCTGTTCACGGATGAGAGCCGCTACTGCATCAGCCATGCAGATGGGCGCATAAGCGTGTGGCGGAGAAGGATAAACGCTATGCTGATGGCTGTGTGCTGGATAACAATACCTGGGGCGGGCCAAGCATGATGATTTGGGGTGGGATTACCCTGAACCAGACAGTAGGACCTGTGTTCTTCCGTGGACTCGTACCAGGTCGCGGAAATGGCATCACAGCTCAGCGCTACATTGACCAAGTACTACACCCATATGTCCTGCCATTTTCTCAGGGACGCAGAAACTTCATCTTGTAGCAAGATAATGCGCGTACACACACTGCACGTATCACCCAACACTTATTGCAGCAGCACAACATCCCAGTCATGCCCTGGCCTACCCTCAGCCCGGACCTCAATCCCATCGAACATCTCTGAGACCAACTGCAAAGGGAGATCAACGCTGTACGGCCCAGACCAACGACACCACAGAACTGGAGAATACCATTGTCCAGGCCTGGAACAACACCCCCAGGGCAGCTGTCAACCGCCTGATGCACACTATGCGCCAACGCTGCCAAGCCGTCATCAACGCCAATGGGGGTCACACGCCATACTGACTGTGTGCTGTGCCATGCTTGCTCCAAATACAGAATAAAATTTCACACTGATTACGCTGGTGTCCATGATTTCTTTCCTAAAATGTCGATAACATCCTTTGTATGGTTTGTCCAAAATCGACTTTCAAATGTTTGATTAAATGTGATTTGAAGAGGATACTTCGCGTTTCTTTTGTTGATCAATATATATATATATATATATATATATATATATATATATATATATATATATATATATATATATATATATATATATATATATATATATATATATATATATATATATATGTTGTAGGATGCAAGGTGTATGTATGTTAGTATGTATTTGAACGGCGCCTAGAGCTGTTTTTATCGAAAGTATAGGCGCCTTAAAATTATTATTATTATTATTATTATTGTCAATTAAGCTTCACTCCTTGACCTATCAACTTAGATCCATTCTTCGCGACTTTTGAATGCAATATGCTATGAACAAATTTAAGGGTGAAATTCCTACCGAATGGTGAATCATGCATTGCCTCAACTTTGATCCTCGCGACTTTTGTTTTTATTGTCTAATAAAACGAATGTAAAATGTGACTAAATCATTTGTCTTCGGAAAGGTGAATCAAACATTACTAGACAACGTTGATCCGTTCCTGGTGACTCAAGTTATGTTCAATTTTTGTGTTTGTTTGTAATGTGACCAAATCACTCATATTCAGAAAGGTGAATGAAGCACTACCCGTGACCCGACAACAGTGATCCTTTCCTGGTGACTTTCGTTTAAATAGTAAAAAGACAAAAACAACAACAACAGCAACAACAAAAAAACCGCCAGGACAATGTGACCGTCTGAATCTCTTGTCTACAGACTTGAAAACGGTAAGTCTTCTCCAACAGCGAAGCTAAGATTCCGTGGGCAACAGACCAATTCATCATGCAATTAGCAGAACCCTTGGGTCTCGTCTCAGCCACAAACCCCAAAAACTTCCTTCGAGTGGGACACAGAGACGTGAGGAAACAGAGTCAAATCTATACCAGCAAGGGGCATAGATTCTCATGAGCCCCTGTTTTTAGCAGGGGCTCATGCGAATCTATGCTTCTTGCGGACCGCCGGGTCTGGAGGAAGGGATTTCCTGGGGGCATCTTGCATGCTGCGCGCGTAACCATTTTTTTCTGATCCCAAGAGAAGGTCTTTAGACACCTCTTTCTATCTGCAAGAATAATAGATTCTCGTGAGCTGATGCGGTTGCACGGGCTCTGAGAAATCTATGTTTTTTCTTGTAAATGTCAGATAGCATTGATTTACATCTTTCCTTCTCAAGCAGAGAAAGTTGCATAGTTTTTCAAGAGCGGCTGAATGCGAAATCTTTAGAACTCTCTCGGGAGGCACGGCTCTTCAAAGATCGTCGCGCTCTGAAAAGCAACCAAGATGGCACATTCGACTTTTGCTGGCAAGTTGCATGATGTTCGTCTGTGTTTCTAGATGGGAGGAGGCCATTGGGGTTTCAACCTACGCTTGCTCTCCACCTCTGGCAATTCCAAATTAAACACGACGTTCTTGCCGCAAATTAAAAGCAGACGGCGCTCGCTTACGTAATTAGGGACGGCGGAGACCTCAATGTTTTTGCTCCTTTGGGGAGGAATGCTTAGAATGGAACTCACTGGAAACCCTGATGACTACTTTCTTCTCAGGAACACAGACGTAGATTGGGATAACAAGAGGCATAGATCCTCATGCGCCCCCGCTTTCGCGGGGGCTCGTGAGGATCTATACCTCTTGCAACTGGATGTTTGTTTCTAAAGTTTGTTGTCGTTCAAAGAAACGCAGAGTTGGGTAGAGAAAACGGGTAGAGGAGGCAAAAGGGTGATTTGGGGGGTGGGTGATGGGGGTGTGATGGGTGGGGGGGGGGGGAGAGAGAGATTGGGGGGGGGGGGATGGTGGTGGCGGGGCTTGTAGGGCGGTGGGTGGTTGGAGGGGTGGTGGTGGTGGTGGAGCTGGGTCGGTATGGGTGGGGTGGGTTGGTGGGGGGGGGGGGGGTGTCATGACTTACAATTTGTGACATGCTGCAATTTATTATGTATTTTTTATTTTGTTTTGTTTTGTTTTTATGTAACAAGATAGTGATACGGCTTTGGTGGTAACCTAGGTTGCACAATCGTGACAGCTCGCCTCTAATACACTGATCATGAATTCGTGACGCTACTCCTCCATAGCTTGTGTTTCTAGTCTGTTGTTTGTCCTTCAAATTCGTTGACATACACGATTCATAACAATTAAAATAAAATAAAGACTGCCCTATGCCTTCTTAAAACACCCCTCCCCAATAAAAATAAATAAATAAATAAATAATAAATAAAGTCATGGCAGCTGCGAGGACTCAAGAGGATCTATGAGGATCTATGTCTCTTGCAGTGTTCTCCACAGTGAAGGAGTTAATGAAGAACTTCGCACCCTGCCTGCCACAGCAGCTCTTGGAAAAGCTCCAGCAATCTTTGCTGGTCTGCACATTGTGTTACATGATGGTTTAAAGCTCTCTTTTGTGTACTGCAAACTTTAGTTTAATCTTGCGTTTAGGGTGTATATGTATTTAAATATGTATCTTAATGTACGAATCAATAAATTAAAAAAAAAATCATGAAATAATTTGCACCAAGATTTGTGTCTTGTAGATGGACGGTATTTAATGCAAGGGGAGGAGGGGGGAGGAGGAAGGGAGGAGGGAGGGAGAAGAGAATGGCGTGGGGGTGGGGGTGAGTATAATAAAACAATTATTGGAGAATCGACCTCGAGTTTATTATGGCACGGACGATCAAAACCTGGCTGCTGAAAACCAAGAATGGAAGTCGATTATGACAGATCTTCCACCAGACTCTTTCATCTGCAAAAGGCATAGATTCTCATGAGCCCATGCTGCAGGCATGGCTTATGAGAATCTATGCCTTCTTCTTATAAGGATTGGTGCAGTTTACCTCTGTTCGGGCTCCTCGGACAAAAGTTATCATCAGAGTTTCATGCCTTTGATTGATGAAAGAAATGTATCGGCGGTACTCGGCAGTTGCGTTGGACCGGAAGCCTCGCACCGGAAGTCATCTTCTGCCCAATCGTGCGTTGAGTTCCGCTCACATGACCTACCAAGGTCAGACGCCCACCGGAACGTCTCAATTGCGCAGGCGCCGACAAATGAATGCCAAGGTCGCCAAGGGCCACAACCGAGTATGGGCTGGGGAAGAATATCATTTGTCTGGTGGGGATTTTTTGGCGACGCGGACTGCTAAATGAGTATTGATGTGTCGCCACCTTTTCATCTCTACTCGCATAAAATAGCTCAGGGTCTCAGACTTGCCACCTAGCTCTGCGATACAGGCCGTGGTAGACAGATCGACCGCGCAATTCTGAAAGTAGTGTTTGATCGTTTTCGCTCCCGTTGCAACAAACCTATTCATTGATTAATTAAACGGCTCTTTCTTGTTTCAAAGTCAGTCCATCTGCCGCAACCGGCCCTAATAGGCAGAAAAAAAATCGATGTCGTAAAGAGAAACAAAAATCAATGTCGTAAAAGAAACAAATTACTCATGTTTGCGTGTCACGTTGACCTTCTCTGGTGACTAAGCAAATTACAAATTCTGCGAAAAGAATATTAATATTGCTTACAGCGAAGGCGTCCCATCTGCAAGAGGCACAGATCCTCATGAGCCGCCGCAGAATGCGGGGGCTCATGAGAATATGTGCCTCTTGCTCACTCCTCATCGGTCGCATCGAGCCAAAGTTAAAGAAATCATTTAGCATTCAAAACATGACAACAATACAGCTTACGGAAATCACTCGAATAACTCATTTCTACCTCTTTTCAAGAGTTTCTCAAAATTCAAAATAGCAAAAATTTAATCTTCGGACATTTCAAAATCCTTTGATATTTTGGCTTTGCGTAGTGTTTGCTGGATTCTATTAAAAGGCTGATCTCTTTTGTGTTCGGAAAAGTTAAAATCATTATAATTTTCTTTGGCTTCTAAAGAAGTCGATTCATTTTGTCCAGAGGCTCACCGGTTTAAACCACAGCGTCTCTCTTCTTGAGAGAGAGAGAGAGAGAGAGAGAGAGAGAGAGAGAGAGAGAGAGAGAGAGAGAGAGAGAGAGAGAGAGAGAGAGAGAGAGAGAGAGAGAGAGAGAGAGAGAGAGAGATGAGAGAGAGAGAGAGAGAGAGAGAGAACTTTTTTCTATCATATCCTTGCACACACCCACTCACCCACACACGCACCCATCCCCCTCCCCCCCCCCCCACACCCCCCCACACACACACATACACCCAAAAAAAAAACCCACACACACAGACACACACACACACCTACACACACACACACACACACACACACACACACACAAGCATGACAATTACTGCGATGTGCAATTTTGCAAATAAAGACTTTATTTTTGTGATAATTTGCAAATCTCTACAAGCGATCGTCGCTTAACCCCTTCGCTGCCAGTGATCACGAATTATTAACTCAGCACTCTGACCGACATTCACGTGGAAAACAGAGATGTGAATGGGACCATATATAGACATAAAGAACATAAACAAGAGAAATAAACCCTCATGAGCCCCCGCGACTGCGAGGCCTGCTGAGGGTTTATGTCTCTTGCAGTTGGGTGGTGTTCGCATTGCCCGGCAGTTAAAGATTAAATATTACGTTCATTAAGATTTGCGGCTGCTTTAAGAGTTTCTGTCCCATGAGCATCAGTTCACCTGTGCCCCGACTCGTTATCACGCGGACCGTTCTTATCTCGCCTTTGCCTCTGGTGAATCGTTTGAGAGGAGTCCTATATTGCTGTCTGAAGCTGTCATTTAGATTGAATGACAGCGTGGTTTTGAAGGCCTGAGGTATGACCGCACTAGAGGGAAAGACGGTAGGGATTCGAGGGGGCGAGTTATGACCGCTCTAGGGGGAATGCCAGTGCCGCTTTTTAGGGCAGATGTAATAGAGCACGAGGTATGACCGCTCTAGAGGGAATGGCAGTAGCGTATTTTAGGACACGATGTATTAGGGCACGAGGTATGACCGATTTAGGGGGAATGACAGTGGAGTTTTTTTAGGGCACGATGTATGAACGCTCTAGAGGGAATGACAATGGCGGTTTTTTAGGGCACGATGTATTAGGGCACGAGGCATGACCCATTTAGGGGGAATGACAGTGGAGTTTTTAAGGCACGAGGTATTAGGGCACGAGGTATGACAGCTCTAGAGGAAATGACGGAGTTTTTAGGGCACGAGGTATGACCGCTTTAGGGGAAATGACAGTGGCGTTTTAGGGCAAGAGGTATGACCGCTCCAGGGGGGAAAGACAGCGGCGTTTTTAGGGCACGAGGTATGACCGCTCTAGGGGGAATGACATTGGCGTTTTTTAGGGCACAAGGTATGACCGCTCTAGAGGGAATGCCAGTGGAGTTTTTAGGGCACGAGGTATGGCCGCTCTAGGGTGAATGACAGTGGAGTTTTTAGGGCACGAGGTATTATGACCACTTTAGAGGGAATAACAGTGGAGTTTTTAGGGCACGAGGAATGACCGTTCTAGTAGAATAATAACATTTCTGGAAGTGAGGTAAATATGCTCAAAGCGAGTACTCGCCCATCGCTGTGAATTTGTTTACTTGTTAGTGTTAATTGCTTAAATTCCTAACAAAAACGAAACAAAGCAAAAACAATCTCAGGAACAATAACAACACTTACTGGTGACATTTCCTGGCTTTAACACCTTCACATACACAACACACACACACACACACACACACACACACACACACACACACACACACACACACGCACGCACGCACGCACGCACACACACACACACACACACACACACTCACACGCACATAACACGCACACACACACGCGCTCAAACTCACATGTACACTCTGTAAATGGAAATGCATGTTCCAAGACAGTATGACCGACGGCACGCCGCCATGTGCGGATGAAGATCACCGTGACCTTTCATCGATTTCCCTCCTGCACTAAACCCTCTCCCATCACCCGCCGCGAGATGGCCTTAGTAGCGAGCTCGGAGTTAAACCCAAATAACTAACTAACTAACCTCTCCCATTACGATGTTATCATCAACGCATCGTCAGCTCATCGACTGAGACCTGACTGAGAAGGACACGTGTAGATAATGGCAGCAATAGTCACAGATCCTCATGAAGCCCTTATCCCCAGTCACGGCCAGTGCCAGACGCACATTAATTATTGTTGGAAATCATTGTAAATTCAACGTCAAAGATTCCCAGCCGTCAAAGGAACGTGAGTGGATACAAAATTTATTTCAGCAAGAGGCATAGATCCTCATGAGCCCCCGCAACTGCGGGGGCTCATGAGGATCTGTGCCTCTTGTAGCTGGGTTGTGTTCAAATTTTCTCGGCGTTTGAATGGATTTAAATAGAGGTTTACGTTAATCAGAAGTACGTCAAACATCGCACGAGGTTCAATCATCTCCTGCGATTCACCCAGAGCCCGATCCATCTGCGAGTGGAATTTATGTATAACATAAAGTATATTTATATATATAGTCCACTGCAGTCTCAGGTGCTCAGAAGAATACAGAGAAATGAAATGAAATTAAACTTTATTTTCCAAGGATAAAAGAATAGGTGCGCAGATCTTTTTTTTCATTCTTGTCCTTGCTACAAACTACAGGGGAAAAAAACAAAACAATAAACAACAACAACAACAACAAAAACCCAAAAACCGCGCACAGAGAATGGTGTGGAGATTGCTATCAAGAGTTCCCGCAGCGACATCCACAGTTTGAGGTCCCTATTTATCTGTCTGATATTAAGCGTGTGCTATAAAGCATAGACAACACTCCAAATATCTCTATATTTGTTGTCTGTGCTTCATGTACACACTGGTTATCCGCCATAAATTCGCTCTCGTTCGATGTCGGTAGTCGTTCGTTGCAAACAGAACCTCATTAACAGTACGACTGCTGATAAGACTCATGTGGGTCGATGTAATTCGGGCGAGATATATCTAAACGGCCAGTTTAGTACTGTCTCTTCTTGCTATAAAGGGGCGCAACCTACTGTCTTCCCTCACTTTAACTCATTCAGCCCGACGCAAGTACTTCCCAAATTTTGGAGGCGTCATCTAACGACTATGCGCCAGTTGCAGGAGATGGATCGACCATGATAATTCAAGGGCAGTGCCAGTTTAGCTTGGCGCCGACAGGCGCTAAACTAATAATTATGGCACTACCCTTGAATTATCATGGTCATGACCAAACCCATCTCCTGCTGTAATAAGTCAGGGCTGAATGGGTTAACGGGGCTCTACCTACTGTCCTTGATCTAATAATAATAATAATACCGGTTATTATATAGGCGCTTTACCCAATCCTGCGAATCTGCTCAAAGCGCCGCAAACTGAACCCAACGCGCACGCTCACGTGACACACACGCATTCACTCTGAAGACAAACACAGTGCAAGATAATCACGGGCCGGACATCCCCATGCTGCGAAGGGTCAGCTCAGATACTGAGGTTTCGAAAATTTGTATCGCTTTTATTTGAAATTTATAAAGTGGCATGAAACCGGTACCAACGTGGAAGGGGAGAAAGAGCCGGAGTACCCGGAGAAAGAACCCCAGCCCGAATTAACGGTGACACTTACTAGAGGATCAAAGTCCGATTCCGGAACCCGGTGTCGACTGAACCTCGCACCTTTAGATTGGTAGCAGGTGCCTTTGCCACTGCGTCACGGACCGCCCCTGCCTGATCTGAGTGTGATTTAGGAATAACTCATATTTCACCACCAACCAGACGGGGATTTAATAGCAAAGCCATATGAATGCGATTTCCATGTCTGCGATTTCAGTGCAACGCCAGCTTCACACAATGTCACATGAGTACCAACCTGGCAAGCCCTTGGCTGCTGAGAAAAAAGTGAATGCAGCCTGACTGCAAGAGACATAGATCCTCATGAGCCCCCGCGTCCGTGTTGTACTCGGATGGCGACTAACGAAGACTGCATGAACACAATCCACGTCAAAGTGTTAAAATAAAATAAAATAAAATAAAAAAAGACCCCAGCCAGAAAAATTCAGCTTAATTTCTCACTCAGCACCCTCACAGTGAAAGAGGCGCTGATTCTCGTGAGCAGCGGCCGTTGTGAGGTATTTATGACATTTTGTTTTTGAAATATGCGTTCTCTGAACTGACTGCCAAAATCCACAACTGTCCCGAAGAAAATGGACACAATAGTGGTCTAACTGCAAGAGGCATAGATCCTCATGAGCCCCCGCAATCGCGGGGGCTCATGGGGATCTATGCCTCTTGCAGTTAGATCGCGATCGCTTTTTCTCAGCAGTTAAAGGGGTTAACTCATAAGCCGCGCATCCTGTTGCGGCTTGCCGCGAATGAGTTAAAGGTCGGTGACACATTTTCAATGGAAGAACGTTTCTTTGCGAATGTCAAATACATTCTATTTCTCAAGAACTCAGCCCCTCCAGGCAGAACACCTTCCATAGCCTGCAAAAGGCATAGATTCTCATGAACTTATGCAGGTTGCAGGGGGCTCATGAAAATCTAAGCATCTTTCTGTTAGATATATCGATCGGTTCTCTTTTTCTTGCATCTCTGCTTAACACAATCGAGACGTGCCGTATCTGGACACACGACATAAAGGCTTAAAGCATAGTCTCGAATGTGTTAACCCTTTGCGTGTCGGTAGCAGTTTTTTTGTCGCAGGAATAATCGCGACAAAAACCGCTGCCGACACGTAAAGGGTTGAGAAGGGAAAAGCTAGAGGTTTAAAAAGTGTAACTGAATGCATTTTATTAAAAATTAAAAAACAACACGTTTCACTCAGAATGTTCTAGATTGGTAGCTTCTGCCAGGAATTTCTGCCTCTCGTTCAACCCAATTTACAGCTGTTTTCTTCCCCAAAAAGAGTAGTTTAAAAAAGTCGGGCTTGAGTCTGCGTTGGTCCCACCACAAAAAGCAATTTCTCATCCGGGAATCTCACTCTCGCGAGAGTAGAAAACAGCAGTAGTCGGCAGGAGATAAAAGGGAGACAAATCTGAGCGGCGGCGGTGATTACGTCTGACGTGGCGCACAGTAATTGGCTGGAAATAATTGATGACATGGCTTCCCTACACGCCATTACCTTACTGCGCCAGAGCTTTTTGTGCTGTTTATTTCTTTATGTATAGTTTTTGTGTGTGTGGGTCCCTCCCTACCGCCTCGCCCTTCCCTCAATCTCATATACATGTGTACAAGTCAACCTCAGTATATCGTGGTACTTGGGAGCCATTAACGCATTCGAGACGTGCCGCCTCCGGATACGCGGCTTTAAGCCGCGTATCTAGAGTCGGCACGTCTCTAATGAGTTAAGGCAGACCGTGTTATTCAAGATCGCGTTATTGTTTGAAGTTACGAGGCATGGTCAAAAAGTAACGATAGTTGGGCTGCCATTAAAAAAACCAAAAAAACTTCTGCCGGATAAATAAACTTAGTATCAAACCATTCCTGTTCTTTCTCACTCATTATGCTGTAATTGTATAGACCAGTTCGATTTTTGGTTGATACCTGTTTTCAAAGAGAGACTGGCAGGAGGGAGGTCATTTCACTCATCGAGGACCACGTAAAAGATGTTAATTCGCAATTCTAACCCTTACCATTATCACAATGCCATACTTCCTTTAAATCCTGCCCGAAGCGCCTGAAATTGTGCGTCAACAGTGAGAGATGGTATCATTACAAAAGTGTGAAAGAATCAAGTAAATTGGGACGACAGTTTCGGATTTAAAGCACAAGTATCATCGCTTTTTGGTCCTACCTCGTGCATAGAATTGTGAAGAAAAAGCAAGCAAAAGAAAACTAAGCAAAACGTCCTATGGACGACGTCAGCCTTAACTGGCCCGCGCACGGCCGTGCGCTGGCCAGCTAAGGTTTACGTCGGCCCGAGCACCTTTTGCTCACCGCGCATCCCTCATTGGAGCTAGACACCTGTGCGTATTGTATCAAATACCACTGTATAATGGAGCCCGTATCGTAATACTGAGACTGACTTGCACGTTAAATGGTCTGCACGTCTGTCTGTCTTTCTGTCCTTCTGTTAACACATTCGTGACGTGACGCATTAGGATAAGCGGCTTTTAGCCGCGTATCCAGATGCGGCAAGTCTCGAACGATTTAATCTTGTCTAACTTATTTTATCTCTGCTGTTGCTTGCACTGTTTCCATGGTGTGTACTGACAATGCTCACTCATTCAGCCCGACGGCCGTATTTCCCAAATTTTGGAGTTGTCATCTAACGACTATGCACCAGTTGCAGGAGGTGGACCGACCTTGATAATTCAAAGGCAGTGCCAGATTAGCTGGGCGCCGACAGGCGCCAAGCTAATCTGGCACTACCCTTGAATTATCATAGCCGACCCATCTGTTGCTGTAGTGCGTCAGGGCTGAATGAGTTAAGAATCTCAAACAACTGCAATATCTGTAATATGTTTAATAAGCGAAGACAATGTCGTCGAACGTGATGAACTACAGACAGGACGGTATTTGGTAGTTGAGTTCAGCTCAGTCAAGACGAGGATCTCTGTGCTCGGAAAGGCCCATACGCGCTCCCATCAGAAGTCTACCCAGAGTTCTCGTTTTGATATTGTACCAATATTGGTCCGGTTTACTATGAATCTCTCATGTACTTTCATGTACTGTATTTCGTAATAAGTCTAGACACGAAAATGTTCAGAAAATACATGGTGGGCAACAAACAAAAAATCGTCCGGCTGACGTCGACCCCTTCAGTCGACGTTATTCCGAGTGTCTTTTGCTAACTGATTAGAAAGCTGTCACTTGCAGCGTTTCCTGTGATGGATGGATCGCCCAACACATTTCCTTGTGCTTTTTGTTTGGTTCATTTGGGTTTTTTTTCCTGTTCGTTGTTGTTGTTGTTTTCTTTGACATCATCATGTTCATTAAGTTTTGGTTTTTGGTTCTTTTCTTGATGTTTTGTTTTCTTGCGTTTCTTGTCGTTGTGTCTTTTGTATTGATTTTATTTACGTATTTTTATGGTGTGTGTGTGTGTGTGTGTGTGTGTGTGTGCGTTCGCGCGTGTGTGTGTGTGCGTGTGTGTGAGTGTGTGTGTGTGCGTGTGTTTGTGTTTGTGCGTGCGTGCGTGCATGCATGTGTCTGTGCGCTCGTGTGTGTTTGTGTTTGTGTGTGTGTGTGCGTGCGTGCGTGTGTGTATGTGTGTGAGCGCGTGTGTTTGTGAGTGTGTGTGTTTGTGTGTGTGATGGTGCGCGCGCGCGTGTGTGTGTGTGTGTGTGTGTGTGTGTGTGTGTGTGTGTGTGTGTGTGTGTGTGTGTGTGTGTGTGTGTGTTGTGTTTCGTGTGTGTGTGCGTGCGTGCGTGCGTGCGCGTGTGCGCGTGTGTGTGTTCCTTTTCTATTTGTGTTGTTTGCGTGTGTCTCCTGTCCTTTTCTTTTCATCTTTCTTCTGTACTTTTTATTATTATTTTTTTTTTTAATGACCGATGACTAGTCCCCAGTACAATAACGTAGCGACTGTCACCGTGGACGAAGGCAGGCTGTGTGAGTAAGACCTCGTCCCCATCCTTATCTCATCCCTGACTCATTGTCTGCTCTGTCAGTTCCAATACCTCCGTCCGATCGGTTCAACTGATGGACCACTTCCTCTCAAAATCACACCACCCGTCTGCCAAAAGGCACAGATCCTCATGAGCCCCAGCGGCTGCGGGGGCTCATGAGGATCTATGCCTTTTGATAATTGGTGCACGATTCTTGCCCAAACATTGTCTGTGAGACCCGATACTTCCAGTTTGTCTTTGGACCTGATCGACTGTTTACTTTCTCAATCGCTCCAGTAGCCAGAGCTATCTTTCTGCCTGGGACGCAGACCCTCATGAGCCCGACGTCACGAAGTCTTGACGTTCAAGAATCTTAACCCTTTCAATGCCAGTGGTCACGGACGGCGTTTCTGAAATCCGTGTAAATTCAAAGCCAAAGAGCCCCGGCAGTCCAAGAACGCGGATACAAAATGGTGTCAGCAAGAGGCATAGATCTTCATGAGCCCCCGCAACTGCGGGGGCTCATGAAGATCTATGTCTCTTGACATTGAATCGTCTGTGTATTTTTTAATCGGCAGCGAAGGTGTTAAACCAGTTTGGAATAGACACAGATCCTCATGTGTTGATTATTTAAATTCTTGCTTTCCTCGCCTTTTTGCGAAGCTCTATTCAACGGCCATGTTTCTCCGCAGACGGAGATGTAAAGACATCATCGACAGAATTAATTTGCAAAGTGCAGCGAGGCATAGATCCTCATGAGTCTGCACAAGATGCAAGTGATAGTGATTATCTGTAGCGATTCTTAGGCTCATTTACGTCAGTCTGCGTTGTTCAAGCTTAGGTTCTATACGGGCGCTGGACTTACAGCTAACAATCCGGGGACATATTGACAGTGAGAATTGATTAGGGACCTATTGACAGTGAAAGCTGATATCGTCGCTTCATCATTCTCTCTCACACTCAGACCGCTTTATGTGCGCTCGCCTGCGATTTTCAACCTTACGACTTAAAAACCATCTCATTTACCCTTTGTCCATCAGAAATAATCGCGATAAAAACCGCTACCGACAGCCAAAGGACTAATACACCGGTCTGCAATTTTGCATCTTACAGCTCATTGCTGCAAGGTCCAAAAATCATAGACCGCCACCCTGTTCCATTCTATCGAAAACAAAGTGGGTTATGAGGAGGTGGTTTGTCAGAAAATTTGTTGGCCATTAATACGTATCTAAAGAGATATGAGAAAGCCAAATGTAAAAAAAAAAAAACCCCAACCTCTTAACTCATTGTACCCCAACACCGAAATCCCCAAATTTTGTCGTTGCCTTCTGAAGAGTACGTTGCAGTGCAGGACACAGATCGACCATGATAGTTCAAGGGTGATGCCAGAATAGCTTGGCGCCCATAGGCGCCAAGCTATTCTGGCATCACCTTTGAACTATCATGGTCGATCCTTATCTTGCTGTGGTGTGTCTGGGGTAGAATGAGTTAATAAACGAAGTAATACTAGATAACTAGTAGCAAACAATGGCAAATTGACAGATGTGCCATGGGGATCTCGGTATGGCTTAACTATACATCTCGGGCCAGTTAAGGAAGGGCCAAGAGGAGGAGGTATACTGAGGTAACTGTTCCAATAAAATCAAGCCAATCAGTTGTATAAATAATAATAATAATAATAATAATAATAATAATAATAATAATAATAATAATAATAATAATAATAATAATACAGCAATTGCACCACCACCACAACAACAATAAAATAAAAACTCAGGGCTTTATCCCATATTGCCATGCCGGCACTGGATGTGTAAAACCAGATTATTTCAACCTAATCATGCGACAACGTGTGATATGCCTCGACACCGAAGAGCATAAAACAAGTTGTTTTCATCCCTACGTCACATGACCAATCCCTTTAGCGCAAACTGTACCACATGACCGAGTTACAAAAACCCTTGTAGCGACAAATGGCGGACTTTTTGTAGCCCTCTTTCTGACGCGTCTTGGATGCCAGTTTTGTTCTATAAAAGATCGCCAAAAACGTTCTAAAGTATAAAGTTACTTAGTGTTGTTCGAAACAACAGGCACCGCACTGGAGACGGCGTCATAAAAGATTTTGAATTACGTCATAAGTCTATTATGTATAAATGTATATTCCTTTTACGTCAGGCCTACAAGGGTCCGTGCGGCAAGCCCCTGCTACCAATAACGTATTTGTTTTCATTCCTCCACTATTTTCCTAAAAGAAATCACGATAAAATCATTCGACCTGGATTACATTTATACATAACAGACTTATGAAGTCAAAGGAATCATTGTACCCCTCAGGCCTTCGGGGTACAATGGTTCCTTTAACCTCCCTCAGGCCTACAAGGCTCCGTGTAGCAATCCCCTGCGACCAATAACTTATAATATACCACACCTAATCAGGGCCGAGCATTAGATCAGACCACCGTTCCTCATTATCTCCCTTCTGTTCAACATGACAGCTGGGCACGCTATTTTCCCACACATAACAGGGCTATTTGTGGTGCAGCTCCCTTTCTTGATAATATTTAGCTGTGTCACAATTGTAACCCAACGGTGCTCGCACTTTCTATCAGGAAATAATAAAGGAATGATTTTTTTTCTCGAGAGAGACATGACAGAAACGAATACGCGGCAAATGAAGTGAGCGTCAGAGGCATGCCGCATTCTATGCGGCATGCCTCTGACGCTAAATTCATTTGCTGCGCATCAAAATGCGTCATGTCTTGTGTTATGCGTTATGTCTCGCATTATTGTATTTCATTCACGTCCACCGATGACGAACTCAGGAAATGCGTTAATACCACACACTCCTTTAAAAATGTAACTGAACTGTTTGTATTATTGTCTGTCTATTTTAATTCTTAAGTTAACCCTTCGCGTGCCGGTAGCGGTCTTTGTCGCGATGATTCCTGCAGGAATCATCGCGACAAAGACCGCTACCGACACACGAAGGGTTAATTTCTCCGCCTTCTTCTCTTTAAACAGTTTCTTCCTTTTCAAGGTTTATAACTACGCAGTGACAAAGACAGCATCCTTCTTCTCTTTTATGCGACTGAAATGAATCTTTTGTGTTTGCCTTATACGTGGAGGTTTTCAAAAAGAAAACCATTACATTTGCATTGGCTACAAACTTTTGTGAACAAGAAAGACCACCCTCCCCCTCCCCCCCACCCCCCCCCCCCCACACACACACACAAAAACAAAAAACAAACAAAAAAAAAAAAAAAAAAAAATTGGAAGAAATCAATTATTTTTTCCCGAATACATATTACAGAGCTACGGATGGTGCTATACATAAAAAACTTTGAATCGGGTTTGGGTCTCAAAATTAAAAGTGATCGCTGGATGCGCCTGTAGAACGGAAACCAAGAAAGCCCTCTGATAGGTAGAAACGTGGTCTAAATGAAGTGAGCAAGAGACATAGATCCTCATGAGCCTCCGCTACATGGGGGGGGGGGGCTCATGAGGATCTATGTTTTTTTATACACGGGGTTACATTCGCTTCAAAATTTGTTGGTGCATTGGAAATTTAAAAAAAAACAACATCCTCGACTGGATCTTCCGATAAATTCAGGCCAGACACAAATAAATAAATCAATCACTTCAGAAGGATTCCGACGGGCCTGTGATTGTACTCGCCGGACAGCGATACAAATGGTTGGTTAACTCCATGACTGCCAGTGATCGATCCCAGACTGAATGTCTGAAATGTTTGTTAAGTTTAGCGACCAAAGAACGCAGTCGTTCAAAGAATGTGGGTTTGCATCAGCGTCAGCAAGAGGCATAGATCCTCATGAGCCGCCGCATTTGCGGGGGCTCATGAGAATCTATGCCTCTTGCAGTTTTCTCGTCCATAACGCGGTTAAAAAATTTTTTCATTAACAAAAAAATAATTGGGCATGGACTGCTTATAGATATAACAATAATGAATATTTTCCTTATTACAATTCAGGAGACAGATCGACCATGATAGTTCAAGGGTGGTGGCAGAATAGCCACCACCCTTGAACTATCATGGTCGAGCCATATCTGACTGTGGTGTGACGCGGGCAGAATGAGTTAACGGTCGGGTATGCTTGAACGACCCGTTGTTTCAAGAAAACACATGATGTCGTCATTTCCTGTCAGGTGATCGACGAATTGTAACGTATTAAATGTATTCATTTCGTTATTTTTATTTTTACGCGTACATGAGTGTGTGTGTCTGTGAGTATGCCTGTATGTGTTTTGGACTGTGTATATGTGCGTTATTTCGCATGTGTGTGTGTGCGCGCGCGCATGCGTAAGTTTGTTGACGTACTTACTTTCACGCCTGTGTTTGGGCGCACGAACATCTGTTTGCAAGTATGTGCGCGTACATTTATACAGTCATGTGGGCAATTATACAAGGAGACGATTACTAAAAAGGTATCATTACTGACGAGCGAAGGAAATGCGACATTTCATTTGGAATCACCGTTGGGGTGGGTGGGGGGGGGGGGACGGGAAGGGAGGGGGCAGGAAGGGGGGGGGGGAGCGGGGGGTTATGTCGCGCATTTCTTTTGCTCGTCAGTATATAATATTGATCACAGCCTCAAAATATATTTCTGATGTTGGGTGCACAGACGATTCTGCTCGAGAAAAAAAAAAAAAAAAAAACACGTATTTTCACAGCGGAAAAGACGCGTAACTACTCGTCCCTTCCGCCGAACGGCATCATCAGTTACGGTCGTTAACCCATTTAACCTCAACGTCCTACAGCAGAAGATGGATCAACCATGATAGTTCAAGGGACATGCCAGATTAGCTTGGCGCCGGCGCCGTTAGGCGCCAAGGTAATCTGGCATTACCCTTGAATTATCATGGTCGGTTTCCTGCAAATGGTACAAAGTCGTCAGATGACGCTGCCAAAACTTTGGAAATTCCGGCCGCGGGGTTGAAGGGGTTAACCAGGAAAAAATATTTCTACACTTCCTCCTCTGACGGAGGAGGGTAACAGGCCATCAACGTGTGTTCAGTTCCTGCACAATTGCACGGCTCCACAGACAAGCGACATGCCCGAGTGAAATCCTCACCGTAGCGAGAACTGCAATTCCAAAGTCATCTACTTGTCAGCGGCGCCCTTTGAAGTAGACGAGTTCAAAGGAGGGCACCAGGAAACCGATCAAACGTAATGAGAAACACGTCACGCTTCAATAAGCCAGTCAGTCGAGCGTAAAACCTCCGATTGCATCCATTTGTGATCAGTTCTATGTCTGGCTATATTCTTTGTTCTTTGGTTTTTAGATATCGATCGTTCTTTCAGGCAGTAGATGTGTCACGATACTGTAGGGGACTGAGACGTCAATTTTCGAATCAAGGAAATGATCCTACTACAGGAAATTGAAGAGCTACAAGCCCCTGATTGGCCCGGAGCGTCAATACGATATATATAGATTCATAGGTCGGTGTTTAGTTGATACTGCGAATCGCACTCGAGTGGTTTTAAAACCTTATCCTACGAACGAAAGCGAGTAGGATAAGGTTTTACGACCACGAGAGTGAGATTCTCTGTATCACCTTAGGTCGGTGTTTAGTTGATACTGCGAATCGCACTCGAGTGGTTTTAAAACCTTATCCTACGAGCGAAAGCGAGTAGGATAAGGTTTTACGACTACGAGAGTGAGATTCTCTGTATCACCGAAACACCATACCTTTTTGTTGAGACATTCTACAAGACTGTTTTGTGCACACGTGTCCGTTCACGCACTAGGGCTGTATCACTCAAGTGTGAACAGCCAAGCTATATCACACGTGAGTGATACAGCTTTTCCGCTCAAAGACAGTAAAGAAAAAAGTGTGTAAAAAGGCTGTTTTCTGCAATATTCAAGAGGTGAAGATTTAACCAAGTGTAACTTTCGATTTGTGAGTTTCACGTCACTATAGGCCAAAAATCCAAGAAAGACGCTGCATTTTGGAACGATACAAGAAGAAAATGTGCTCAGAATGGCGTCGAAAGAATGTTGCAGGTCGCAGCGACCCAAACAACTGCAGCCGTTACAGGTAACATCAGAGGAATGTACGGCGGCATTAAGAAGGCATTAGAAATAACCCAAAACAAGACGGCCCCCCTCAAATCCTCCACCGGGGAAGTTATTACTGACAAAGGGCAGCAGCTGGAGAGATGGGTGGAACACTAATCTGACCTATACTCCAGACATAACGTTGTGACCCCATTAGCTCTTGACGCCATCGAGTGCCTACCTGAAATAATGATCTAGATGCAGTGCCAACAATAGAGGAGCTCAGCAAAGCCATTGGCAGCTTGGCTTCAGGCAAAGCCCCAGGCAACGATGGGATCCCCCCGGATTTGATCAAGAACTGCAAGGCCACCATCCTTCTCCCCCCTGCATGAGATCCTACTCCAGTGCTGGCAGGAAGGAGAGGTATTACAAGACATGAGGGATGCCAAGCTCAACACCCTCTATAAGAACAAGGGCGAGAGAAGCGACTGTAACAACTACAGAGGCATTGTCGGCAAAGTATTTGCCCGGGTCATCTTGATCCGTTTGCAGAAGCTGGCAGAAAGTGTCTATCCCGAGTCACAGTGTGGCTTCCGAGCTGAGCAGTCAACGGTAGACATGGTCTTCTCTCTCCGTCAACTCCAGGAGAAGTGTAGGGAACAACACATGCCTCTTTATGTCGCTTTTATTGACCTCACCAAAGCCTTCGGCCTGGTCAGTAGAGACGGCCTGTTCAAGATCCTCTCAAGGACTGGATGCCCGCTTAAACTGCAGAGTATGATAGAATCCTTCCTCACCAACATGAAGGGGACAGTGCAGTTCAACGGCAGCACATCCGAACCCTTTGACGTATGCAGCGGAGTCAAACAAGGCTGCGTCCTGGCCCCTATCTCTTTGGGATCCTCTTCGCTGTACTGCTCAAGCATGCCCTTTGTAATGCAACAGAAGGAATCTGCCTGCGAACCAGATCAGATGGCAGGCTTTTCAGCCTTGCCCGCCTCAAAGCCAAGACAAGGATACGCGAAGTCCTCATCAGGGACATGCTGTTCGCTGACGATGCGGCAGTTTTCACCCATACCCAGCAGGAGCTACACTAACTGACCGATTCTCCCAGGCTTGCAAGGACTTTGGACTGACTATCAGTCTAAAGAAGACGAACGTCCTGGGACAGGACACAGAGACACCGCCATTCATCACCATTGACAACTACGAGCTCGACGTCGTCCACCAGTTCACGTACCTTGGGTCCATCCTCATCGATAACCTCTTTCTGGACATCGAGATCGACAAGAGGATCGGGAAGGCTGCTGCAACTCTTGCATGCCTCACAACTCGAGTGTGGACAAATCCCAATCTGACTGTGAAAACAAAAATGGCTGTGTACAACGCCTGCGTCACAGCACACTGCTGTACGGCAGTGAGGCGTGGACCACATATGCTAGACAGGAGAGAAGACTCAACACCTTCCACCTGAGAAGCATCCGCCGTATCCTGGGCATATCTTGGCAAGATAGAGTGACCAACCCCGAAGTCCTGTCACGCACTGGCCTTTCCAGCATGTACACCCTACACAGACAACGCAGACTGCGCTGGCTTGGCCACGTTCACCGCATGGAAGATGGCCGCATCCTAAAAAAAGTCCTCTACGGACAACTGGCAGCTGGGAGAAGAAACACTGGTCACCCCAAGCTACGATTTGTAGATGTCTGCAAGAGGGACATGAGAGCACTGGACATTGACAAAGTGGAGAATTATCCTGCACCAACACCTCAAGTCAGGGGAAGAGAAGATGTCGAAAGCAGCAGCAGACAAGTGGGCACGCAGAAAGGAGTGCAACAACTCCATCAGACCAGCGACCACGTACATTTGTGATCTTTGCAGCAGGGACTGCCACTCCCGCTTTGGCCTCTACAGTCACAAAAGATGCTGCTTCAAATCCAGCTGAGCAGACAATCAGATCAGAACAACTAGGATGCATTAACTATGGTCGATCCAGACCGACAGAGGCCCATTATTATTAATAATAGAAATAACAATAATAATAATAATAATAATAATAATAATAATAATAACAATAATAACAACAATAACAATACATATTAACTCATTCTGCCCGCGACACACCACAGCAAGATATGACTCGACCATGATAGTTCAAGGGTGGTGGCAGAATAGCTTGGCGCCTATAGGCGCCAAGCTATTTTGCCACCACTCTTGAACTATCATGGTCGATCTGTCTCCTGAATTGTAATGCAGTCCTCAGAAGATAACTCCAAAATGTGGGTATTTCGTACGTCGGGCACAATGAGTTAACACTATATTATTATTATTATTATTATTATTATTATTATTATTATTATTATTATTATTATTATTATTATTATTATTATTATTATTATTATTATTATTTGCCTACACAGGGCCGAATGCGTATTCGTCAATGCCTCAAAGAAGCTTTCACACATGTTCACTAGTCCGGACCAGCGGACACCTATGCCAAAGGTGGTTCTAGACTGGCTCGTTGGCGACACGCATGAAAGATTTATTGTCAATTTGGGACATCCCTCGATGTGAATAGAAGTTATGAAAAATTGAATGAATGGCCGCTGATTGCTGGACTCATGCAGAGAACATGTATATGCAATGATGCACTGATCCCTCGAAATATTACAATACTCCATAATCTGCCGGTGTCTAACATGGCTTTGACCCAGTCTGCTATTTAATAAGAAATATATTCGCTTCATTTTGCTAGACCTGTTAAACTCGTTCAGCCCCGCCACAAAACAGCAAGATTTGGATCGAGCATGACATTTCAAAGGTGGTACCAGAATAGCTTGGCGCCCATAGGCGCCAAGCTACTCTGGCACCACCCTTGAACTATCATGCTCGATCTGTCTCTAAAATTGTACTACAGTCCTTCAGAGGGCACCTTCAAAATTTGGGGATTTCGGTCCTGGGGTAGCATGTGTTAAACCGTTTCTGTGTTATTATTGAAAGTGCTCAATGATTATAAGTGCGCGAATTTGGAAAAGGCCATAATTATACACTTTGAGCACCTTGAAAAATAAGTTTTTTTATATATATTTTTTTACAATTTAAAAAAAAAAGTACTTTCTGCACGCACTGGGAAGAAGCGAATTGTGTACTTGTTTGTTTGTTTTTTTAAAATTAAAAAAGGGATTTTACGCCGAAATAATAATAAATTGTGTTGTAACTGTCTTTTCTAAGCGTGTTTTTTTCTTTCTTGGGTTATTCTCTGCACTTTTTGGTCTGGATTTTGTTGTTGTTGTCGTTGTTGCTGTTGTTATTGTTGTTATTGATGTTGTTATTAATTACCATCTACGTGCACTTCCTTCCAATATGAAGATGAATATACCGTTAAAACCGACAATGCAACTCGGTACAAAAGAAAAAAGAAAAAAAAAACAGAGAGAGAGAGAGAGAGAGAGAGAGAGAGAGAGAGAGAGAGAGAGAGAGAGAGAGAGAGAGAGAGAGAGAGAGAGAGAGAGATGCAGTCAATGACCCACTTTGACCTAACAACTGTAACACGCTGACCTGGTTAACAAAGAGCACGTGCATCATTGCACTGGCACAATAGCCGAAGTAATGTTAGTCTTTCGTAAGCCAATGTGACTCCTACCACCAAGAAACATAAATTCTCATGTGCCCCTGCAGCTGCAGGGGCTGATGAAAATCTTTGCCTCTTGCTGATGAATTTTAAAGGGTCCGCATGCCAGCTGGAGGCAAAGATTTTCATCGGTACCAACAACAGCAGGGGCTCGTTAAAATAAATGCCTCTTGTAGACTTAAAAGTCGTTGCACAGGCTCATGAAACTCTTTTGCCTTTTGCAGATGAAATGCAGCGGCTGTTTGCATAGTATAATTAACGTTTCCCTTTGTTACGCTCTAACTCGCGCTCACTGCCGGTGGATGCAAATTGAGTTTCTGAAAGTGTTGTTCATTGAGCGCCAAAGTGATCAAACCATCTAAGGAACATTGATACAAAAGGGTTTGAGCGAAAGGTATAGATCCTCATGAGCCCCCGCAACTGCGGGGGCTCATGAGGATCTATACCTCTTGCATTTCAACCATATTCTTGCTCTTCTTCTTTTCGACTGTCATGGCGATCAGTTACCTTTAACGCGTATTCGTCGGTTTTTCCAGTGTTTTTGAAATCATCGTCAATCCAACGTTAAGGATCCCGGCTAAGGAACACAGACACAAAGGAGTTGCAGTTGCGGGGGCTCATGAGGATCTATGCCTCTTGCATTTCAACAATATTCATTTTTTCCCCCCAGACTGTTGTGGAGTTCAGTTACTTTTAACGCGTATCTGTCGGCTTTTTTGAGTGTTTTCAGTTTGAAATCGTAAATTCAGCGTTAAAAGATCCCGGCTACGGAACATGGACGCACATGCGGGGGCTCATGAGGATCTATACCTCTTGCAGTTAAACTGTATTATTGTTGTTTTGTTCTCGGGAGTCAGCGGGGTAGGTTACCTTAACTCATTCTACCCCAGACACACCACAGCAATATATGAATCGACCATGATAGTTCAACTCAAGGGTGATGCCAGAATAGCTTGGCGCCTATGGGCGCCAAGCTATTCTGGCATCACCCTTGAACTATCATGGTCGATCTCTGTCCTGCACTCCAATGCAGTCGTCAGAGGACAACGGCAAATTTTGGGGATTTCGGTGTTGGGGTAGAATGAGTTAACGCCGATGTGTCGGCTTTTCAAGTGTTCTTGAAATCACCGTAAATTCAACGTCAAAGAACGCAGTCTGTCAAATAAACATGGATACAAAGTGGTTACAGCAAGAGGTACAGATCCTCATGAGCCCCCGCAACTGCGCACAACTCCGATCTTTCGACTTTTTCGAGTGTGTTTGAAATCATTTTAAATTCATCGTCAAAGAACTCCAGACAAAGTGAACACATAAATGAATACTCGCATTCCACATGGCCCGAGAAATATCTATGCATCCTAGAAAATAAATCACATTTGCTAACTCACACGCAGAAAAGCGTATCCACCCGCAATTATGCTCATGGGCATTACAGACTATTAGGACTTCTAACTTAACTCTTGCTGTCAAGGACAGCGCCATTTAGGACTGTGTGTCTGCGAATGAATGAGGATACTCGCTTATTGGATTGGAAATGACTGGCTTACTGGAGGTGACTGCCTTACTGGAGGTGAGGTGACTGGCTTACTGGAGGTGACTGGCTTACTGGAGGTGAGGTTACTGGCTTACTGGAGGTGACTGGCTTACTGAAGGTAACTGGCTTACTGGAGGTGACTGGCTTTTCGCACAGATGGTGGTGTCCCTATTAAAGGAGAAAGGGAGAATAAGGGGAAGGGTTTGGGGGTGGGTGGCGGGTGGGTGGTGGCTGTGGTGGGGGCTGGAGGCGGGGGGGGGGGGGGTGGACTCTAATTTTCTGCTGCTTACCACCCGGATTAACGTCTTAACACTTCCTCAGCCGCCTGCCTAAAAATTACAGGTCTGCAGTCACGCACTCTAAGACATGTGACAACTCTGTTTAACCCCTTCACCGAGAAAAAGTGAGCACGACCCAACTGCAAGAGACATAGATCCTCATGAGCGGGGGCTCATGTGGATCTACGTCTCTTGCAAAGACCAGTTTGCGTCTATGTTCCTTTGTGACTTTTGACTTTGACTTTTGTGACGTTTGTTCCCTGAATAAACAAATATTTCAGAAATACGATATACGCCCAGGGGTTAATTATAGCTGGTGACAATTTCGCATTTCTGCCGTTATATGGCAAAAAGCCAGTATGTTTATTTTTGAGAAAAGCTAGATTTTCTTTGTTAAACAAAGGAAATCTCGTTTTCTCAAGAATGGACACACTGGCTTTTGTCATAATAACAGCAGATGTATTCATTTCAACGAAACAAAGGGAAAGTTGCTGATTCTGTGTGTACTAAGGTTTAACTTGGGAAGACAGAAAATGAGCCGAACTTCAGATCAAAATTATTTTTGTGTGTTGTTGATTGCATTGTTTTGTCACGTTTATAAGCACATTATTGAAGTCTGCTGGAGAAAGTTTTAACTCATTCAAGGTATCCCACATCAATAGCTGCGGGAAAGTCGTATAGCTTTGCCGGCGAACTTTAACTAATTCAAGGAACCTGACTCAATAGCTGCGAAAGTGTCTTATAGCTTTGCCAGCAGATAGAGTCTGAGCAGCTGCATGGGGCTCATGAGAATCTATGTCTCTTGCTTGGAAGAGTTGGTAAAATTGGCTTTTGAAGGACTAACACGAGTCAGACTTTTGCGTCATTGCAATCAGGCACGTGCTCTTTGTTAAGAGCAATGGTAATGTTTTGGAGGCATCAACACGTGATCCAGCTGATATAAGCATACTATAAGTTATTGGTAGCAGGGGTTGGCACACGGACCCTTGTAAGCCTGAGGGAGGTCAGAGGAACCATTGTATCCTGAAGGCCTTTGGCCTTCAGGGTACAATGGTTCTTTTGACCTCCTTCAGGCCTAGAAGGGTCCGTGCAACAAGACCCTGCTACCAATAACGTATTTCTTTTCATTCCTTCACTATTTTCGTAAAAGAAATCAAGAAGAAGTCTGCGGACCTGGATCAGGACAGGCATGACTGACACCAAAGGAAAATACTGTTATACATAACAGACTTCTGACATGATTTAAAATCTGGCATGACATGGCCATTCCCAGTAGTGTGTGCCTGTTGTTTTGAACAACACTAAGTAACTTTGTACTTT
>BTPG01000007.1:19765855-19808355 GCA_036245525.1 Semisulcospira habei | reverse complement strand
TGTGTATGTGTGTGTGTGTGTGTGTGCGTGCGTGTGCGTGCGTGTGTGCGTGAGTACATTTCTATCCTAAACAAGTGTGTTCATGTAATTTATAACCGTTCCTGGTTTTTCCCCGTGGAAACTTACCCCCCCCCCCCCCGCCCGCCCCCTCCCCCGCCCCCAGTGTTTGCAGCCTCCGGCAGCTCCGGTACTGTAAACCGATAGCTGCATGCGTGCACACTCGTGAAGGGTTAAACTTACAACTGGATATCAACATTATACAACATATATGAACAACACAGCGATTTTTTTTAAATAACAAAAATTCATACGTGTGTAGGTATGACAACAGTTACATTTTTATACGTCTGATTAGTGAGGATACGTTAGCAACGCACGACTCCCAACAACGCACGAGAGCGAAATCACTGCGGATAACCAGCTTGTTCCATAAGCATAGACAACACTCCCGGAGGGCGCATGAGGATCTATGCCCTATGGAGATGTTTGGAGTGTTGCCTAAGCTGATCATGCGCCGTGATTTCACTTTTGTTCGTTGTACGGTGTCCTCCGTTGCGAAAGAAACCTCATTATTCTGTGGACGCCTATCATACGAGATAATGTGGACGCTTTTTCACGATGCGTCTTTTTCTTATCACCTTTCACTGTCCGTGGAGGCAGACAGTATTTCTGAAATCTTTTAAAACTTCAACGTCAAAAAGCACCCGGTACCCAGGCTGCCTCCCAAAGAACGTCGACACAAAGCGTGGTGACAGCAAGAGGAATAGATCCTCATGAGCCCCCGCAACTGCGGGGGCCCATGAGGATGTATGTCTCTTGCAATTAGAGTCTGTTCACTTTTTCTCGGCTATGAAGGGGTAGAATCACGTGATGTCAGTCATATAAGGTGTGAACTGAGTCACACAGACACGGAAAAAAAGGAAGAAAGTAAAAAAAAAAAAAAAGAGAGAGAGACATGAAAATTGATACCATCTCACTCTCCGCATTGATTTTGGTTCTTGTAGAATTCATCAGTGCATAATTTGCAGTGTGAAGAAGAAATTCTGGCGTAATTGTCTTCATTATAGTATCCTTCTCCGCCAAATACCCTTCAAAATGCAAAGAAATCTTGACAGCTGCAGAATTCTTTTTATATATTCCGGCCTTGAAATTCCGAAAATATACTCACATCAGACAGGCGCACAGATCCTCATGGGCCCCCGGATTTTGTCAAAGATTGTTCAAAACAACAAAATGGTTTCCATCGACGGCATATACCTTTTAATTTGATTTGAATTGTAAGGCATTGTTAATTTTGTCGCCCTTTGCCCATGATAACTGCTCACGCTCGAGAAACTAAGAAACAAAGTGGTCTTAATGGGTTCTCTCCTAAAATAAGTTTTGAAGAGCAGAACGTGTCACCTGTCATTAATGATCATCAGTTAGTTGGCGACAGACACCTAAATGATGGTCTTTAATGACAGGTGATCTCTCACAAGCGCGGTCCCTAAACAGGTTCCCATGTAATACACAAACCTGGGTCATCGTGATATTTTCAAGAGTTTTGTTGGCCACGATCTGAGTCCTTCCCTTTTGTGAATCACAGACGAGCTTTTAAGAGTATCAGCCAAAACAAAGAGATCTACATCTTTCTACGTCATTTCCAGTACAGCGTGCAGACAGGAGAAAGAAAATCTCTGGGCTTATCTTTGACAGCTCGCCTCCGTCAACACCTTCTCAGAATCGTTGTCAGGCCCGCCGTAACAGGATAAAATGATTCAAACGCCAGATCGACCCGAGATCAATTTGGCGAACGCCAAATTGATCTCGGGTCGATCTGGCGTGTGCAACATTTTAGCGTGTCATTGCTGCTTCAATTGACGAACGCCAAATTGATCTCGCGTGGGAGAGTAATTACTTTAACGTGTTACAACCCTTGCTGACTAAAGTCAAATTGATCTCGGGTCAATCTGGCGTGAGAGATATTTATTTTGGCGTGTTATAAACGTTTGTTTACTAACGCCAAACTTCTCTGGGCGATCTGTCTTGAAAATTATTTAAGCGTGTTTCTCCCCTATCGTCAAATTACCAGGACAAACTGACCCCGGGTCGATATGACGTACGTCAAATGACCTTAGGTCGATCTAGCGTCGGGGTCATTATCTGGTGTGTTACAGCGCTTCTCGAAACAAGGGAGCTGGGCGGCTCGGTAGTAGAGCGTTCGACAATCGTCCGAACGGTCGCTGGTTCGAGTCCGGTATGGTCAAAATTTGTTCAGACCCTATTCGGTGCCCCGTTTTTTAAATCATCTTCGTGGTGGACAAAAGACGTTAACTCATTCGAGACGTGCCGCCTCCGGATACGCGGTTTAAGCCGCGTATCCGGAGGCGGCATGTCTTGAATGAGTTATGCCCTAAACGTTGAACTTTTTATTTTTCTTGAAATAAAGCCATACAGCCCTTCACCTGTGCGGCGCAATTAACACTTTCGAGAAGCGCTGCATCCGGATGCGGCATGTATCGAAATGAGTAACCCTTTAAGTCCTGATACTCTCAAACGTGAGATAAACTGAATTGCCCATGAGCGCCAAGCTGTCCTGGCACCACCCTTGAACTATCATGGTCAGTCTATCGACGGGAACTGTAATATAGCCTTCATAGGACAACTCATTTAGCTGAAAAAGAAATCATCCTTAGGAGGTAGTGGGTTAAGGTCGATATGGTCCCGAGGACTTTTTAGTTTGTAATTGTATTTCTTTCTTTCTTTCTTTCTTTCTTTCTTTCTTTCTTTCTTTTTTTCTTTCTTTCTTTCTTTCTTTCTTTTTTTTTTTCTTTCTTTCTTTCTTTCTTTCTTTTTTGCTTTGGGTAGCATATCCTCTTCATATCACTCATTCTTCAGCCATCCCTTGATTTGCAACTCTCGCTGGCATTGTATCAGACAACACACACACACACACACACACACACACACACACACACACACACACACACACACACACACACACACACACACACACACACAAACACTCGCAGCACATACATGCATCTTCTACGCGTTGCTGGAGATATCAACAGTAAGATGAAATGATCATGGGTCTTGTCTCTGGCAGTTTCCCTACTGACCTTCTCTGGATTCTTACCAGACAATAATCGAGACAACATAATCTGTGGAAGCTTACCTCAGCGAAGTATACGACTACAGGCACGCGAGAGGTATCCTAGTGAGCAAAACGTCTTCGAGCCCTCGACGGCCGCAGTGGGATTGCCCATGAGACCATACGGAAACTTATCCGAATTCTTACCTGTTATGAAGACCACCTAAACTCATAGGGGCCTGACAAGTGGTGCTTTGACTAAATGCAAATCCGCTGCGACACCGGGTGCGCGCCACGGCGTCTACTAGCTCAATTCAGAATACAAGGGAGGAAACGAAAGGCACGCAAATCGGCGAACTGAACAAACTCACTGAGTAGATATTTTGCCACAAATCCATACCAACCTTGTCCGCCGATCAAACCTGATAGTTTAGTATCAAGGCTTTTTGCACAGTCAATGTGTTGGGTTTTAGATGTGGCCGGAAATACGCATCATGCTCATTTTTCATTGGTTTATGTAAATTAGCACTTCCAATGAAAGTAACACAAGAGTGCATCCGTCTTACTGTCGACATGAACGAGCACGCAGCAGTCGATTTAGGTACGTATTCCCCCCAGCCCGAAAAGCTCTACCTTAATGGAGTCTGGTTTAAACACTGCTCAGCTGCCAATATCTTTTCGAGTAATTCGCTTCATCTTTAGAGTAAACACGGCAGAAACTAATAGATGCACAGTGCAGAGGGCCTCTTTCGCGGCACTCTACTAAAGGGTTTAACGTTGAACTCTAAACGTTGAGAAAGAGGTCCGGGATACTTCCGGCCACAGCTAGAATTTCGCGAGTGCCTTTTCGTTTACTCCCTTGTATTCTGAATTGAGCTAGTGGACGCGGTGGCACGCACAGGGTGGCGCAGCGGATTTGCATTTAGTCAAAGCACAACTCGTCAGGCCCCTATGCCTAAACTTTATTGCGACTTACAGAGACAAATTTCGCTTTGGCTGGGATAAGATCAATACAGATATAATATACTACAGGTGTCATACAATAGATAGTATCAATTAAAAGAAAGTAAAATTGGACCTTGGCTATTGTGTTTGCTAATAGATCATTCACAGATTACACACCATGCCAGCAAGTTGCAACAGAAATATCTGCAAATTGATTTGAAAGACGAAAAGTGTCTCCTGTATCTGGTCTCTGTCTGTCAGCCTGTCTGTCTGTCTGTCCGCCCTTCCGTCCGTCCGTTCGTGCGTATGTGTGTGCGTGTATGTGTGTGTAGGTCTGTGTGTGTGTGTGTGTGTGTGTGTGTGTGTGTGTGTGTGTGTGTGTAGGGGTGGGGGTGCGTGCGTGTATCTGTCTGTCTGTCTGTCTGTCTGTCTCTGTGTCTGTCCGTCTTCCTGTCTGTCTGTCTGTCTCTCTCTGTCTGTCTCTCTGTCTCTGTCTCTATCTCTGTCTCTCTCTCTCTCTCTCTCTCTCTCTCTCTCTCTCTCTCTCTCTCTCTCTCTCTCTCTCTCTCTCTCTCTCTCTCTTTCTAAAAGAGTATTTTAATCACTACACGACAAAAACACCAACGCCGACCACAGCCTTTACATTTACAACTGAACGCTAAACCGATAGAACAAGTCACAGAGCGTAAATTCTTGGGAATACACGTTGACGACCAACTATGTTGGGAGACGCATAAAAATACAGTATGTAAACCCATTGCTAAAAACACTTTCCTGTTGTCCCAGCTGAGACAAATAACGGATACACATACTCGTAAACTGTTGTCATGCCCATATCAAGTCTCACGTTGATTATGTCTCCACAGTGTGGGACGATTGTAGTGATGTTCACACGAACAGGTTAAACTCTATATATAAAAGAGCTGTCAAAATGATAGATACGCGGCCCATTCCTACCACAGACAAATTTAGACATCTAAACATTCTCGGCCTGCGTCAACAACTTAGTTTCAACAAATGCATCCTCATGCACAAGATATTAAATAACATGACACCGCAGTATCTAACCACCAAATTTATGCCACAGCAAGAACGCGAACGGACCGCAAGGAACAATACTTTACCCCTACCTCTGCATAGAATTGACCTCTTTAAACTAGTTTATCATTTTCTGGGCCGTTTGTATGGAACACCATTCCTGCACATTTGAAGACTATAGCCTCGCTTGGAATCTTTAAAACGAAACTGTTCGATTACCTGATGAGCCAAACATAACACCACTGGGTATTTATTTAAACAAACAATGATGGTTAATACTTTCATGTACCACATGCATTTATGTATGGTGTTTGTGTGTGTGTGTGTATGTGTGTGTGATGGTGTGTGTGTGTGTGTGTGTGTGTGATATAAGATGAATGTTGAGTGTTATTATTATTCTGTGTATATAATTTTTTTAAAAATAATTTTATTATTATTTTGTTTCTTTTTTAAAAAAATTATTGGTGCATGAAATAATGTGTGTAAATATAATGTCTTTATTATTATTATTATTTTCTTTAACCTATTTTATGTTGTAGATGTTAGCAACGGCAAGTTTGTAAAATGACGATTTGTTTCTGTTTACCGTTGATAAATAAAGTTTCATCATCATCATCATAATCATCATCATCATCATCTGTCTGTCTGTCTGTCTGTCTGTCTGTCTCTCTCTCTCTCTCTCTCTCTCTCTCTCTCTTCTCTCTCTCTCTCTCTCCTTAATAAAAATCAGTTAGAAAAAGCTGCAGTTTAAAAAAAAGTATTTTATTTTATTTATTTTTAACAAGGTGTTACCTTGTCTTGAAACGATGCTTCATTGTTTTTGTCCTCATTTCAAAGCTTGTGTCTGCGTCATCCGCTGACAGAACACTTTAACCCCTTCAGTGCACGTGGACGCAGACTGTATACCAGAGACTATTAGTATTTCAACGCCAAAGAGCCACAGCCTTCCTAGGAACATGGACTCTAAGTGGTGTCAGCAATAGGCGTAGATCCTCATGAGCCCCCGCGACTGCGGGTGTTCATGAGTATCTATGCCTCTTGCAGTTGGATCGTGCTGTCCTATTCTATGCAGTCAAGGATTTATATGTGTTCAAAAAGAAGGTTTCATCTTACATTCCGTGGCTCATTATGATCTATGCTGCTTACAGATGATTGCATTTGATTGTGTTCTTTGCAGAAGTGTTAAAACGAATCTCGAAATAACTGTTTCTATTTTTCTGATTAAAAACATAGATGTAAGTCCAGAGGCTAGCAAGATGTAATCAAGCTGTCATCAGCTCATGAGCATCTATGCCTCGAGTAGGTGGGTTCGGTCACTGCAGACTTTCGCCAAGGAGAGTCTCGAAAACCACTGTTTGTGCTGAACAGGGAAATCGCATCAGACATTTTTTAGGGCGTTTTTTTTTTTTTTAGGTCGTCTGTACGACTGGAACTCTCCATTGTAAGGAAAATACAAAAAGACAAGTGTCTGCAGACGACAAATGGCCGCAGGGCGCACCAGACGAGACAACTCGCAGACTGAAATCTTGAACTGCTTCTCCATTCGAAAAACACAAGCACAAATAGGGCTTGTATTTACGAATAAGAGCTAGACTTTGGCGCCTGCAGAAAGTCAACAACAATCTGACAAAATCCACACATACTTCTCGCAGGGGATTTCCATCCAGAAGAGCATACACCCGAGCTAAGGCGAAAAATAAAAAAAATATGTGTACTGGCCTGTGATTTTGGTCCAAAATCACAGACCAGTACACGAAAAGATCCAAGAGCCGTTTGAACCCTAGAACTAAATATGCTGAGCCGAATAGTTCATTTTCTTAAGCCGATGTTTTCCCCGAGGGAGAGCACCATACAGAAGCAAATCTGGTAACAAATCTTAACTCCGGGGACAGGCGGCGCCTGGGTCATCTTGCACACAACTGAGACTGCTTCGGATTCGTGTGCTGTCCTGAGATTTCGAACCTTACAGCCTATGGCCGTAAGGTCCGAAATGACAGACCAGCACGCATGGGTGTCTTCTCCCAGACATCTCGCGAAACATTAGGTGGGTGGACGAGTCCCGCATCTCTGCACTAGAAACGAGATTACTTCAGATTTTGTGTGTGTGCTGCGTGGTCTGTGATTGTAGACCTTACGGCACTAAGCGGTTAGGTCCAAGCTCACAAACCGACCGACCACATGTTCCAGACGCCGTCTCGTGAAACATTTAGGTGGGCGGATGATGCAGTATCTCTTTTACAAATTCTTGCGCATAATGTGGAGGGAGGGTGCGGCTCAGCAATATTCATTGTATGCGGCGCATGCACGTCCTGTCATGTAACCTACATGCGGTACGTCTCGATAGAAAATGCACTTACAAACGAATCAACCATTGCTGCTCAAAGGTGGTGTCTGCTTTAACTCATTCAACTCTGCCCGCACCAATAGCTGCGTGAGTGTCGGACACCCCCTGCCGGTGGCACATGTCGAAAGTGAATGAAAGTACAAACGAATCAGTCATTGCTGCGCAAGATTTGTGACTTGTTTCACTCATTCAAGGAGCTCCGCATCAATAGCTGCGAAAGTGTCGTATAGCATTTCCGGCGTCTCGCAGCTATTGATGCGGGGTACATTGCGCGACTTAACGTCACATATGTCCCTTAGTGCATTGTGACAACTTTCGACAAATAACACAATCTGTAACATCGACGCAGCAGTCACAAGCTTACACCGAAATTGGCGTTTTAACAAAATATTAAACAGTCCACTACTTTTATAACAAGGTCCAATATAACAATGGTTGGGAATAACAGCACTTTTTCAGGGGTGCTGGCCACACAGTTTATACGTAAATTACTTCGAGTATGACAAACTTCGGTTATAACAAAGATAAAATTATGGTCCCATGACGTTTTGTTATATCCTAAGTTTACTGTATATCAGGGTGGAATATTGTTCTTTTTCGGCCATGAACAAATGGGATCAGTACTGTACATTTCTACATATAATGTGAAGACATTTTTTTTTAAATTTTACCGTGTGCGTATTTAAAAATGGTCAAACAGTCTCACTTTTTTCACAACAGCTCTTCAGAAAAGAAATATTGGCGTGAGGGTGGCGATGGTGAGAAGAAATAGGGGAGACAATCTCCCGTCTGTGCCACCGGAAGTAGCTGCCCCAGACACACCATTCCGGATTTGTGGAGACTTCCTGCTGACCCGGGACATGCGCAGACCAACAAAGAGACGGCCCTTAAGCCTTCACCGCCAGTTGACACAGTTTGTTTTTTCTGAAACCTTTGTTAACTCATTCGCGGCCAGCCGCATCCGGATGCGCGGCTTATGCCGCGCATCCGGGTGCGGCTGGCCGCGAATGAGTTAACTTAATACCAAAAAAAACTCCAGCCGTGCGAGGAAAATGGGTACAATGGCAACTGCGGGGGTTCATGAGGATCTGTGTCTCTTGGTTCTTTTCTTCTCGGCAGTGAAGCGGTTAACATACTTGAATAGTCCAGACAACGATTATACAGGAATCCCTGCTTTTGGTATGGTTTTGGAAAGGAGTTTGCCATGCTGCCCATGTAGTGCTCTATACTTACACAAAGACGCTGACTTCATCCCGTTCAGTGCTGAGTAAATTTGAACACCACCCAACTGCAAGAGGTCTAGATCTTCATGAGCCCCCCGCAGTTGCGGGGGCTCATGAGGATCTACGCCTCTTGCTGACACCACTTCGAATCATGTTCCTGAGTCATCTGGTGTTGGATTAACGAAGGTTGCAGAAACACAGTCTACATCGGCTGGCACTGAGCGGGTTAATTAAAGTTGCCTTCTCCAATGCTTGTGTGCTGTCCTTGGGGTAAAGCGGGTTCTCCATGTAATACTTTCCTGCCCATCTTCTCACAAGCCATGTGAGCTGGCGCACATAACAGAAGTACCCTTAATACACTTTCGCCGCAATCGGGAACTCTCCAACGAAACAAAGGAGCAGAACAAGTCTTTCATTTTAAAACATCCAAACTTCACAATAAAACAACACTTAAAACTCCTTTTGTGCACAATCATCGTACGACTTTGATATTTTGGCGAATGGTGAGAGTTTTAACACGCAACCATCTTTTCTCCACCCCGCCTCCCCTCCCCTCCCCCCCGCCATCCCCCGCACCCCTCCCCATCCTCCCCCGCCAACCCCATCCGCTTTTCGATTTTTCGGACACTGGAAGCAAGGTCTAGCGTCGGGGAGGCCTTTTGTATCAGGTTGAAGGTCTCAAACAAGAAGGTTGGAACCCCAACCCCCCCCCCCCCACTTGAGGTAACTGATCCGGCCCTGAACATTAATAAATGAGATATTTTAAACTAGTAACCTTTCTTTGTCTAGAGTATGTCGCTTTAAATTATGCCGACTAGAATTACGCTCGAAATCCAGAGAAAACACTGATGCTGCCAAGCGTGTAAAATGCCAAGAAATAACCGAGAAAGAATATAAGTTATTGGTCGAAGGGGTTCGCTACACGGACCTTTGTAGGCCTGAGGGAGGTCAAAGGAATCATTGTACCCCGATGACCTGAGGGGTACAATGATTCCTTTGACCTCCCTCAGGCCGACAAAGGTCCGTGTAGCGAACCCCTTCGACCAATAACGTATTTGTTTTCCCTCCTCCGTTTATTGTTTAGAAAAAATCCAGTTAATGAAGACGGCCGCTTCTGTGGCGGATAGGTGACACCATTGAATATACATGTTTTGCCGGGGATTCCCAGTCTTTACGAGACAGAGTGTGACGTAGCATGATTCCGTGTGAAGCGCAAGTTTCGCGAGTAAAAAGCTAATCTTGGCTTGTGTACAGAATGATTCAAGCTGCAATGTCTACAAAAGGTCGTCAAAGTATGACAGTGACAGTGCTTTTTGACTGCTGTGTGATTCAGAAAAATTAAGAACTTTTTGATAAAGCGATCGGCATTTGACCACTGAGGTGACAGCTTGTGCAAGTTAGCATGGTGCCTTGTGCTTAGATTCAAGATGACTGAAGGGGATGCTTCGAGTGTGCAGCAGGTTGTCGTTGTTATATTCTAAAGTGTCATGTGTGTTTGCCGGATATCTGGAAAAAGGAATACCTAAAAAACGCTCGTTGTTAACAGCAGTACTAGTGCTGAGATGGATTTTAAGGTAGGATATTATTTTACAGCGTTGACATGATGTCAGATAGTCTTCGAAAATTCGTGAGATGGTTTTCTTCAGATAGTCCCGTATTGAGCGACGTGAAGAGAGAACTTTGGCAATATCGTGCTTTGTGTCTAGTGTTGCTGGGTGTGTATTTTCGTTTTAGTTCTTGAATTTGTTGCTCTGTGCTTTGGTGAAATTGTGGCATGTTGGTGGCTGACCAGACGATAGTGTGTTGTTTTCAAGGATTGCTGTCTCTGATTGGTTAAAAAAAAAACTCGGAAGCTATTTTTGTTCCGTGGTTTCCCGAACTTTAAAAATGCTCGGTGCATGGCGATGAGATGGACTTGGCGAAGGCTTTTGCTCTTTGCGCTGTGTAATTGGTGGTGAAATATTGTTTAAGTTGGCTCCTCACGTGTTAAAAATTAAGGCAGAGGATGTGTATTACGTCAAATAGGACTACTTTAGTGCGTTTTTTTCTGCTATTTTGTCGAACCGAGTTGCTATCAAGACTCGAAAACGAGGTCCTAACGCGTCATCGAGAGGGCTATAAAACGTCCGCCATTTTTCGCTACAGGTTTTTTTTATATCACGGACACATGGTACAGTTTGCGCTAAAGTGACTGGTCGTGTGACGTAGGGAGGAAAACAAAAGGGATTTCAACATGCTTGAAAATAATAAGAAGAACGTTTTTTTCTTACATAACCCTTCGCCTGCCGGTAGCTGTTTTTGTCGCGATGAATCCTTTAACCCTTTGCCTGTCGTCAGCGGTTTTTGTCGCGATGATTCCTGTAGGAATCATCGCGACAAAAACCGCTACCGACAGGCAAAGGGTTTGTAAAAAGAACTTCTTTGTTATTTAGAAACTTGTTGTTTTGTGCGTTGGTACAGACGTGTCGTTACCATACCCTTCTGCCCCACCAGTTGTTGGTTATTTGCTGTCATTTTATACGCTTGGCGGCATCATTGTTTTGTCTGGATTTCAGACGTCAATCTTGTCAGCATAATTTAAAGTGACCTCCTCCAGACTATACAGGTTAATAGTTTATAATATCTCATTATTGATAATATCTCATTTATTTATATTCTATCATAAGTGCACAAAACAGATAAATAGCACATTGAATACTTTTTTTGTGGGTGTATTAAAAAAAAAATGTGTGGTAGAATTGTGTATGGAACCATCTTGATTGAGACATTACATCATCTATGACATCATGAGCGAAGTGAAATGTTTGTCAGTTAATTATGAATTTCACGTTTATATGACACTACTTGTAATATTTCTAAAAGTATTTACATCACCTATTACGTCACTCTTTGTTTACATTGTGATGCTATTTTTTCATCTAGTCACATGGCAACATTGGCTAACGAAGACTGTTAAAGCCAACTTACTCCCAATATGGTGTTGCATATTTGTTCACCATATTAATTGTGTTCTTATTGTCTTTTCTAATCGTGTTTCTTTCTTCGTTTGGACCTTCTTTGTGTGTTAGCTATTCCTTCAGTTAGTGCAGATTTTAAGACATTCTACATCACGGACCAAAATCCCCAAATTTTGAAGTTGAGCTCTGAAGGATTGTATTACAATTCCAGAGACAGATCAAGCATGATAGTTCAAGAGTGGTGCCAGAATAGCTTGGCGTCTATGGGCGCCAAGCTATTCTGGCACATCCCTTGAACTATCATGCTCGATCCATGTCTTGCTGTGGTGTGTCGGGGCTGAATGAGTTAAGTTTAAACAGTATAATGTGCATGAAGATCTCTATACATATTGGAGACATATTGAACACGTAAGAAATATCTGTTGTTGGATATTGCAGAAAACGTAATACACGAAGACCTGTTTTAAACGCCCACACTAATGAGTATCATCTGTTATTGAATAGCAGGTGACACTGTTAACCCTTTAAGACTTCGCTTAAAGAGAGCACTCGCCTTTTAAGACTTTTTTTCTGGCCAAAAAATGGTGAGTTTTCGAAACAATGCATGTACGAACACTCAACTTCAAAGGTGTCTGGGTGCGACGAGGGTGTCTTGTGTGTGTGTGCTTGTCTGTGATTTTGGACATTACTTCTTCGCCGTCAAGGTCCAAAATCACAGACCAGCACACACGTACAAGTATGATGAGTCTATGTGTGGCATGTGCGTCTGACGTTTTAGGGGGGAGCACTGGTTCCAGACAGGCAGGAATAGCTTCTCTTTGTTGTCACGCCAGTGGTCCATTGGCCCTGTCATTATCGGTCTAGACGTGGAGAGAAAATAATATGGAGGAGATATGAGATACGATGTCCTGTATTACAGCGAGTTTAATATGGCTATTTGTGCTGATGGTGGTGGTGGTGGAGGTGTGGTGGTGGTGAGGGTGGCGGTGGTCGTAGATTGTGGTGGTGGTGGTGATGATGATGACCTTGTCTACGACGCATGACGCTATGCAGAATGAATGAAAGAATGAATGAATGAGCGAGTGAGTGAGTGAGTGGATGAGTGGGCGGATGAATGAGTAAGTGAGTGAGTGATGAGTGAGTGGGCGATGAGTGAGTGAGTGAGTGAGTGAGTGAGTGAGTGAGTGAGTGAGTGAGTGAGTGAGTGAGTGGATGAGTGAGTGAGTGAGTGGATGGGTGGATGGGTGAGTGAGTGAGTGAGTGAGTGAGTGAGTGAGTGAGTGAGTGAGTGAGTGGGTGGGTGGGTGGGTGGGTGAGTGAGTGAGTGAGTGGGTGGGTGGGTGGTTGGGTGGGTGCGTGGGTGGGTGGGTGGGAGGGGTGAGTGAATGAGTGAGTGAATGAGAGGGTGGGTAGGTGAGTGAGTGAGTGGTTGAATGAATGAATGGTTGGGTGGGTGGGTGGGCGGATGGATAAATGCTGGATGGGTGGATGGATGGTTGGAGGTGTCACGTAACGGATGTGACATGTTTTATTTTTTCGCCAAGTCGTTTTTTTGTTAATAAATGTAGATCGCCGAATTCTGTAAATAGCCTTAGTTTAGGGAAGTTAATAAATGTAGTGTGAGCGTAATCGTAAAGCCCGTGCAGCAAGCTTAACAGTGAGCGATCACAGCGGTTGCACGCTTTAGCCAAGTAGCTTCAACCGAACAGTTAAAAATGTTAAATGTTTAGGGCTTAACGTCTTTTGTCCACCACGAGGGTGATTTCAAAGACGGGGACAACGAAAAAGGGTCTGAGCAAATTTTGACCCAAGCTGGATTCGAACCCGGGACCTTTTGGTCTGGAGGCAAACGCTTTTACCACCGAGCCACCCAGCTCCCCTCAACCGAACAGTGTTCAGAAGTAAAGTTAAACTGCAAGGTAGCAGAAGGATATTACAGTCAGTCAGCGGAGTTAGCCAGCGAAGTGAGAGTCTGGGTCAGGGTGCGGCCTCGTTTGGAGCCCTTGACAAGCTGTGTGAGGGTTGTTTTACCCTCCCTGCAAGACCACGGCCAGTGCCCCTGGGTGTGGGTGTCCCGAGAGACTTGTGACCACGGCTGCTACTCACCAGAAGACCCCTCCGGTTCGTCTTCGTCTTGTTTTGTCTCGTCCTGCCGGAGGACTCACCAGTGACAGGTATTTACTCATGCCATTTTCCTCAGTTAGCTGCTGTGCTCTCGGGTGTGTGAATGTGTATATAGGTGCGGAAGGGTATGTTCGTCTAGTTTTTTAGTGATGTTTTAATCGAGGCTTTAACCATGTTTTTTAGGTTGGGTTGTAATGCGGTGGGTGTCGGATTTAGTTGTTTATATTCGGCTGTCGCCGAGTGAGTATATTTAAAGGGCCATGTTGTAAAACGAATTAAAGTGGGTATCCTTTCAAATATATCTGTATTAAGTCCTAGATGTAATGTAATAAGATTGTCACGTTGGGTGGTTGCTGGTGATTATTTCATATCTTTGTATGTACATCGGGATGTTTTGATAATGTTGGTTTTAGCAGTGGCAATGTTATTATACAAAAGTGGTTGTGCTAGCTTAATGTTAGTGTAATGGAATAGTGCAGACCTGGCGAATGTTGAATGTACATAGGAATCTTTCATATCCGTGATTGTATATTTAATATGGCCAAGGCGGGTATTAGGGTGAGACGAGACACAACTCACGTGGTTTGTGAGTAGGTGCGTGTCAAATAGGCCAGAATTAACTGTGTTGGCACTTTGACTGACAATGCGCCCTTTTCCAGTGCACTGGCTTCGATCATTGGCTTCGAAGATTGGCTTCGAAGATTGGCTTCGAAGATTTCGTCGTTCTTCGATCTCTTCATCATCCACGACCAACGGTGACGCATCATCGGGAGTCGGAACGCCTTCGCTAGCCGGTCCTGTTGGACAAGTACGTTGGGCTACAGCAGGCTGATTCTACGTTCTGAGCGTCGGTCACAGGCGTGCGTGGGCAAGCGCGGTTACGGTGCTCTGTGGTGTAGGGGTAGTACTCTTACTTTACGAGCCACCCTGTCTAGTGTGGGACAGAGGACACTGTACAGAGACAAAGTTACCCGCCTTGTATAGCCGTTGGCCATATTAGTCATTTTCACCTGTTAGTCATTTTCGTCTATTAGTCATTTTCACCTGTTAGTCATTTTCGTCTGTTAGTCATTTTCACCTGTTAGTCATTTTCACTTGTTAGTCATTTTTTATATGTTAATCTTTTTTAAGTGTTAATACGTTATGAGTGCAAGTGTGGGTATGTGTGAGTGTGTGGGGCGTTAGGGGGTTGGGGTGGGGGTTAGAGTAAGAGTAGGTAATAAAGGATTTGTTTGTTGTTTATCGCTGGCGTTGTGTTATTTATTTAGAGTGGGTGGGTTTTCTCGAGTGTCTGCACTCATATTGTCCACGGCGCCCTGACTCCGTCAGGCGTGTCGTGACAGGAGGGATGAAGGGATGGAGGGATGGATAGACTGATGACCGAACGCACAAACGTACGAACGAACGAGCGCATAGGAAAGAAACTATAGCACAAGAAAAGGAAATAAAAGAGAACAGATGAGATGAGAAAAAAAAACACAACAATGAACAAATAAACAACAAATAAAAAGAAAGAAAGAAAGAAATGAAATATAGAAAAAGAAAAAAAAAAGAACGAAAGAAAGACAACAAAAGAAAGAAATAAACAGTTGTTTTTTAATGAAAAATATGGTTATGGCTTATCCTGCCAGCGCCAAACAGCCGACTGCTGGTTTCACGATGAGCCATCAGAGAATTACGCATAATCCCTTATTATACCGAGACGACCGCAAATAAAAGCAGCAAAAGGTGTTGAATATCATGAGCACCCCCGGCCTGCAGGTGCTGATCATGATCTATGTCATTTGCGGATAACGGTCTTTTTCTTTCTCCCCAGGACTATCACATCCGGGAATGTCGAAAACTCCAAGTACGTATTATATTAGTTTTAGTCTCCAAAACACTTTTAACCCCTACCCTGCCACTGGCCGCAATTTTTTTTTCTCTGAAATCTTTCACCATTTTAACGACCACACATGTCCAACGCTTACGGATACGAATTGGTCTCAGCAAGAGACATAGATCCTCATGAGCCCCCGCGAATGCGGGGGCTCATGTGGATCTATGTCTCTTGCAGATGGGTCGCGTTTAACATTTTTCGGCGCTGAGGGGGTTGCTTATATGCTGGAATTTTTCACAGTGGTGTGTGCACCAGGCTTAGCCAAACCGCTCCACTCGCAAATACGGAGCTGTGCCAACGCCGGCTAAGAGTGATCACCATGCCCTGCATCCTCCTGGGTTAGAGGAAGACAGATGTAGATCTAAAATCAGGAAGAGGCGCCCATAGATTCCCAAGAGCCCACCCACCATGAGAATCCTCATGCTGACCACAACTGAATACTGTCTGTAAAAAAAAAAAAAAAAAAAAAAAAAAAAAAAAAAAAACAGAGCAAGTCCATTTTTTGGCGAAAAGCGAGATGTTCGATGCAATATAATGAAAGTCTCGCTTTCCACAAAAAAGGGTCTTGTTGATTTTGCGTTCACAGGGGAGAGGTGCCAACACTTCCACGACGATGATACAAACGTGCTTCACACAATCGGGACCTGCCGCCATGCAAACAACAACGCACCCCATCATTTTGTGGGAATGCACTAAGATTTTTTAATATTTTTTTTACTAGTAATCCAAACCTACCACAGAACGCCTGCAGGGACATTAACACCTTCACTGCCGAGAAAAAAATAAACTTCACGCGACTTCAAGAGGAATAGATCCTCATGAGCCCCCGCAACTGCGGGGGCTCATGAGGATCTATGCCTCTTGCTGAAACCACTTTGTATCCGGTTAGAGACCTTTGACGTTTTTAATGTACGGTGATCTCGAAAGCACATTCTGCGTCCACTCTCAGTGAAGGGGTTAACACCCCATTCGAAACGTGCTGCACCCGGACACGCGGCATATGCGGATACAGCACGTACCCAATAAGTTAACTACAGTGCCATCATCATTGTTATGTCACTGTAACGATTGTGGTTGTGTTGTTCTGTGAGAGCGTGCATGCATAAATCGTAGGAAACGATCCGATGTTTATTTGAGCTATCATGATTACGAATCACGTACCTTTTCAGTAAGTTTCACTATCGTTTACGCTTAGTGCAGAATCGATTATCTTTTGACACACGGAGTTGAATCCCGAAGTATCTAGAAAACACTCGAGTATTTACCATTGTTTTCTGCGCGCGTGAACGTGGGAGGTCACTATGCATTAGGCAGGGTCTTGAAACTTCCGGATGATTCGGGGAGGTCGTGACCTGTCTAGTGTGCTCATGCGTGAAGTCATGACGCGCGGGGATTTCCCAACAAAGGGGCTGGAAATAGCAGCCAGAGTTTTCTAGACCAATGTTATTTAGGAGGTTTAGTTACGTATTTTGTTTTGATTGGTTGTGTTGTACGATTTTGCTTGATTGTTCTGGAAGACATACCACTATAAAAGATCGTATTACGATGCGCGTGTGGTACATTGTTCAGTTGTAGAATTGCGATGTAACAGCGTCGGTACATTGTTCAGTTGTATAATTGCAGTGTATCGTAAGCACATTGACTTTGAGCTACGCAAGGTATCGTGCTTCATTGTCAGTGACGGAGTTATGCAGTGTATAGTGATGTACTTTGTTTGAGAGGCGCATTGTGTCAAAGTATGGACATTTTACAGAGAAGACATTGTTGGTGCGTTTGTGAACGTATTTTGTGGAGATCGCATCGCTGTAATAAAATATTGTTGGAACTGTTACTCCAGTATTGTCTACATCCTTAAGCCACGTGTGACGGATTACAGCTGAATGAAGTTTATTTAAAAGAACCTTACGTGCGTGCCGTCTGGTGTGATATCATACTAGGACCACGACTCAACCACGTAACAGTCACTGTTTTTATACCCCGTCCGCCCTCCCCCTCCCGCCCCCCCCCCCCTCCACTCCGTTATGAGCCGAGCCAGTAATTGTAACACAGAAAAGTGTGTTCGGAACCTCTAAATATTTTTTTAATGAAATAAAAATAAAAAACATGTCAGACATGCTCCAACTCTACCTGCTTTTAAATCACCTATCTGTTTTCTTATGCGTATAGTTAGATGCATTTTTAGTGCGTTAGCAATCGTTGGCAGAAACTGTTCTTGTAACGGTGTGTGTGTATGTGTGAGTGTGAGCTTTTGATATGTGTCACTTTAGTTTTTGTAACATTTATTGTAGCGTTTTCTTTCTTGTACTTTTTGTTCTGTGATTTTTGATTTTGTAAAGAGCTTAGAGCATATTTCATTTGGAGGTTAAGCGCTATATAAATGTACATTATTATTATTATTATTATTATTATTATTATTATTATTATTATTATTAAATAATAATAATAATAATAATAATAATAATAATAATAATAATAATAATAATAATAATAATAATACAGGTCAGTATTGTAGGCGCTTTACCAAGAATCGGCTCAAAGCGCCGTGAACTGAACCCAACACGCACGCTCACGTGAAACACACGCATTTACTCTGAAGACAAACACAGTACAAGACAAACACAGGACATTTGCGTCGTGCAAAGGGTCCGCTCAGCTACTTCAGTTTTGGGACATCAGTCTGATCGCTTGTATTTGAAATGCATCAGGTGGCCTGAAACCAGTCCCAAGGCCGGCGGAGGGGGAGAAAAGGCCGGAGTACCCGGAGAAAGAACACCGGATTATCCGCCCGATTTAACTCTTTGCGTGTCGGTAGCAGTTTTTGTCGTGATGATTCCTGTAGGAATCATCGCGACAAAAACTGCTACCGACACGCATAGGGTTAACGGTGACACTTTAGGAGAGGAGAAAAGTCTGACGCCGGGTTCGGTTCGGGGATCGAACTTCGTACCTCTAGCGGCGGTGGCAAAAGCTTTACCGCTGCCCCGTCCCGGGTTCTTATATCACTAAAAAAAATAAAACCGACCTTCGGAAGGGAAGGAGGATGGAAGGGGGAGGGTGCAGGGACAGCGTGCCGGCGGTAATTGTGTCTAGAACTCACGTCCAAAATGACTCTTAAACCTACAGTATCGTTAGCCATGGCTGTAAGAAGTAAGGCTAAATATTACCTGCGCTCCTTAGTCATCTCAGTGTTCTTGTATGCCTGTGAGTCATGGACCCTCACAGCAGACCTTGAAAGAAGGATACAAGCCACTGAAATTAGATGTTTTCGAAGGCTGCTTGGCATTTCATACAGAGATCACATCACGAACCAGGAAGTGGGAAGCACTGAGAATCAGGCAAGCCATCGGGCCCTATGAAGACCTATTAGCCAGTATGAAAAAACGCAAACTGAAGTGGTATGGGCATGTCACGCGTTCAGCATGGCCTGCCAAAACAATCCTGCAAGGCACTGTGCAAGGAGGACGAAGGAGAGGAAGACAGAGGAAATGATGGGAAGACAATATATCTCAGAGTGGACAGGACTGAGGCTGGGCGATACGCTAAGAATGGCAGAAAACAGAGAGGAATGGAGGGAGCTGGTTGCCAAGTCATCAGTGGTGCCCCAACGGTGGGCAAGACTACGGGATATAGATAGATAGATGTCAATACATGTAATACATGTCGTATTTAATTACTTCTTATAGGCATAGCTATCCATACTAGAGAAACTAGAGAAACCTAGTTATTTCCAGCTGCTTTCACAAACCGAGATTCGTGACACACTAAAACAAGGTTGTTAGTTCAAGGGTGGTGCCAGAACAGCTTGGCGCCTGCAGGAGCCAAGCTGTTCAGTCAACACCCTTGAACTATCATGGTAGAACTTTGCCCTGACGTGTTTGGGGCGCCGAGCTAATCTGGCACCACCCGTAAACTATTATCGCCGATCTGTTTCTTGGACGAAAATGCGGGCTTTAGATGACAAATTTCAGCCTGAGAATGTAGATCTCAGGGTATTAGTTTGTTACAGTCAGTATCCCACGTTGGTTGACACTAGTCTCGCAAACAGCTGTGTTTTTCAGTGAGAGCAGGTGATGGGGAGTTCCCTTCAGGACTGCGGCTGACAAATGCGTCTTTGAAGCTGGTCGATGTCCAATGGCTTCAGGGCTTACTCCCTGCCCCGTCCCCCTCTCCTCTCTCCTCCACCTCCCCCCCCCCTTACCTTTCATCCGCCCACCCCATGCCACCCTACGCCGCCGCGCCGCACTATCCCACCCTCCTCCCCTTCCCGCAGCCCACGCACACACACACCGCCTCGCCCAGTCCACTGTCCTCGATGTTGCCATAATACAATATTCCTTGACCTAGTTTCTCCTGGAACTTAGTACTATAATTTATGTACATTTATTTCTGTGTAAAATACAAAACACAATAAACAAACTCCCAAGCTTTTCCCAATCGTGAATTACAAGGCTGTCTAAGTGATACAGGTTGCGCGATCTACGCGGTACTTCCGACTGTTTCGTTGCAATGCTACATTACTCGCAGTTACTGAGGCGGCAAAGGCAGAGCAACCCCACTGTGGCACCGTACCTATTCGAAGAGAAGGTGTCGATTCTGACGTTTTGGGGGTGGTGGGTGTTTGTTGTGATTCGTGATTCACAAATCGCAAAATAAATCATCATGAATCCGTCATGGTACTTACCTCCTACCCCCCCCCCCACCCCCCAGCTTCCTCCACCCCCTCCTACCACCAACCCCCTTTGCCACAGGTTTAAACCGTTCAGTGCCGAGAAAATCTGAACACCACCCAACTGCAAGAGGTATAGATCCTCATGAGCCCCCGCAGTTGCTGACACCACTTAGAATCCATGTTCCTGGAACATCTAGGTTTTGTTGTTGTTGTTGTTGTTGACTTGGATTAACGAAGATTGCGGAAATACAGTTTGCCGCGTTAGTTGGCACTGAACAGCAACTGAATGCTTCACAGGCAGTTGGACCTTAATTACAGTTCGGTAGTTTGTCGAAAAATACGTCGACGGGAATCTTACAAAGAAGTCGCGTCGGCAAAAAAAAAAAAAAAAGAGCAGCGCGTCTAATCAAATGCTAAGCCCTGGCCATGGATTGAAGAAAGAGTTGTCTTCTCGGAAGCGCTCTTCTGGTCAAAAGTCAATTTGGGACATTGTTTGTTCGGCGGCACTTGTCAAAACTCCAGAACAGACCTTTAGTTAGGGACCTTATGTCTGCAAGTGACATAGATCCTCATGAGCCCCTCTGTGGCAGGGACTCATAAGAATCTATGCCGCTTGCTTGGTTGGTGTGGCGTGATTTACTTTCGTCAAAGTCGTCGGACAGAGCGAGTCATCATAGTTGAGTTTTGTGATTGAGCGGGGCAAGGCAAAAGATTCGATCTGTCCCAGACGACAGTAGTAACAGCGACGACGAAACTTCGATACTGTAGTTACAGGGACACTTGTGCTTGTGTGTTTCGGACACAGAGAAATAGGAGAGGGGATTAGGAGCGAAGGGTGGGGTGGGGTGGCGAGGTGCGATAGGGGGGGGGGGAGGGAAGGTTGTGGTGGCCGTGGTGGTGCATGTGTGTGTGTGTGTGTGTGTGTGTGTGTGTGTGTGTGTGTGTGTGTGTGTGTGTGCTTTGGTGTGTGGGTCTGTGGGTGAGCAGGAATGGGTGTCTTCAGAAACCCTTTGGGCCATATGGGCAGGCTTCCAAATCAAAACTGTGTTCTCAGCAAATGATCACCGATTCTATCTGTCAGACAGAGAAATACACAAACAAACAAATAAATAACATCAACAAACAATTAGACAAATCGAACCAACCGACCAATCAACCAACCAACCAAACAATCAGACAAACAAGCAAACAAACAAATCAAACAAACAGCACAAACAAACAAAACCAGCCAACCAACCAACTTCTCAGACAAACAAACAAACAAACAAACAAACTAACAAAGACACAAACAAAGCCAACCAACCGACCAACTAAGCAACCACTCAGAACACCCCCCCCCCCCCCAAATAAATTAACAAACAAGCAAAACGCAACCAACCAATCAACCAACCAACCAAACAAACAAACAACCAGCCAACCAACCAACCAACCAAACAAACAAAACTAACAAAGACACAAACAAAACCAACCAACCGACCAACCAAGCAACCAATCAGAAACAAACAAACAAAAAATAACAAACAAGCAAACACAACCAACCAACCTACCAACCAACTAACAAAACAACCAACCAACCAACCAACCAAAACAAACAAACAAACAAAAGTGTTTGGTAATAATGTGCTTTTCCGTACTAAAAAACACACACAAAAAAAACAACAAAACAAAACAAAATAAAACACTTGGGTGCTATAAGCCCTTGGAGACATTCAGTTCCGTACATGCGGCATCGCCCTGAAGTCCACATTTCCTATTATTGGTGGCATCCTCTTACATACCAGTGCAGATCTAGACCTACCTAGATAGTTCAGGGGTGGTGCCTGAATAGCTTGGGCAAGCTATTCTGGCACCACCCTTGAACTATCATGGTCGGTCAGTCTTGCGGTAGTGTTTTTTCTGGCCTGAATAAGATGACTAGTATCGGCTTGACTGAAGAGACACAGGCCACTGTTAGCTAATGATAAATTGCCGGAACGAGAGAAGCTTATTGTAACAGAATTATTTGTCAGTTGGATTTGCTCTATACCCTGTTATCGAACCCCGTGGCATCTGCAAGGGGAATAGATCCTCATGAGCCGAGTCAAAGTATGTGAGGGTTTGTGAGTATCATTGCTTCCTGCCGGCGAAATACATCTTAATTGTGTGTAAAATCCGCTGCCAAAATTTGCCAACGTTTATCATGTTCTCTTTGAACGCCGTAGTACAGCGAACACCACCAACAAACGCAAGAGACATTGATCATGAGCTCTCGCGGTCGCGGGGGGGACTCTTGAGCAATATGCTATTTTCTGGTCCCATTTATATCCGCGTACCTCAGGCAGGGAGGGTTAATTGAATTTACGATGGTTTCAGAGACATTGTTTCTCACCTTTGGCAGAGCAATGTTTAAATGTATGCCTCGTGCCGGTCAAACTTTAACCCGTTCACTGCCGAGAAAAAGTGAGCGACACCCAGCTGCAAGAGGCATTGATCCTCATGAGCCCCCGCGGGTGCGGAGGCTCATGAGGATCTATGCCTCTTGCTGAGGCAAATGTTGTATCGATGTTCCTTGGAGGGCTGAGCTCCAAGATTTCAGAAACATAGTCCATTGGCATTGAAGCGATCAGTGGTCACTGTCTCGTATTGTCCAAATTTACAGCTGTGTCCCGGACTCAGGCATAGAATGGCCGCGGGTGTTCAGCCTATAATCACAGTACGAGGGATTGAGAAGGTCTGGGTTTTGTCAGCGTTAAGAGGGAATCAGCTGCGTATTTATGACTTTTATGCGTGTGGTACGACGGCGGCATCATTCTCTGTAGCAAGAACGAAAATTGCACTTTGCTGTGCATCCGTGTGTGTGTGTGTGTGTGTGTGTGTGTGTGTGTGTGTGTGTGTGTGTGTGTGTTTGTGTGTGTGTGTGCATTCGTGCGTTTGTTTGTATGTTTTCTTGTGTGCGTGCTTGCGTGTGTGTGTGTGTGTGTGTGTGTGTGTGTGTGTGTGTTTGTGTGTGCGTGCATGTGTGCGTGCATGCGTGCATGCGTGCGTGTGTGCGCGCGTGTGTGCGCTTGTTCGCTTAAACTGGTAGGACACCAGTTTATGCATGCTTGATTGCAGTTTGTGTCGTACAATGAATTCAGTCGTTTTCAGTTCTGCTCGTCGTTCAAGATCCTACTTCTGCTCCAGAAAAGGTCCACACCCGCTCCACCCGCTTTGGAAATCTTCCCTGCGTTTCTTTTGATCTTGTTGACCTATGTAAACATTTTGTCATCCATATTCTTAAACATTTAGGCCTAATTCTCTTTGCTGGCTACTTTTTGTTTACCTCCTTTGTCGCGAACACGTATGCGGCGCGGAGACCAGTAAATGACTTCTCTTTACCTCTTCACTGACGACAAAAAAGAACACCACCCAGCTGCAAGGGGTATAGATCCTCATAAGCCCCGCTAAGCGGGGGCTCTTGCTGAAAACATTTTAATCAAAGCTCCCTTAATTGAATTTAAAGTGATTTTCATAGCTACAATCTGGCATTGAATGGGTTACCAAATTTTTTCTCCTCCTGCTTACTATAATTACTTTCTTGTGTTTTCTTTGAACGTGACATTTTCAAACGTACAACCCAGACAGTAATTAGTAAAAAATAAATAAAAAAAATTAAAGACTCTTCGTGTTGGCAAAGTTTATTTAAGCACACTCAATACAAAAAGAACAACTGGGAGAAAACCAATTTCAGCCTAGAAAATAACGTGAAGCAATCGATGCAAAACCAAAAAAAAGTCTAAGGAAGTCTGTTATTTTTTCCTTACAGTCGTGTTTTTTGTGAAAGTAACACAGAGCGAACTAACATTGCCCGCTTAGAAAACGCAACGCAAATAAACAAGCCTCAGAGCAATTTCGAGAAGACTAACTTTTTTCTTTACTTGTGCGGAGGAACAAAAAACCGGAAGAAAGTCAAGCACCGGAAAACGTATAGCGCAGGAAACGTAATATTTTTCCCCAACAGTTGTGAACTTGAACCGGAGATGGTAGGATGTGAATGAGAGGGGGTTTAGGGCAAGAAAGAGGCATAAATTCTCATGAGGCCCTGCGACTGCAGGGCCTCATGAGAATCTATGCCTCTTACAGATAGATGGCACTGGAGGCTGACAGACTGTTGCAGAGAATGACAAAAGCGCAGATAATGCAAGCATTGTCCTGGAACACAAAACAACGCGTACAGTCGGGACCAGACGCAAATAGTGCTAGCAACTTTTATATCAAGAATCAAGGATATAATTATATATCAAGTACAACGTTAAATGCACGTAAGCATGATATCTATATATTTTTACTGCGTTTTTTTCGAGATGACTGAGCGCATGGGACCTAAAGACAGTTTTCTGTTTTATTTGTTATATTTTTTTTTAGATAAGATAATATATAATTATATATATATATATTTAAAAAAATATATAACAAATAAAACAGAAAACTGTCTTTAGGTTCCATGCGTTCAGTCATCTAGCAAAAAACGCAGTACAAATATATAGATATCATGCTTACATGCATTTAACGTTGTGCTTTCCTTAACTCATTCGAGGCCTGTCGTCTCCGGATACGCGGCTTAAGCCGCGTATCCGGAGGCGCCACGTCTCGAATGCGTTAACTCGTTCGCTTTTCCCCGACCATGTGTTACAAGTCTGTCTCAGTTCACGTGTGGTGATAAAGGATATGCGTTCTCCTCCGCACCGAAGAGTCCGAAATAGCTCAGGCGGTTAAACGTCGGAGCAGGAGAGCGAAGGGAATCGCCGGGTCGTGGGTTCGAATCCCGTCCCGGCCCCAGTAGCTGGACTCACAATCCAGGGGGGAAAAACGGATTTGTTCAATATCATGTCCGTTGAAAGGTCCTGGTATATCAAAGTGGCACAGTTGGAGTGCGCCTGAGTTGATCAGTGTTCAGGTCGTACTCCATAGGCAATAGATTTATCTGTCCCCCATAACCCCATAACCCGCCCGTCAGGGCCGTCCATGATCACCTCGGTGCTGTGGACGTTAAACCCGAACTAACCAACCAACCTCCGCACCGGCTTCTGCCTATTTCGTTGCAATGACACATAATGATAAGCCAGTGAGGCGGGTACAGTAAGAGCGACCAAACGGTGGCCCTTCGAAGAGAAAAGATTATACCGATTCTGTCGTTGTGTAAATAAATTAATCTATGCCTGACTTCCTGTTAATTACGTATGCTCAGTTCGTGCTCGCTTTAGCTCGCATTTGACGGGTGGAACTGAGCACTCGTGATTTAGTTTGCGCAACGAGAGGTCAGGCATAATCTATTGTTTTCATCCCTACGTCACACCCGCTTTAGCGCAAACCGTACCATGTGACCTTGCTACAAAAACCATTGTAGCGACTAATGGCGGACTTTTTGTAGCCATCTTTCTGAGGGCATATATCTTGTGCCAGTTGTGTTCTTTCAAAGACCACCAAAAAGTTCTAAAGTACAAAGTTACTTAGTGTTGTTTGAAACAACAGGCACACTACTGGAAACGGCAACGTCATGAAAGATTTTAAATTACGTCATAAGTTTGGCATCCTGTCTCGGAAGACAATGGAGTATATCCGCTTGCTGGGTCAGTCACTGGAGTGACCTCTCCAGGGCGCAAGCCTGGGCGAAGTGTATGGAGATCCTGGGATGCCCAGTCGTCGAGATCCCCCTCTCGGCCTTGCTGATGTAGTCCAAAGGAATGCAAAGCAGTACGTTTGGCACTAGTTTGGCTGCAGGAGCTGCCGGAACAGTGCGTGAATACAGGCAGCTGTCTGCCTTCGGGGCTCCACTCCTGAATTGAAGGGTTTACTCCCCCACATTTGGCCGTTGGATCCAACCTGATCTCCTCCGTCCTCTAGCCGTTGGCTGTCAGAAACAGCTCATCCGCCTAGTGGTGCAATGTGAACACCACCCCCTCGCGTGGTTTAGCCCACCAGCTGAGGTGGTTTGCCAGGGTGTGGCGCTTGGAGACAGCACGTGAGAGATTAGGAGATGTATGAGGACCAGTGATGCCCGTCCGTCCTATGTAGGACGCAGCTGCCGAACAATAAAGGTACTACCTCTATCCAGAGCCCCCTACACGTCATAAGTATAGTATGTATAAATATATTCCTTTGACGTCAGTCGTGTGTGGCGTGATCCAGGTCGGAAGATTTCTTCTTGATTTCTTTTACGAAAATAGTGGAGAAAAGAAAACAAAAAAAACTTTATTGGTAGCAGGGGCTTGCTGCACGGACCGTTGTAGGCCTGAGGGAGGTTTAAAGGAACCATTGTACACCGAAGGTTCCTTTGACCTCCCTGAGGCCTACATGGGTCCGTGTAGCGAACTCCTGCAATCAATAACTTATAATGTCTGTTTTCAACGTGACATCTGCTACCACATAAGCAATAACTATGAGTGAATGTCCACATGTACAGGAATTCAATAAATTATACACAAACAGCTCTTCTCTTGGTACCATTTTCAACAGAAGAGCCGCTGTCAAGGGATTTCTTTTCATGTGGCATTCCTGGGCCTGTGCTTTATCTGATTTGATCTATAAAATAAAAAAAAATCACCTAAATTCTGCTATTGCACTGACGCGCAAATATTTTCAGGGTTTCAGATTTTGCCACTTCAAATGGTTGATCCACATCCATCAGTTCCATTTACCGCCCTATCTACGCACTTCGCGTCAGTGGCAAGCTGTGGTCTGCCCAACACCAGATCTTGCGCGAGAAGACGATTGGTTATGAAACATGTTTTTCTTCAAAATTCAAAACGGAGATAATCACAATCAAATAAACAGGTTGGAATGGATCTTAGTCAGGGGCAGAACTATGCTGTCCTCGCGCTGAGACCATACGGCGTTGAGGCGCGTCCCCTGGGTGGTGGATAGGGGGTCCCTCGTGAGAGGGGTGCACCGAATGAAATAAGGTGCCGTGAACCAACATGGTCTAAGGGAAGGTGACCCCGACAGAAAACCCCTGGTCCTCCTAGTAAGGGGGTTGGGCGTGGGGGTAGCTTCCCCACCCTGCAAAAAAGGAAATAGCTACAAAAACGCCGACGAAAAGACTAACAGTAATTCCTTTCCTGGAGGAGGAAGGTTCTTCTACTAGAAGACTTATGACGTCCTGTGGTGAAAGCCGGAAGTCTTCGGAAGCCACAGGACCGAGCCGCCTCTCTCTATCCAGGGATACAACCATGGGCACATGGAACGTCAAGACCATGTACCAGAGCGGCAAGGCCGCCCAGATAGCAGCGGAAATGCAAAAGTACAACCTTTCCCTGCTAGGCATCAGTGAAGCCAGATGGACGCAGTCTGGCCAGAAAAGGCTGTTAAGTGGGGAGATGGTTCTGTATTCAGGTCATGAAGAGGAGAATGCCCCCTATACAGAAGGAGTAGCACTCATGCTGTCACCAGTGGCACAGAGAGCGCTGATGGGCTGGAAACCTCTTGGGCCAAGAATTATAACAGCAGCCTTTAGAACCAAGAAAAAGCTCAAGCTGAACGTCATCCAGTGTTATGCGCCCACCAATGACAGTGACGAGGAAGAGAAACAAGAGTTCTACGACCGACTCCAGAGTGCCGTGGACAAATGTGCGGAGCGAGACATCACCATCGTCATGGGCGATTTTAATGCCAAAATAGGGGAGGACAACACCGGATATGAAGAGGTGATGGGGAGACAGGGACTAGGCTCGGAGATGAGTGAGAACGGGGAGAGGTTTGTAGACTTTTGTGCTCTAAACCGACTTGTCATTGGAGGCAGCATCTTCCCACACAGAAGAATACACAAAGCAACTTGGGTCTCACCTGACCATACAACAGAGAACCAAATAGACCATATCTGCATTAGCAAGAAATTTAGAAGATCCCTTCAAGATGTTCGAGTGAGGAGGGGAGCAGATGTCGCCTCAGACCACCATCTGCTTACCTTAAGAATGAAGCTCAAGCTAAAGAAAAGCCGCACAGAGACAACAAGAAGACAGCGCTATAATGTAGGCCTCCTGAGAGAAACTGGAGTTAGAGAAGAGTTCAAACTGGTGCTGTCCAACCGGTTTCAAGCGCTACAGGAGCTAGTAAATGAAGAGGAGGCGGTCACCACAGAGCAGCAGTGGAAGGCAGTTAGAGAGGCGCTGAACTCAACCTGCAAAGACACTGTAGGGTTCAGGAAACACCACCACAAGGACTGGCTGTCGGCACAGACCTTGAAGAAGATAGAAGTGAGGAAGCAGAAGAAAGCAGCGGTCAACAACAGTCGCACGAGAGCAGCCAAAGTAAGGGCACAGGGGGAATACTCGGAAGCCAACCGCGAGGTGAAGAGGAGTATCAGGGCAGACAAGAGGGCCTACACAGACAGCCTGGCAGCAGAGGCAGAAAAGGCAGCAGGCAGCGGCAACATGAAACAGCTCTACGACATTACCAGAAGATTGTCGGGTAAGTATGGCCATACAGAAAGACCAGTAAAAGACAAAGAAGGCAAGACTATTGCAGACAGAGCAGACCAACTTGACAGATGGGCCGAGTATTTTGAAGAGTTACTGAACAGACCTAGCCCACCCGACCCCCCCGACATCCAGCCGGCAGAGACCGACCTACCCATCAGCTGTGACAGACCCAGCCGGGAAGAGATCAGAAAAGCAGTGGCAGTTTTGAAGAATGGCAAAGCAGCAGGGCCAGATGGCATCCCAGCGGAGTCTCTGAAAGCAGACCTAGAGACAACAGTTGAGATGCTGTACCCACTGTTTGGAAAGATCTGGGAAGAGGAGGTGATGCCAGCTGACTGGAAGGAGGGGTACCTAATCAAGCTTCCCAAGAAAGGCGACCTCAGCAAGTGTTCCAACTACAGAGGAATCACCTTGCTGTCAGTACCAGGAAAGGTCTTCAACAGGATCATCCTAGAGAGAATGAAGAGCTCCGTTGACCCCCAGCTGAGAGACCAGCAAGCAGGATTCAGGAAGAACCGATCATGTACAGACCAGATCGCCACTCTCCGCATCATCGTGGAACAGTCTCTGGAGTGGAGCTCCCCGCTGTACGTCAACTTTGTGGATTATGAGAAAGCATTTGACAGCGTGGACCGAGAGACTTTGTGGAAACTCCTACGACACTACGGTGTACCCACAAAGCTCGTCCGCCTGATCCAAAGCAGCTATGATGGCATGACATGTCGCGTGATCCACGAAGGGCAGTTCACCAGAGAGCTCCAGGTCAGAACTGGTGTCAGGCAGGGGTGTCTGCTGTCTCCGTTCCTCTTCCTACTGGCCATAGACTGGGTCATGAAGATGACTACAGAGCACGGACGAAGTGGAATACAGTGGACACTGTGGACACAGCTTGACGACCTCGATTTTGCAGACGACTTGGCATTACTGTCCCACACTCATCAACAAATGCAGGACAAGACCACGAGGCTTGCTGACATCTCGTCCCAAGTGGGCCTCACCATTCACAAACAGAAAACAAAGACAATGAGGCTGAACGCAACCAGGGAAGAACCAGTCTTGCTTGCTGGCACCCCGTTGGAGGAGGTGGAGTCCTTCACCTATCTCGGGAGCATCATAGACAAAAAAGGCGGCACTGATGCAGATGTCAGAGCACGAATCGGTAAAGCCAGAGCAGCCTTTCTCCAGTTGAAAAAAGTGTGGAGTTCCAGAGAGCTGTCACAACACACCAAAGTCCGGATTTTCAACTCCAATGTAAAAGCAGTTCTCCTATATGGAGCAGAGACATGGAGATTGACAAAAACCACAGTCAACAGAGTACAGACCTTCATGAACAGTTGCCTTAGAAGAATTTTGAAAATCCACTGGCCAGAGAAGATCAGCAACGTCAGACTCTGGGAGAGAACAGAGCAGATAACAGCAGAGAATGAAATTGGGCGAAGAAGATGGGGATGGATCGGTCACAGTCTGAGAAAGCCAGCTTCCAGTATCACTAGGCAGGCATTGTCATGGAACCCCCAGGGAAAGAGGAAAAGAGGTAGGCCGAGAAACTCCTGGCGTCGAGACCTCCAAGCAGACATCAAGAGACTGGGAACCACCTGGAGTAGAATCGAAGGAGAAGCACAGGACAGGAGTTGCTGGAGGTCTCTCGTCGACGGCCTATACCCGGGTAGGGGTGACAGGCGTAAGTAAGTAAGTAAGAACTATGCTGTCTGACAACGGCACAATTCACTCCCTTTATAGCGCCGGATATGATGACATATGCATGTAGTTCTCTCCCTTACTAGCACCGAGTTCTGCCTACTTGTTACTTAAGTTGCATTTAAGCGCTTTATTCATCCTATTTGTAAATAAAGTAAATTACCTTAAATTAACTTAAAGTTAAATAATGTAAAGTAACGTAATGTAATGTAATGTTATGTTATGTTATGTTATGTTATGTTATGTTATGTTATGTTATGTTATGTTATGTTATGTTATGTTATGTCATGTCATGTTACGTCACGTTACGTCATGTTGTTTATTTATTGCGATCCTACAAGTCGCAGTTTTTCGTCTGTAATACGTCAAAACATGCACATACACAGAGTAATTCCATGCAAAATACGTAAAAAAACAAACAATCGACAATAAAATCTTTGGCTTTGAAGAGACTATGCCTAGCATGCCAGACATTGCAGGTAAGAAAGAAGGGTAGGAGGATAGCGAAAAAGAAAAGACAAATGCCGCGTGAATTATGTCCTCGTGTTTGGTGAGAAAGCGTCTTTTGTTTTCAAGTAGTTTTCCAAATTCTGAACACAGTCGATCACTCGTATAATTCCATCTACAAGAGACAGATTCCCATGAGTCCCTGCGAAGCAGAGACCTATGTAAATCTATGCCTCTTGCTGGCAGTGACTGAGCACGTTTTACGTCTATGTTCCTCAAACAAAAGATGCTCAGTGGATAGCAGATACAGGTTTCTGGACTCTGAAAACACAGACTCCCAGTTTTCTATCGTCAGTGCCGGAGATTTTTTTCTGCGATAACAGAAGTCGTTGGCAAGCGCGAGTGTCTTGGGGTACCTGGCTCTTGCCGGATTCTGTTTAAAAGTAGCATAGCACAAGAGTCAGTCACACGCACAGCAAACATCAGTTATGATGACGCCGTTCATACGACCGCCTTTTTATAGATCCCGACCGCATTTAACTCATTAGAGACGTGCCGCATATGGATACGCGGCTGAAAGCGGCACGTCTCGAATGAGTTAAAACAAAGTACTCCGCTCATAGCAAACTTCCGACACAAACGAAAACAAATAAGACTTAAAAACTGCACCCAACACCATATTAGGGAGTACGTCGGATTAGGTAGCCTTCAGCCAATGTCGTCATGTGACAAGATGTAAAAACAGCATCACAATGTAAACAACGGGTGACGTAATAGGTGATGTAAATGTTCTTTAGAAATATTACAAGTGCTGCTAAGATTTCATTATGACAGTGATGTCAAAAACAAGTAGCAGTCTTTGGGCATTTTGTCACGAAATTCATTGCCTACATTTTTCAGTTATATATATTCTTTTAAGTTTAACCCCTTCACTGCCAGTGGACGCAGATTGTGTTTCTTTGTTAATGCTTATACTTGAACAACTGTGTTTTCACGATTGTTCGAAGTAGTGTTCGGTTAGTTACATTTTTATGGACATACAGGTTGTGATTTTTATTTGTGATTGTGTCATGTTTTGTCTGTGATACAGTGATAAAAAAGCCCCTATCTTGGGATAACTTGATAAAGTATGCACGATTGTGTGGAGTAGTGCGTGTGCTTGGTTTGTTTTATTTTGATGGAGTGTGTGTATTTTTTATGTGATTGTTGTGTTGGCTTTTTTGCGATTGTATAATATTATACCTATTTTGACTTGGCTCTACTAAGACTGACTCTTCCATTATTCACCTCTTCACTATTTTGATAATTCTAGCATCTTGAACAGTGCCAGGCGGTCCAAGAATTTTTTCTTTTGCTATATCTCTCACCCAAACCCTTCTATCTACAAGAGGCATAGATTTTCATGAGCCCCTGCGAGGCAGGAGCTCATGAGCATCTATGCCTCTTGCTGGTAATGCATCCGCCCTTATTCAACCCATATCTATGCTTCCTCAGGTGAAGGAGGCAATTGGGGTTTGAGCAAATGACTGCTTTTGTGTTTACTCCTTACCCACAGACTCCTCTTAATGGGCAATATTTCAAGCACTGTTGTCGTTCTTGGCAGGGGAGAGAAGCGATCGCACTGGCAATACGTTTTGGCTTCTCTTGTTCTGGAAGCACTTTTATGACCTGTTTAGATCTGGTCTGTTCAAGTCTGGTGAAACCTGCGCATGTGTCATGACGCAAAGAAACAAACAGACGGGTGTGTTGGCATACAAACAAATAAATGTGCGAACGAATGAACCTACGAACGAATATACGAACGAACGAACGAGTGAACAGAAAACTAGTAGACACACAACCAAAGTGGTCATGCATGTTTGGGTCTGCGGCACCAATGAAGTTTCATTATTTTGCTGCTAGAGACAGGTCGACAACTCCAACCTAAGGACTCCATGTTAATCGTGTAAGTGTTAAAGTTGAATTATCACTCTCGATTGATACCCAATTCGAGCAAGCAAACAGACAAACTGCGTGTATAAAGATCGGCAAACAAATCAACCATTCAACTAACCAACTACATAACGAACATATAAACCAACCAACCAACTAACCAACCAAAATATAAACCAGCTAACCAACCAGCCAAGCAACCGACAGACCTACCGATTAACACATTCTACCCCAGGACCGAAATCACACCAAATTTTGAAGATGCCTTCTGAAGGACTGTATTACGATTCTAGAGACAGATCGAGCATCCACGTCTCGCTGTGGTGTTTCGGGCTAAATGAGTTAAGCAAGCAAGCAAACAAACAGACAAAAATAAGACATAACCAAACACGGGTTAAAAAAAAAAAAAAAAAACAAGGATGATTTTAAATGCTTAACCCCTTAACTCGGCCGGGGAAAGTCGAAGGAGTTAACTACTTTACATTTTCGGTTTTTTTTTTTCCTTTAAACTGGACAAACAAACAGGAACGACAAGGAACCATTCGTCTTTCTGTAAATAGAAATATGATGCTGCGTACAGGTCTTTGTGCAAATGAAGTAAAATTATGGAAATTACCGCCAAGATTCCATAGAAGTGAAAAACATGTTGATTTTTGTTTGTTTAAACCCTATTCAGAGAAGATACGCATGACGTAACAAACAGAATAAATATGACGTTACAGAGAGGATACACATGACGTGACAGAGAGGTTAAACATGACAATAAACATGACGTAACAGAGGATAAACATGACGTAACATAGGAAAAGCATGACGTAACAGAGAGGATAAGCATGACGTACGTAACAGAGAGGATAAACACGACGTAACAGAGTGGATAAACATGACGTAACAGAGAGGATAAACATGACATAACAGAGAGGATAAACATGACGTATCGGTCTCTAGAGCGTGTACGTGCACTTAGCGCCTGAGTAATGAGAAACGTCATTCCAGGCGGATGTTTTATGCAGGCTGAGCCAGTCCAGTGCATAATGTACGCTGGCATAAGTAGCATTAATCATGATGATTTTTTTCCCGTCTGAAAAAGCACAGATTGAGTCAATTTTTTTAAATATATTTTTTAACAATTCAGCCCCGACACACTGCAAGGTAATGATCGACCATTTAATCAAGGGTGGTGCCAAACTATTCTACCCCCCCCCCCCCCCCCCCCCCCGCCTTGAACTACCATGGTCGAACAGTCCCATAACCGCAATTTGCTCTTTAGAGGCCAACTTCCATTTTGGGTATTGCGATAAAAGTGTTAATCACTTACTTGCCTAGAATCATCAAGATATGTCATATTGTTGACGTCTACTTTTCCTTCTGCCCCTACTCAGCTTATCATGATTCATCCGCATGACACAACAGCAGGAGACAAACGGCCATGATGGTTCAAGGGTAAGTGGCATATTAACCCATTGACCCCTAATGACGATACCCGTATGGCCAGTAGCAGTCAAGAGGTCAATTTTAATGTGTGTATGACAAATTTGCCAGTAACCTCAGCAGATGAAACTAAAAGTGCACATGACAAGAATGGCGTGTATGACATCAGTGACAAAGGAGAAATGTCATGCAGCTGGACTGACTGATGACGCACACACACGCAACAACCGACTTACTGACATGACCCCGCCAGCTTCATTCCTGTCCGTTCAACCCCAGAAACAAAACGTCTTCGGGCCAACGACGGCCGCAGTGGGCCCACGCACATCCGTGCGTGGGCCCACTGCGGCCGTCTTTGGCTCGATGACCTTCGCTTACTGGGAAGACCATAGACAGTAAGTCCATTTTTTGTGAAAAGCAGGATTTTCATTGTACTGTCTACTCCTCTTATGACAAGGTCAAATATAACTCAAGTCGGATTCAACAACACGTTGTCAAAGGTCCCAACAGCAGTTTTTTTTAACGTAAATTACTTCGCTTACAACAAACATTGGATATAACAACAACAACAAAATTGGGTCCCCTGGTGATTTGTTATATCCGGAGTATACTTATAAATTACTTCGTTTATAACAAACCTGGGATATAACAACGAGAAAATTGGATTCTTTTTTATCTAAAATTTACTGTATATAATAATGTTTTGGCTTTTGATAAACAAAAATGATGTGTTACGTTATGCTATGTTATATTATATTATGTTATGTTATGTTATGGAATGTTATGTTATGTTATGTTATGTTATGTTATGTTATGTTATGTTATGTTATGTTACGTTACGTTACGTTACGTTACGCTACGCTACGTTACGTTACGTTACGTTATGTTATGTTATGTTATGTTATGTTATGTTATGTTATGCTATGCTATGCTATGCTATGTTATGTTATGTTATGTTATGCTGTGTTATGCTGTGTTATGTTATGTTATCTTGTGTTATGTTATGTTATGTTATGTTATGTTATGTTGTGTTGTGTTGTGTTGTGTTATGTTATGTTATGTTATGTTGTGTCATCATATGTCATGTTATGTTATGTTATGCTGTGTTTTGTTACGTAATGTTATGTCATGTAATGTCATGTCATGGCATGTTAAGTTATGTTATGTTATGTTATGTTATGTTATGTTATGTTATGTTATGTTGTTATGTTATGTTATGTTATGTTATGTTATGTTGTGTGTTGTGTTATGTTATGTTATGTTATGTTATGTTGTGTCATCATATGTCATGTTATGTTATGTTATGCTGTGTTTTGTTACGTAATGTTATGTCATGTAATGTCATGTCATGGCATGTTAAGTTATGTTATGTTATGTTATGTTATGTTATGTTATGTTATGTTATGTTATGTTATGTTATGTTATGTTATGTTATGTTATGATATGATATGTTATGTTATGTTATGTTATGCTGTGCATTGTTATGTCATGTCATGTTATGTTTTGTTATGTTGTTATGTTATGTTATGTTATGTTAAGATATGTTGTGTTATGTTATGTTATGTTATGATATGTTATGTTATGTTGTGTTGTGTTGTGTTGTGTTGTGTTATGTTATGTTATGTTATGTTATGTTATGTTATGTTATGTTATGTTATGTTATGTTATGTTATGTTATGTTATGTTATGTTAATGGACTTACTGTCTTGCTTTACAGGGCAGTTCCAGACTTCTAATACTTGATCTGCAAAATAGAACTTTTTATTTAGACCAGGCCGACGCTCTAATGCAGCCGTCATGCATAAGGGATCAGGACATCTAACTCAGGTTTCGTCGAATGCGTGACCGCCCAAAACATTTTAACGCAGAGGACATAACAAAGATCATCCTGACCCAGACACTGTATCACATGATGGTACTTTCAGGGTATCGGTCTGCACCAACCGAATGACGCATCGTTGCAGTGGGTAGCAGATGAGAAACGTCATCCATCCGAGCTGACAAATGACGAGTAAGCATGCAATGAACCGAGTCACTGCCAGAGATCGCACACTGTGTTTCCAAAATCGTGTTCATTCAACGCCAAAGAGCCTGAGATGTTCAAGGAACTTGGGTGTAAAGTGGTTTCAGCAAGAGGCATAGATCCTCATGAGCCCCAGCAAGTTGCGGGGGCTATTGAGGATCGATGCCTCTTGCAGTTGGATCGAGTTCTCTGTATCCCGGCTGCGAAGTTTTTCAGACAACATGACCCAGACCCCCCCCCCCCCCCCCACACACACACACACACACACACACTCACACAAAACCCCAACCACCACCACCACTAACTCCCTACCGCCCCCCCTCCCTCCTCTTCCCCTCCCCCTCCCCCTCCCTCCACCCCCACACCACCCCCACCCCTACCCTCACCCCCAATTGTTTGTGGTGAGAGAATTACAGGGGATTTGGCCTACTGTAAATGAGCATGCGCGTACATACATTATTATTTGTGAGCTAGCTGGTTTGTGATTTCGGACCCTACTGCACAAGGCCACAGTGCTTAATCACAGCTCAGTGCAGTTTGTTCAAGACGGGATCTCTGCAGCTCACTCGGAAAGGTCCATTTTCGCTTTGTACCCCGTCCCTTGAAGTGACCTTGACAAATGCGTCACCCGTCAGTCTTTCGTCTCACGGAAGTCATCTCGGGCAAAGGATGATCGTTGTGAAACCGCGCGGACCATCTCTGTAACACGGGTAGAGGAAATTAGCACAAACCTGTGCTAGTTTATAATACCCTTTATACAGAGGTGGTCGTTTTATGCAGCGATTACCCGCTGACTATTCCTAACCCTTTTACTGCCAGTGGAAATCGTCGTAATTTCAACATCAAAGACCCCCAGCCATCAAAGGAACATGAATTCAAAGTGCTTTCAGCAAGAGGCATAGATCCTCATGAGCCCCCGCAACTGCGGGGGACTCATGAGGATCTAGACTTCTTGCAGCTGGTTGGCGTTCAGTATTACTCGGCAGTCAAGGGGTCAATGAGAGAGCGAAAACGAGATTTATGGAGGCCGTCACCTCATTGTTTGGGTCACCGCGACCCACAGTATCCTTTGAAGTCATTCTTTGCAATTTTCCACAGAAAAATACGAATAACAAGGTGAACAACTAGACTATCATATACATCATTTCACCTTGTTTTAAGTGATATGGTTAAAAAAAAAATCTTTATTTCTTTGTGTCCAGCCTTAAAAATACGTATGTGCTGAGACGTTTTGATTGTCTGTTTTCAATGTCCCGTCCCTAAAATTTACATTACGTTTTACTGAATCGAAATCGGTCCGTTATTTAATTTGGTTTAACCCCGAGCAGGCGACTAGGGCCTTCTCAAGTCGGTTGATCAAAATCGGGCCCGCTAGTCACTTAACATCTCATTTTATCAGAAATGGTTGTCGGGAGTTTTCTTAAAAGCCTTTGACAGGACCCGGGGCAAAACACACTCACAAAAATAGAAATACAAATGATAACTCTATCAGAGCAAACGGATCTGCGGTACAAGCGAAAGGCCCAAGCCTCTTTTTCCTTCCTCCGTCTGCAGACGAGACAAGAAATAAAACGGGACAAATCCTACGCTAGTAAGAGGCATAGATTCTCATGAGCCCCTGCAGGCATGCAGGAGCTCATGAGAATCTGTGCTTCTTACAGATGGGAGAGGGTTTGACTGCAGGGCTCAACAAGCTTGATCACCGGTAGTGATGAATACTCAATTTGCATGTCGCGCGCCACTCTGTCTGCCGATTGGAGGACATCAGTCTTAGCTCGCACGCGACCTGCACGTGTAGCGGACATCTCATTTTATCCCGCACGTAATGGAATCTCATCCTGTCCCTTTGCGAGTGCGCATGCGTCACCATGGGACCGCCACTGAAAAATACCTTTACTTGTAAAAATAAAAATAAAAAAATCCTACAAAGTTTGTCATCATTTTTCAAGCAAAATCTCGATGACCCGATAAACATAGATGACATGGGGGGGGGGGGGGGGGGGAAGTTGTCCCAGACAGCTATAAAATAGTCCTGAATTTCGAACCGGAAATGGGTCTAGTGCTTGTCGGAGAGAGTCAAATACCCTAAGAGGAGGGTCTAAAAAGCTCGAGCAGTACAGCCGATGGAATCGAGTTCAGAGGTTTTTACTCATAAATTATTGTGCCCAGTGCTTTTGCACCCAGAGTGATTTGTACCTAGCGAGTTACTTCCGGTGGAATCGACATCATGGATCTAGGATCGAGGGTGTGTGTGTGTGTGTGTGTGTGTGTGTGTGTGTGTGTGTGTGTGTGTGTGTGTGTGTGTGTGTGTGTGTGTGTGTGTGTGTGTGTGAGGGGGTGGGTTGAGGGGAGGTGGTCCGGTCCAAAAATTCTTTTAAATGCTATAGCAAAGTCCTTTTTTAACGGGAGATTGGATCCCCGCCCCAAAACCCACCCTCTCCCCCTCTCTTTGATAATTCGGTGGCGGGTGGCGAGAAGGTGGAAGAGGATGTCACAGACGGTTGGCCCCCCTCCTATCCCCCCGGACCTCCCCGCCAGCCCTCCCCCCCCACCTCCCACCCCACCCCCTCCACTCCCCCTACCCCCACATCCAGCATAGCGGAGAAATGGCACGGCTATTTCGAAGCGAACAAAGTAGGCTGCAGAAGAAGGTGCACTTTTATGCCCAGTGCGAACGCAGAAGAGAGCAAGTCCTTTTCCAATGCGCAAAAGGTCATCGGGCCGACGTCGGCCGCCGTTGGCACGCGCACGGCCGTGCGCGGGCCAACGGTGGCCGACGTCGGCCCGATGGCCTATGGCACACTGGGATTTCGTACTATAACGAAAATCTCTCTTCTAAAAGAGTGGACTGACTTTCTCTTGCTATTGATGATCAAGCGAATGGAAGTTTAGTCAATGTTTTGGTGTGCAGACATTTGCTTCGGAATGAAACACTAGTTTTGAAAGTGATGAGTAAACACGCGGAAAAGAGACACCTATTAAGGACGCCTAACGATGCCAGCAACCCAATGTGCAAAAAGGCCATCGGGCCGACGTAGGGCGCCGTTGGCCCGCGCACGGTCGTGCGCGGGCCAACGGAGGCCGACGGCGGCACGATGGCCTTTGCGCACTGGGAAACGCCTAGCAGTGATAAATCCATCCGTCCTGCCTCTTTTTGTGTATACCTGATTTTTAAAAATAAATTTCTTTCTTTTTTTTTTTTTGTCTTAGCAGTCAGCATAAAAACATTTCAGTGTGATCTTTTTGGGTGGCTGTCTTAGGTTTGTGATGTTTCTGAGTGATTTTTTTTTTCTTCTAGGGCTGTATATTGCCTTTTAAGTTTAGACTGACGAATGGTATTTACTCTCTCTCTCTCTCTCTCTCTCTCTCTCTCTCTCTCTCTCTCTCTCTCTCTCTCTCTCTCTCTCTCTCTCTCTCTCTCTCTCTCTCTCTCTCTACCTGATCATCTATTGTCTTGTCTATACGCTATTGAGATGCTGATCCCATGACACTGTCTTAGATGAGTTTATTATTATTGCTATGCACTCGTTTCTTTCTCTTGCTTTTTACATCGGTGGCAGTTACAGTGTGACACATTCTCCATTGCCATTTTTTTCTCCTTTCGTGATTCACCTCAAGTGTGGGTTTTTTGACGTAATTTTCTTCTTCTTCTTACTAAGGCTGTATATTGCCTTTTAAGTTTAGACTGACGAATAGTATTTACAATCTCTCTCTCTCTCTCCACCATCATCATCATCATCATCGTCGTCTCTCTCTCTCTCTCTCTCTCTCTCTCTCTCTCTCTCTCTCTCTCTCTCTCTCTCTCTCTCTCTCTCTCTCTCTCTCGGCTCTCTCTCTGTGTGTGATAAAAAAAACATTAGTTCAGATATATCAGCGATTGTGCATCACTATCTGCGTTTCATCATCTCAGTAATAACGAAAGGGAAAGATTGAGCTGGCACCCACAGGGACAAGGTCGAGGATGTAAACCCCGCTGACCGCTGGCTGGTGCTAAAGAGGGAAAGAGAAGGTCCTGAAATACCATGCCGTCATCAGGCGCTGGGCCAGAGATTAGTTTAGACAGCTTGACCCTCATCCATCTGCTACCTTACCACAACCCTCTTCCTCCCCTTGGCATTGGACCTTAGACTGTGTAGGTAATCGTGTATGTGTGTGTGTGTGTGTGTGTGCGTGCGTGCGTGCGTGCGTGCGTGCGTGTGTGTGTGTGTATGTGTGTGTGTGTGTATGTGTGTGTAGGTTGATACACTTGCTTCTTTTTTGTTGATGTTGTTGTTTTTGTTTGCTTGTTTGTTTGTTTTGTTTGTTTTGTTTTGTTTGGTAGAGTAGCAATGGCAAGTTTGAAAAATGGCATAATTATATATGCTACTTACTTCATCCGTTGAGAAATAAAATTTTATTTCATTTAATTTCAGTCCATCTCTCTCTCTCTCTCTCTCTCTCTCTCTCTCTCTCTCTCTCTCTCTCTCTCTCTCTCTCCCTCTCTCTCTCTCTCTCAATCTCTCTCTCTCTCTCTCTCTCTCTCTCTCTCTCTCTCTCTCTCTCTCTCTCTCTCTCTCTCTCTCTCTCTCTCTCTCAAAGTATCAGGTGCAATCTTTCTAGACCTTGAAAAGAAATTCGATCTTCGATCTTGTCAATCATTCCATCCTCCTGAAAAAAAAACTACCACTTTATCACATTAACTCAAATACTGTTTCCCTCTTGTCTTCATATCTCAAAAACAGAACACAGAAAGTACTCCTAAAATGACAAATTTTCATCAGACGGTGTAGTGAGTTGTGGTGTTCCACAGGGATCTATTCTAGGGCCTTTATTGTTTCTATTATTTATTAATGGTCTGCCGCTGTGCATATCTCACCCAGAGGCTAACTGTGATCTGTTCGCTTACGACACAACCGTACCTAACAAGGAGCTAGCGAACATCAATGAGGTACTCCAGCAGAGCCTGAACATGATAATTAGCATTCCAAAGACAAAGAGCATGCTAGTTCCAACACGCCAGAAACACCAGCGCGGCCTACCAACTTTAACACTTACCTTAAATAGCCAACCTATAGAACAAGTAACTAAGCATCGCTTGCTGGGCGTAACAGCAAACAACCAGTTAAACTGGAAACCTCATGTTGATAACGTATGCAAAACTTTGTCCAAAAACTCGTTCCTTTTGTCTAAGTTCAGCCGTATAGTTAATCCTGACGTTTGCAAACTTTTCTTCCACGCGCATATCAAAACGCACTGTAATTACAGTTCCTCTGTCTGGGACTGTCAGTTGCAGCGAAGTTCATATGAAAAAAAGTAAATTCTCTGTACACATCAATCCTGAAGCTGAAAATTTTGTACAACAAATTAATCTATTGGACAAAAATTAACACTACCAACTGCAAGAGGTCCTCATAAGCCTCCCGCAGTGGCGGGGGTTCATGAGGATCTATACCTCTTGCTGAAACCAATGTGCCGTATCAGTACTCCTTTCAACGGCTGGGGTTTAAAGCCGAAATAAAATGGACGTTGATGACCGCAGACAGGTTTCACTGTCAAAAACGCATCATTGGAAAAACAACCAAGCCTCGTGTCGTCTGCTGTCTTCTGTCTCCGCGGTAAATCAGCGTCATCAAGATCTAGGGGTTATAACTCTGCTGAAATTTAATAGGCTCCAGAGTAGCAGTTCGTGGCAGGTATGGCTCATAAACACATCCTCGTTTGGACAGCCTCTTGTCAACTCCTGCCGTCTGCAAGAAACATAAATTCACATGAGCCCCTGCAACAGCAGGGGCTCATGAGAATCTATATCTCTTGCTGAGCGATATTGGTTTCAGCTGCGCCTTAAATAGAAGGTGCTTTCCCGGGAGTGGGTGTTAGCGTGGGCTTTTCGTCGGCTTTGCATGTCTGGTCCCTGCTGGAGCACTCTCAGGTCGCAGCCGTAACGCCAGGCTACCTCCTCATTGAGTGGAGATGTCATGCATGCTAGTTTGAAGGCCGATCCCCTTCTTCCTTAAAGGGTCATAGATGTTTTATTAAATCTTGAAAATTGGAATCGTGATATTCACAGGCGCATGAGTATGATCGCCGTATGTATGGCCTGAGTCGCGTGCGCGGCTTGAAACTCAAATGAACTAAATCAGTTTGTAGGACTTCCCCGAAGCGGATGAGCCTACGGAGCTAGTTCTAAATGCAAGAGGTCTAGACTGATTCACATGAACCCCTGCGTTCGCAGGGGTTCATGTGAATCTAGACCCCTTGCAGATAACAGGAATATGGCGGCGAAGTGATTAAATACGAGTATGT
>BTPG01000007.1:19760855-19763355 GCA_036245525.1 Semisulcospira habei | reverse complement strand
TCCCCCTCCTCTCATCGCAACATCAATATAGCATCAAATTGTGTCAAATGATTTTCCGTTTTGAGCCACACGAGAAGGTAAGATCACCGTGACCCTCTGACGTTTGGGCTAAGCCGGCTACATCATTTTGCTACTGAGCACGTGAGATCCGGAATTATTACGGGTTTTCGGCCGTACGGTTAGAAAATATACGATTCCAAACGGGATATCAAGTTTCAAGCTTTTTATATAATGAACAGAAAGTGTGGGATTGACTTTCATTTAATCGTGGTAGTTATTTTCCGATTCGCGCTCCCTGATCGTGCGTTAAGCCCTTGACTGCCGAGAAATGGTGAACACGATCCAACTGCAAGACACATGGATCCTCATGAGCCCCCGAAATTGCGGGGGCTCATGAGGATCTATGTCTCTTGTTGAGACCAATTTGTATCCATGTTGGCTTTTGGAGGCTGATGTAACTCTTTCTACCCCATCCACACCACAGCAAGATAAGGATCGACCATGATAGTTCAAGGGTGATGCCAGAATAGCTTGGCGCCTATGGGCGCCAAGCTATTCTGGCATCACCCTTGAACTATCATGGTCGATCTGTGTCCTGCACTGCAGTGCAGTCTTCAGAGGACAACGGCAAAATTTGGGGATTTCGATCTTGGGGTCCAATGAGTTAACAAAGATTTCAGAGATGCAATGCACGTACAGTGGCAGGGAAGGGGTTAATTAAAACCCTTCATTGCCAGAAGTCGAAGACTGTGTTTCAGAAATGTTTGTTCCGTCGACGCCAAAGGACCCGTGCAATCCGTCACAGGAAGATTCATACAAAGTTGGGGTCAGCAAGAGGCATAGATCCTCATGAGTACCTGCGGGGGCTCATGAGGATCTGTGTCTCTTTGTAGTTGCTGTTGACTTTTTCTCAGCAGTGAAAGGGTTAAACACAGGGAAAATCCGTCAGCTATTGTGGTATAATAACCTTTTGTCTGTTATCTGCGTCAGTAATCTGAACCGAATGTCTGAATGTCAATGGTGGAAACTTGCCCACTTGTGCAGCACTTTAAATAATTAAATGTTCCACATCTTTCTTTTTTTTCTTTTCAAAAAGACGTCGAGTTTTGGAACAAATGATTCCCCCCCCCCCCCCCCCCACATCCCACCGCCCCCCCCCCCCCCCCCCCCCCCCCCCCCGGGAAAAAAAAGTAAAAAGTATATCAGATCAATACATTTTGTGTTTGTTTGTTTCTTTGTTTGTTGTTTGTTTAGTTGTTTGTTTGTTTGTTTGGTTGGTTGGTTGGTTGGTTGGTTGGTTGGTTAATTTGGCTCCTTTGTTTTGTTTGGTTATTTGATCGTTTGGCTGATTTTTGTCGTTATTTTTTGTTTGGTGTTTATTTGGTTGGTTGGTTGGTTGGTTGGTTGTTTGGTTGGTTCGCTGCATGGCTGAATGGCTGGCAGGTTGGTTGATTGGTTGGTTGGCTGGCTGATTGTTTGGTGGGTTAGTGGGTTGGTTGTTTCTTTGTTTTACCTTATAAATATACAGCTAAGCGGACCCTTCGCAGCATATGTATACCCTGTGTTTGTCTTCCCTCGCGCTGGGACCATATGGCGTTGAGGCACGTCCCCTGGGTGGTGGATAAGGGGTCCCTCGCGAGAGGGGTGCACCGAATGAAATAAGGTGCCGTGAACCAACATGGTCTAAGGGAAGGTGACCCCGACAGAAAACCCCTGGTCCTCCTAGTAAGGGGGTTGGGCGTGGGGGTAGTTTTCCCACCCTGCAAATAAGGAAATAGCTACAAAAACGGCGACGAAAAGACAAACAGCAATTCCTTTCCTGGAGGAGGAAGGTTCTTCTACCAGAAGATTTATGACGTCCTGTGGTGAAAGCCGGAAGTCTTCGGAAGCCACATGACCGAGCCGCCTCTCTCTATTCAGGGACACAACCATGGGCACATGGCCAGTATCACCAGGCAGACATTGTCATGGAACCCCCAGGGAAAGAGGAAAAGAGGCAGGCCGAGAAACACCTGGCGTCGAGACCTCCAAGCAGACATCAAAAGACTGGGAACCACCTGGAGTAAAATCGAAGGAGAAGCACAGGACAGGAGTCGCTGGAGGTCTCTCGTCGACGGCCTATACTGGAGGGGTGACAGGTGTAAGTAAGTAAGTAAGTGTTTGTCTTCAGAGTGAATGCGTGTTTCACTGACGTGTGCGTGCGTGTTTCGTTCAGTTCGCGGCGCTTTGAGCCGATTCACAGAATTGGTTAAAGCACCGATATTATTATTATTATTGTTGTTTTCTCTTTTTTTCTCATTATGTAAACCTTTGAAAGTGATATGCAGTCAAAGACGGTGTGATGTTATGCCCTGTGCATCTAAGCCGTGTGCATCTATTATTTCTAGAACCAACTGCTGGAGTTGGAACGTTTGCGATAGTTAGAAAAAAAAGGCGCATTTTCTGAAAAGGCGCCGAGCTGTTCAGGCACTACCCTTGGGCTATGAGTTTCGATCGATCA
>BTPG01000007.1:19670855-19755855 GCA_036245525.1 Semisulcospira habei | reverse complement strand
ACGGAGAGAAATGAACCCCTTCACCGCCAGTTGGCACAGATTGTGTTTCTAAAGTCTTTGTTAATTAACCCATATCATACTGAGGCTAAAAGCTTCAAATGTGTACACTGCCATACGAAAGCTACAGTATAGTACTTACAGATAAGGATTTAGACCAATGACTTTAGTTCAAGGGTGGTGCCAAAATAGCTTGGCGCCTAGAGGCGCCAAGCTATTCTGGCACTACCCTTGAGCTATTTTAGTCAAAATTATTTCACACACTGGTGTATTCCGAATGATAAGGGTTAAACACCAAAGACCTGAAGCCATCCAAAGAACCTGGACAGAAACTGATGTCAGCAAGAGACTGCGGGGGCTCATGAGGTTCTATGTCTTTTGCAGTTAGATCCATTTCGTGTTTTCTTTCTCGGCAGTAGAATGGTTAATTAAACTATTGGGTAAAGCCTACATTTGAATTAGCTAGAAGTCTGTTTTAACGCATGCATTCAACTTTTTGTGTAGAGTACTTTAATTTTTAAAGGCAATTTCCGGCAATATTCATTTCACGGATGAAGGCTCCATTTTCAAAACGCACATGTTTCTAAACGCGCACATGTGTTTACAGCCATTTTAAAAGTGTCGTCCCGCCTCAAATCATCTGAAATCCGATATAAACATTACTTAGTAATCAATCAACAATGAAAAGCATCTTTTAATACATGTGGGTTTTTTCTTTCTCGAGCCAAAATTTCTTATGATTAAAAAAAATCTGCTAATTAGTAAGAATGGCGGTGGATAGATCGGTATGATAGCTTGAAGGTAGTACAGTCAAACCTGCCAAGGCTACCAAGTGGGGTATAATAATAATAATAATAATAATAACAATAATAATAATAATAATATAATAAAGGAGATTTGTTAAGCGCTTATTCTAAAAGTAGCTCTAAGCGCTGATACAATGAAAAAACTAAAAGCTAACACACACACACACACACACACACACACACACACACACACACACACACACACACACGCACGCACACACACACACACAGACACACACACACGCACACACACACACACACACACACACACACGCGCGCGCACACACACACACACACAAACACACACACACACGCACACACACACACACACACACACACACACACACACACACACACACACACACACACACACACACACACACACACACACACACACACACACACGCACACGCGTGAGAGTGACAGTATAAGGCGAGTACCTTGTTGGGTTCAGTTCGCGGCGGCGCTTTGAGCCGATTTTCAATTGGGATAAAGCACCTATTTAATGCGCTTATTATTACTTATTATTATTGCCTGTCTAAGCAGACCACCCATTTTGGTCCCATGGCCGTCTATCTATTTCTTAGATGACACTGTGTATGGAGAATACCTGCCTGAGGTGGGGACGTTTTTGGAAGGGCCCTTGAGTGGTCGCCTTCCACATGTTTTGATTAGTTTGGGGCCCTTCCCAGACGCCACGATAATCAGAAAGAGCCGCGTGTCTGGATGCGCCACGGCGCGAATGTGTTAACCTGTACTTCAGTCTCGCGCTAGGTTAGCGCCTCTGTCCTGAAGCCCCCAAAACGACTGATAAGGCCTCGTCTGGGGTTAACCATTTAACTGACGGAGCAAGGCGAACGCTAGTCTACCCAGCTTGCAAGAGACATAAATCCTCATGAGCCCCCGCAGTCGCGGGGGCTCATGAGGATTTATATCTCAAGTTGTTAGTGTTGTATGTTTTTTGTTTCATTTACATCTATGTTGTTTACGAGATTGTCGGTCAGTGTGCATTGTCTTTCCTGACGCGCAATTCGTGGTCAGCGGCAGCGAGGGGGTTAAACCCGTCATGTCGCACCCACCTCACATCGGACAGACTCCTGCGGTACCTTTGAGCCATGGGTACACATTCATTATCAAAAGGCGACCAAGCCAGCTCTCGAGCTGTAGAGGTCAGGCCCCATTTCCACCGCTTGTGCTGCAAGTGTAACCCCTCTGACATCCGCTAAGATGATTTCTCTGAAACCATCACACACTCACTTGATGATTTAACCCTGCCTATCTGAGGCACACGGATGAATGAATGGTGCGGGGGCTCGTGAGATTCTATGTCTATTGCACTTGGTCATTGTTTGCGGTGGCCCGGCAGTGGTGAAAGAGTGAACGGGTCAGATTGTTCCTGGGTTACCTCTAAGGGTTTTTCTTCTGTGTTTTGACGCGTTGTCCCCTGCAGTTGTTGTTGTCGTCGTTGGCGGTGTTGGTGATGATGTTGATGATGATGATGACCACCGCGATGAAGTATGATGATGACGACGAAGACGACGACGATATGATGATGATGACGTCGACGACAAAAATGACAATAGTGATGATGACGACGACGTTCAGTTGTGAAGCACATTTATCCAACCAGTACTGATTACTCATAGCGCGCTTTTGTAGGGCGCGATTTTTAAAAGAAGACGCGACAGAAACTCATCAATTTTGAGAGGAGGAGCAGAAAGAAGCGTAAAAAAAAAAAAAAAAACACAGCCAGTTCCTTAGCTTACAAACAGTCTGAAGAGGTGCATGTGTTTTCATCTGTCCGCGTTCAAGATTGAAGAGACAAACAGTTGGTGCCAGAAGTCAAACAGCTATTTGGGTCAGCCTGCCCCTGGGTCAGGATAAACCAGTCACAGATTTATTTTCTGCTTGCCTTAGCGTGTTCCGAATGACCGCGAGTTAGAGATTTCGCAAGATGCACCGATGTTGCAATAATTTGTCTGTCAATATCTCAAAAGATGATCGTAGCCCTAAGTCCTGCCAACTGCAAGAGACATGGATTCTCGTGAGCCCCTGCATCCGCAGGGGCTCATGAGAATCTATGTCTCTTGCTGAGTGAGATCGTCTCAAATGATATCCTCCAGTAAAGGGAAATAACTATCCAGAACGTCTCCCGCCGCAGAAAAGCGTCAGGTCTACGCGTTTCTTCATATTCTTTGGTGGTAACGATTGTACTCTGCGGTGGAGATCGCACACGAAATGCTGCCCTCTGATTAAATGATGAAATTAGAGAAGTGGTCCGACATGATTTAATTTGTACATGTTCAGTGCGTGCATAGCTGCCACAAGAACTGGCCACGGCGAGGAGCATGTGTGTGTTACGCTGGACAAACATTGATCAAGTCCTGCAAATCACCGCACACCGTGAAAACACTTTAACTGTCTGTAGCCTTAGGACCGCAAGCATCGGTAGCGCGGAATCATGCAAAGAGCACACACACACACACACACACACACACACACACACACACACACACACACACACACACACACACACACACACACAACACACACACACACACACACACCACACACACACACACACACACACACACACACACACACACACAAACCAACCGCAAGAAAACAGGTATGTATATATCTATCGCACCGACCAACCTGTCAGCCAGCCAACCAAATAACCTATCAACCAGCCAGGCAACCAAACAGCCGGCCAAACAACCGACCATTCAATCTATACAACATACTAGCAAGCAAGCAAGCAACCAACCAACCGACCAAAACAATCTAACTATCAAGCGAGCAAGTGAGAAAATAAACCAATCAACCATGGACACGGGCAAGCAAGCAAGCAACCACCACCACCACCAACAAGACTACAACAACAACAGCAACAACGACGACGACGACGTAAAAAGAAAATAGATGACACCCAAGTTTCGTTTCGTTTTGCATGCACTTAACCCAACTTCAGGCGCCAAGCTAATCTGGCACTACCCTTGAATTATCATGGTCAGTCCATCTCCTGCAACCGGTACATAGTCGTTAGGCAACACTTCCAATATTTGAGAAATGGGACCTTGGGGGTAAAAGGGTTAATCACGTTATCTGACAATTAGGACGAGACAAGGGAACGCATCAGTCAAGACTCGAGTCATGGCACAGAATTTAGTGAGGTTCTTTCACTGTCCTAAACAAGTATCTGGAACGGCTAGGCTAGCTCAAAGAACCGACGACAGTGCATAATGATTGACCTTTTCAACACACTCAAGGAACAAAGGTAGGCCCTTCACCCCTTGAATGCCAGGTGACTAAGATTGTGTTTCTGCAATCTTCGCTAATTCAACGCCGAAGATTCCAGTCCGCTCCACGAACATCAATTCAGAAGTGGTGTTAGCATGAGGCATAGATCCTCATGAGTCCCCGCAACAGCGGGGGGCTCATGAAGATCTATGTCTCTTGCAGATGGGTCGTATTCACTTCAGGGGTTAAAGTGCCTAAATTGTGTGTTAAGTGTTCGGCTGTTGCGTCCGTACCATCTTAGAGCTAAACCTGGCACGAGGATCGGATGATGTAAATTAGGCCCATTCCGAGCCAACACGAGTCATAAGTCTACATGAGCCCCTGCAAGCTGCAGTGACCCATGAGAATCTGTCTCTGGCATTTGTGGGAGGCTTGCTAAAAAAAATATATTAAAAAAAAAAAAACACTCTGTGCTGGACCACTTTAGCTGTTATATCATGATAAATTAGGTCGTTACACACTCTGAGCTTCTGATGTAAACATTATCTAAAACTAATCGCTTCGGGTAAGCGGAGCATTCTGAAGAAGCGAACCAGTTCTCTTTCAAAAACACACTGGTACAAGTTGAAAGCATTCCATTGTCACAAGAATAAAGCTCATTTTCTAAGCGCTAAAAACAGACAAAATCTCTTTTATAACATTGCATGGTGCCATGCCATTTCACGTGCTAACTGCGTTTGAATAGCCCTTATGCGTTTGAATTGTCTTGTCAGTTTGAAAATCTACGCATGTTAATAAAATTGTAAATGATCAAGTGTGTGCTGGTCTGTGATTTTGGACCTTACGGCCTATGGCCGTATGGTCCAAAATCACAGAGCAGCACACAGAATATCCCTCGTGCATAAATCCTGGCCGCCACTCCACATTGTCATTACCACTGTGTGTGTGTGTGTGTGTGTGTGTGTGTGAGTAATTGTGTACGCGTTTGTGTATGCATGTTTGTGTGTGTGTGTGTGTGTTTGTGCGTGAGTATGTGTGTGTGTGTGTGTGATTGTGATTGTGTACGTGCGTGCTTGCGTGCGTGCGTGTGTGTGTGTGTGTGTTTGTGCGTGCTTGCGCGCATGTGTATGTGTATGTGTGTACGTGTGTGTGTGTGTGTGTGTGTGTGTGTGTGTGTGTGTGTGTGTGTGTGTGTGTGTGTGTGAGAGAGAGAGAGAGAGAGAGAGAGAGAGAGAGAGAGAGCGGGTGTACGTGCGTGCTTGCGCGTGCGCGCGCGCTTGTGTGTGTGTGTGTGCCGGTGTGTGTGTGTGTGTGTGTGTGTGTGTGTGCGTGCGTGCTTGGGTGCGTGCGTGCGTGCGTGCCCTTGCGCCCCAGCAGTGATATTACAGAATACCAGTGATACTGATTTGGGCGTACATTTTGGAGGCTGAAACAATAGCAGAAGTGCAGAGCAAGAAACATGTTTCAACAGCTTGTGTCAATGTGTATTATAACACAGGACCGTGACGGCAAACGACAGCACGTTCACTTTTTGTGAGATCGAGATTTTCATTGTAACACAACGAAAATATTGCTTTTCTTTGTAGTACAATGAAAATCTAGCTTTTCACAGTCCATTTTTGTGAAAAGCGAGAATTTCATTGTAATACATTGAAAAGCTCGCTTTTCACAAAAATAGATTACTGTCTTTTGGACTGATTCACAGGTCAGATCTCTTCCATTCATTATCACACTCGCGGTATTTTTATCGTGAACAGAAGCGAAAAATACACCGACACAAATCACAAAAAAATGTTCTCTATCTTCTCTCTCGTCCAACGCCTGTGACTGAAAGAGCCGCAACGACTGTCATGTGCAACATGACTGATCTTTCCCGCTTCTCGTTGTAAGTGTCAGACAACGTGATTAATCGCAGCACAACGAGATCTGAGCGGCGTCCAATTGACTACCGTCATTTATTCTCTCCGACGCTAACGAAATGGCGGGAGCCACGCCGGCGCAGAATTTATGACAGGGTCTTTGGCCAAGGAAAGCCGCCAGAATCCGCAGGATCAATGACCTGGCTTCGTGGCCCGTTGGTGTCCTGGCAAACACCGCGCATCACAAGTAAAAGTTGAGCGGCCTACAAGTAAACGCTTACAGCTTATTTTACGATAGGCGCTTTATAAATGTTCTTTATTATTCAAGCATTAGGCTGTAAAAACGCGAATTTTCCACCAAAGCCTTTTTCATCGTAATTATGCTTTAATCCGGGATATTTTTTTACTTCATTTGTTAGAGAATGTTTTGAAGAATGTGTTATGTCTCGCGTAAATGGAATGTATAGTCATAAAAATCTCACATCGATGAATTATGACGTTATCACATGATATTGATTGTGCAATGGGGAGCATCTGCGGAGGACACAGCTGAAAACAAACCAGTCAGCAGCGTCACAAGGGTCCGTGCGAATGAAAATCCGGCCTGTTTGGTCTTGACCTACTTTTTGTTTGTCAAAGGCACCTTAATAATCAACGTGACTTGCAAACACAAAAAGCAAACAGTTGTTTATTTTTTAGAGAATCGGCCATATTTACCTGATACGATGGATATGATTGTGTTCTTTATCTCTGTGTCTATCACTGGAGCACAAAAAAGGGTTTGAAATTAATCAGATTGAATAAAATAAAAGTTATTAAAAAAAATGATGTGCGCCTAAAGTTCTTGTTCTCTAGTGAATTTTGTGAGTCAAAGTTCTTTTGAGGCAGCTAATAACATAATAATAATAATAATATAATGGCTACTTATATAGCGCTTATCCTAAAATAAGCTCTAAGCGCTTTACAAATAAAGAGTGGGAGTGGAGGGGGTCATAAAGCCAGAGAAACAAAGGATTCTGCAATACACACGCACACACAGACAAACACACAAGTACATAATCACAAAGAACATCATAGGCAATCCACACAACATGTGTATTAACACATCTCACAGGAAACTTGCTTCTCAGAGTGTGTCCAGTTTAGATTATTTTCACCACTTATGAAACCATGTAGCCAAGGACGATAACTCTTTCAATTTTTTTTGTGTGAAGATAGCTCAGACAGTAGGTTCAAAATCTGTACTTTACAACAAAGAAGATTTTCTTGTTTTATTATGAGGGTGGCTTTTTGTTTGCGGGTATATCTACCGACACCTTTCGCGTTTTTATTGTCTCTGATTATTATTATTATTGTTATTATTATTATTATTATTATTATTATTATTATTATTATTATTATTATTATTATTATTATTATTATTATTATTATTATTATTATCTCATGAAAGAGGCATAATTCTTCGATGCTGAGTTTCGCTTTACAAATTACCTCTGGTCCGGAAAAATAGATGGGAACAAACATCCACAGGCGCATCATCCCAATGCGCAAAAGGCCATCGGGCCGACGTCGGCCCGATGGCCTTTCGCGCATTGGGACCATGCTGTACGTGCTGGTTTTACCCCATCCTTTTTGCTGGTGTAACAAGCAAAAGCTCTCGCTTGCCAGGTAGACCGGAGCTCACTTTTGCGTACGTGTACGCCCTTTCAGCGCCAACGCCCTCCAGCAGGAGATTGATTGACCAAGATAATTCAAGAGTAGTGTCAGATTAGCTTAGCGCCTTCAGGCGCCAAGCTAATCTGGCACTACCCTTGAATTATCATGGTCAATCCGCCTCCTGAAAGTGGTACACAGTCGTTATGTAACACTTCCCAAATTCGGGAAATGCGCCCATGGCGCTAAAAGGGTTAACCCATAAAGCCCCGACAAGCTACGACATGGTATGGATCGACCATGATCGTTCAAGGGTGATGTCAGAATAGCTTGGCGCCTGTAGGCGCCAAGCTATTTCGACATCACCCTTGAACGATCATGGTCGAGCTGTCTCCTGAACTGTTACATGGACCTCAAAGGACATCTAAACAGGATGAGGATTTGATCCCAAAGCCTACCGTATTGATTGGAGCTCACATACATCTAAACAGGATGAGGATTTGATCCCAAAGCCTACCGTATTGATTGGAGCTCACATGCGTATTTCTTTTAGGAACATTCACAGTTGTTTATATTTTGAAGCTATCCGTCTGATCCATTCCACTCCTATCTAAGCCAAACTCTGATCAACACACACGCCGGCGCACACAAATAAAGACGGACACACGGCGCTTTCCGCCATTAGTACACTAGAGTAGCCACAGGAATTCTGAAGAAGAAGAATATCGCGAGCAGCAAAATGACGTCACAATAACACTATAAGCTTCACGTCATGACATCGCTAGTTCCACGACGCCGTGTACGTGACGTATTTGGTGTTTCACGTCACTCATTCGAACGGCACGCGGCCTTTTCCAGGGCCGACTGTTTTGTTCCACACAGCCTCTTCCAGGGCTGAATGATGGGAGTATAACTTGGCTCCAAAACTTGCAAAAATGAATTAATTATTATTGAAAACGTTGAAAAGATACAAAGCTGGCTAACAAACTCATCCAATGTCTTTCTCCAAACCAGCTATATCCACAATTTCAAGTGCATATATTCAAAATTACCGACTCTATTGTGGGTCAGCCGACTTTCTATAAACGGTCATTTAACTCTTCAATGAGACATCGAATTTCAATATGCTCAAAAGAGCTTCTAGACACCTATTTCATCTTCTTCTTCTTCTCGAACGCCGTCACACTTGGAGTTTGGCTCTCAAAATGAAATCTGTGGTCTTCTGTAGCGCCTCCACAGGCCCGTACAGTTTCTCTTGTAGAGTGGCGGGCTTCGGCCATATCTCCTCCCTCAGCGGCTGGTGGTTCCCACAGTCCTGGAGGATGTGCTCTGCGGTCTGCTCTGCTTCTCCACAAGGGCACAGGGGAGATGGCACGAGGTGGAAGCGTCTGTGCAGGTGGAAATGTCACCTATTTCATTAAGCATGTTCTTTATGTTTTTGCGTTTGTACGTATGCAAAAGTCAGAGATTTTCGTGTTTACACACACACACACACACACACACACACACACACACACACACACACACACACACACACGCGCGCGCACACACACACACACACACACACACACACACACACACACACACACACACACACACACACACACACACACACACACACACGGCGCTTCGCGCCAAACGTACGTTCAACACCAAGGTTAGAGCAGCTAGACGTGACGTCATTTCGATCTTGTTACTTCTTTGCAGCAACCTCAGGCCCGCCCGCCTGTTATGTCCTTTGCATGCTACGGAACGCCCTCCGACCAGCCAATGGCAAAGTCTACCGTATTTTCAATACGGTAGCAAAATTGATAATGTCACCCTCAGGATGCAATGTCCTAAAATGTCTCCGGGTCGATCTGGCGTCAAAGTCATGTTGGCGTGTTATTCCCTTCACACATAATTGCCCTCGCCAAACTGACACTGGTTGATCAGGTTAAAGTGTCATCGGGTCCATCTGACGTAGTGGGCATTTTGGCGTGTTACAGCGGCAGATTGGAAGATGTTTGTGTGTGTGTGTGTGTGTGTGTGTGTGTGTGTGTGTGTGTGTGTGTGTGTGTGTGTGTGTGTGTGTGTGTGTGTGTGTGTGTGTGATCAAAGTTCGACCTCTGGTCGAGCGCTAACCCCTTGACTGCTGCCGACTGACGGAAAAGACGCGTAGTTACGTGGTTAGGTCATGACGTAGTTACGTGGTTAGGTCATGACGTAGTTACGGGGTTAGGTCATGACGTAGTTACATGGTTAGGTCATGACGTAGTTACGTGGTTAGGTCATGACGTAGTTGCGTGGTAAGGTCATGACGTAGTTACGTGGTTAGGTCATGACGTAGTTACGTGGTTAGGTCATGACGTAGTTACGTGGTTAGGTCATGACGTAGTTGCGTGGTTAGGTCATGACGTAGTTACGCGTCGTTTCCGCCGAGCAGTATCGTCAGTAGCAGTGAAGGGGTTAAAGGCCCAGTATATAATATAAATATTCACTTTCTCTGAAGTCTTGAAAGATGTTTTCCTAAAAGGTAAATTTTATTAACTCATTCAGCCCGACGGCCGTATTTCCCCAATTTTGGAGGCGTCATCTAATGACTATGCACCAGTTGCAGGAGATGGATCGACCATGATAATTCAAGGGCAGTGCCAGATTAGCTTGGCGCCGACAGGCCGACCCATCTCCTGCTGTAGTGCGTCAGTGCTGAATGGGTTAACTATAACATACGAACCTTTCCTTCCTTGACCTTCCTGGGGAGCTGGATGGCTCGGTGGTAGAGTGTTCGACTCTCCTCCGAAAGGTCGTGGGTTCGAACCCAGCTGGGGTCAAAATTAGCACATACCTCTTTTCGGTGCACCATCTTTGAAATCACCTTCGTGATGGACAAAAGACGTTCTTAAGCCCTAAACGTTAGCGCTTTTTTGACCTGCCTTTTTCTGCAACATTAGGTCAGCGTGACCTTCAACGGCTAGACTGGAGCGACCCTTGCCGGAATGACTGATAGCTAGGGAGACATAACCCCGCGATGCACATGCTTCAGAGAGACGGGCAAATTGTAAATGTCTTCAATTTCCACTGACGGCTTGTAATTTGGATCTGATAGGGATTGCGAGATCCGTGAGATGTCAGGGGGGCGAGGGGATGAGAGAGGTGGGGGTGGGGAGAGGTGTGGAGGAGTGGGGGAGTTGGCGGTATCCAGTGAGCAAAAGGATCCTCGGGCCGACGTCAACGGACCTTTTGCTCGCTGGCTGATGCCTCCACGGCGGTACTGGTGGTAGTGGTTGTGGTGGTGTGCTGTGAATCGGTTTATTTTTCCACTATTGGTTAACTTTTGGTGGCGTCACCGTGTCTTTCCAATGAGTTTACGTGTGCACGTGAAGCACGAAGAACAGCAAATTTCTATCTGTTAGCACGCCATGAATTTACTCGTTCGCAGAACGTGTTTCTGCAATGTTCGTTAATTCAACACCAAATTAAAGACCCCTAGCTGCCCCAGGGACATGGACTCAAAGTGGTTTCAGCAAGAGGCATAGATCCTCATGAGCCCCCGCAGCTGCGGGGGCTCATGAGGATCTATACCTCTTGCAGTTGGGTAGTGTTCACATTTTCTCGACACTGAACTGTGTAACCCATACATAGAAAGTGAATTACAGGTATTCAGTAAAGTCATTATTTACAACCAATAAATACAATGTATTCTTCATTGCCTTCTGTGTCGCCTTTACTTGCGTCGTTTACCTACAGTAAACTGGTGTGTGCTCGTCCTTTCAAAGCACATTCCTTTTTTTTGTAATTGAAGACTGGTCTGACTTGCGTGCGGCGTGTTGCCCGTGTCCTTCGCTTCCAGTCTCTCCCTGGATGTGATTTACAACCGTCCAACGATGACTCTGACATCATCCTTCATCTCTCACCCCGACTACTTCTCCATTAATTTAGTCCAATCACAGTCATCAGACATGTTGAAGATCTCGCAATATCCACGTCAGCCTAAAAGCAGACACATCAGCGATAAGGTTGAAGGGTAACATCACGCTTGACATTTCACTCACTCGCGGAAAGTCGCTCATCCGGATACGGCTCGCCAGGAATGAGTTAAATCTGACTGGCGATTGCTGTATCGATTGCTTGTTTGTTCTTTCAATAGTCCGTTCTTGGTTTGTTTGATGGTTTGTTGGTTTGTTTGTCGGTTAGTTGGTTGGTTGGTTGTCTTTTTCGTTGGTTGTCTTGTTGGTTGGTGGGTCCAATTTGTTTGTTTGGTTGGTTGTTTTGTTTGGTTAGTTGCTTGCTTGCTTACTTGGTCGCTTGGTAGCTGGCTAGTAATTATATGCTTTTGGTTTTTTGGTGTTTTTTTTTTTTTTTGTCATTCGTATTAAAGTCATAACATTCCATTGTCCATTTTATTATTATTATGGATGATGATTGATTGATTGATTGACTGATTGATTGATTTATTTATTTATTCATTCATTCATCATCATTGTCGTCATCATTTTAATCACCATCATTATCACCATCATCGTCATCATCGTCATTATTTATCGAGCTTTTCAAACGTCATGTCACATTAAGTTACCTCTCATACCCCGTCCTGCCTCGCTACCCCCTCCCCGCCCCTCCACCCCCACCTCCCGCCCTCCCCCTTCCTCCCCACCCCCTTATGTCTCTTATGACAGATTTGTCTGCTGTGATTCGTAATTCATCTGTTAAAGTGGTTTCACAGCAGATGGTTCGTGGTGGTGCACACATTATCCGCTCTACGAATCCTCCTCCCTGCTTTCGCATCTTCTACACTTCCACGGCTAACTTCAAGTTGACGTTTTTGGCTCCAAGGCAGTGCCTAATTAGCTTGGCGCCTGGAAAGCTAATCAGGCAATGCCCTGGAGCTATTTCAGGCGCCGTGCTAATGTGTCACCGCCCTTGAACAATCGTGATAATGAATCACTGACTATTACCTGCTACCACTATGTTTTAAATTATTCTTCCTAGGAGGGTTAATACAAAAAGGGGGGGGGGGGAGAGAGAGGAGGAAGAACTAGGAGAAGGGGAGGAGGGTAGGAGGATGTGGAGGGTCAGGAGAGGGAGGGGTGGGGTGGGGGGTGGGGAATGTTCAGTCTTTAGTTTAGTTTTTAGATTTCTAAACTTGACGGGACGCCAGAGGTATTTGGAGTGTGATAAAACGATCAGTCTGCAATCAAGTGCTAACTCCAACAGTTGGATTAACTCCTACAGGCTCCTACACCTCACGAACAGGGACATAAATAGCGGTAATATTCTGCTGGCATGTGCAGGGGCTCATGAGGATCTGTGCCTCTCGCAGTTGTATTAATATTTTCTAATCTACGATCTTTTGTTAGAGTTAAAAAGTCAAATGTCAGATGTGAATTGAGCTGATAAAAACCCAATGCGCAAATGGCCATCGGGCCGACGTCGGCCGCCGTTGGCCCGCGCACGGCCGTGCGCGGGCCAACGACGGCCGACATCGGCCCGATGGCCTTTTGCGCATTGGGAAGGCACAGATTTTGATGAGCTTCATTGTCCTGCAGGTTCTTATGGGGATTCGTGCCTCTTGCAGTTGGACCAGGCTGGCATTTTGGACAGTTACAGTGCAATTCATCATGACGTTAAGAGCGATGATGCGTTTTTGAACAGCCTGAATCATGTTCATGACGAGTCAGAACAGATTATGTGAGGGGACTAGATGGGTTACACACTCGTTGCAAATACGCGAGCCGATATAAATAAACGCAATTTAAAACAAACAAAGCGTAAAAATAACAAACAAACAAACAAACACAAACACACAAATCCCAAATCCATCCATCTATCCAGCCGTCAGTCCGTCCGTCCGTCCTTCGGTCCGTCCGTCCGTCTGTTCGTCTGTCCATCCACCCAACCGTCCATCTATCCATGCATGCATGTATGCATTCAAGATCCATCCATCCATCCATCCATCCATCCATCCATCCATCCATCCATCTATCCATCCATCCATCCATCAATTAGTCTGAGAAAACAAGCAATAACCCAAACAAACAATCAGATAAACTGCATCCGTAACAATAGATTTTTCAAATATATCTTTTCATTATAGAATACACTTTTACACACAATACAATACAATACAATACAATACAATATTTTTTGCAAAAAATCTTTTTAAACTACGCCGTTTATTCGACTCGCCTCCTTATTAAACCCATTCAGCCCTGAAAATTTACAAGAGGACATGGGCTGACCATCCTATTTCAAGGGTGTTGCCAGAATAGCTTGGCAAGCTATTCTGGCACAACCCTTGAAGAATCATGGTCGATCTGTTTACATGACTATAAGTTTGTTTGATGAATTTCGATTCCAGGGCAGTTTATAATCTGTGTTTATTTTTCTTTTTTTTTAAAAATAATTTCTTGTTATGTGTTAAGGTATAGTTCACAGACACGTCATCAAGTACGCCTTCCGGACGAAGGCAGCCTCCAAGAACTTGGTGCTGGGTACACCCTCTACTGGTCAGGCAGGCCTGCATCAGAAAGACGGCTCTCAGGCGTGGGTTTCATGGTCAAGACATCCATTGCGACTAAGCTGGAAAACCTACCAACGGGCCACTCAGACCGCATCATGTCCATGCGCCTCCCACTGAGACACCAGCAACACGTCACCCTTCTCAGTGTGTACTCCCCAACCCTCCTGGCAGAGCCTGCTGAAAAGGACAAATTTTACACTGACCTGCGCAGCCTCCTACAGAGTACCCCTGCAGACGACAAAGTCATCATCCTTGGCGACTTCAACGCCAGAGTGGGCCAGGACTCTGAAGCCTGGAAAGGAGTCCTCGACAAGCATGGCGTGGGGAACTGCAATGACAATGGCCGCCTACTGTTGGAGTTCTGTGCGGAGCAGCAACTGGTCATCACCAACACAACTTTTCAGCAAAAGGACAGTCGAAAGACCACCTGGATGCATCCTCGCTCCAAACACTGGCACCTTATCGACTATGTCCTAGTGCGTCAGAGGGACCGCAGTGACGTCCTCCTCACCAGAGTGATGCCCAGCGCAGAGTGCCACACTGACCACCGCCTTGTCCGCTGCAAACTCAGGCTCCACTTCAGGCCAAAACCCAAGAAATGGGGGCCCCCCAAGAAAAAGCTTGATGTTGCCAGCCTTCAGCGTGACGATGTGAAAGCCGCCTTTCAGACAGATTTACAGCGCAGGCTCAAAGACACAGCGGACCCAGTAGACTCCTCCCCTGAAACACTTTGGGAACAACTGAAAACTGCTATTACAAAATCCTCTGCAGAAGTCTTGGGTTTCGCCAGAAAGAAGAACAAAGACTGGTTTGACGAAAACGATGTAGAGATCCAGGAACACCTAGCAAAAAAAAAGAGCCGCACATCAGGCCCACCTAGCCCAGCCTTCCTGCCCTGTGAAGAAGTCTGCCTTCCGCCTCGTCTGCAGCAGTCTCCAGCGCAAGCTCAGAGATCTCCAGAATGAGTGGTGGACCAGACTTGCACAGAGGACCCAGCTTTGTGCTGACAATGGTGACTACAGGGGCTTCTACGAAGCACTGAAAGCAGTGTATGGCCCCAGGCACCTGGTACAAAGTCCCCTGCGAAGCGCGAATGGCCAGGCACTCCTCACAGATAATACCTCCATCTTGAACCGCTGGTCGGAATACTTTCAGAGCCTCTTCAGCGCTGAGCGCACTGTTCAAGAAGCAGTCGTCATACAAATCCCACACCTCCCAGTAAAGGTTGAATTGGACGAACCGCCCACCGCTGAAGAGACCCTCACAGCCATCCACCAGCTCAAGAGTGGCAAAGCAGCAGGCATTGATGGAATACCGCCAGAGATCTGGAAATATGGAGGCAGCACGCACACAGCTCAGCCACGCTCCATGACCTCTTTCTCTGCTGCTGGGAGGAAGGAACACTACCAAAAGATCTCCGTGATGCAGTCGTTATCACCCTGTACAAGAACAAAGGCGAGAAGTCTGACTGTTCCAACTATCGGAGAATTACCCTGCTGTCCATTGCTGGGAAAATCCTTGCAAGGCTGCTCCTGAATCGGCTGGTACCTGCCATCGCTGAAGACCAACTCCCAGAGGGCCAGTGTGGCTTCAGAGCAAACAGGAGCACCACCGATATGGTCTTTGTGCTGAGACAGCTACAGGAGAAGTGCCGCGAGCAGAACAAAGGGCTGTACGTAACATTTGTCGACCTAACAAAAGCGTTCGACACTGTGAGCAGGCAAGGCATGTGGCAGATCCTGGAGCGACTTGGCTGTCCCCCAAAGTTCCTCAACATGATTGTCCAGCTACACGAGGACCAGCAAGGCCAGGTCAGACTCAACAATGACCTCTCAGAACCATTCCCTATTCTCAACGGCGTAAAGCAGGGCTGCGTGCTGGCACCGACCCTCTTCACCATCTTTTTTTTAGCATGATGTTGAAGCAGGCCGCAGTGGACCTTGATGATGACGATGCAGTGTACATCAGGTATCGTCTCGATGGCAGCCTGTTCAACCTCAGACGACTGCAGGCCCACACGAAAACCCTAGACCAACTGATTCGTGAGCTGCTTTTTGCTGATGATGCTGCCCTCGTTGCACACACAGAGAGAGCCCTGCAGCGCATCACGTCTTGCTTCGCAGATGCTGCCCAGCTCTTTGGACTCGAGGTCAGTCTGAAAAAGACAGAGGTCCTCCATCAGCCGGCACCCAAGACAGTGTATCGCCCTCCTCACATCACCATTGGCGAGTCTGAACTAAAGTCAGTGCACCAGTTTACTTACCTTGGCTGCATTATCACGTCGGACGCCAAGCTGGACAAGGAGCTTGACAGCAGGCTGGCAAAAGCGAACAGCGCTTTCGGGCGACTTTTCAAGCGGGTGTGGCACAATCAACAGCTGAAAACAGGCACCAAGATCAGGGCGTGTACAGAGCTGTGGTCCTCACCACCCTGCTGTATGGTTCCGAGTCCTGGGCCCTCTACCGCAGCCAACTACGACTCCTCGAACGCTTCCACCAGCGCTGCCTGCGTACCATCCTGGGCATTCACTGGAGTGACTATGTCACCAACGTCGAGGTCCTTGAACAGGCTGAAACTGTGAGCATCGAGGCTTTGCTGTTGCGGATACAGCTCCGCTGGGCGGGGCATGTCTCCAGGATGGAGGATCATCGCCTACCAAAGATCACCCTGTTCGGCGAGCTTGCTACTGGACACCGTGACAGAGGGGCACCAAAGAAGAGATACAAAGACTGTCTCAAGAAGTCACTTAGTGCCTGCCAAATCGACCACCACCAGTGGTCTTCGCTTGCTGCGGACCGTGACACCTGGCGCTCCACCATTTACAAGGCAGCTGTCTCCTTTGAGGACTCTCACAGAGCTAGCCTTAAGGACAAGCGGCTCAGGAGAAAAAACAGAGATGCCGCAGCTCAGAACCCCGGCCATCCCCTTCCCCTGCAGCCACTGCGGTCGAACCTGCCTGTCTCGGATTGGCCTCCGCAGCCACGAACAAGCCTGCAGACGTCGTGGGCAACTCCTATAAAATCTTCGTTCGCGAAGTCAAGCCAAGAGAGAGAGAGAGAGAGACGTCATCAATCACGCCGGCTGATGTTTATGCAAATGGATATGCTTCTATTCCCAGCTGTCATGTTAGGATGTTATTAGAACGACTTCACCTTGACAAACATTCTTGCAGGTAATCGAGTGCACCTGCTTTACACCGTCAGCACTGACCCAGTACAAAAAGATATGGCTCGACCATGATAGTTCAAGGGTGGTGCCAGAATAGCTTGGCGCCTACAGGCGCCAAGCTATTCTGGCACCACCCTTAAACTATCATGATCGAGCTATACGACCGATATGCTATCTTCAGAGGACAACTCCTATACTTTGACTCTGTGTCTTATGAAGCAGTCAGTACTGAATGATCTGCAAATGCGTTTGTTGATCTAGTTCAAACCAAGCGAGTTTTCGTTATGATTCACTTTTTTTTTTTGCAGTGAACGTTAAAACGCGTGTTAAAATTGTGATTTAAGGCGTTATCTCTGTTACGTAAATAGAATTTGCAATTGCCTCATGACATGTTGAAAGATTTGTTCAACAGGCCACGAAGACAAAATATCACGTTCGTGGAAATAATTTCAGTCATTTAAACACTAGTCTTAAACAAAGTAAACTTTTCATACACTAAAGGTTTGTTAAGAGGGTATACTTTGAGAAGATATTAAAATACAAGAGTGGGAAAAAAATATTGTGAAGGCGCGATTGTATAGAACTAACTGGGAGTTTATGGCGCTTTTGAAAGGTTGATCCTACAGAACGGAAGTCGTGACTTTAGTTTTGGGAGTCAAAGGGTGAAGATGGATTTTAATCTGTTTTCAGAAGTTTAGATAAATGGCTTCCTGCTGTAGTTTGCTTTAGAGCAAATGGAAACATAACGTGGTTAAACTCATGATGGGCACTAATTTGTATTAGAACAAGCGTGCCACTGTGTCGTTTCGCTTTCTGGATCTAATTCCTTAGTCTCATTGTGTGCTGGTCTGTGATTTTGGACCTTACGGCTGAAAGCCGTAAGGTCCAAAATCACAGGCCAACACACAGTTTTGAATAAACAAACTGTCTCTACACACAACGCAAACTCCTGTTTGCTCTTCCGTCCTCTCTTTGTTTTGCTTTTAAAAAGTCAAGATTGAACTGTCTGCGGCTTCAGTCATTATAGCATCCGAGAAACCGGATGCCACTCTGCTGCTGTAACTCCCTCCCCTCTGTCAGAGTTATCTCTCCCTACAGAAGATGTCTCTCCCTTGTTTGACTTGATCTAATTAAGATCCTTGCCTCTTTCAGGTGTGTGATTTTGCTTTGGAGAGTGTCAGTCTTTTGTCAACTCAAATCACTCTGATCTGACCATCCCTGAGTCGTAATCATCTCAAGCTGAGTATGAGTGGCGTCTACAAGCATCAACCTGCTCATTGAGTAAGAGGCATAAATCCTCATGACCCCGCATTCTGCGGGGGTCATGAAGATTTATGCCTCTTGCCCATTTGTGGCAATCTTCACAGAAGTATCTTGTCAGTGTAATTTCTCACGACTACCAAAAAAAAAAAAAAAAAAAAAAAATGGTTTGAAAGTAAAAGGGACAACTAAAGGTTTATTTTTATTTTTATTTTTTTATCGCCCTTGCACAGGTGGAATCTTTCACGTGCCGTTGTCACGGCAACCGACGGTCTCATCTTTCAAAGTCCAATCAAACGAGGGCTATCCGAGCACGCACACAGGAAGTGGCGTCGCCGACAGGATGTTGTCGTCTGTCGTGTCAGAGTGTCGGAGTGTCGACTTGCGGTGAAATTTGGAACATCGCCGGGTCGAAGCTAAAAGAAATGGGTAGTTTAATGTCCACACACGCAACGGCACACACACACACACACACACACACACACACACACACACACACACACACACACACACACACACACACACACGCACGCACACACGCACGCAGGCACGCACACACACACACACACACACACACACATACCAGAATACATACACACACGAACACATCACACACACGCACGCGCACACACACGCGCACACACATGGAAACTGCCAGATTCACAACACACACACACACACACACACACACACACACACACACACACACACACACACACACACAGAACCACAAAACACACTGTCTCTCTCTCTCTCTCTCTCTCTCTCTCTCTCTCACACACACACACACACACACACACACACACACACACAGACACGCACGCACACACACACATACACGCACGCACACACCGCAAAACGCACGCACACACACACACACACACACACATACACACACGCATGCATGCGCACACACGCACACACACACACACAGAACGCGCATCCTGTCTTAATTCCGTTCCTCGGACAGTATTTCACCCTGAGTAATGGCTGCTGTCATGCAAAGTAAGACTGAGTTATGACTAAGGAGAGTATTGAGGGCGTGTTCGCCGTGTGGTATCGGCGGTCAATGGTGGATTCCAGTAGTAAAAATACTCTGTGCTTATGAGTCTGGTTTAGATTGAACGTGACACAAACAGTTTCATCACTTCAGAACACATAAGTATTCCAGCACTGGGGTTTTTGTTTTTTTTAATATTAACCCCTTCACCTCAAGAGGTACAGAGTCCTCACTTGGACACAAATTGCGGGGGTTCGTGAGGATCTATCAGTTGAACTATCGCGCTCCACGATCTCGATCTGTCTCTGGAACTGTACTGAATACAGTCCTTCAGGGGGCCACAATGTGTTAGCCCATATCATACTGAGGCTAAAAGCTTCACATTTGTACACTGCCATAAGCAAAGTTACATTATAGTACTTACAGATAAGGATATAGGCCAATGGCTTTAGTTCAAGGGTGGTGCCAGAATAGCTTGGCGCCTAGAGGCGCCAAGCTATTCTGGCGCTACCCTTGAACTAAGAAAAAACTACCAAGTGAGTAGGAAAAGGCACTGTCAAGGGAGAGAAGTGTGCATGATCGACCAGTGATCATAGATCTACTGTGGCCAAAGCACACAAAAAAAAAAGAGATAGGAAAGAGAGGGGGCGCTAAGAAAGTGACTGAAAGCAATGCATATGGAAGCCCCCCCGAAGGGGGGCGTATCACATATCCACTGTTCCAGCCACTCAGTGCATGGAAATTTAAATCTAGGTCCCCCCAAGGGGGGTCCAGATATTTAGCCGGTGTGGACAGCTGTTTCAGTCTTGGCGACCTCTTCAGCACACCATCGGCAATACTGGAGGAAGAAGGAACTTCTGCTTACCTGCAAAGAAGACCACATTTTACTGTGGTTTCTGCAGGGGCATACATTCCATGCCTCCACCTAGAGCCAAATTTCCATGCACCCTAAGAGAGAACCTACTAAAAAGGGGGAAGGATTTGCAGTCGAAATTGTGTTAAAAAAGCAGACCGAAAGGCACTGGCAGTCAACCCTTTCGGTCTGCTTTTTTTACCCTTGAACTATTTTAGTCGAACTTATTTCACACACTGGTGTATCCCGAATGATAAGGGTTAAAAAGAGGCATACGCTGAGAACAAGCGAGTCAGTGACCGAAATAGTAGTGCAGCCTCAGTACAGCCAGACGCATCTTTGCCGCTCGGCATCTCTTTTCCGAGGAGGCAGTTTCTCAGCTTGACTCCACGACAGCAACCATAGGGTGGGTGGTTGTGTGGGTGGGGGGAAGTGGGGGGGGGGGGGGAGCGAGAAAACAGAAGTAATGGCAGTCATGTAAAGAGTTGTGCCCCTGACTCGGAGAGTCACAGGTATAAGTTAAAAATCCCCCTTGTGCAACAACTGAACATGCCGTTCGGCGGAAACTAGGACGCGTTGTTATACAGAGCGCGAACGCGAACGCGTTCCAACGCAAACACGAACGCGAACGCGACTTTTGAGCAGTTTTGCCATTCAAATAGAGCACGAACCCGAACGCTGAAAACCGTCGACGGCTTTCGAGGCGGCTCGTCTTTTTCTTGCTGTGAGAGATAAAATTTGGTCATTTGGAATCATGGCGCAGGTAGAGTTTAATTAATAAAGTCGTGCAGACACTTTTTTTTTTTTTACAGTTCCATAAGTTGTTGACACAGGTAAAATAAAATTAATTTCAATCACATACCTGTCAGTCCGACTCTCTGTCCAATTGCTTTCCATATGTCTCTTTTTTTCGTGATGTCTTTGTAATCTTTGTCTGCTTTGTCATACAGTACATGATTCTTCTCAATTTCAAGAATCATGGCTTCTGTCTTGTCCATTGTCAGGTCAGGCGTACAAGTTTCTATTTGTGGAAATGATGCAAGGGAAGTACCTGCTGATTGGTTGATAGCAAAAAAGCCGCGCGACCTTCTGAGAAAATTCGCTCTGGAGGCAATCAAGGCGGTCGTTCGCGCGAACAAAAAATTATTCGCGTTCGCACTCTATTTGAACGGTTCCTCTACAAATGACAAAAATATTCCAGGACGAAAAACCGCGTTCGCGTTCGCGCTCTGTATAAACGGACCTTTAGGTAGTGACTTGACGCGGCTTTTCCGCCGAGCGGTATCGTCGTTAACAGTGAAGGGGGCGGGGGGGGGGGGGGGGTTAACCCCTTCTCTATTAACCTCTTCACTGCTAGCAGACGCAGATTGCCGGGTTTCTGCAGTCTGTCCGGGTTTTTTTTCCTAATATGGTTGCCAAGTGGTTTCAGCAAGAGGCGGTATAGATCCTGATGATCCCCCGCAACTGCGGGGAGCATGACTGAAAAAAACAAACAAACACGTTAAGCGTTTAGGGCTTAACGTCTTTTGTCCACCACGAAGGTGATTTCAAAGACAGGGCACCGAAATAGGGTCTGAACAAATATTTGACCCAAGCTGGATTCGAACCAATGCACCTCTTGGTCGAGAGAAAAAACACTCTACCACTGAGCTACCCAGCTCCCCCGCATGACTGAGGTCAAATACCTCTTGCAGTTGGGTGGTGCTCAAAGGGTTAAACGTCCTGTGACCATTCAGCCCAGACGGATTTTAATGGAAGACAAAGCGACCGTGATAGTTCAAAGGTGAACAGCTTCTGAGATCTACAGAGGATAATTTTTCATATATTTAGCAAGTTCAACCTCAGGGTTCAATGTTAGAACATCTCCACCAGTCATATGAACAAGTTTAACCTGGAACGTTCTGTAATGGGCGGGTTCGTTCTAGTGACCTCAGATAGAAGGTCAAAGTTCTGTAGTACACATGTTGGCTACATTTTGCAACATTTACGGAATGCGCCTAGATGTTAGTGGAAGATTGTAGAGAAATCTCCAGTGTTCTCTTTCAATGAATATTAAGAGTTTTGGTTACTTTTTGTCTCTCTCTCTTTCTGATTGGTTGAGTTGTGTAATTTGTCGGATTGTTCTGGAAATCTATTATAGTATAAAAGAGGGTGTTAGTAAATATTTGCGTGCATTGTCTGGGAGACGCAGTGTATCAGAATTGTGAATGCATTGTATGAGACAGTGTGGATGCATTTGTGGACGCATTGTGCTGACAGTGCATCGTGAGAATAAAGTACTGTTGGAACTGTTACTCCCGTGTGGTCTACAACCTTGTGCCACGTGTGACGAGTTGCAGCTGAGTGAAGTTTCTTTACATGACCCTGCGTGAGTGCGTCTGGTGTGATTGATGATACTCAAGTACGACAACGACTACCACGTAACAGGATATAACTGAACAAAAGTTGGATATAACGACACTTTTTCAACGTTCGCACAAGACTCTTGACAAACTGAAACACTGGGTCCCTTGGCGAATCAGTTCAGTGTAGTCGTAGTATGTTCAAGCCGCCGGCCAGTCTCCGTGTGAAAAACCTTCACCTGACATTAGGGGTGGATGCAGGGGGGCACGCGCACTCTCATTTAAATGTGCATTTCTTGGTCAGTTTTCTTGATATCGCCACGACTTTGTCGGTAAGGGTTTTGCTGAACCCAAATGGAGGTTGGTTTGATATGTTGTTAATAAACAAAGAAAAAAAAAACACACCAAAAAACAACGAGAACGTCGTATAAACCCCAGTAGCAAAACAGTCCTCGGGCCCATGACAGGCCGAAGTGGGCCCGCGCACAGTCGCGCGCGGCCCACTGCGCGGACCATCTTGGGCTCAAAGACCTTTCCTTACTGGGAGGTAAGGCGTGGGGGAATGTGGGGGCGGGGGGGGGGTGGGGGGGGGGAGGAAGAGGGTAGAGGTTGGAGAGGCAAAGGGTGGTTAGGGGATGTGGACAACTGGAGATACGGCTGAGAGGTGGAGGGCTTCTGAGGATCTGCGTCTCACGCGAAAAAAGGTGGAATTTGCTGATAGTGACGGTCTTACAGTTCACACACTCAAGCGCGTGCACAGGGCGCAGAACAGCCCGGCGACCATGATTAATCGCTATCAGACGTATTGACTGTAAAACGCTTTTTGGTTTCATGTCTGTTTAGCATAATCCATCGACAAAATCTTGTCTGCTTGCAAGAGGCACACTGAGATTTTCACGAGCCCCTGCACTGACTTGCGTGCAGGGTCTCGTGAGGATCTTTGCCTCTTGCTGACTGTCGTTACACAGCAAAGTTCCACGTTTGTTACAGAATGGACAGACGAGACTTTAATAAAGAAGACCTTCGGGGTTTCACGTTGTTTTTTAATCCTCCGCTGAGACAAGCAACTTGAGAAATCCATTCCATGTGCAAAAAGGCATAGATTGTCGTGTGCCCTTGTAGACTGCAGGGTCTCATGAGAATCTACGTCTCTTGCTGGCATTTACTCACATCTCTGCTTTTCACTGAGTCATAGGAATTCATTGCGGCTTCATAAATCCCTGGGGCATGAAAACGACATTTTGTTCTTATCTGTTCTGGCGCCGACGACATTCACAGATGCAAAGTGAGTGTGTCCTCTCTCTCTAGTTTTGTTCGCCATATGGGTTTTTAATTCTCGTCTTCTGGGCGTTTTGTTTTGTTGTGTTTTGATTTGTTGTTGTTGATTTTTGTTGCTGTTTTTGTTGTTGTTTTGTTGGTTTTTGTGCTTTTTTTTTAGTTTGTTTGTTGTTTTGTTGTTGTTGTTGGTGTGTTGTTTTTTGTTTGTTTGTTTGTTGTTGTTTTTTTGTTTGTTTAATTTGTTGTTGATTTTTTTTTTTTTGGGGGGGGGAGGGCTGGGGGGGGGGGGGGGGTTGTCTATAGTGTAAAATGACTTCTTGTTAATGTTATTACCCTAGATCTCTTGTCGCTGTTTTTGTCATACGTTCTTCAGTTTTTCTTTTTTTTTTCGTCGTCAGCATTTCGAGTGGCGGAGGATATGTGTGTGTGTGTGTGTGTGTGTGTGTGTGTGTGTGTGTGTGTGTGTGTGTGTGTGTGTGTGTGTGTGTGTGTGTGTGTGCGTGTTGGGGGGAGGGAATGGGTAATTAATCACTGATTCTCCGCTACTGAAACAGCTTAATCTTCAGACTCAGTGTTAGTAGACGAGTCGGACATCAGAACGGGTCCCAGACTGTGTCTTTCTGAACAAACAGTGGATCAAAAGCCCGGACAAATACGCGATATCGCATTTTGTCTGGGCTTTTAACCCTTTTCATCCTGATACACCCATTGCTTCAAATATTAGACTAGTGATAGTTCCAGGGTCATGGTGCCAGAATAGCTTGGCGCCTGAGACGCCAAGCTAGTCTGGCACTACCCTTGAACTAAAATGCTTGATCTGTACTGTAGCCTTCATAGGACGATGAGGGGGTTTTTTGTTTGTTTTTTTAAAATCAGCCTCAGGCTGTAATGGGTTAAGCCACTGTTTGCGTCAAACGACACCAGCTCGGGTTCAAGTTTTTTTTTCTGCATATCATTTCTGCCGATACTTCTGAAATCGTCTATTGTTTACTCTGAATACACTGTGGGTACTGTACTGGAACTCACTCGATACACCAATTAACCCTTTTCATTCTGATACACAATTACTTGAAATAAATTTGACTACGATAGTTCAAGGGTGGCCGCCAGAATAGCATGGCGCCTGTGCGGCGCAAAGCTATTCTGGCACCATCTTTGAACTAAAATGCTTGATTTATCTCTTAATATGTAATGTAGCCTTCATAGGACAATACGCAATGTATTTTAATGCAGCCTCAGGATGTTATGGGTTAAACTGTGTGACGCCCTGGTGCCAATTCCACCACAAATACTGGCGCGGAGTCATTTAGTGGCGCGCGACTGGCTGAACGATGTTCCGGCGCTACTGACCCGGCCGGAGTTGGTCTAAGGGAAGTAACAATTTATCATGGTCACAAACCAGAAGTTTATCGATTGCTTCCCTTTAAATTATAGCATAATCTCCTACGCAGACCGGACCCAATAGCCGGGTGTGCGAAACGTAAAATCAAGTGACCAGTTGCATTGTACCTTCTCTAGGATTGGACAGAATGCTACGGGGGTTCCCCGTCGTATTACAGATAATACGTCACAGGTCTCGCGAAGGTCAATATGGCATAGACAGACGTTTTTTTTCACATCGAAACTTCACTAATGAAACAGGCAAGCATATTACTAAGGCAGCAGACTCAATATAAAAAATGCTAAAGGTGCGAGGTTCGATTCCGGGTTCCGGCGTCGGACATTTATCCTCTAGTAAGTCAGTGTCACCGTTAATTCGGGCGGGCCGTCGGGGGTTCTTTCTCCGGGTACTGACTCCGGCTCTTCCTGCCCCTACACTTTGGTACCGGTTTCAGGCCACTTTATAATTTTCAAATACAAGCGATCAAAATTTCCGAAGCCTCAGTAGCTGAGCTGACCCTTCGCACCACGTGAATATCCTGTGTTTGTCTTGTACTGTGTTTGTCTTCAGAGTAAATGTGTGTGTCACGTGAGCGTGCGTGTTGGGTTCAGTTTGCGGCGCTTTGAGCCGATTCTCATAATTGGGTAAAGCGCCTATATAATAACCTGTATTATTATTTTTATCCAGGCCCCACCCCGTACCCCTCTTTACCCCCCCCCCCACCCCCCTTCACACCCCCTCCCAAACCACTCCCTGCCGCAAAACTGTCAGATCAGTGTGTGTGTGTGTGTGTGTTGTGTGTCTGTGCATATGTGTGTGTACACCCGAGTTCTGTTTAATATGATTCGGGACTATCATCGAGTGTCTGCGTCGATATAGTGTGGTGTATAGAATCATGCTTTGTGCTTGTTGCCGTTACAACTGGTCATCAAAATATAAAGATGTAAAATTTACATAAATATACATGTATATCAACACACTACAGCCTGGGGCTGAAAATTTGCCTAGGTCCTATGAAGGCTACATTACAGATTAGGAGATAAATCAGCCATTTTATTTCTAGGGTGGTGCCTTTTGGCACCAAGCTATTTTGGCACTACCCTTGAACTATTATTATCTGGGAATGGTTAACCGCCCGGCAAGAAAATGTGAAAGCCGATCCCACTGCAAGAGACATCGCTCTTCATGAGCCCCCGTAGTTGCCGGCGCCATGAAGATCTATGTCACTTGCGGACACTATCAAGGGTGATGCCAGAATAGCTTGGCGCCTATGGGCGCCAAGCTAGTCTGGCATCACCCTTTGTATCCAATGGCAGTTAAGAGGTTAAAACTCTTACCCCTGCAGCCAAACAGTACTAGTCCCTACAGAAGAAGAGGCCGATTAACAATTTAAACTAGGTTGGTAGTGTTGGTGACCTGTCTATGAACAGTGTATGAATAATGATAAATATCACTCGCTCGCATGCACACACACACACACACACACACACACACACACACACACACACACACACACACACACACACACACACACACACACACACACACACACTCACATGCAAACGCACACATACACAAGAAAGAAGAAATGTTCTGGAAAAGTCATGCATTCGCAAAAGTGTAAAGTGGATGCAAAATGTCTGTACACTGGCATAAAAATGATCACTGGTAAGGCCAATAGAATACAAACTGATTCTTATTATAGGAAGGTTACAAAGTAAAGTAGGTTATAGCACTGTCAGGGGAGAGAAATGTGCATGATCGACCAGTGATCATAGATCTACTGTGACCAAAGCACAAAAAAAAAAAGAGATAGGAAAGAGAGGGGGCGCTAAGAAAGTGACTGAAAGCAATGCATATGGAAGCCCCCCCCCCCGAAGGGGGGCGTATCACATATCCACTGTTCCAGCCACTCAGTGCATGGAAATTTAACTCTAGGTGGTGGCATGGAATGTATGCCCCTGCAGACACCACAGTAAAATGTGGTTGTCATTGCAGGTAGGCAGAATTTCCTGCCTCCTCCAGTATTGCCGATGGTGTGCTGAAGAGGTCGCCAAGACCGAAACAGCTGTCCACATCGGCTAAATATCTGGACCCCCCTTGGGGGACCTAGATTTAAATTTCCATGCACTGAGTGGCTGGAACAGTGGATATGTGATACGCCCCCCTTCGGGGGGGCTTCCATATGCATTGCTTTCAGTCACTTTCTTAGCGCCCCCTCTCTTTCCTATCTCTTTTTTTTTTTTTTTCGTGCTTTGGCCACAGTAGATCTATGATCACTCTCTCCCCCGACAGTGCTATAACCTACTTTACTTTGTAACCTTCCTAAAATATTAGCACTGGCAGTCTCCCCTTTTCTTTTGATTCTTATTATGCATTGTTTGTTGCAACAAGTCTCTCTCTCTCTCTCTCTCATATAGTCTCTCTCTCTCTCACACACACACACACACACACACACACACACACACACACACACACATCGGAGTAAAAGTTAATATGTACAGGAATAAACACACACACACACACACACACACACACACACACACACACACACACACACACACACACACACACACACACACACACACACACACACATCGGGGTAAAAAATTAATATGTACATGAATGAAAATGAAATAATAATTCTAATCAAGAGCAAAAACGCGACACACACACGAACGCAAGGGTTCGACGCGCAGACTGGCACCCGCCAGACATGACACACCACATGTAACATGTAGCTGAAATAGTATTTTATCTACTTCTAAGATATTTCAGCAGTTGTGTCAGTCCTGAACGTTTTGACTGAAGAGGCTGCTCTAATATCTGCGGGAATCGTGTTCCAAATCTTAGCTCCTGAATAAGACAAAGATGTCTTATAAATATCTAGACGTGGCATGGGCACTACCAGATTGTTTCCTGGTGCTCGACTAGACCTGTGAGCGAAATGAAATATATTATTAGTGATACAGGTTGGCGTTCCCGAGCGTGTAATTTTGTACACGAGTATCAGCTTGTTGTAACTAAACTGCTGCTCAAGTGGCAGGATATCTAGCAGCTTGAATTTGTCGTTAGTACTTATGACTTCTGTAGATCTGTCAACAATTAGTTTTATGGCCCTTCTTTGGAGCGAGTTCAGCCTTTTTAAGTTTGCGTCACTACTGCCGTCCCAAACAGTAGAGACGTAATCTAAATGTGGCTGTATATGGGCACAATAGAAGAGCTTCCTTGTTGGTTCATCAGTGAAATATTTCTCAGTTTTGATAAAAGGAATAAATTGTTAGATAATGTTTTACATACTTTAGTTATGTGACCTTGCCAGCACAACTTGTCGTCTACGATGATACCAATCACGCGCTGTTAACAGGCTGGCCATTAAACGAGAGCATAAGGCGAGATGGATTCAGCTGATGTTTCTGCCTGGTTGTAATTACCATACATTTAGTTTATCAGGGTTCGGTATCATGGAATTATACACCATTCAGATACATCGTTCAAGCTATTCTGTAGTGACCGAGTCATACAGGTTACATTTGATGATGAAAGGGCAAGTGTTCCATCGTCAGCAAAGAGGCTGCAAGTGACATTGGGGTCAGATATATGTAAAGGAAGATCATTGATAAAAATAGAAAACAATAATGGGCCAAGAATTGACCCTTGTGGTACCCCGTGCTGTATCACCCCTTCTACTGAGTTTGTTCCATTTACATACACGTATTGTGTACGCCCGTGCAGATATGATGTAAAAAAACGCAAGGGCGCCAACACTTAACTGATAAACAGCAAGTTTCTGAATCAGTTTATCATGATTAACTAGGTAAAACGCTTTTGACAGGTCCAAAAATACAGCTCCATTCATTTGTCCGCTATTTGTGGCGGCCAGCCTAAGTGTATTAGTGCTGTATGACATGAGTGTTTCCGACGAAAGCTAGACTGTAGTGGATGAAAGAGCTTGTGTTTTTCTAGGAACTGATGTATGTTTTTCGAGCGATTGATTGATTGTACATTGCTTAACGTCCCGACAGCAACAAGGCTTTCTCAGGACGTGCCTGCACTGCTTGTGAAAAAAAAAACTAAACAGAAAATTGAATGTATGTCGCCAGCCGGTCAAATACGTTAAATAAACCTACAACATGGGGCCTAAATAAAGCTAAGACCATTTAGCAACACACATCCAATATTAAGAGCTACAGGCAGTGCAGACAGTAGGGAGAGTTTTGAAAAGGCAAATACAGGTGAATGGACAAAGGGTAGACAGAAACACATGCCCCAGAATAGAGAGAAAAACCCACCCTGTGGGGCTGACCAGGGTGACCCTGGGAACTAAAAAATACCTAACCCCACCCAAGTCCCCCAGGGCAGACCCGGGTGGGGTGTTTTTCGAGCGATTTGGATACAGTTGACAACAGGGAAATACGGGTCTGAACATGTTAGGATCAGTGAGATCTTTTGTTTTAGGCAGCGGGATTACCTTACGGGTGAGATGAGGGATCAAAACCAGAAATACTGTCCAGGATTGCGCAGACAACAACAGCACTGACAAGATTGAAGACCATATGGAAGGACAGAAACATCACACTCTGCTCCAAGATCAGACTGATGCGCTCCTTAGTCATCTCAGTGTTCTTGTATGCCTGCGAGTCATGGACCCTCACAGCAGACCTTGAAAGAAGGATACAAGCCACTGAAATGAGATGTTTTCGAAGGCTGCTTGGCATCTCATACAGAGATCACATCACAAACGAGGAAGTGGGAAGCAGAATCAGGCAAGCCATCGGGCCCTATGAAGACTTATTAGCCATTGTGAGAAATCGCAAACTGAAGTGGTATGGGCATGTCACGCGTTCAGCAGGGCTTACCAAAACAATCCTGCAAGGCACTGTGCAAGGAGGACGAAGGAGAGGAAGACAGAGGAAAAGATGGGAGGACAATATCTCAGAGTGGACAGGACTGAAGCTGGGCGATACGCTGAGAATGGCAGAGAACAGAGAGGAATGGAGGGAGCTGGTTGCCAAGTCATCAGTGGTACCCCAACGGTCGGCAAGACTACGGGATATAGATAGATAGATAGATTCGATAGACTACCTTAGCTTTCTTTAAACTAGACGGAAATTTCCCTTGCTGAATACAAAGGTTATATATGTATAGAGAGAGATTGATTGATTGTACATTGCTTAACGTCCCGACAGCAACAAGACTTTTTCAGGACGTGCCTGCACGGCTTTTGAAAAAAACCCAACTAAACAGAACATTGAATGTATGTCGCCAGCCGGTCCAATACGTTAAATAAACCTAACACATGGGGCCTAAATAAAGCTAAGACCATTTAGCAACACACATCCAATATCAAGAGCTACAGGCAGTGCAGACAGTAGGGAGAGTTTTAAAAAGGAAAATACAGGTGAATGGACAAAGGGTAGACAGAAACACATGCCCCAGAATAGAGAGGAAAACCCACCCTGTGGGGCTGACCAGGGTGACCCTGGGAAATAAAAAGTAGTTAACCCCACCCAAGTCCCCCAGGGTGGACCCGGGTGGGGTGAGAGAGAGAGAGAGAGAGAGAGAGAGAGAGAGAGAGAGAGAGAGAGAGAGAGAGAGAGAGAGAGAGAGAGAGAGAGAGAAATTGATTGATTGTACATTGCTTAACGTCCCGACAGCAACAAGGCTTTCTCAGGACGTGCCTGCACTGCTTGTGAAAAAAACAAACAAAACAATTAAAAACAGAATATTGAACGTATGTCGCCAGCCGGTCCAATACGTTAAATAACTACGACATGGGGCCCAAATAAAGCTAAGACCATTTAGAAACACACATCCAATATTAAGAGCTACACTGGCAGTGCAGACAGGAGGGAGAGTTTAAAAAGGGAAAATACAGGTGAATGGACCAAGGCCCCGGTAGACAGAAATACATGCCCCAGAATAGAGAAGAAAACCCACCCTGTGGGGCTGACCAGGGTGACCGTGGGAACCAAAAAGTAGTTAACCCCACCCAAGCCCCCCAGGGCAAACCCGGGTGGGGGGAGAGAGAGAGAGAGAGAGAGAGAGAGAGAGAGAGAGAGAGAGAGAGAGAGAGAGAGAGAGAGAGAGAGAGAGAGAGAGAGAGAATTACGTCATATTTAGAGTATGTCTGCGTGATGACAGCATTGCATCTTTTACGTCACCACCACTGTCTGACTTTTTTTTGTACGTCAAGGTTTTTTTACGGTAAACTTTTTCCGAAAAAAAAAAGAAGTTTTCACTGAGTAAGTTGAAAGGGTACAAAGCTGGCTAACGAAGTCATCCAATGTGTTTCTCCAAACTAGCTATATCCTAAATTTCAAGTAAATACGACACAAATTAACGGACTCAAATCTGGGTCAACCGACTTTCTATAACGGTCTTTCATGTCCTCACACCCACTGAATTACGATATGCTCGGAGGCTCTCTTAGCTACCCCTTGAGTAAAGTATTTCGCCAAGTTTCGACATTCTCTTGTTCATACCAAACACACACACACACACACTACGCACATACGGCGCTTTGCGCCAAATTTACGTTTAGCAGCGAGGTTAGCGTAACCAGACAAGACATATTTTTATCTTGTTACTTCAGGTTTCAGGGGTCAGTTTAGGCCTGCCCGCCTTTGATACCATGGACATGGTATTAAATTCGCCCCACCGCGACCTGTCCTAAAAAGTTCCTTCTATAAATAGAGTTGAATTAGAACGAGGACACTAATCAAGAACTGTGTTTAACCTGTTCATTGCCGGGAAAAAAATTTAAAACCACCCAGCTGCAAGATGTATAGATCCTCATGAGCCCCCGCAGTTGCGGGGGCTCATGAGGATCTATGCCTCTTGCCAACACCAGTCTGAACCCATGTTCCTGGGACAGCTAGATTTAATTTTTGTGTTGAATTAACGAAAACTGCAGAAACACAGTGTGCATCAACTGGCACTGAACATTGCAAAGTTGCTGATCCTGTTCAGGTTCGACATAGTAAAACAGTAAATGGATTGATCTTGATAGTTCAAGGGTGGTACCAGAATAGCTTAACCCATTTAACTTTATCATTCGGAATGCACCAGTGTGTGAAGTAAGTTTGACTAAAATAGTTCAAGGGTAGTGCCAGAATAGCTTGGCGCCTCTAGGCGCCAAGCTATTCTGGCACCACCCTTGAACTAAAGCCATTGGTCTGTATCCTTATCTGTAAGTACTATAATGTAGCTCGAATATGGCAGTGTACAAATTTGAAGCTTTTAGCCTCAGTATGATATGGGTTAACCCCACGGCTGCATTTCCCAAATTTTGGAGGCGTCACGACTATATACCAGTTGCAGGAGATGGATTGACCATGATAATTCAAGGACAGTGCCAGATTAGCTTGATGCCATCAGGTGCCAAGCTAATCTGGCACTACCCATGACTTATCATGGTCAATCCATCTCCTGCTGTAGTGCGTGAGGGCTAAATGGTGTAACTGATGCCTGTACACACCGCACCCTATAGTCAGGATTCCCAGATTGGGTGGAATCCTCAGATGACCATGTCATACTTCAGAGACAGATCAGCCATGATAATAAATATGTCAAGGGTGGTGCAGCAACAGCTTGGTGCCTACAGATGCACCTGAATAGTTCGAGGGTGGTGCCAAAATAGCATGGCACAAAGCTAATCTGGCGCCAAACTGAAACCATCATGATCGATCTGTTTCTTGTTATACTGTACCAGACTTCAGTGGGTCAGGTAACCCCTTGATTGCCAAGAGAGTGTAAACATGATCAAACTGCAAGAGACACTGAGCCTCTCACGAGCAGGTATGAAAGGGGTGAAAGACGAAGTGTTGGGGCCGAGCTTAAAATTTGTTTTTAATTCATTTACTTTTTTTTTTAAACATAAATTTTAAAAATGTAGCAACTTCTGTGTTGTAAATGTGCATTTTATATTTGAATTGGTTAGGTGATAGAATAGGGCTAAAGAACATGAGAAGTGACAATAGCAGCAACTAAATAACCATAAACACACAGCACAAACATAAGCAAACACATGCACACACACACACTGTCAATAAAATAAAGAGAGAAAGAATAATAGAAAGTATTTAAGAATACAGACACAGATATGTCTCTGCAGTAAACAAATAAACAATTAAATGAATGGATGGATGGATGGACGAACGAACGAACGAATGAAACAAAGTAACATTTAAAAAAAAAATTAAGCCATATGTAGACCCACATGTGGAAATTCTAGCACCAACCAAAGTGGTGATATTGTGGACTTTACCACTGGCCATGTAGAGAGCCACCCCCTCAAAACTCACTTCATCCAGAACCTTAGGATATGCGCGTGTACCCAGACATACAAACAGGTATTCCATCATGTTGGAAGCTAAAAGCAAATGTGTGAAAACTTTGATAAAGAGACAGCCACAAGACTTTTTCAGGATCAGTAATCACAGAAAAAAACATGGAAAAAGACAGATACAACAAACTTTTCTAGAATACTGAAAGGTAAACATTAAGCTCTCCACTCCCAGTAATTGCAATTTATCTTTCTGTAATTATTGTTAATTAAACATGACAGAGCTAAGGTAGTCCAAAGAACATGGGTACAAAGTGGTGTCAGCATGAGATATATAGGTCCTCATGAATTCCTGCAATTGTGGGGATGAGGATCAACGTCTCTTGCACTCAGTTTTTCTCAGCAGTAAAGGGATTAATATTGTGATTGTTTAATCAGGGTGTGTGTGTGTGCTTGTTTGTGTGCACATGTGTGTGTGTGTGAGTATGTGTGTGAGAGAGACACTGTGCATTATTAAGTTGCAGTTCTTCTTTTGAACATGGTGTTGCACACTTACTTATTGTCTCTAGCACTCTGCTATCAGGAAAAAAACCCAACTACCTGACAAAAACAATGCAGTTGACTGATGGTTACAAGCTAGTTCAAAGGTGGTACATTGTACATGATGGTTCGAGGATGGTATCAGAACAGCTTGGTGCCAAGCTACTGTGACATCACCTTTGAAATATGGTGGATACACATTCCGTCATACATTATTCATATCGTGTCAGGGCTTTATGCATTACGGCTCTATGTGTTACACACAGCATAGCAATTCAGCTGCTTTGTGAGGCAATTAAGAAATACCGATGAGCAAATGAAAGCGACATTTTTGGAATCATCAGAAACACTTGTGTTTGACGATTTAAAAAATTTCGCATTTCTTTTGTTCATCAGTACAATTCTGAGTGATCTCACAAACTGTCTGGTCCTTTGTTCTGCAGGAATCACCTCAACAAAAAGCACTATGGACAGCCAAAGGGTTTAGTATTGACCCACACAATCAAGGCGTGTGCTGCGTTAGTGCGAATCTTACAGATCCAAACACAACAATTAACCAACTAGTCTGCCTCAATTCCCTGGCATTGATTCCAATAGTAATGGTGAAAATGTCTCCACAATGTTGAAGTTGTTCAGTAGACAATGAAAAGAGAAAAAACCCAATGGGTATATTCTCTCTCCGAGGCCCTTTCACTTACAAAGAAAGACTAGGAACTATTTAGCACCAGACCACTGATGAAGAAATGCGTCTTGAGCTGTAGGTCCACTACATAACTGATAAGAATCGTATTTATTGGGAATGGCAAAAGCAAACACACTCTCGGCCTCATCCCACAATGCCTCCTTAACCGGCTTCTTTATTTGCCGATCGCTTCAATGCTGCCATGCAATTTATCTCCAGAAGTACAAACTTACTTATACATGTTCTGTCACAGTCATCAAGTTGTTGAGCTGTTTTGGTGTATAGCTTAGTAAGACATAGCTGAGAAAGACAGCTCATGACTAAGGCTGCTTATTTTAGGTCAATATTCAGCCAATTGGGGGTGACCATGGCCTAAAAGTGACATCGCTGCTATCTTTGTTTACATCGTCAATGTTACAGAGTAACTTTCCCCTGCAGTAGCAGACGATCTGCACAGAATCACTATTATTGTTTGACGGACAAACAGTTATTTGCGCTCAAAAGGTTTGGACGTTTTTCACTTTTTATATGACTGAAGCAGCTGGTAGGGGTTGGGAGGCGGAGAAGTTTAGTGATGATAGTTGTTGAGGGCGCAGATATATATACTGCAGACATAAGTGAGAAAACTATTTACATCACATAATTTTCTTTAAAATCTTGAACGTACACAGTCAATACATACACACAAATCTCAAAACTTCTCTCTATTTAATGGTCAGTCACTCCTCTGAATCACAAACCAACCTCTGAATCACAAACCGTACCAGTGTTCAAGCTAATTACCATCAAAAATGGTCTTGCTGATTTCACAAAATGCATAGCAGTTCATGTATTACATTGCTTAACAGACAAAATTATTCTGTCAAAGAAAGTGTACAAAAAGGCTATCACAACCAAAATTAAATTTGATATTGGATAACACACTTTGTTTTCCACCACAAAAATAAATCAAAATTCAACTCAGTTAAATCTTGAACTCACAGAACTAAATGACTTCCCTTTACAGAATGGAATTAAGTCATTTAGTTCTGGGAGAATAAAAACTGCCATCATATCACTAAACAACGGAACAAATTATCACGGAACCAGTTTAAGACCTCATGCTGAAATTAGCTGATCTAAACATTAAACATGATATTACATACATGTATACAATGGGTGCCAGTCCAACAAACTGATATGACTGAAAAACTCCACAGGCAACGTATGTTCAAATAAGGTGCAGGGACAAATAGCATAGTTTACAAAAAAGTTCTATTTCAGCTGGAGAGTAAACAGTGGGTGAGTAACTGCTGATGTAACTGTGGCTGATTCATGTCAGCAAGAGAGATAGATTCTTAGGAGCTCATCCAGCTGCAAGGCTTCATGCGAACCTGTGCCTCTTTTTGATGGAACGAATGTGTTCTGTCTGGACCAAGACAGCTGAAATTCAATTTTTCTGTGCTTTTATAAAGCTGAAGCAGTCGGCATGACTGAGGACTGTTGCCTATGCATCCAGAGGGTAGTCAGCAGCACAAAAAATAGGTGTTTGTGTTTTAACTCCTGCTTACACCCTTCCCTTCTTTTCCTATCTGTTTAATGAAAAAGCACAGCAGCTACACATCAGCATGCATCGCTCTTTCTCCCTCTCTTACTCGTAGAAACACAATTTTATTTTCTTTCATTACTGAATATAACGAAACATTGGCGTCACTAGTACAAGTATCACACTTCACAGAAGCCTGAAGATGTTGACAGAGGTCCTATTTTGGTGATGGCACATCTATATATGCTCCTTTACAAGCATGCCTAGGTCCGTTTGCATTAAAACCTCCCCTGAACAGTCACCTGCTGTTTAAGGTCACTTTTCTTGACAACAGTGGTGACCATTTATTGGAGGTTCTTCTGTATGTACAGGAAAATGATACATTTAAATGATGAATTAACCTCAAACATTTAACTTACCATCTCTTAGGTGCAGCAGACCATATAGTTACACACATCCAACATCAGGCAGCGCAGACAGTAGGAATTTTAACAAACTGGGATGAATGAAGTCTCTTCTAACCATAACCCACAAAGTCCCTTCTATATATATGTGAGTTGTCCTCATTGTCAAGCGTCTCTATATGTTGTCTTTGACCTGATTATGATGTTGAAATATCTCTTATTGAACAAGCCTAGCAGACTTGCCAATGCATCAGTGAGCTCTATAAGGGACACAGTGCATATGTATCATTGGTCTGAAAAACATCATTTGTCATGATGTAATTCCAGATTTTAATGTAATTTTATATTTTACATACACTTTGCCTTCTAGACTAAAAAAAAAAATGGTGACAAAACTAGAATTGCACAGTGCAATTTTAGTCTTGCTATAATTTTTGTGAAGTGAGCTTGACTTTACCTAGATACATGATATTCTACTGTACATGTGCATGCTCTTCTGCGCGCACGCGCATGTTTGTGTGTGTGTGTGTGACCTATTTCCTGATCTGTTGCAACCCTTGACCTTAGTCCTTTCCAGGGAGTCATCCAACCTAGTTTGTAAAGTAAGGTCTTACCATCAGGTATATCTGTATAACTCATAAGGGATCAATTTCAAGTGACCATTATTCCTCCACAAAATAAAATCCTCAGCAGAGAGCGAGTTCCTTTTATACCTTCATATTAAATCGCGTGTAAGGACAAGGCCCCAAAGAAACCAGTTTCCTCACTGATCCTAGCATTGGTGATTAACACATCTGAGGTGTGCCGCATTCAGACACACAGCTGCATGAGTTACCCCACTCAGTCCTGACACATTACAAGAAGACATGGGCTGACGGTGATTCATGGGTGGTGCCAGAATAGCTTGCCACCAATAGGCACCAAGCTATTCTGGGACCATCCTTGAACTGTTATGGTAAAAAAATCTCCTGAACTGCCATGCAGTCGGCAAATGACACCTCCCAAACTTGGGAACTTTGACCAGAGTGCTCCCATTTGTTATCAGCATACATAACTGACTGCTGTCTCAGCCATTACACAAATTACATTGTAAATACAAAATGTATCAAATACTGTGTCAGCATACATTAACATATTAGACATTTATGTCAGCATCGACTGGAATATCAGTTCGTGGATCACTGAGCAACATTAAAAAACTTGGCTATGTCTGGAACACCAGAAGATGTCTTCTTGAGCACTACTTTGTAGACCCCATCACTTGTTGATGTGTCTGGCTGCAAAATAAAGTAAATACAAAATCAAATATGTTATGAATACAGGTGAAGAAGGGCACACCCAAATATAATGAACAAATTTATGAATAAGAGATATATTATGCAAAAATCTTACAGTTACAGACCATAAGATGGGAAAAATTCCATTCACTAACAAAATAATTGAAATTTGATTTGCTAATGAATGCACAGTAAGTACCCTTATTTTAGAAACAATAATTACACAACAAACACTTAATCTAGATTGTGAAATATAGTCTTAAATACAAGCACACGTACAGTATTCATTTACCTTGATCGTTTCATATGCACACACACATACAATTTGGACACATAGAGGCACATGCACAGTTCAGACATTTCAAATAGCAAAGTTTCCAAATTGATCATAACAAGTAAAACTGTAAGTCAAGTAAGTCAATCTTGACCATTACATGCAACTGATGATTGTACCATTTCAATAGTTCTGATCCCATGTTGCTGTATAAAATTCATGTGCACGTGACTTCGAAAAATTGAAACAACTGAAACGCTGAATGGACCCGACAGCTAAGCCCCCCTATAAAGGACATAATACTAGGCAACTAGTTCCAAGTCGGAATACAAACAAGTTTAAGCCCCCCGCAACTGTGGGGGCTGATGAGGATCTATGTCTCATGCACTTGGATTACGTTCACTTTTTCTTGGCAGTCAAGGGGTTAATCTCTGTTTAGCTGCAGATGCCATTGTGCTCAATTCGTGCCAGCAAGTGATATCAATTCTCATGAGCTGCTGTGGATGCACTGGCTCATGAGAATGTAAGCCTCTCAAAGAGGGAACGTCTGAGTGAATGACTGTTCTGTCCGAAACAAAAAAGCTTAGGTCCAGCTTTCTGGGATGAAAATTGTCACCCACGCATGTGAATTTCATACAGCAACATGGGAAAATCACGACCAAGAGGGTGACGGCCTAGCATGTAAAAGGCAAAGAAAATCCCAAGAAAGAAAGAAACGCACTTAAAAAGGACAATTATGAGACTGCCAACAAAAGTGTGAAAAACGCAAAGAAATACCAAACAAACAAAACAAAAGAAAACATGCCTAGAACGGTCAATTACAACACGGTAAATTGTGTTGTAACTGTCCTTTCTAAGCGTCTTTCTTTCCACTGCACATTGGACAATGTGGCAAACTAGTCCCACCTTGCCCAGCTGACTGTGGATTTCTCCGGGAATAGGAGCTGAGTTGTGATACCTGACATCACCAGTCTGTGTTTTGGCTTCAAATTTAGCAACATAATTACTGGAGAGAAACAAAAACAACAGAAATGAATACATACGTACATGTACAAGCAAGTATAAAGTCAACTCAACTCCCCAATTTCATCTCAAGAGTCGAGTTAAAGGACTTGCTCCGTGAAATAAAAGGGTTACTAGTTCACAACATCTTCTATCTAAAATCTACAGAAATACACATGTTCTTAGTCTTACAATTGTGTTGAAGAAAGAGCCAACTTAACTCATTCGAGACGTGCCGCCTCCGGATACACGGTGTAAGCCGCATATCCAGAGGTGGCACGTCTCAAATGACTTAACCCTTTTCAACCTGACACACTAAAGTTTGAAATATATTTGACTATCATCATTAAAGGGTAGTGACAGCATAGCTCGGCGCGTGTGGCGTCAAGCCATTCTGGCACCACCCTTGAACTCAAGTGGTTGGTCTTTCTCCTTTTTGTAATGTACCCTTCATAGGATAAGTAAATTGTTTTTAAAAATTAAGCCTCAGGATGTAATGGGTTAAATAATGCAGTTTGACTGTCATCGTAGAGAGGTTTCCTTTATGCAGGATGACTCCCAACAACGAACGAAAGCGAAGTAAAAGCGGATAACCAGCTTGCTCCCTGAGCATAGGCAACACTCCAAACATCTCTTAAATGCATCGATGCATCATACAGATGTTTGGAGTGTTGTCTAAACTTATGGTACAAGCTGGTTATCTGCTGCGGTATGGAATATTCACAAAGGTGCAAAGGGTAAGGTCAGCTATTGATAATTGAGATTACGGAAATTTTGATCGCTGGTACATGTTATTTGAAATTCATAACAAGAAAGGCAAAGCCCTTATGGCTCATGTGTATGACCGATTTATATGTGTGTCCTTTGTGACAATAAGGGCTGGCTTCTGCACAAGCAAAATCCATGTTTTCTCAAAATGTAAGCATTTCTCACACATCTGTCAACCCCCCGTGAACCTTGACCTTTGTGATGAGTCAACTAAATTAGTGTGCAAAGGAAGGTCTTATCATCAGCTACCTTTGTGCCAAATTTGGCTGAAAAATGTACAAAATTATTGATAATACCTACAATTTTATCAAAAAGCGGCATTTTACACACATTTGCCAGCCTCTTGTGACCCTTGACGTTTCTGAGGGGTCATCCAAATTAGTATGTATAAATAGGTCCTACCATCAGGTATCTCTGTACCAAATTTGGGTTTGAAATTGTGAATGGTATTTGAGAAAAAAAACCATCTTTTGTCAAAATATGGCTATTTTGGACCTATTTCCTGAGCTCTTATGACCCTTGTGGAGCTTTTTTTTTTTTCCACCGTGCAGGCTTTAGGAAACGCCCACGGACTATGACACTGAACTTTCCAAGTCCTGTAGCAATGGGCAAGGGGCAAAACGGCAGGTGAAAGATGTCACTGGAAGCCGCAGTCTCAAACCTGCATGCAGGCGGTTCAGGATATTGGTCGCCTGATGTTGACCTGGGGATGACAACGTCACTCGGCACACCCTGAACGACCAAGCAGCCTTCTCTAGGGACAGCACTGCTTGCTCCACACGGAGAGGGGCCTAGAAAAGGTGGCCTAACCAAAGCTCATCCCCTCGTAACCCCAGTTGGCTAGCCGCGGTCAACGGGCATCTTCTCATGCGGTCAGAAAACAAGAAAAAACAATGGATCCACTCTCATGACGACCACGACCGGACTCAACGTAGCATGCTGGAACATCCGAACCATGCTCGACACAGCAGACAGCGGACGCCCTGAACGTCGCTCCGCCCTCATTGCCCATGAATTGCGGAGGTTAAACATCGACATCGCCGCGCTCAGCGAAGTACGCCTTCCGGAGGAAGGCAGCCTCCAAGAACTTGGCGCTGGCTACACCCTCTACTGGTCAGGCAGGCCTGCGTCAGAAAGACGGCTCTCAGGCGTGGGCTTCATGGTGAAGACCCCCATTGCGACTAAGTTGGAAAATCTACCAACGGGTCACTCCGACCGCATCATGTCCATGCGCCTCCCACTGAGACACCAGCAATACGTCACCCTTCTCAGTGTGTACTCCCCAACCCTCCTGGCAGAGCCTGCAGAAAAAGACAAGTTCTACTCTGACCTGCGCAGCCTCCTGCAGAGCACCCCTGCAGACAACAAAGTCATCATCCTTGGCGACTTCAACGCCAGAGTGGACCAAGACTCTGAAGCCTGGAAAGGAGTCCTCGGCAAGCATGGCGTTGGGAACTGCAATGACAATGGTCGCCTACTGTTGGAGCTCTGTGCAGAGCAGCAACTTATCACCAACACTACTTTCCAGCAAAAGGACAGTCGAAAGACCACCTGGATGCATCCTCGCTCCAAGCACTGGCACCTTATCGACTATGTCCTAGTGCGTCAGAGGGACCGCAGTGACGTCCTCCTCACCAGTGATGCCCAGCGCAGAGTGCCACACTGACCACCGCCTTGTTCGCTGCAAACTCAGGCTCCGCCTCAAGCTGAAACCCAAGAAAGGGGGCCCTCCCAAGAAAAAGCTTGATGTTGCCAGCCTTCAGCGTGACAAGAAAGCTGCCCTTCAGGCCGATTTACAGCGCATGCTCAAAGACACAGTTGATCCAGCAGACTCCTCCCCTGAAACACTCTGGGAACAACTGAAAACTGCTATTGTAAAATCCTCTGTGGAAGTCTTGGGCTTTGCTAGAAAGAGGAACAAAGACTGGTTTGACGAAAACGACGTAGAGATCCAGGAACTTCTAGCAAAAAAAAGAGCCGCCCACCAGGCCCACCTAGCCCAGCCTTCCTGCCCTGTGAAGAAGTCTGCCTTCCGCCTCATCTGCAGCAGTCTCCAGCTCAAGCTTAGAGAGCTCCAGAACGAGTGGTGGTCCAGACTCGCACAGAGGACCCAGCTCTGCGCTGACAACGGTGACTACAGGGGCTTCTACGAAGCACTGAAAGCAGTGTATGGCCCTAGGCACCTGGTACAAAGTCCCCTGCGAAGCACTGATGGACAGGCACTCCTCACAGATAATACCTCCATCTTGAACCGCTGGTCGGAATACTTTCAGGACCTCTTCGGCGCTGAACGCACTGTTCAAGAAACAGTCATCCTCCAAATCCCACACCTTCCACTAAAGGTTGAATTGGACGAACCGCCCACCGCCGAAGAGACCCTCACAGCCATCCACCAGCTCAAGAGTGGCAAAGCAGCAGGCATTGACGGAATCCCGCCAGAGATCTGGAAACATGGAGGCCCAGCACTGCACAACAAGCTCCACGACCTCTTTCTCTGCTGCTGGGAAAAAGGAACACTACCAAAGGATCTCCGTGATGCAGTCATCATCACCCTGTACAAGAACAAAGGAGAGAAGTCTGCCTGCTCTAATTATCGTGGAATTACCCTGCTGTCCATTGCTGGGAAAATTCTCGCAAGGTTGCTCCTGAATCGGCTGGTACCTGCCATCGCTGAAGACCACCTCCCAGAGGGCCAGTGTGGCTTCAGAGCCAACAGGAGTACCACCGACACAGTCTTTGTGCTGAGACAGCTTCAGGAGAAGTGCCGCGAGCAGAACAAAGGGCTGTAAGTAACGTTTGTCGACCTAACAAAAGCGTTTGACACTGTGAGCAGGCAAGGTATGTGGCAGATCCTGGAGCGACTAGGTTGTCCCCCAAAGTTCCTCAACATGATCGTCCAGCTCCACGAGGACCAGCAAGGCCAGGCCAGACTAAACAGTGACCTCTCAGAACCATTCCCCATTCGCAACGGCGTGAAGCAAAGGCTGCGTGCTGGCACCGACCCTCTTCACCATCTTCTTCAGCATGATGTTGAAGCAGGCCACAGTGGACCTCGACGATGACGACGCAGTGTACATCAGGTATCGTCTCGATGGCAGCCTGTTCAACCTCAGACGACTGCAGGCCCACACGAAAACCCTAGACCAACTGATTCGTGAGCTGCTCTTCGCCGATGACGCTGCCCTCGTTGCACACACAGAGAGAGCCTTGCAGCGCATTACGTCCTGCTTCGCAGATGCTGCCCAGCTCTTTGGACTTGAGGTCAGTCTGAAAAAGACAGAGGTCCTTCATCAGCCGGCACCCAAGGAAGAGCATCGCCCTCCATACATCACCATCGGCGAGTCCGAACTGAAGTCTGTACACCAGTTTACCTACCTTGGCTGCATCATCACATCAGACGCCAAGCTGGACAAGGAGCTGGACAACAGGCTGGCAAAAGCGAACAGTGCTTTCGGCCGACTATTCAAGCGGGTGTGGCACAATCAACAGCTGAAAAAAGGCACCAAGATCAGCGTGTACAGAGCTGTCGTCCTCACCACCCTGCTGTACGGTTCCGAGTCCTGGGCCCTCTACCGCAGCCAACTACGACTCCTCGAACGCTTTCACCAGCGCTGCCTGCGTACCATCCTCAGCATTCACTGGAGTGACTATGTCACCAACGTCGAGGTCCTTGAACAGGCGGAAACTGTGAGCATCGAGGCATTCCTGCTGCGGACACAGCTTCGCTGGGCGGGGCACGTCTCCAGGATGGAGGATCATCGCCTACCCAAGATCACTCTGTTCGGCGAGCTCGCCACTGGACACCGAGACAGAGGGGCACCAAAGAAGAGATACAAAGATAATAATACCAATAATAATACCGTTATTATATAGGCGCTTTTTCTCAATTTTGGGGAAATCGACTCAAAGCGCCGCGCCTGAAACCCAACACACACTCACGAAACAGACACGGATTTACGCCATTTAAGACAAACACAGTACAAGACAAACGAAGGGCCAGTCAGCTACTGAAGTTACAGAGATTTTTGATCGCTTGTATTTGAAATTTGTAAAGTGGCCTGAGACCGGTACCAAAGTGGGGGGGGGGGGGGGGGGTGGAAGAACCGGAGTACCCGGAGAAAGAACCCCCGACGGTCCGCCCGAATTAACGGTGACACTTACCAGAGGAGAAAAGTCCAACGCCGGAACCCGGTATCGAACCGCGCACCTTTGGCATTGGTGGCAGGCGCCTTAACCACTGCGCCACAAGCGGCTTAGAAGAAAAAAAAAGATGGTCTCAAGAAGTCGCTTAGTGCCTGCCAAACTGACCACCGCCAGTGGTCTTCGCTTGCTGCGGACCGTGACACCTGGCGCTCCACCATTCACAAGGCAGCCGTCTCATTTGAGGACTCTCGCAGAGCTAACCTTAAGGACAAGCGGCTTAGAAGAAAAAACAGAGTTGTCGTAACTCAGAACCCTGATCAGACCTTCCCCTGCAGCCACTGCGGTCAAACCTGCCTGTCCCGGATTGGCCTCCGCAGCCACGAAAATGCCTGCAGACGACGTGGGCAAGCCCTATAGAATCTTCGTTCGCGAAGTCAAAGCCAAGACATGACCCTTGACCCTTCCGAGGGATGAACCAAATTAGTATGCATAGATAGGCCTTCCCATCAGGTATCTCTGTAGCAAGTTTGGGTTTGAAGTTGTGAATAGTATTTAAGACAAGAAAGGCAAAGTCCTTATGGCTCACGTTAATGACCGATCCACACGTGACAATAAGGGATGACTTCTGCACCAACAAAATCCATGTTTTTTCAAAATGTAATCAGTTTTCACACATCTGTTAAACCCCCATGACCCTTGACATTTGCGATGAGTCAACTAAATTAGTATACATAGGAAGGTTTTATCATCGGCTACTATACTTTGTGCCAAATTTGATTGAAAAGTTTGCAAAAATGTTCATAATAACTACAATTCTATCAAAAATTAGCATTTAATATGCATTTGCCGACCTCTTGTGACCCTTGACCTTTTCCAATCGGTCATCCAAAATAGTATGTACTGATATGTCTTACCATCAGGTATCTCTGTACCAAGTTTGGGTGTGAAGTTGTGAATGGTAATTGAAAAAAAACATTTCTTGTCAAAATATGGCTATTTTTTTTAACCTATTTCCTGAGCTCTTGTGACCCTTGATTTTTCTGAGGGGTCATCCAAATTAGTATACATAGATAGGTCTTACCATCAGGTATCTCTGTAGCAAGTTTGACTTTGAAGTTGTTAATAGTATTTGAGAAAACACATCTTTTGTCAAAAAATGGCTATTTTGGACCTATTTCCTGAGTTCTTGTAACCCTTGACCTTTCCTAGGGATCAACCAAATTAGTATTTATAGAAAGGTCTTACCATCATGTATCTTTGTACCAAGTTTGGGTTTGAAGTTGTGAATAGTATTTGAGAAAAATAAATTATGTCAAAATATAGCTATTTTTGATATATTTCCTGATCCGCTATGATCTTGACCTTTGTGAGAGGTCACAGAAATTGGTGTGTTTAGAAAGGTCTTGCCACAAAAATATCCTTGGGCCAAGTTTGAAGACTGTAGCTTGAATAGCCTCCGAGAAAATGCCAATTTTAAAGTTTAATGACCACTGGCGCAGAACATACTTTTGCTTCGCACATGAGCAAAATATTCTTTAAAATGCTATAACTAAGTCCCTTTTTGGGGTGTTTGGCCCCCACCCCCCCCCCCCCCCTCCCCCCAATGTTGTTCGATTATTTTGGCGAATAGTGAGTCTCAACACGCACACACCTTTGCCCCTCCTCTTCCACAATCCCCCCCCCCCCCCCCCCCCCTTTTGATTTTTCGGCCCCTGGTAGCAAGGTCTAGTGTCGGGGAGGCCTTTTGTATTAGGTTGAAGGTCTCAAACAAAAACTTGGACCACCCCCCCCCCCCCTCCACCCCACCCCGAGGTAACTGATCCACCCCTGGAACTAATGAATGAAATGAAAAATTGATCCTTACTCTCCTCCCACTGGTTCCCATTTCCAAGTGATACTCTTTTTCACCACGCCACTCCGTAGTTCATAGCTCAAGACAAACTTGCTGCCTGATGATCTCACCCCACAATTCGCTGAAAACAAAAGTGGTCATGTGCAGGTAAGCCTCAGTGTGAAACAAACATCATCACAGAATCAGTTAACCCATTCTCTGCCGAGAAAAACTGAACACCACCCAACTGCAAGAGGCATAGATTTCATGAAACCCCGCAGTTGCAGGGGCTCATGAAGACCTATGCCTCTTGCTTAAAGGCCCACTATTGCCATAACCATTCAAAGATACACTTCTGTAACAGATGGTTATGAAACGCTACACACAGGTCTAGCGTTGGTTCATTTAGACACAGGAGAATCAACCAGTTCAGCACACATCATCTTTAGATCATGTAACCTGACAATGACTCCACTCCGTTCTACAATGCTTTCAGTGTGAGAAACAGCTAAAAATAGATTGACACGCTAACGGCAGCACATAATAAATAAGTGTGATTACGCGAGTGCTTTTGCTGCATGTCCAAACTGCTATTAACGTTCATTAGGTATGGCAACAAATGAACAAGGCATTACAAACACAAATGGTGCTGAAATGTGTCTTCAGATGTATGCGTAATGGTACTTTAACCCATATCATACTGATGTTAAAAGCTTCAAATGTGTACCCTGCCACATGCAAGCTACATTATAGTACTTACGGATAAGGATATAGACCAATTGCTTTAGTTCAAGGGTGGTGCCAGAATAGCTCGGTGCCTAGATGTGCCAAGCAATTCTGGCACTACCCTTGAACTATTTTAGTCAAACTTATTTCACACACTGGTGTATTCTAAATGATAAGGGTTAAACTACCTTGTATCCATTTTCTTTTGATGACTGTGGATTTTTTTAAGTTGAATTTACAATCATTTCATAAACACAGCTTGTTACAATTTAGACGTAATTCTGGCTGCTGACCGGATGCCCATACGCAAAAGGTCCAGGGCTACTGTTGATCAGCTTTTGCTGGCCTGTATTTTGCCTTGCGCTGGCCAACTAAACCCAGCCAACGAGCTTGATGACGTTTTGGTGATACAAAACAAAAATAGCGTAAGTGTCCAGCTGATTTTAAGCAGGACTTGTAAAATCCACTTGTCTGCTTGTGTGTGATGAGTAAAACTTTGTCAGACAAGCTATACATCATTTACACCTGAACACTGCTGACCAACTGGGTTACCATACCATTTCTATGTTCAAGCTTGGTAAGAATCAAATCATGGACCGAGATCCAGTCTTGTTTCTTGGATCCTGTTAACCCTTTGGGTGTTAATAGTGGTTTTAGTCACGATGATTCCTGCAGGAATCATTGCGATGAAACCGAAACTGACACCCAAAGGGTTAACTGCTGTTATTCATGACAGAGACTTTTCTTTCTGTTCTATACACATTCACCAAAAGATGGATCTGCAATCCCCAGCACAGTGCTCTTTGTATTTTCACACGTGTGCACATGTACATGGGTATCTATAGTGTAGTTTTAACTTCTTGTAACATGCTTAGAGTTCACAGAGCGTGGGGATTTATCGTAATAGAAATGCTCTTTATTAATATTATTATTTTTTATCTTTCTGTAGGTTATATCATCGCTGTCAATATGCTGGTGTATTTGTTATGAGACTAAATATAAGTGTAGGTGGTAAACTGCAAAAAAATGTGACACTTCGCCCACTGTGCACAAACAAAATTAGTCCATTTTTCTGACATTCAAATCAGAAGTCAAGACCTTTTACAGATTTGTTGAGTGAAGTAGAAATGCACTTTTTTGGGTGCAGTTTTGGTGATTGTTTTCAGATTGTCTTCTCTCCCAAACCTGTAGTGTAAACATGATTATTTATCTAGTCAGTGATACCAACGATTTTCTAGCATGTACTTTTCACTTGAGCTGTTCATTATATAATGAACACTGATCCGTAATATCTGACCCTCCAAAAAGTTCCATTTACTGCTCGCACACAAATGCACATGCTCAAATACAAAGACTAGTGGTTCAGCCATGCATACCTGGCAGTCTGTCTCCCATATTCTACTTCTAGACACTTGTAATCTCAACCATGCAGGTAGATGGAGCTACGCTGGCATTCCAACCTGTAAGAAACAAAACCATAATTAAACCATCTGCGGCAGGGTGGGCTTTGATTCCTAAATTTCGCCGATAAAAGCTACACACGCCGTCTCGCCTCAACTATGACTGTTCTTTGAACATTTAGCTCAGTGTGGTCTTTTAGTTTTACTTTAAGTTTAGTTTTACTTGTAGCTCTTTAAATTATTCAATGCAACAATTGTTTCACTTTCACGTCTCAGAAAAAAAATCAATGACAACTAGAGCGGTTTTTGAAAGGCTTACGTTTAACAATGAAACTAAGAGTGCGTGTTGTCACTTTGCCTTGGACCAAATAAAAACAGTAACAACAAATAAGGAACAGGACCATGGCAAGTGCCACAAAATGAACATAAAATGATCGAGTCTTCGTTATCTTCAAAGTTTCCATAAAAAGCACGTCTGCCCCTAACATAAGAAATTCCTGCGGTCAGTATATCACCTCCTTTCTGCGTACGGGAGACGAGCTGTAGCAATTGGGTCCCAAAGTCTCGGAGATTTACTTTGTTAGCACAAGCTAATTCATCGGCCTAGACAGAAAGTGAGACAAGGGAGGTAACTACTATAATTGGCCGACTTCGCCTCGACCTTGGAAGAAGTCGACCATGACAGTATCAAGTCGACCAATTCGTGGGGAAGTCCTTCATCCGCCTCCCTACAAATAAACTAATACATTTTAGTTTTAAATAGTGCGCTACTATCGTGTAATTTCATCAAGAGCACGGCACACGATATTTTCTGTATAAAAACAACACAGAGGTAACTTAAAGACATATTAGTGTACACATAATTGACTAGTTATATCTGATGTGGCTCGTGAGGCGGCCATAGTGTTTGCAGTTGTGTCTATATCACTAAAGAATAATAATAAGAAGCATAATACATAGTATTAATATGGCACATTTCTCATATTTATCAGTATAACTCAATGCGCAGGACATAGCCGCGAACTGAACCCAACAACTGAGCACGCGTGAATCGGCAGTCACGCGCATTCCCCTTCGACGCACTGTACATAAACACAGAACATTCACGTGGTGCCGGCTAAGCAAGCTCAAGCGAGCTAACTGAAATTTTAGGAACTTTTTTAAACGTTTTTTTTTTGTTGTTGTTGTTGTTTTTTAATTTGATTAAGTGGACTGAGTTGAAATTAATAACCCAATTAGTGGGCGAGAGCCGGAGAACTGCCACCCCGGACGCCGGGTCCGCCCGAACGGTGACACTTCAAGTACTTGTGACTAGCGGACTGAAAAGTCCGGCGACTCCGGAACCGGGTATCGAACCTCGCACTTCTTGCGTTGGTGGCAGGCGCTTTTACCGCTGCGCCACGGACCAACTGAGTTTTTCGATTCCAACGGGTAATCTGCGTGCCGGATTTCAGTTCTAGATCCTCTATAAACCAAGGTCATCTTTTAGTATTTGTATTGGCCCCCCTCCTTACGGCAGAAACGGTACGTACGTGCCTCAGTAGTTTACTAGTACGTGTTTGCGTGATACGTCACCGAATGCCAGAACCGCATGCACGACTTTTCATTCCAAAGAAAACTCGGGATTACACATAGTAAGCCCATATCATCAGTGACCCCCCTCCCCCCTCCCCCTCCCCTACCCCAGGCTCTACTTGAGAAGCAGAGTTAACAGTAAGCCAGTCAGGCCCGTAGTGCCAGCAAGAGGTCGCGGTGGATAGATTCTCACGAGCCCCTGCACTGACTGAGTCTGCCACAAACTATCTATGCCACTGACTGAGACGGCCCTGCTTTGATTTTTCAGTTTCTCCGCCTGAAATATAACACATATAAATAAAGCCGACCCGTGTGAGACCCACACTAAATTCTCATGATCCTTTGCCGGCAAACTGCCAGGAGCTCAGTTATGACAATCTATGCCATTTGGTACATCTCTGGGCAGTGGGCAGATGTTCACATCTGCACGGGACATAGACGACCCCGCCCTCCACGAGTCACCTGCTGCCTTGCAGGCCTGGCCGCTTGGCTGCGGAAAGGCTAAGGGAGGAAACCCCTGACATCAAAGCCCCCGTGTCTCCGGGGAAGGCTTTTGAGCCAGAGACTAGGACAAGGACAGTCTGATATAAAACCTACGACCCGAGGACCTCGATGCCATCGTCCCAGCTTGCTAGGCCATGGCAGATGAACCAAGGGTTTAAAGGGTGGGGCCAGTAATGCGCACACTGCACTCCACCAAAAAGCTCCACCGCGCAGGCTTTAGGAAACATCCACGGACCATGACACTGACCATTCCAAGTCCTGTAGCGACGGGCGAGGGGCGAAACGGCAGGTGAAAGATGTCACTGGAAGCCGCAGTCTCAAACCTGCATGCAGGCGGTTCAGGATATTGGTCGCCTGATGTTGACCTGGGGATGACAACATCACTCGGCACACCCTGAACGACCAAGCAGCCTTCTCTAGGGACAGCACTGCTTGCTCCACACGGAGAGGGGCCTAGAAAAGGTGGCCTAACCAAAGCTCGTCCCCTCGCAACACCAGTTGGCTAGCCGCGGTCAACGGGCATCTTCTCCTGCGGTCAAAAAACAAGAAAGAATAACGGATCCACTCTCATGACGACCACGACCGGACTCAACGTAGCATGCTGGAACGTCCGAACCATGCTCGACAAAGCAGACAGCGGACGCCCTGAACGTCGCTCCGCCCTCATTGCCCATGAATTGCGGAGGTTAAACATCGACATCGCCGCGCTCAGCGAAGTACGCCTTCCGGACGAAGGCAGCCTCCAAGAACTTGGTGCTGGGTACACCCTCTACTGGTCAGGCAGGCCTGCATCAGAAAGACGGCTTTCAGGCGTGGGTTTCATGGTCAAGACATCCATTGCGACTAAGCTGGAAAACCTACCAACAGGCCACTCAGACCGCATCATGTCCATACGCCTCCCACTGAGACACCAGCAGCACGTCACCCTTCTCAGTGTGTACTCCCCAACCCTCCTGGCAGAGCCTGCTGAAAAGGACAAGTTTTACACTGACCTGCGCAGCCTCCTACAGAGTACCCCTGCAGACGACAAAGTCATCATCCTTGGCGACTTCAACGCCAGAGTGGGCCAGGACTCTGAAGCCTGGAAAGGAGTCCTCGGCAAGCATGGCGTGGGGAACTGCAATGACAATGGCCGCCTACTATTGGAGTTCTGTGCGGAGCAGCAACTGGTCATCACCAACACTACTTTTCAGCAAAAGGACAGTCGAAACACCACCTGGATGCATCCTCGCTCCAAGCACTGGCACCTTATCGACTATGTCCTAGTGCGTCAGAGGGACCGCAGTGACGTCCTCCTCACCAGAGTGATGCCCAGCGCAGAGTGCCACACTGACCACCGCCTTGTCCGCTGCAAACTCAGGCTCCACTTCAAGCCAAAACCCCAAAAATGGGGGCCCCCCAAGAAAAAGCTTGATGTTGCCAGCCTTCAGCGTGACGATGTGAAAGCTGCCTTTCAGACAGATTTACAGCGCAGGCTCAAAGACACAGCGGACCCAGTAGACTCCTCCCCTGAAACACTTTGGGAACAACTGAAAACTGCTATTGCAAAATCCTCTGCAGAAGTCTTGGGTTTCGCCAAAAAGAAGAACAAAGACTGGTTTGACGAAAACGATGTAGAGATCCAGGAACACCTAGCAAAAAAAGGAGCCGCCCATCAGGCCCACCTAGCCCAGCCTTCCTGCCCTGTGAAGAAGTCTGCCTTCCGCCTCGTCTGCAGCAGTCTCCAGCGCAAGCTCAGAGATCTCCAGAATGAGTGGTGGACCAGACTTGCACAGAGGACCCAGCTTTGTGCTGACAATGGTGACTACAGGGGCTTCTACGAAGCACTGAAAGCAGTGTATGGCCCCAGGCACCTGGTACAAAGTCCCCTGCGAAGCGCGAATGGCCAGGCACTCCTCACAGATAATACCTCCATCTTGAACCGCTGGTCGGAATACTTTCAGAGCCTCTTCAGCGCTGAGCGCACTGTTCAAGAAGCAGTCGTCCTACAAATCCCACACCTCCCAGTAAAGGTTGAATTGGACGAACCGCCCACCGCTGAAGAGACCCTCACAGCCATCCACCAGCTCAAGAGTGGCAAAGCAGCAGGCATTGATGGAATACCGCCAGAGATCTGGAAACATGGAGGCACAGCACTGCACAACAAGCTCCATGACCTCTTTCTCTGCTGCTGGGAGGAAGGAACACTACCAAAAGATCTCCGTGACGCAGTCGTTATCACCCTGTACAAGAACAAAGGCGAGAAGTCTGACTGTTCCAACTATCGGGGAATTACCCTGCTGTCCATTGCTGGGAAAATCCTTGCAAGGTTGCTCCTGAATCGGCTGGTACCTGCCATCGCTGAAGACCAACTCCCAGAGGGCCAGTGTGGCTTCAGAGCAAACAGGAGCACCACCGATATGGTCTTTGTGCTGAGACAGCTTCAGGAGAAGTGCCGCGAGCAGAACAAAGGGCTGTACGTAACATTTGTCGACCTAACAAAAGCGTTCGACACTGTGAGCAGGCAAGGCATGTGGCAGATCCTGGAGCGACTTGGCTGTCCCCCAAAGTTCCTCAACATGATTGTCCAGCTACACGAGGACCAGCAAGGCCAGGTCAGACTCAACAATGACCTCTCAGAACCATTCCCTATTCTCAACGGCGTAAAGCAGGGCTGCGTGCTGGCACCGACCCTCTTCACCATCTTTTTTAGCATGATGTTGAAGCAGGCCACAGTGGACCTCGATGATGACGATGCAGTGTACATCAGGTATCGTCTCGATGGCAGCCTGTTCAACCTCAGACGACTGCAGGCCCACACGAAAACCCTAGACCAACTGATTCGTGAGCTGCTTTTTGCTGATGATGCTGCCCTCGTTGCACACACAGAGAGAGCCCTGCAGCGCATCACGTCTTGCTTCGCAGATGCTGCCCAGCTCTTTGGACTCGAGGTCAGTCTGAAAAAGACAGAGGTCCTCCATCAGCCGGCACCCAAGACAGTGTATCGCCCTCCTCACATCACCATTGGCGAGTCTGAACTAAAGTCAGTGCACCAGTTTACTTACCTTGGCTGCATTATCACGTCGGACGCCAAGCTGGACAAGGAGCTTGACAGCAGGCTGGCAAAAGCGAACAGTGCTTTCGGGCGACTTTTCAAGCGGGTGTGGCACAATCAACAGCTGAAAACAGGCACCAAGATCAGCGTGTACAGAGCTGTGGTCCTCACCACCCTGCTGTATGCTTCCGAGTCCTGGGCCCTCTACCGCAGCCAACTACGACTCCTCGAACGCTTCCACCAGCGCTGCCTGCGTACCATCCTGGACATTCACTGGAGTGACTATGTCACCAACGTCGAGGTCCTTGAACAGGCTGAAACTGTGAGCATCGAGGCTTTGCTGCTGCGGACACAGCTCCGCTGGGCGGGGCATGTCTCCAGGATGGAGGATCATCGCCTACCAAAGATCACCCTGTTCGGCGAGCTTGCTACTGGACACCGTGACAGAGGGGCACCAAAGAAGAGATACAAAGACTGTCTCAAGAAGTCACTTAGTGCCTGCCAAATTGACCACCACCAGTGGTCTTCGCTTGCTGCGGACCGTGACACCTGGCGCTCCACCATTTACAAGGCAGCTGTCTCCTTTGAGGACTCTCGCAGAGCTAGCCTTAAGGACAAGCGGCTCAGGAGAAAAAACAGAGATGCCGCAGCTCAGAACCCTGGCCAGACCTTCCCCTGCAGCCACTGCGGTCGAACCTGCCTGTCTCGGATTGGCCTCCGCAGCCACGAACAAGCCTGCAGACGTCGTGGGCAACTCCTATAAAATCTTCGTTCGCGAAGTCAAAGCCAAGAGGTAAGAGAAGAATAGCCTTGACGGAGGATTTGACTGATACACTGAATGGCCGCTGGTGTATGCAGGACTGACTTTCCATTCCAAGGAGAGGATCTAATACAGCCCGTAGCCGGCCGGGGACTGCGGCGGAGAGAAAACGATTCTCGCGAGCCCCCCCCCCCCCCCCCCCCCTTCCGCTCCCCCCATGGGAGGCTCGCGAGAATCTTTTTCTCTCCGCATAGATGGATGTCTGTCCCCGCATGAGGGTAAGGCTAGATCGATGGACGTGACTTGCATGTTGGTCTGTAAGTTTGGACCTTACGGCTGGAAGCCGTAAGGTCCAACATCACAAGCCAAAACTAACTCCTTCTCCGGCTCTCTCTCTCTCTCTCTCTCTCTCTCTCTCTCTCTCTCTCTCTCTCTCTCTCTCTCTCTCTCTCTCTCTCTCTCTCTCTCTCTCTCTCTCTCTCTCTCTCTCTCTCTCATTGCTGGCCCATGCCACGCATTTATCCGCCTTGTCTTATTCAGGAGCTAAGTTTTGGAACACGATTCCCGCAGATATTAGAGCAGCCTCTTCAGTTAAAACGTTCAGGCCACAGCTGCTGAAATATCTTAGAAGTAGATAAAATACTATTTCAGCTGTGGTATGTCATGTCTGGCGGCGGGTGCGCATTGGTATACGAGTCTGCGGGTCGAACCTTTGCGTTCGTGTGTGTGTCGCGTTTTTACTTTTGATTACAATTATTATTTCATTTTCATTCATGTACATAATTATTACCTTTTTACACCGATGTGTGTGTGTGTGTGTGTGTGTGTGTGTGTGTGTGTGTGTGTGTGTGTGTGTATGTGTGTGAGTGTGTGTGTGTGTGTTTATTCCTGTAATATTAACTTTCACTCCGATGTGTGTGTGTGTGTGTGTGTGTGTGTGTGTGTGTGTGTGTGTGTGTGTGTGATGTATGCGTGAGCAAGGACATGATTGAAAACAGATCTATGGCCTAATCATTTATCCTTGGAAAATAAAGTTTCATTTCATTTAATTTCATTTCATTTCAAACACACACACACACACACACACACACACACACACACACACACACACACACACACACACACACACACACACCATCACACACCATCACACACACACACACACACACACACACGGCACACACACACACACACACACACACACACACACACACACACACACACACACAAACAAACAACTCGACTAATTTCCTATCAATGTGTAAATAAAGAGGATGTTCGCTCGTTCCTGTGAGTTTGACACTGCGTTTGACCTGTCTGCAAAGTCCTTGTTGCGATGGTTCCTGCAGGCATCGCGACAAAAAGCTCTATCGGCAATGCAACCACCAGTACTGTCCACACGTACTGGGGACAATTGCACAGGGCCAGTTGCATGGAGCACATTGCTTAGTGGCTGGCCCAGGACTAAGCTCACTCATTGAACTGACCCCTGGTGTCTGCATTCAAATGGATTACGATGCATTCCTGATATGTTGTATAGGATACGCGTCTTGTACAGTGCCGCGTCAGTGTCCGTATGCGTGCCGCATATGGACACGTGGCGTTGTAAAAACTTGAGCTGCTTCTGGTTTCAGTTATGATGTAGATTTATTCAGTGGATCTGGTCTTTTGTTGTTGTTTTTTTCTTTCTGTCGGTGATGTTTATGTTTGCACCAAGTTAAATGTAGATTTACTCATGATTAATAAAGTGTCTCTCGTTTTTTTGTTTTGTTTTTTTTTGCTTCTCAGTGTCGGTGGTTTTCACGTGTGAGTGCCGGTTAACAAGGCATGCATGTGTGTGTGCGCACGTGAGTGGGCGTAATATCAGTGTTAGAAGACACGGCCATACATCCTCCCAAAATACCCCCCCTCCCCCCCCCCCAGCTTCCCCCCCCCCTAGCCCCCCCCCCAAAAAAAAAAAATTATAATAATAAATTTTAATAATAAATAAAATTTAAATTAATAATAATAATAATAATAATAATAATAATAATAATATCTTGCTAACTATCTATCTATCTATCTATCTATCTATCTATCTATCTATCTATCTATCTATCTATCTATCTATCTATCTATCTATCTATATCCCGTAGTCTTGCCGACCGTTGGGGCACCACTGATGACTTGGCAACCAGTTCCCTCCATTCCTCTCTGTTCTCTGCCATTCTTAGCGTATCGCGCAGTTTCAGTCCTGTCCACTCTGAAATATTGTCCTCCCATCTTTTCCTCTGTCTTCCTCTCCTTCGTCCCCCTTGCACAGTGCCTTGCAGGATTGTTTTGGCAAGCCCTGCTGAACGCGTGACATGCCCATACCACTTCAGTTTGCGTTTTTTTCACAATGGCTAATAGGTCTTCATATGACCCGATGGCTTGCCTGATTCTGCTTCCCACTTCCACGTTTGTGACGTGATCTCTGTATGAAATGCCAAGCAGCCTTTGAAAACATCTCATTTCAGTGGCTTGTATCCTTCTTTCAAGGTCTGCTGTGAGGGTCCATGACTCGCAGGCATACAAAAACACTCAGATGACTAAGGAGCGCATCAGTCTGATCTTGGAGCAGAGTGTGATGTTTCTGTCCTTCCATATGGACTTCAATCTTGTCAGTGCTGTTGTTGTCTGTGCAATCCTGGACAGTATTTCTGGTTTTGATCCCTCATCTGTCACAGTGGCTCCTAAGTATTTGAATTTATTAATGGTTTCCAGTTTTTGGCTTCCAATCATGATGTCAGTGCCAATGCCACTGGTGTTATTGGTCATCAGTTTGGTCTTCTCTGCACTGATTTCCATCCCGTACGCAATGGCTGTACTGTCCAGCTTTTCCACCAGCTGAGCTAGTTTCTTCTCTGTTCCTGCAAGGCCATCAATGTCGTCCGCAAAGCGCAAGTTCGTGATTGTTCTGCCTCCAATACTAACAGATCCTTCATGATCTTTCAGAGCGTCTGTCATAATTCTTTCCAGGAAGATGTTGAAAAGAGTAGGTGAGAGCAAGCAGCCTTGTCTGACTCCGACTGTAGTCCTAAACCAGTTTCCTATTTTGCAGTTGAAGCAGACTGCGCTAGTGGCCTTGTTGTAAAGGTTTGCTACGACTTTGATCAGGTTGGCATTAATGTTGTATAGCTTCATTGTGGACCAAAGGGCTGCATACCACACCCTGTCAAACGCTTTCTTAAAATCCACAAAGACATGATAGAGATCTTGCTGGTGCTGTAGGTACCTCTCACATAGAACTCTCAGGTTGAAGACCTGCTCAGTTGTGCTGCGCCCTGGTCTGAAGCCTGCCTGTTCCTCAGCTATGATTTCCTCTGCCTGTGGCTTCAGCCTGTTCAGCATGATCTTTAACATGACTTTGCTTGGGTGGCATATAAGACTGATCGTGCGATAATGTTGGTATTGATGTAAGTTGCCTTTTTTGGGGAGAGTTATTATAAGTGATTGGGTCCATGGTTTGGGCCAATCCCCTGACTGCCAGATTTTATTGCAGATTGTTAGTAAGGCGCTTATCATGTCTTCTCCCCCTTCTTGGACTAGCTCTGCAGGGATGTTGTCTGCTCCTGCTGCCTTCCCTTTTTTTCCAGCGACTTCACAGCAGCCTCTACTTCTTCTCGGAGGATGGGATAGTTGCCATTGTTGGTCACGGGTGGGTTGACAAGTATGACTGGGTCCCCTGTAGCTCGGTGGTTGTACAAATCTGAGCAGTACTCTGTCCATCTCTTCAGTATGTCTTGGTCTTCCGTAAGACAGTTCCCTTCCTTATCTTGAATGATAGAGGAGCGTCCTTGTTTTACACTGGTCAGGTCTTTCACCAGCTGGTATGCTTTTTTGCTATTATTTTTGTTCAGATTTACTTCACTGTATTTACACTGATCTTCAGTCCACTTATTCTTTGCCTTTTTCATGCTTATCTTGATATCCTGGTTAATTTCCCTGTATTGTTTAGCTCCTTCTACCTCTGATTTCTTTTTCTTTAATTCTCGACGCTTGTCACATAGAACAAAGATGTCAGCTGTAACCCAAAGTTTCTTTGCTTGTCGGTATTTGCCAAGGATCTCACTGGCTGTTTGGGTTACAACAGTGTTAAATGTGTCGATCAGTGTGTCCACGTCCATGTCTTCTGCAACTAGAAGTAGCAGTGGCGCAAATTTTCCTCCTATCTTTGCCTGGAAGGCTTCCGCTACCTCTGGGTCTTTCAGCTTCTCGAGGTCAAACTTGATTCTGGTGGGACGGCCCTGCTTGTTGACCTTCTTTAGGCGAAGTCGGAAGGTCATCATCACTAAGTCATGGGCACTTCCAATGTCGGCGCCTGGAAAACTTCTTGTCTTGGCAATAACTGGTTTGGAAGCGTCTCTTCACCATGATGTAGTCAATTTGGTTGTGGTACTCTCCGTTCGGGCTGTGCCATGTCCACCTTCTGGATGCTTTGTGTGGGCCAAACGTGTTCATCAGCTTTAGATCATTTGAGCTGGCAAATTCCAGGAGCCTTAAGCCTCTGTCGTTGGTCTCTGCATTGCAGTAGCGTCCGCATGTGCCTTTCCAGTTCCTAGCAGCATCCTCTCATATTTTGGCATTCCAGTCTCCCTGTACCACAAGAATGTCTTTCTTGGGGGTCTGGTCCAGAACTTCTTTCAGTTGGTCATAGAAGTCTTCTATTTCCTCATCGCCATAGTCTGTTGTTGGGGCATAAACTTGTACAATGGTGATATTGAATGGGGTTGCCCTCAAGCGTATGGTGGTAAGCCTACTGGAGACTGGCAGACAACTCATGACGGTGTTCACGATGTCCTTGTGGACGAGAAATCCGACACCCTGTTCGTGTTTGTCTTCTCTGCCACTATAATACAGTTTGTGGTTTTCCTGGATTGATATTTCCCCAAGGTTCTTCCATCGTACTTCGCAAAGTCCTAGGATGGTCCAATGGTATCTATTCATTTCGTGTGTCAGTTCCTCTACCTTTCCAGGCGTTCTTAATGTTCTGACGTTCCAAGTGCCAATGCTGATGTTGTTTCTGGCACGGAGTTTTGATGGTGCACCAGTAACACACTTAATACCTCTGCCCTGGCGCAAGACAGAAGGCGCGGTCCTTGTTCCGGGCGACGACCGATCCGGTATGGATTGAGGTAAGGTTGTCATTGCATGTGGTGTGTCTTGGGCAAAAGAACCTGGCGGAGCCCATCCCTCTCCAGGCTGTTAACCACAACCGAAACTCCACATAACTTGTGGCTCGCCTTGGTCCTGAACACGTGGCCGATGAGACCCATGGGACTCCTTCGCCCTGGGTGGTGACTTCATCAAGGAAGTTCATACACCGAATCAGGTACCGTGTCAGCACCCTAGCCTTTGGTTATCCAAAACCTAACCTGCAAGGCAGCAGGGGACTCGTGGAGGGCGGGGTCGTCTATGTCCCGTGCAGATGTAAACATCTGCCCACTGCTAACTGCATATTCATTATTACAAGACTAAGTGAAACATTCTGAAATCAGACGTAGCTAAAACTTGCACATGTTTCGACCCTTCCCCTTCACCACCACCGGCCTCCTCCTCCTCCCCCTTCCCCCCAAAAAAAATAAAATAAAAAAAATAAAAATAAATAAATAAATAAATAAATAAAAATAAATAAATAAATAAATAAATAAATAATAAAATAGTTAACCCCTCGGGTGTTGGTAGCGGTTTTAGTCGCGATGTTTTCAAGAGGATTCATCGCGACTAAAACCGCTACCGACAGCCAAATGTCACAGAGTGACAATTAGTGATAGCTAGGGTTAATAGGGAGGATAAGGGTTAAAAAGGTGGGATCGAAGTCCAGGTACGAGGTAGTGATCGAAACGGAGTGATAATCGTGAACCGCAAGGCTTGACCCAGAAAAACACGGCCACGTGGATACTGGTTATCTAAGAATCGGGTGGCACGAGTGTCCACAACAAAGGAAAGGTCGGTCGAGTGTAAACTCTGACTCAAGACTTTTGGTCGCGTCCACATAAGAGCATGAAAGGTCGGTTGATTGGGGGAAAGCAATGACGCAGGACACATGTAACTAGAGGTAATTAGAAATGTATAGTAGAATGGTCGGTGTGCGTTTCGAGGAGAGCTCCGTTGCGGAAGTGACACGCTGTGGCATCCTCGAGACAACACACCGACCACCATCATGATTTCAAGTCGACGCCTCGCATTGTTGGGTGAGCATGACTTGAGTTTTCCTTGTATCCTATGCTAGAAGTAAATATGATGATGTAAACTCTTTACTCTCTCCTTATGTCTGTGCATGCTTGGAGTGTGAATGATCCTGTTTGTAATTCGTAGTGTGCTCCGATTGTCACTGTTACATGTTGTCTTGGTTAGTTGTTGTGATGTTAGTTGTCGTGTTATTAGTTGTTGCATGTGATGTTAGATAAGGTACATGAGTTTGACATGACGGAAGCTTGATTAGTGTCCTCAGCCACCGTACCTCTCAGATAAGCGAGTCGGCGCCAAATCTTTGGTCGTACTACTAACTGACACTGTAACGGTCAGCCTGATAGGTGGTGCTTCGCGTACTTAGGCAGTAGCAGCGTGATAAGGAGATATGATACGTAGCCTACTCCAGAATCCCCAAGAGTATTATCAGGTCATTTGACATGTTAATTGGTTGATCCTTAAACGGCTGAGTGATACAAAGGTTCAAAAGCTTAAACAAACATGCGACATCGCTTTAGTGTTTGTCCGTGTGTTTTCTGTTGTTTGGGTTTTTTCTTCTTCTTCTTCTTCTTAAATTCCTTTACTGCCGAGAAAAAAAGTGAACACGATCCAACAGCAAGAGGCATAGATCCTCATGAGCCCCCGCGAATGCGGGGGCTCATGAGGATCTATGCCTCTTGCTGAGACCAGTTTGTAGCCATGCTCGATGTTTGCTTTTTGGTCATAGAATGAACCAAGATTTCAGAAACAACAATGTACGTACAAAGGCAGGGAACAGGTTAATCCACTGTTCGCCTAACAAAAAACGCGCATTTTTTAATTTTTTTTTTAAAAAACCAAGTATAAATCGTCTATTGAATTAGTCCTGTCTAAGTGGACACTAGGTCACTGGCCTGTGGTTGGCCACAACCTGTCGGCCCGGGTGTCTGTACTGCGGATACCGGCCGGGCCAAATTTTAATACGGGTGATGCCGGCCCGGCCTTATCGCGGGAATCTTTCTGAAGTTCGCGGCGGCTACTAAAATGGGTGCGGCTCAACCGATGTTTGTCAGTTTCTGTCTCACACTTCCTAAGCATCTTCTCAGTCACACGCCACAGACAGATGAGGTGGTGATACTGCCGTTTCGTCAGTCAGGCCATTCCGGAACTCGCAAGACTAAACTTCGATGGCTTTCACTGTGACTTTACTACAGGCTACACATTTAACTTTTTCTACTCCAAGACCGAAACCCCCAAATCTTGCCGTTGTCCTCTGAAAACTGCATTGCAGTGCAGGACACAGATCGACCATGGTAGTTCAAAGGTGATGCCAGAATAGCTTGGCGCCCATCGGCGCCAAGCTATTCTGGCATCACCCTTGAACTATCATGGTCGATCCTTATCTTGCTGTAGTTCAAGTTGTCTGTGGTAGAATGAGTAAAGTCGCGACGCATGCCGAAGCATCATCATTCGTGTCTAAGTGAAGAGAAGCCAAGGGTGTCAATGCAGATAACGTCCCAACGAAGAAAGAAACACGCTTAGAAAAGACATTTACAAGACAATTTCTAAATATTTCCGGTTAAGACTTTTTTTTTCTCCCCAAAGTAGACGCACAGACAAGTACAATATTGCTGACGCAGTCACTGTCGTATGCATTGTACTCAGTTATAACACTAGACCAAAATGAAGATGACTGCCAAGCGCCGGTGTAAAATGCAGAAAACATCCCAGCGGAGAAAGACTGAAACACGCTCAGAAAAGACAGTTGCATCACAATTAATGAATGTTTCGGGTTAAAACCATTCCCCCCCTCCCCCCCCCCCCCCTCGGTACTAACAAGCACAATACTTGCTATTTTATCCTTTGAATACTCACAAACCAGATAGGTGAGCAGAATTGTATACAAACCAAGGGGAATCACAGCGCTGGACAGACAAACAGTTAGATCCCCTGCCCCCGCCTATCAGGCACCCAATCGCCAGCCCACAGAGAAATACGCAGGTATAGAACAAGACGATCATTTCCATCCTCACTAGACCAAAATAAACAGGATGGAAATGATCGTCTTGTTCTATACCTGCGTATTTCTCTGTGGGCTGGCGATTGGGTGCCTGATAGGCGGGGGCAGGGGATCTAACTGTTTGTCTGTCCAGCGCTGTGATTCCCCTTGGTTTGTATCCTTTGAGTAAGATAAGCGGCAAATTGAACATATTGTACTGACGAGCAAATGAAATGCGACAATTGTTTTAATCATCGGTAACACTTAAGTGTTTCCGGTGATTAAAAAAAGTAATGTCGCATTTCTTTTGCTCGTCAGTATATATGCAAATATCTGCTGCTTTCTTGCCAGTGCTCGTTTGTTGGCAGATTTTGCCCTCTTTAGTTGGACGAAGATAGACATAAAAAGCGAACGTAACAACAAAAATACAAAACACATAATACTGACGAACAAAAGAAATGCGACATTTTTGCGGATTAAACAAAATGGTGCACATCTTTTGCTCGTGAGTATATAATTATGCAAATATGCAAAGCACAGAAAACAAAATGTTATTAGATAATCTGAAAATTTACATCATTTAAATTTTGACACTTCAGCCACTTTCACTGGCTTTCAAACGTGTAATTTTTCATATTTAATACAACGCTTTGCAATTCAGTCAAATTCACTCGCTTTCAGTTTATTTATTCTTTTGTCAAACGCAAAAACACTTTTCAAACCTGCGGGAGAGGAGAGGTGGGGAGGTGGGAGGGAGGAAGGGGGCGTGTACGGCGGTGCGTATAGATCTCTGTTTGTTCTTTTGATTGCTTGATTATTTGTTTATTTGTTGTATAACAATGAAAAGCTTGAATTTCACAAACAGGGACATACTGGCTTTTGTCAGACATCCGGATAGTGAGGTATTTTCCTTTATCATCGAGTACCATATTATCATAAAAAAAGCAAAACATGTACAAGGAAATAATACAAAATAACACACACAAACTTCATTAAGTACAAATGCATAAGTTATCTTGATGGTGAGTACTTGGCTCATTCTACCCCAGACACACCACAGCAAGATAAAGATCGACCATGATAGTTCAAGGGTGATGCCAGAATAGCTTGGCGCCTATGGGCGCCAAGCTATTCTGGCATCACCCTTGAACTACCATGGTCGATCTTCGTCCTGCACTGCAACGCACTCAGAGGACGACTTCAAAATTTGGGGATTTCGGTCTTGGTGTAGAATGATTTAGGAGACCGTAGCTGTTCAAATGTACACTTCTGTAATAGATGGTTACAAAACGATACACACAGGTCTAGTTATGGTTCATGTAAACACAGGAAAATCCAGTTATCAAGTAACCTGACAACGACTGCATTCCGTTCTAGAAATACAAGGCTATTAGTGCAAGAAACAGCTAAAAATAGATTGACACGCTAACGGCTGCACAGAATAAATAAATGCGATTACCCGTATGCTTTTGCTGCATGTCCAAACTGCTGTTAAAGTTCATTAGGTGTGTCGACAAGGCATAAGAAACACAAATGGTGCTGAAATGTGTCTTCAGACTTATGCGTAATGGTACTTTAAACAAAACTTAATTGTGATCTGTAAAATATGTCGGGAATTTCTTGACAGTGTGACACCAGCAATAATTTATATAATATATAAATTATATATATGATTCTGTTTAACAAATGAAAACACGCGTAAAATTGACTCATTCGAGAAGCGTCACGTTTCGAATGAGTTAAAAGTTTGGCTCAGCGGTACGTATAGATCACTGGTTTGTTTGTTCGTTTCATGTTTGATTATTTGTTTATTTGTCTGTTTGCTTGCTTTTTTTGCTTTGCTTCTTTGCTTGTTTGTCCCGTTGGTTGGTTTATAAGTTTTTAATTTTACTGACTTCTTTTGTGGTGGACGGATGGGGGTGGGGTGGAGAGGGGGTGGGGGTTACATTTAAGCTTTGCTTTCCGTCTCAGTTATGGCCTGTCTCACGTTGCTGTTGGCGACTGATCTTCGTTAGGAATGATGCTGATTTGGAATAAACGATTCACGTCTAAACCACTGCCGCATTTATTCCTCCGCTTGAACTGATGCACACCGACGGTTGACAAAATACGTGCATTTCGCGCCAGGCCTGCATTCTCTCAGATCAGCAAAGACTAAAGAATTTTATTACATATGCATGAACAATTGTCCGTACAGCCAATAGCATGCGTTCCCTGGTACGACGTCATTGGCTTCAGCCACTGAGCGAGCGTGTGCTTTCGGTGCTCCGTTCCACAACACTCTCATTGGCTAGACCCCAACAGATCTCCTCTGTCTAAAGTTTATAGATGTAAAGAAATTTATCATAGTTCTTAGTAACCGCAAGAGACGCGTGGTTTGTTATAAATCCTATCATATAGAACCACCCTGGTTACCTCCCTCGATCCGCTCCGCACGACCTTGAGGAGCGGATCGAGGAAGATAACCAGCGTCAGTGATATGCCGGAATGAGCCCGTGCTCATTAGCATCTATGCCTCTTTTAATGGATTGGGGTTTGTGTTCAGCAAATGAGGTTTCCAAGCTCTGGAGTAATAAGAATGAATTTTAAAAATACCTTTTAGTGTTTCGTTGAATTCATAACACAACACAAACAGATTTCATTATTTTTAGTATTATCAGTTTCATCAGCCTTTCAGTTCGTTTCGCCGTCAGCCATTGTAAGTCTGCTCATCGACACCCCAAGGTGTTCCATTGGTCACGTGATTCATTCGAGACCGGAAGAACATTTTGGCACACGGTGGGGCGTAGCACACCGTGGGGCGCAACAGAACCGACAGAATATTTTGTGTTTCAGTCAGTCGGTTCTGATAGTGCTGAAGAGACGCAGTGCCATGACTTATAATATTACTCATCCATAACTCGTGACCTCAGACAAAGTAAGTGAAATTTTACATTTTCCTTCAGAATCAGTATTTTCAACCTGAACTATGACTCAGTGTGGTTTCTGCTTGCCTGTATCGATCTTCTTGAAGTACTGCTAATTCAGTATGACTCAACATTTTAATGAGAACACACTATATGAGCGAAATATAGTTATTCACTTATAAAGATACCTGGACACAATATGCATTTTAAGCGCATGAGAAAATGAGTCGAGAATGGCAGCTCACAAGACAGATATGTGGACATTATCAGTGATTTTCTTTGTCCTGAAATAACCACGCCCATTTCGGGAAGAAGTATCATGGCGGTCTGGAATGGCAGCCGGACCGGCTAGTGAGGGGCCCAAGGCTCATAAAACAGCTCGAATGTTCACTTCATAGTAGAGACATGCCACTTGGTATATAAGTAAACAGTACCTCTCCGAACAATATTAGCCTCAGAAACACATTGACAGCGCTCTCAGATGGGAACGGCCATCGATTAATTAGGTCAACCTGACCCATAAACTCTTTTGTTCTTGTTCTTAACCATAACTATTGAACATGCAACTGGTTTGAACTAAAAGCAACATGGAAGTTCAATATGCATGAAAAGGAACCTTCACATGATATATCATGCAGTCTGAATTTTGCCGGATGTGATATCTGATGGGTCACAGTTAATTAGGTCATGACCATCTGCCCATTTTATCACGACTACAGATTGATCATTTTAGCAGTAACTAAGAAAAAGAAAACTGTGATCAAGCACAACGTGAATGTGGTGCTTTGGACCGTTGAAATACGTTTCCTTTCATATCAGTATCAACAGCATTTCACAATATTTTCTTTAGCAGTAATTAATTAGGTCAACATGACCCCTTTTAGGTTTATTGCTTGCTTGTTGTCTCTGCCTTACAGTGTGGTCTGGTCAGTTTTTTTCACACATGTACAAACGTAAACTGGACTTGGAAACCTCTGAGGTAATCAAAAATTGACATTAATTTCCTAATAATAATAATAATAATAATAATGAAGATTTATAGGCGCCTATACATGGTAAGATGCACTAGGCGCCGTACATACGAACAAGAAAAATATTACACAAAAGGTGACAAAACCAAAGCCACACGTACAATTACACAAAAGAGCAGAAAATGACTAAATACATGAACACTAATAATCAAGATGGGAAAAGATTGGTTTTTTTATGACTGTGTTTAAAACTGGCACTAGACTCACTGTGTCTCAATGATTTTTAATAACACTTTCTCACATTTTGTATTGATTACGCCCCCACCCAGGTCTGCCCTGGGGGACTTGGGTGGGGTTAACTATTTTTTAGTTCCCCGGGTCACCCTGGTCAGCCCCACAGGGTGGGTTTTCCTCTATTCTGGGGCGTGTGTTTCTGTCTACCCTTGGTCCATTCACCTGTATTTGCCTTTTTTAAACTGTCCCTACTGTCTGCGCTGCCTGTAGCTCTTGATGTTGGATGTGTGTTGCTAAATGGTCTTAGGTTTATTTAGCATATTGGACAGGCTGGCGACATAATTCAATATTCTCGTTTTTTGGGGTTTTTGTTTTTTTCACAAGCAGTGCAGGCACGTCCTGAGAAAGTCTTGTCGGGACGTTAAGCAATGTACAACCAACAATGTATTGATTACGCCTTAAGTCTCAACTGCAACTGTGTCCCTTCAGCGTCTCTTCCATGTACACATGTACAACCGCAGTGTACCAGTCAGAGACAAACATTGAAACATAAGTCAGTGTGTTTTTGTTTGAGTTCAGATGCACAAGATGTTTTCATTTTTGCACTTGCATTTTAGAAGCGTTCCGAGTGTCTATTATGATCACCCGACAGATACCTGTAATAACCATGAGGTCACCACTGTTTATTTTATACATTGTGTGAACAGTCTCCCATCATGATCACAAACTTTTTTCACCATAGGTATCTGGCCAAAATCACTGTATTTCCTTTGCGAGAGCATACGGAGGCTGGTCCATTGCGAGAACAGATGTTTGTCAAGGATTCGAATGTTGCTTGATCAGTGGTGTCAAATGGGCATTCTCTAGAAGCAGCGACAAAAGTCTGATGATGGCAGGTGGATCTCCATCAGACGGTCGTTGCGAGGCATGGTAGAATGCCCAAGATAGTGCTTCCTGGTCGTGGACCGACACATTTTCAAAGCAAGTTTGGACATTTTCCAACCACGCATAGTCTTCTTTATGGCTTGCGACTTCAGGGAGAACAATTTCGCTTAAGAGGACCAGGTGACTGGGGTACAAACTGCTCTGTAGCTGGAATAACTACAGGTAGGATTTTGCTGTACTTTTCTGGGAGCTGTGGGGTGCCCTGGTTGTCCTGTTCTCCGTCAAAGAGTGGCACAGACTGTTCTTGGCCCTCAGTTACTGTGTGTTGAATCAAGGATATACCAGTGCCGTGAAAAGAGTTGGACGCTGTTTTTGAGTTAGGATTATGGTCAATGTTGTCCACAACACCTGCTGTGAAGACGCCCTTCATCATATTTATAGCAGGGACAACAACACCGTCCTCTTCGAATCTTTTGATGACCGAGATTGCAATCTGTGATGAGATAGACATCACACATTTGTATGAAATTCCTAGCCCATATAGAAGACAGTGTGACGACAAGCTCTTTCTTTCTTGTCTATGCATGGACTTTGAGACTTAAATACAGAGGCAGTGGTGTTTCTCTCTCCTTGTTGTGACGTTGGAAGGAAGGATTTTTCCTCAAGAATTTCCGGCAGTTGAAGGCAATATGCTGTGATATCGTGAGAACAGCTTGTCTCTGAGAATAATCAACAGGTTCAGACTGCTCAATTGCCGCTGGTTGCTCCAGAATAAAACTGACCAAAGCTGTTGGCAAAGATCTCTCTTGGCACTGTTTCTCAAATCTTCCATTGAAATTTGAATGCAGTTTTATATCTGAATATTTTCTTTCTCACCACTTCAGCTGCTTTGGCTAACTCAAGGGCTTCAGAGTCACGTGTACAAGTCTTCTTTACGGCATCACCCACGTCTCTGTTAAACACAAAAAATGACCTCTCTGCCTTGGTAAGATGAAAGATCTGGTACAGCTACCAGAAGCTTTTCTCTTAAACGTCCAGAATGTGCCCTGTGAGCAACTTTCAGGCACGGTAATTCAAACGAGAAGCATACAGACTACAGACTATTGTGAAGACTGGTGCAGTATCGGGACCCTCTCTGAAGCTCTCCACGTATGCCACAAGTTCTGCAAAAGCAATCACATGAAAAATTGAGGCATCGTCCTCTTCAGGTTCAGCCTGTTAAGTTGTAGGAGAACGTCTGTAGAAGTCTGTGAGACACTTCAAGTGATATTTGGATTCAGAGGACACCATCTCTTTGTCAGCAAGTTTTCAAAGCAGATGCCGGTCATTGAGTAGATGGGCATGACTGCTGACCTTGAAATCCAATGTTAATGTACATCAGTGCTTCATGTAATCCGGCTGAGCCTGGGGACCATCACAAAACAAGCACATAGCCTGTATTGCGTTACCCTTCCCGAGTGTTTCTTCTCTTTCTGCATTGCCATGTGTTGATAGTGCTGAGGATGTGCTGACTGCTTTCCTAGTTTTCACTGGACTTGCAGAAGGTTCTGTTGTCTTTCTTTTCCGCTGCAAAATTGTGTTGCTGGCCTTTGTTCGGCATGATTTGTACCAAGATGCTGAATGTTTTTGGAATGTTTCTTCAAACCCATCGTCTTCATTAAGAAGGTTCAGGCTGACTGACAGGACAGCACTCAAGTTCTTCAAATCCTTCAAGATTCTCAGCAACATATTTGTAGCCAGCACCATCTTTTCTTGCTGGACAGACACTGAAGTGCCTCGTTAGTTATCTCTTATACTTTTACTTATATAAGTTTTATCTTTTGCTGTATCGTCTGACGTATTTTCATATGTGTAGAGTAGCAGGACAGTTTGGAAGATAGGCATTGCTATGCCTAAAACTTTTTATCCTGAATAAAAACGTTTCATCATCATCATCATCTCTTGGCATATGGCACACAATGACCAGTCAATAACTTCCACAGATGGAGCTGGTTGACTGCTTAAATTAGGAGCTTAGACACGTCGATATTTTCTTGGTTTCATCTTTGAGTGTCGACCAAACGCTGCAATAGAAACCAACTAGTCTATTCAGATGCGATTATGATCAGTGTGGGTTTCCATACTTTTTCACTTATTCAGGCGTGCGTGTACTCCATACAGAAACCTGTCTAATTCGACCAATCTTAATTGCGAAAAAGTGAGCGAAAACTAAGCATAACATCGTTTGAAAATTCTTGTTATTGTCATTCAAGTTCAAACTGAATCAGACGTACAAAAAAAAAAGCATTTTTGACACGGTTTGAAGTATTCTAGCGGACAACTGACTTTGTGATCAGCATTTTAGACAGTTAACATGTGCCGTAATTACTATGTAACAACACCATGACGCAAGATATCGCTTTTGCAGGGGAAAAAAAGAAATACAAAGAAAATTTACTTATAATACAGGCGTATTTACGTATAACACATCCTCATACTTATAATATGTATGAGGACTATTCCGCTGGCTCGACACAGTATAGAATAGCGTGTGCTATCATCCGGTGCTGTTTTAGATATGATGGCCTGGACTAGAATAATCATCTGATGTTTGTAAGATCTGCAGCAAACACAACTAAAAACCAATACGTGTGCATTGACATTTACATTATGGGTGTCCCATTTGCTGTATGTTAAAAAAACATTGGATTCAACGTTTCTTGAAAGACCTCGAGCCATCACAACACGGATTTTTACATGGCAGGGATGCAGCATACCATTACACCGCCGGCGGGTTAAGAGGTGATGACAGAAACAAAACAGGAAACATCGGCGCGTGGGCTGGCGCTATTAGCGCGTAGGTATGGAAGCCCAGTGCTGCCACTCTTACAGTTATTGGCAATTTTAATCGACCACTGACCTTCTCATAAACATCTAACAACGTGTTTCTGACGCGCAGGGTGATCATCTAAATTATCTTTATTAGTGGACAAAGTGGCAAGTCTCTACTCTCCAGCGAACAATCATGTTCCTTGGGCCCCTCACTAGGCCTGGCGTTGTGTTTTAGAATGCCTGCACATTCCGCGCTATGTCAGAAATGGCGAAGACTAGATGCCATTCAATGGCATCAACAGCAAATAATTCTTCGCTCAAAAATTATCCAAAATGCTCAGGTTTACCCGCTAAAAAAATGAAAGTCCGACGAATAGGATAATTTTTACATTTGACTACTGTGCTGAACGTCAAGCTAGAAACACACATATTACAGCAGCTGTGAAGAAAAACTGACACAGCACATCTTCTCAGGCGGACGGTGACTTAAAAGAACCTGAAAAAATGCTGTGTACTGGTCCGTAATTTCAGACTTCACGGTTCCATATGTGCTGGTCTGTGATTTTGGACCTTACGGCTGAAAGCCGTAAGGTCCAAAATCACAGACCAGCGCACACAGGTTAATGTATGAGGTCAGAGCAAGGACTCAGCCGCCCTCGATACCAGTTATCACCATCGACGCAGTACAAATGAGCGGATACCTAAACATGAATTCCGTTATGACAGCTCTAACGATAAAAGTGCCACCACCATCTTCTCCTCCGTTTACTAGTAACCCCACCCACCCCCCCACCCCCTGTCTATACACCACCGGGGTCGGCGCATCAACTGATTGTACATGAGGGGGCTTTAATGCCGTACAATATATTCTTAAGAAGCAAAGAAGCTTCGTTAGGCTACACAAGACACAAACACAGGACGCTTGGTGGTTAGTTACTCCAATGATCCCGACACTGAACTGGTGTGGCAATTTTCCGGGCAATCAAGGAATCATTCTTAAGACCCGCATAATCAGCCTCCCTTTAGTCGGGACTGAGGAGGCCAATGTACTTCTGTCCCTACCAGAGTCAACTGCAAGACTGAAGCCAGGCTACTTCCGTGCCACTAGGTTTAGTTAGTCCGGCCAGACTAATCAGGTACTACCCATCCGTTATCAGGGTTGGTGCATCAGTTTCTCTTAGCCTTTTTTTAGCCCGTAAACTGAAGCCTATAATCTCTGTACTAAAATATGAACCACTTCGTTTTGATAGTGAAAGAAAAACTCTTCAGAAATTTCTGTCTTCAAATGACTGTAGGGTGAAGATCGTCTCGTACACGGTACTATCATGCCACGCTGCGTTCCATTACTAGAAGATTGCCGTGGAAGAGATTACCGGCATAATGAGAATACGTGGACCGTGCTGCTGGTTGCTGTCTCAGTACGAGAATGATTGTCAGGTTACGAGGTTCAGTAATTGCTCTGCTCAAGCGAAAAGGAACCCTGCTGATCGGAAGCCAGCAGGCACGTATAAAAGCCACATGAGATACTTGACCACTGATTAGTCAGGCAATATGGTCATAAGCATAATGTGCCCCATCTGTTAGTGGCTTGTGCAGGACTAACCAGTCACTCATGCAGCAGAGGCAAGGTGACCTTGTTCGACTGATATGTTTGAAGGCCGGGCAGTGCAACTGGAAACGCCAAGCAAATCAGGCGGCAGTCTGGCCATTTAAGATAATCGCACTATTTCAAGGGAACTCTCAACCCCTTCATTTTTCTTCAGTGTTTAATATAATGTGCAATCACCCCTCCTTCCCGCTATTCCATCGTTAGTGCGTGTGCATGGGGATGATGATGACGATAATGATGATGATGACGACGACGATGATAATTGATGATTGTTATTATTGTTGTTGTTTGTAGTCGTCGTAGTTATAGTAGTAGGCTGTGCCGTGCGTAACACACGTATAGGTCGTTTGACGCAGGAGCACACAACGTTCTTCACAAATACTGATCTTCAGTTTGCAAAGAACCACTTTTCTGTACATATCTTAGAATACCGTCATATTCAGTTTCAGTGGACCTAATACGAACCACTTTTCTGTACATATCTTAGAACTACACCGTCATATTCAGTTTCAGTGGACCTAATACGATTTGCTTTCAAGAAACTCGAACAATGTGTCATTTTTTTTTTAATTTGTTCATGACTGAAATGACCGATTTTACATCCGGCTGAATGTGCTCTATATTATATTCAGCCCAAAATGAGAAATAATATATCAATTTTCACGTGAATGAGTAAGCTGAGCAAGTTTTCATACCTGAAACTGTGAAGGCATATACATGAAGTCTGCATGCTTGACCTCGATGTTGAAATCCGGCCGTTTCCCGCCGGGGCGCTATTACTAGAGGGTATTGTAAATGGCTTGCTCTTGTCTTTTCACCAAGTTTTTATGACTGTACAGCAAAATCAACAAATCATAGTAATTTGAGTAAAAATAGGCCTGCATTAGGTCAGTTGGCACTGAATAATATTTGTTTTTAGAGGGATACAGAATTTTTTTTCTTTGCGGGGCTATTTGGAAAAATCGTTGTCAGTGCGCTATCCCAATGAAGGCCATCGGGCCGACCGATCGGCCGCCGTTGGCCCGCGCACGCCCGTGCGCGATAACACACTCAGAACTTTGCTAAAATCCCCTCTGAAGACCACGTATTACAATTCAGGAGACAAACCGACGGTGAGGAGTTATGCTATTCTTGAACTATAGTATGGTCGATCTATATCTCGTTGCTTATCAGAGCTTAATACGACAAGAAAAGAAGAAGAAATAAAAAGAACAACTACCTTCTTCAGGCAATGAAGGGTCAGTAATGTGCAATACCTCATTTATAACTGTTCTTGGTATATCTGACAATATTGCTGCAAGATGGATTAACTTTTTATATGCAGCAAAATGAACGATTCAGTTTGCTCTCCTTCGGTTTTGCTGCGTAGTCGAGTGTCTAGAATAATAGGCGCAAAATATAGTAACGGCACCTTTGTTATGTGTATCTAAACCATAACTTGTAAAAAAATTGGTAAGGAACTTTTTGTTAAGGTATGACAGCCATCGAGAGCTAGTTTTATTTTCGAATATTAGCACTCAAATGAAGCTCTGATGAAGAAATTGTAATGATAAAAGATGTTAGATTTGCACCACAGTCTCCTTCCTGCCACACCTTCTGTTCATAAAGGAGTGCTGTATATCCTTTAAGTAGTAAGCAGACAGTATCTAGGCAGCCGCTCTCCCCCCTCCCCCCCCCCCCTTTCCCTCGTCTGACCCCCCTCCCCTCTCCACCCACACATCCCCGACCACCCGGCCGGTACTGTGGGACTCTAAACTGGAACCTCGAAACCACACCCCCCACACCCCCCCCGCCCTCCCTTCCTCACCGCCCCCCCCCCCTCCCCCGAGATATTCTTTTCCAATAATGCCAGTGGACTCAGATTGTGTTTTTGAAATTAGTGTAAAGTCAACATGAAAGACCCCCAGCCATCAAAGGAACATGGATACAAAGTAGTTTAGCAAGAGGCATAGATCCTCATGAGCCCCCGCAACTGCAGGGTCTCACGAGGATCAATACCTCTTGTAGTTGGGTGGTATTCAAGTTTTTTGGGCAGTGCCGAAACGGGAGAATGTGTTCCGGACTGTCAGCGAATGCCGTATTGAGTGTACGATATCAGTACCGACCGACCACAGAACATAATTTAATGATTCGATTCTGTCTAACCAATTTGTCCACTTTCAAAAACGCTTCCGATACGTCCCAATGCGCAGAAGGCCATAGGGCCGACGTCGGCCGCCGTCGGCCCGCGCACAGCCGTGCGCGGGCCGACGGCGGCCGACATCGGCCCGATAACCTTTGCGCACTGGGGTTCCGCCTCCTCAGTATAACTTTAACAGCATTAAAGCAGCACCTCTCAAACCAGTGTGTATTTAAAAAATATAATTTTACAGGTAACAGGATATAGCCCCTTTGCACCTCTCTTCACAATGGGGTGCTGCTCGAGTCGTGAACAGAAGGTGGATAAACACCCGCTTATTATCGACGTGGAGCAGACGATAGCTGACGAGGCATGGCGTATGTTCTATTTCTCCAAAGGCCGGTAAGAGTACGCAATAAACACGATGATGTACAGTACAGACAAAGAATATCGTATTGTTGCCGGTAGGATATTACTATGAACACGCACTCGCCTATGGGGTGCAGGGATGGACTAATTATCGCTCCGCATATGCGAAGAAAGTTCTCAGCAGGCGTCTTGTTTTACTCTCTCTGTATCTTTTCTGCTGTTATATTTAAATTGTTATTAAGGAAAGACGTGTAACTGAAAAGGTCAGTTCATCCTTACAAAACGATAAAGGTTCAGTTCAGTTCAGTTCTCTCTCTCTCTCTCTCTCTCTCTCTCTCCTCTCTCTCTCTTCTCTCTCTCTCTTTGTCTGTCTGTCTGTAGTTACATGCAGTTATAATTAGTTAGTTAGTTAGTTAGTTAGTTAGTTAGTTAGTCACTCTGGCTCATGGGGGTATGCCTCTTGGAGACGTCTTTATGGTACAAGCTGGTTATCCGCCGTGACTTCGCTCTCAGTCGTTTGCCGCGGGTCTTTTAGTTGTTAAAGTCAAAAACAAAATCAGAGTACTACAGTATCCACAGTCTGTATGGTTTGGAAAAGAGTGTGCTTAGTCTATTCATTGTGTGCTGGTCTGTGATTTTGAACTATGCGGTTCTATACCGACCGGCATAAGGTTTCAAATTAAAACAACAACAACAAAAACCAACAAACAAACTGGCACACATTTCAAGATTCTATATAATGCTTTATTCAGGTCAGTCGTAGGGGCTCAGGCTGATGAGACTCTACGCGCGGTACAGATATGCCTCTAGCTGAGACAGATTGGCCCCAGCTGTTCATCACATTGTCTGATTCTATTTTAGGATTTTTCTGTATCTTCTACGGTGACGAACTCTCCGCATCTAGATGGTATCTTTACTGCTGTTTTCCTCCGACAGATACCCCTATTCACCAACACAGGCACTTAGCAGGAATAGACGGATACTGTCTTTTCAATTATATGTGCTTGTCTGTGATTTTGGAACTTAAGGCCTATGGCCGTAAGGTCAAAATCACAGACCAGCACACGAATGGCAGAAAAAAAAGGCAGCAGCCTCAAGAAGGATTCAGAGGGGAGGGGGGGGGGGGGGCGGGTGAAGGGGGTGGGGTGGGGTGTGTGGGGGGGGGGGTTGGTATCAGGCCGAGGATCTATAGGACAAAAGCCGAGGTGCTCGCTCACCACTCTTTCATGGTCTTGTTTTTCTTTTCCTTTTGTTTCTTCCTCTCTCTTTTTTTCCCCCAATGAAGGCCGTCAACAGGGTTCGTAGCGATTGGGAAAGTTTGTGAAAGTTTGGGGAAAATAAAATCCTTTTTCCAGGCCCTGGAAAGTCTTTGAAAAATGACATTTTTGGGGAGGGTTTGTGAAAGTTTGTGAATTTTACAATTCTGCTTACTTGGCTTTTTTTCGAATTTAAAAAAATAATGTACAAAACAAACAAAATACACGCACACAAACAAAACAAATAAAATCCGGCTGCCAGAAAGCTACGCAAAAACGTACTTTCGATTTCGACCGGATGTACTTGCGAATGATTATTTCCCTTTAATATTATTTCCGGTCACATCGCTCACTCATTGACCATGCCCGGCGCTTGTGTTTTTAACGATTTGTGGCTTGAAGCTTCTAAGTATAAACAGTGGCTGAGGAAAGATTCAGCCAACAAACGCTCAGCTATTTGTGCAGCATGCCGAAAATCAATCGACATTGGATTAAAACTTTTAGCGCAGGTCTTGAACTCTTTAATTTTCAAGTTTGTGTATTGGTGTGTTCGAGCATTCAGTGTTCACGACTTATAGTCCGGAGCGTAAGTAATTTTTTTTTCATTCCACATAAAATAACCCCCACCCCCACTACTTTGGGTTATATTGGTCTTTGAATTTATAGCAAAGGGTACTTGAAAGTTTGTGGATTTTGTGGTGATTTTGTGCTGGGAACCCTGCGTCAAGTGTGAAGGCAGATTTGGATTTGATCAGCAAAAGTCTCCCCCCCCCCCCCCCACACTGTTTCTGCTTGTAGGTCAAAGTACAGGCTCGTGTGGATCGCTATCTCTGATAGATAAACTTGATACTCAGTACGCAAAGGACATCGGGCTGAAGTTGGTCGTAGTGGGCCCGCTCACGACTGTGCACGGGCCCACTGCCACCGACTTCGGCCCGATGACCTTTTGCGTACCAGGTAGGCCTTGATGAGCGACTGAAAGCGAATCCAGAATAAACATCGTTTGTCGTATTGCGTCTCGTGGCGTTGAATGTAAATAAGGCAAAGTGCAGATGGTTTTTGTCTGGCGTGGTAAGAAGAAATGTAAGGATCAGGTGTGCTCTCTCTCTCTCTCTCTCTCTCTCTCTCTCTCTCTCTCCAGTTGACGCATGGCTCCAGGGTATGAACAAATCCCAGATAACAGGTGTCGTTTACTTAGACTTTAAAAAGGCCTTTGACCTAATCGATCACATCACTCTAATGACAAAGATTCAGAAATACTTGAATAGTACAGAGGTAGTTGCATTTTTTAGATCATACTTAACTGCTCGTAAACAAAAAGTTCTAGTGAATGGATCTTACTCTTCTCTAAAAGATATAAAGTATGGAGTTCCCCAAGGATCCGTGCTTGGTCCCTTATTATTTTGTCTATTCATCAATGACCTGCCTCTTCATTTAACTTGCAAGAACGTACAATGTGATCTTTTTGCTGATGACACTTCCATTCATATGACTAACAAAGACTATACAAGTAATTTCTGCCAACTTGCAGCATAGTCTTGACGAGGTGTCTGAATGGTGTCACAGAAATTCTATGATTGTTCATCCAATTAAAACCAAATCTATGATAATCGCCACTCGTCAAAAACACCAGTTAGCACCCCTGTTACTTAACCTTTTATTAAAGGGCAGTCAAATAGAACACGTTAATGAACACCGCCTAATAGGGATTACAATTGACAGTCAGCTTAAGTGGAAGGCTCATACGGACACTTTATGCAGAACGGTAGCCAAAAATCTTTTCATGTTGTCCATACTGAAATATTACACCGACTCGGACATGCGCAAACTATTCTATAATGCTCACATACGTTCTCATATTGATTACGCATCAACGGTGTGCGATGGATGCAGTGAAGTCCACTTGAAGAGACTCAACTCCTTACACAGAAGAGCAGCAAAGTTAATCCTTCCTTACCCAGACTCACAACAGAAGAAACACTCGCCAAAATAGGATTTCTGACGCTACAAGACCACTTCAAATACAATAAGGCTATTTTTATGTTCAAAGTGTGGAAACAGAAAATACCAGAATATATCACAACTCTTTTCTCTAAGTCGGAATCTAGGCTTGGTAATATTAAGCAACTTTTCTTAGTCCCCAAAACAAGAATTGATATATACAAATCTAGTTTGTCATTCTCTGGAACGCAGATTTGGAACACGCTTCCTGACTATGTTCAATCCGCTTCATCTCTAGCCCGTTTCAAACTCAGTCTCTTCAAGTACTTCTCGAAGCAGTCGTAATCATTACGTTGTGAAATATATACTGCCCTGTACATCTGATTATGTTTGCTCCCAATTACAAACTCTGTGTGTGCGTGTGTGATGGTGTGTGTGTGTGTGTGTGTGTGTGTGTGTGTGTGTGTGTGTGTGTGTTTAGGAGTGTGAGATCATCATGGGACTTTCTTCCCCTAAACTAACAATGTTTTTGTTTCATTTACATTTAACTATATACTTAGTTTTTTGTACATTGTCTCGTAGTTTTGTAGCAACGCAGGTTTGAAAAATGGCTATGTCTATGATGATGTCAATGCCTCAAGCGTTGATTAATAAAGCTTCATTGAATCTCCCCCCCCTCCCCACCCGGGTCTGCCCTGGGGGACTTGGGTGGGGTTACCTACTTTTTAGTTCCCAGGGTCACCCTGGTCAGCCCCACATGGTGGGTTTTCCCCTCTATTCTGGGGCATGTGTTTCTGTCTACCCTTGTCCATTCACCTGCAGATCTTGATATTGTATGTGTGTTGCTAAATGGTCTTAGGTTTATTTAGCGTATTAGACCGGCTGGTGACATACATTCAATATTATGGTGTTTTTTTTTTCACAAGCAGTGCAGGCACGTCCTGAGAAAGTATTGTTGCTGTCGGGACGTTAAGCAATGTACAACCAACCAACCAACCAACCAACCAACCAACCAACCAACCAACCAACCAGCCAACCAACCAACCAACTACTCTCTCTCTCTCTCTCTCTCTCTCTCTCTCTCTCTCTCTCTCTCTCTCTCGGCAAGTTTGAAAACTGGTCCTGTTACCAATAACTTCTACCGTTGGAAAATAAAGGTTCATTGTTCATTGTTTATTGTTCTCTCTCTCTCTCTCTCTCTCTCTTTTCTCCTCCTACCTCAGTAACTGCCGACAGAAGGTGTACTCAAATGGAAGGTATTCGAAAGAAGGTATAGTGAGGCACGGAGTCCCCCAAGGATCTATCCTAGGGCCTCTTTTATTTTCTTTATTCATCAATGACCTACCTCTTTCCATCTCAAATCCTGAGGTTAAATGCAAACTCTTTGCTGACGATTCAACGCTGCATACATCAGACAAACGTGAAACGACGCTAAATTGTATCTCCCAGCAAAGTCTCGATGAAGTGTCAGATTGGTGTACGCAAAATCGCATGCTAATCAGTACTTCTAAAACCAAAAGCATGTTGATAACAACCCGCCAAAAGCGTCAGCTACATCCTGCCCCTCTGAAATTGTCACTTGGCAATAAACCTATCCAACAAGTATCCAGGCACCGCCTACTGGGAGTTGTAATTGACGACCAGCTGAACTGGTCGCCGCATATCGACAGTTTGTGCAAAACCTTGTCCAGGATTGAATGTATTTCTGCTCTCTAAACTTAGACATATTCTTAGTACAAAGTGCTGTACATTGTTCTTTCACGCACACATTAAAAGCCACTGTGACTATGCATCCTCTTTGTGGGACGAATGCAGTGAACTTCATTTAAAAGTTGAAAAACTAAACTCGCTGTATCGTCGTTCAGTTAAGTTAATTATTCCTAACCCTACTTCCACGAACGAGAAAATAAAATCCCTTAGCCTGCTTACACTGAAGGAACAACTCAAATTTAACAAATGCGTCCTCATGCACAAAATATTTCATTATCAAGCCCCGGAATATCTGCGCATGATATTTAACTTCAGTCCTCGGCATTAACTACATACGAGGAATGACTTGCTTCACTTACTCCGCCCACGGATAGATCTCTTCAAGTCAAGCCTTCTATTTTCAGGTGGTTCTGTCTGGAACTCATTGCCATTAAACATTAAATCATTTTTAGATAAAACCCATTTTAAACGTGCATTGCACACTCACTTCCAATCAGCGTGACTTCACATTTTGCCATTTAAGAATAATACTGCTGATAACAAGTATACGTCAAATATTTTCTCTTTCTCCATACATTTGCTAACTGATCATCTATTGTCTTGTCGGTGTCACTATACGCTATTGATGCTGCCGATTCTATGACACTTTCTTAGATGAGTATAGTATTAATACTATGCACGCGTTTCTTTCTCTTGCGTTTTGCAATCGGAGGCAGTTACAAATTCTCCATTGTCATTTTTTCCCTCCTTTCGATGATTCCCCTATTGTGATTTTTTCCTGTAGTTTTGCTTCCTCATCTTATTATTATTAGTAGTATTATTATTTGCATGCTATGTTTCTTTTCCTGTTGTGTTCTCTTTTGTTTACAGGACAGCTTGTAAGACAGGCATTGAGTTGCCTAATGGCTGTATCCTGAATAAAAAAAGATTCATCATCATCATCATCATCATCATCATCATCATCATCATCATCTCTCTCTCTCTCTCTCTCTCTCTCTCTCTCTCTCTCTCTCTCTCTCTCTGTGTCAGTTATTTGAACGATTTGTTGTACAGTGCACTTTTTGTTGTTTGTATGTATGTGAGTTAACAGCCTGTAGTTTTGTACTTTTGACTAGAGTAGCAACGGCAATCGTGAAAAATGGTACGGCATGTGCTAACTGCTTCTTCCGTTGAGAAATAAAGTTTCATTTCCTTTCCTTTCATTTCTCTTGCTATTTCTCTCTCCATGTGTTATTATTGTTTGTTTCTTTGTTTGTTTTTATCCAATATAATTTTGATAGCATATGTAGCGAGGTCATGACTGAAAAAAATCCTGACTGTGTACTTAAAATCACTTTTTCTTGGAAAATGAAGAGTCGTTATCGCTATCTATATCTCTCTACTATCTGAGCTGCATAGTGTACTTCTTGGTATGTGATGTGTGTTGCTAATCAGTCTGCTGCACCTAAGACCTAATGCATTTCTCTCTCTCTCTCTCTCTCTCTCTCTCTCTCTCTCTCCATGAACTCCTGCTAAGAGCCGTGTCAATGATTTCCTTTTTTAACGCATTGTCAAGTTGTGGTCCTCCGTTTCAGTAGCACTTGTGTTGATGATGTCACGACATGGATGGACAGTAACAAACTTATGTTAAACCCAGAAAAAACAGAGTTACTACCCGTTGGCTCAGCATCGCATCTGTCCGACACAGTCTTTTTGAATCTGCCACTGCAAAGTTAGTGAATGCTATAGTCACGAGCCGTCTTGACTATTGCAATTCTGTTTTTTGGTCTTCCATCTGAGCAGATTAGCCGCCTTCAGCGAGTTCAAAATAATGCCGCAAGGTTTGTGAAGCGCAGGCGAAAACGAGACCACGTAACCCCTATACTGAAAGACCTTCACTGGCTTCCAATCCAATCCCGCATACAGTTTAAGATTGCGACCCTTGCATACCGCCACTTTGATGGCAGCCTTCCGTCATACCTTTCCTCCAGTCTGATCACTTACCAGCCCTCTTGCTCACTGCGTTCATCGGGAGAGAAACTTCTCAAAGTTCCAAAGTACCATCTCAAATCTGCCGGTGAACGCTCTTTCAGATGTACTGCTCCTTTAATTTGGAATTCCTTACCGACTGAGCTGAGAAATGCCTCCCCCCTTAAGGCCCCGCCACACGTGCCGGTTGTGCCCCGATTTTGAAGCCGATTCCGATCCGACTGCGATCGGATGACGTCAATTATCCGATCCGGTCCCACTCGGCTGGGAATCGGGTGTCTAGAACCTGCTCTATTTTTCCGATCCGAATCGGCCCCGTTCGTAAGCTTCAACCAATCAGAGCGCGTCTCGCAAAGCACGTCGTTTCAGTTTGAAAATGGCGGAAGATCAGTACCACTATCGTTGCCGATGTCTTGCCCGCCTCTTCCCGAATATGATGCAAAACTGCTGATAATGCAAGCACATCATCATCACTGTCAAAACTAGCAGCCATTTTGCAGAAACAGGTACGACTTTGATCTTCGGTTCAAACCGGTTGGCTAAACAAGTCGGGAAATGTGTGGCAGTGCACACGTTTTTATAGTCCGGCCCGATCACCTACCGATTCGAAACTGATCGGGAATCGGCCTCAAAATCGGGCATGTGTGGCGGGGCCTTTTTACGCAGTTCAAAGCAAAGTTAAAAACTCACCTTTTCTCGCAGACTTTCGTGTGATCTCTACCGCGGTTTTCTGTACACCCCCCCCCCCCCCCACCTGCAGACTCTGTGTGTGTGTGGTGTGTGTGTGTGCGTGCGTGCGTGCGTGCGTGCGTGTGTGTGTGTGTGTGCGTGTGTGTGCGTGTCGTTTTCGCCTGCGCATTGAGTTATATTATAGATATGAGAAATGCGCCATATAAATACCATGTATTATTATTATTATTATTATTATATCTCTCTTTACTGTAGTGTTTTGCCTGTTCACTATATTCTTACACAAGAGTAGCTGTATCATAAGCGCGCAGTCGCTGTCTATAAACTTACTCACTTTACATCGCACCCCCACCCCCTAAGACCTTGTCAATTGATGTGTGTGTGTGTGTGTGTGTGTGTGTGTGTGTGTGTGTGTGCACGCGTGCGTGCGTGTGCGAATGTAACCCCGCCTTCAGCGACTTGTGAACTTAAATCGGAATGTAACACAAGTGACCTGTGGGTGTAGCTGCTTGTTTGTGCTGTTAACATGTTGTCTTAATGTTGTTTTTATGTTGTAGTTTAGCAAGGACAAACACGAAAAGAGGCCTGTGCGCCTATTGTTTCCGGCATCCTTGAGAAATAAAGTATCATTCATTCATTCTCCGCGTGTTGCATTTTAAGTTATTTTCCCCAGGATCAAGCATCTCAACTGTGACACAGTCAGAAAACTGTCTGTCAGACTGACAGTATGTGTATGGGTCCTTTGTGTACTATCTTAGAGCTTTATGATGTAGGTACAATGCCAAAGGTCGAAGTTTATCGTTTGGAGGGTGTATTGTTTGTGTACCCGAGTCACGGATTTATCGTCTGCATCGGCCTTGTTTTGAATTAATATGCATATTTATGAGCCTACGTCACAAGGCAGAACCCGGCCGACTATCATCGCAATACTGCAGGTCACGAGGTCATCGGTGTGGTGTACACACGTGTCAGCGTACACGTGTACTGATGTTTTCCGGCATCCCTTTGGTGTAATTTTTCACGAGAAAGTAGAATAAACCTTCCATACTCGCTATGCTGTCAAAATCACAATGCTGGTTCCGCTTAACCTGCTAGTACTGATTTGCCTTGCGTGTACTTGTTTTTTGTTTGTTTTTGTATGACCGAACAAATGAATGAATTTTATTTAATGTCTCTTCATGTTTAATGTCTATTTTTTTCTTTGTGTAATTTGGTACTATTAGTATTACAATTATTACCCTGTGTTTGTAGTTAGCAAAGGCAAGTATGAAAAATGGCACACGTGCTAATTACTTCATCCGTTGAGAAATAAAGTTTCATTTCATTTCATTTCATTACTACTGAGTAACGATCATGCCGCCCTAGGGCGTGGCTTATTTGACTTGCAAAGCCGGCGAGCCTGCGTCCACGGTGCCTAGTTTGACCTTTGATCCTTTACCCCTCGGAAACACGCCACGCGTTCCATCACTGAAACAGAACATTGGTATTTATACCCACTTTCTGCACTGCAGTCATTTTCACATCTCACACATCAAAATCTACGTAACTGAAAGCATCATTGGAAACGACAAATGCACCATAGCAGCAGAAGCACTACCTCTCTGAATCGAGTGAATGAGAGCGGCCGGCCGCAGACAAAAACATGTTAGACCAGCGATGTGCAACGGCTTTGACACACACCGTAGTTTTCAGATCTTTGCAGCGGCATAAAATGGGATAACTAGCTCGTAACTATATGAAAAACCAGGTTTAAAATCTTGCGAAATCAGTAAGAGATAAATTCTACTGAAAATCATGAATTCTGAAATTCACTAGCGCTCTCGGAACTATTGGAAGATCGACAAATACCGTAGATTACTCACTGTTTCAGCAGGAGATGGGGGGGGGGGGGGGGGGGGGGGGCAGAACCCTTTGGATCCCCCCTCGCCCCCCCCCCCCCCCCAGATCCGCCCCTGTCAAAAAATAAAGTTTCTTTTCAAATCGGTTCATTTCTCTCTCTTCCTCTCTCTTTCTCCCTCCCCCCTCTCTCTCTCACAGGAACGTTAGATGATCCTGGGACGCCAAGTCCTCGGACTCTAAGTAAGCAGGTAAATACGTCAACTGGTGTCCCATTTCAGATTCAGAAGGATGTTTCTCAAGCGAGAGGACTACACGATCGAGGTGCCCATGAACTATTACCATTTCCAGGAGACCCGTCACAAGTTTGACGACCTCGACATCCCGGTCAAAGCTGGCACAGCGGACGATGCTAGCGGCACAACCAGCAAAGCCGGAAACAATAAGGTCAGACTGACAAACATCATGAAACAGACTATAACCTAGCACTCTCGCTATAGTTCTTTCATACACTGGAAAAGACTATACTTAACCACGTACTACCTTCATAACGACTTGGGCCTACACACCTCACATTTCTTAGTTATTCATCTCGGTAAATAACTACATAGAAACCACCGGTTGCCTCACTGAATTCCAAACCAACATCACTGAACCAAACCAGTCAACACTACCCAACCGAATTAACTCCTATTAACGCATACTATCTTTAACGCAGTAACCATCAATAATACATATAGAAATATACCTGAATTCTAGGTTTCAGAGTCTTGGAATACGGGCTAAGGTATCTCGCACACGTCTGTCCACACTGACAGCAAAGATCCGTACTAACGTTTCTACAGCTTTGTTCGCCTGAACTCACTAAAAACTCCCCGTGCTAAACGTTTCTTAAAGATTCCACGTGGATCTCGTGCCACACAGAATATCGCCACAAAACAAACCGTTCACAAAACATTACCGCATTAAACCCACTGTGTGAACCCTATGCGTGAGCATAGAGTTTCATCACAATGTGTAGGATTTGTTTTTTGTTATGAATTAAAAAAAAACTTTACATCTTTCGGTTAAAGTTTTTTTTGTTTCAAGGCCCCAGTCATTTGGAATTCCCTTCCGAAGCACATTCGTGATGCCCCCACATTCATTTCTTTCAAAAGTCAGCTTAAAACACATCTTTTCCAATCTTACTACTTTGTCTTACCAAATTCCAGTCTCTTTTCTGTTTCACGACAGTATCATGATGACCCTGTGCCAGTTCATGTTGCGATGGTTGTTTGCGCTTTGGGTGTGTTTATATGCTGTTAATTTTTGAATTTGTATTGTCATATTTGTACTTTACGTTGCCGCTGTCTATTGATTTGTGTTTAAAGTTGGTCATTTTGATTTGTAACGTACAGCGCTTAGAACCTGCATTGCAGGGAGTTTGCGCT
>BTPG01000007.1:19497516-19670845 GCA_036245525.1 Semisulcospira habei | reverse complement strand
TTGAGGCTCCTACACATGTCGCGCATCATTAAGCAATCACAGCACACGAGACTGGGGGGCGACTGAGGTGTGTATTAGGACGACACGATCACAGGGAAACGATGGCTTCGCCGGGAGCGAGTATGTAACGCACTCTTCTTTGAGGCATTTTTATTTTCACCACAATAAACCCTGTGTCCTCCAAGGCTCGCATGGCCATTACTCATCCACTTTTTGTGTGGAAGGCGGTACTCTGACAGTAGAGGCTGAATCAGTCGATGAATTCGCATACAAATATCACACTCTGCCGGCGCATCGGCGTCGCTCTTCGTGCGGCTCAGTCAGTCCGGTGCCGCCTCGGTGTGAGATAGCGAGAGTCTCTACAACACATAAACGTGTAGCAGACTCTATTCGTCTTCTTAAAGAAAATCAGCGTGAGAGCGGTAGATTATTACATAGTCTAATATAGATCACAGTGGAGGCCATAATAGAGGACTATTATGTATTGATTCATACTGATCAGTAATTACCATTAAGTCTCATACACGTACGCAATAGGAATTTTAAAAGTACACATTAGGGAGAGGAGGGAGAGAGATCATGGTGTTACTGTTGCCGTAGGAGGGGAGTCGGATGCACAGAGGCGAAACGGGAGATGTACACGGTGAGGCAGGGGCACATAACACTGATGAAGTAGGCGTCGGACTGTGATTAGTGAACACACACAGGTACTATTTGGACACAATACGGTATTTACCTATGGATTGATTGAATATGTTATGTCGCGGTCTCGTTGAGGGTAGTTGTGTGTGACGCGTGGAGGTGGTCTATATGAGTGGGGTCAATCTTGTTGACAGGGGGAACTACTGTAGTAGTTGGACTCAGTTGTGGGTAGGATGGGTTCTGGGAGTTGGAGATTGGAGGTGGGTTGGCAGGGGGTGGTCGATTTGTAGGGCTGGGTGAGGGGACAAACGTCTTAGGGTGTGTGTAGAGGAGAGAGGGCAATTTTTGGGTTTAGATGAGGGGTGAGAGCATCGTGGTCTAGCCAGGGTATGGCGTAGGTTATATAAAGGGACTGTCGCGGAGAGGCACAGAGTGTAGTGGAGTGGGACATTTACTTGTGTGGAGTGGGGAGGGGAATTGGTACAGAGAACACATGAAGGAGAGGACTACGGGGGATCACGTATCAAGTGGATGCACGACAGCAGGGAATACGGCTGTTGGCGGAGAGAGTTTGTAGACATATTTGAGGGGACGAGTAGTATGGGGCGTGACATCAATATAGGGGCGAAAATGTGGTGATTCGTGGGGGGGAGACATTCAGACGCAATACAGTTTATTTCTGAGAGTGAGGGCGTAGTGGAGTCGAGAGTGTGTACCAGAGATGGTGAACGTACATTTGTATACATGCGGTGACAAATGTTACATTGGGACGAGTAATTCTTATTGCACGTGGAGGGTTTAGATCGGAGAGGGTTTATTATAGCGGTCACGGTGTGTAGGCAGGATTGGTAGTGTCACATTATTATCATGTGATATTTACGATCTTATGGCATGGGGGAGCACTTCTTGTCTGTCAAGGACTGTGGATGATCAAGGTACACAGGAGATGGATCCAGTTTATGAGATGGTGGTTGGTAAAGTCGTATGTAGATGGGGGTACGCATCATCTACAGGTGTGATATTCATTTCTTCTGTCTGCGTGGAGAGTGACGAAGGGGATAGACGGCACATGATTTAGCGAAGAGTACGACACTCAAGCGAGATTGAAACTTAGCACAACAATTAGGAGGGGGGATATAATTTAGTGTCATCCTCGAGGAGTAGAGGGAGTAGAGTGTAAGTATCTTGGGGAGATGATTTAGTTTACACTGGTGAAAAATCACGAGTTTGGGGGACGATCTCTGGAGTGTGGATATAGATGTTATAGAGGCTAGAGAACAGTATTAGTGTGGTGTGTGGATGGGACAAACGATGGCGAGACTGAGTGAGTAGTCTCATGGTTGCACTCATTTGACTTCTCAAATGGGGGAGGATTTCTATTAGGGCATTTACACTTAGACGGGTGGGTAGATTTCCTGGGACGCAATAGAGAGTCAAGGGGACACATTTTATGGAGTATCTTCAAGGCACTGAGAGGGCTCATAGGTGTGTTCAGGTGTATTCAGCATGGGAAAGATTGATTGGGGAGTAGACAATTGGTAGTGGAACTCTGCGGGGGGGGGGGGTTCACAGGGATGGGGTGTGGTTCTTTAGCGGTGTGGCACTTCTTGGGTGGTAGCTCTTAGATTTAATCTGGTAGGTATGAGGGTAGTTAGTGGTTATGATGTTTCAGAGAGATGTCTCAAATATGAGTGAGGTGGGGAACACTTTAGTGAGGATCAGACGAGGTATAGATGGTCTTAGACAGTGGACTTACGAGGTAGGAGTGGGTCTGTCACATGTTTGGAGGGGCGGGGTATCAGTAGGTGGGAGGGGGTGCGGGTGGGGGACATAAGGATGGCAGAGAGAGGACGGGTGGTGACGGTGGTGGGGGGGGACGGGGGGACATCTGCTTAAATGAGTCGATAGGACGGTGGCAACAATGTTTAGGAGTAGGATGTGAAGGATGGGTCTATGTATTGTAGGGGATAGTCGACGAAGGGTCTTGTAGACGTGGGCACAGGGTGTGGGGGCCACGTTGCAGGGTGGCGTGGTTGGGAAGACAGTCTTCTGACGGAACATGGTTGAACTTCATCTTTCTATAGGGCATAATTGACAGATGACGTGTATGAGGTGCAGTACGGGAAGATGATTGTGCAACTTGATCACCATATATAGTTCGGGGGGTAGGTATTTGAAGCACTGTAAAGTGCGTGGGGGAAGATGGTTAGTGGTGTAAGGGGGTGGTCAAGACACAAGGTAGGAGTATTCTGATTGAAACAAGGGACTATGTAAGGAGGAAAGGATATAATTGAGGGTGAATGGGTGGGATTAGGGTTATGGGGGTTGTTTGAAAGGGTATATTAGTTGGATATTTGGAGGGGGTATTTGGAGGTGTAGGGGATATTAGGGGGGGGTGTAGGATAATGGGGGGGTATGGGGGGGTATTTGTGATAGTTGAATAAGTAGGGGGATGGTGTTTGGTTGGGGATATTTATATGGGGTTGAGGATATTTTATGGGTATGGGGTAATTGAGTTTTATTAGGTGGGGGATTTTGGGATGTGGGGGATTGTTTTATTGGGGTAGGTTTTGGGGTTTAAATGTATTGATGGGTTATTTGGTGATTGGGTGTGGGGTTTTATTAGGAGTAGGGATAGTGGGATGGGTAGGGGGTGGTGAGGGAGGTTGGGGGGGGTATATTGATGTGGAGGATAGAATGGGTGGGTTATAGGATAAATTTAAATTAAGGTGAAAATTTATGGAAAATGGTTATAACTGTGTGAACCCTATGCGTGAGCATAGAGTTTCATCACAATGTGTAGGATTTGTTTTTTGTTATGAATTAAAAAAAAACTTTACATCTTTCGGTTAAAGTTTTTTTTGTTTCAAGGCCCCAGTCATTTGGAATTCCCTTCCGAAGCACATTCGTGATGCCCCCACATTCATTTCTTTCAAAAGTCAGCTTAAAACACATCTTTTCCAATCTTACTACTTTGTCTTACCAAATTCCAGTCTCTTTTCTGTTTCACGACAGTATCATGATGACCCTGTGCCAGTTCATGTTGCGATGGTTGTTTGCGCTTTGGGTGTGTTTATATGCTGTTAATTTTTGAATTTGTATTGTCATATTTGTACTTTACGTTGCCGCTGTCTATTGATTTGTGTTTAAAGTTGGTCATTTTGATTTGTAACGTACAGCGCTTAGAACCTGCATTGCAGGGAGTTTGCGCTTTATAACTATAATTATTATTAATTATTATTATTATCTAACTAATACCGGGGGAGCTGGGTAGAGCGTTCGACTGTCGTTCGAAAGGTCGTGGTTTCGAACCCAGCTGGGGTCAAAATTCGTTCAGACCTCTTTTCGGTACCCCGTCTTTGAAATCACCTTCGTGGTGGACAAGAAAAAAAGAATGACAATACAAATTCAAGAATTAACAGCACACAAACACACCCAAAGCACAAACAACATCTCAGCATGAACTGGCACAGGGTCATCATGCTGCTACTGTGAAACAAAAAATGCGACTGGAATTTGGCAAGACTGGAAAAGATGTGTTTTGAGCTGAATTTTGAAAGAAATGACTGTGTGGGCATCGCGAATGTGCTTGGAAAAAGAATTCCAAATGACTTGTATATACTTAACTTGTTACTTTGTGGTCAGAATGTTTTTAAAGCCGTTCTTCAGCTTGCATCATTTCCATGGGCGTGTTTCTTTCAAGACTGATAAAGTCGTTACTTTTGTTGTTGAATTTTTTTCAAGTAAGGAGAAATGTGTCGGTGGTAAGGGAAAGGGGATTGGTGGTGCCAGTGTTTATCTACTATACATATTACACAGGGGCGAAGGTGACCATGCATGCACTACTACATCAATCAGTCTGCCCACCTTATGTCATCTTCCTTGCTGTCCCATTGTTCAAGCAGCCACCGGTGAGGCTAAAAGCTTCAAATGTGTACACTGCCATATGCAAGCTACATTATAGTACTTAGAGATAAGGATATACACCAATGGCTTTAGTTTAAGGGTAGTGCCAGAATAGCTTGGCGCTTAGAGGCGCCAAGCTATTCTGGCACTACCCTTGAACTATTTTAGTCAAACTTATTTCACACACTGGAGTATTCCGAATGATAAGGATTAAGTACCGACGGATGCGTGAACACGAGGATTCAAATAAAGTTCAGTGACCAAGAAATTTAATTCACCCATTAAACTGTTGCCACTGTGGTCGCAAGAATGCTTCTGAAATCTTCGTTAATTCCGAGTCAGCGGCGAAAAGCGGCCCCAGCCGTGCAAAGAACATGGAAACAAAGTATTGTCAGCTAGAGATCCCCATGAGCCCCCGCAACTGCGGGGGCTCATGGGGATCTATGTCTCTTGCAGCTGTATCGTGTTAACTTTATTCTGTTTATTTTATTATTATTTTTTAACGCAGGGCAAGCACCACCATCCGCACAGAGAGAAACTGGCAGACCCCGAGCACATCGGTCTGGAGACGGATTTCAAGAACAGCACTGGAGAGAAGCAGACGTACAACTTTAAGTTCGAGAAGACTCGCAAAGCCACAATGAGTGTTACCTACCAGAAGGGCTACAGCATTGGAGGAAAGGCGAATTTCAGTCTAGGACTGCCCAAAGTGCTGGCAAGCGGGAAGATCGGCACAGAGGTGGACATGCATGTCACGGTAAGGTTTGACACGGAGTTTGCGATACCTTTTAACAAAAAAAAGTAATTATTATTATAATTATATATATATATATATATATATATATATATATATATATATATATATATATAATATTTTTGTGAGGAGGGGAGGGGGTTGAGGAGGTGGGGGGGGGAGGGGGGGTTGGGGAGGTGGGTGGTGGGTGGGGAGTGGTTTGGTTTCGTTTGTTTTGTTTGAGGGAAGGTTGAGGGGGTCATGTCATGGCCAAAGCAATGTTTTAACGTTGGATGTATGAATGAATGGATGGATGAATGGTAGGATGGATTGGCGGGTGGACGCACGGTCGGATTTAGAGGTGAATCGGGGTGGTGGTGATGGGAGGGGTGGGGGTGAGGGGATAGACTAAGTGGTTGATTGACTGGTTTAACTGATTCATGGATCGTACCAAAGCTAAGACGCACCTGTGCTATCATGTCCGAAAACAATAACAGTAATATTCAGCGATTATGCTGAATTAACACGAATTACAGTAAGAGTTAAACCCCGCGATATCTCACAGAAGGGGAGCCATCGTCAGGCTGATCACCGACTAAGGAGAAAAAGAAAGTTACCTGATCTTGCTATGTTTTTGTTGTGAGCGAGTGTTTGTGTTTATATTTAGGCTGTGTTAATCAATCAGTTGATCGATCCATCAGTGAGTTAGTTGTGCTTTCTCTCTCCCGCCTGAATATCTTATTTCAATGACTGAAAATGCTTGCATTCACAGGTAACCAAGACAACAGGGGAAACATTTGAGAAAACGCTGACGACATCTGCTACCAGTGACATCACCGTGGCTCCCCGCAGCCACTACACCGCTACAGTTGTTATGGAGGAGAGGGCCCTTCGTGCCTCATTTAAGGTCGGTTCTGCTCTTTAACCCCTTCTCTGCCGAGGAAAAGTGAACAGAATCAACCAGCAAGCGACATAAACACTCATGAGCCCCCGCAGAGACTGCGGGGGCTCATGAGGGTTTATGTCTCTTGTTAGACCTGTTCTTCACGCGAATGTCGGTCAGTGTGCAGAGTGGTTTCAGACATGAACTCCGCGATCACTGGCAGTGATGGGGTTGCTGTTCTTTTCTGACCAACACCATTCATCTTGCATGTGCGGTGTAAGGTGTGTGCCGGTGTGTGTGTGTGTGTGTGTGTGGGGGGGGGGGGGGGGGGGGGGGGGGGCAAGGCATGAGAATCTGTGCTTCCATATGCTGTTTTTTTTTTCCATAACGGGTGTGTGCTTTTATTTCTTCAGTTAACTCATTCAGCCTGACGCACGTATTTCCCAATTTTGGAGGCGTCCTCTAACTATGCACCAGTTGCAGGAGATGGATCGACCATGATAATTCAAGGGCAGTGCCAGATTAGCGTCGGCGCCAAGCTAATCTGGCACTATCCTTGAATTATCATGGTCGACCCATCTCCTGTTGCAGTGGATCAGGGCTGAATGGGTTAATTTATATGACCTAACTTATATGGCAACCGGCAGAGAAAGGATTAAAAACACAGGGACGGACCAACACTGGTTGTCTTCGATTTTCTACAGCGGTGGTGGCTGAAGAAGACAACAAGTGTGGGACGGACGTCAGAAGTGGGGAGGCGGTTGGTTGGTTGTGCATTTCCTAACGTCCCAACAGCAAAAATACGTTTTCAGGACGTGCCTGCACTGATAGTGAAAAACAACAGAATATTAAATGTATGGGTGGGTGGGTGGGTGGGGGGTTACATCCGTCCTGACCCTTACCAAGAATAATCTATATACATAATGTACTCAAATCTGATTTATTTGATTGTGAACTCCTCATTCTTTCTCCAGGTGTGGGTGATGATGTCCATGCCAGCAAAGGAGGCACGAGCCTTCATCAAGAATAAGCGAGGGCAGACAATCTTCTTTTACAAACTGAGAAACCTGTCAGAGCTCTTTCCCAAAGAAACCCACATGGACGAAACTGAAAAACACTCCAAACAAAAGGACAAAGACGAAAGCAAAGATCCGCAACTCAAGGACAAAGAGGATAGCAAGGTCAAGGACACTGGTGCCAAGGACACACACACCAAGGACTCTAGTCCCAAGGACACACATGGAAAGGACAAAGAGGTCCAGGACGAACACCTCAAGGAGAAAGAGGACAAGGACAGTGGCCAGGCCGAGAGCAAGGACGCCCAAGCCAAAGAGAAAAAGAAAAAGAAAGCGAGGAAGGATGCAGTGATGTTTGTGGTAGAGGGTATGGTGGACGGCGTTCAGATGGCCAGTCATCGCATCCAGCTGACTGACCATGAAAGTGTCGACGAGGAAGTGCAAACTACAGGGAAATAAAACGGCTGGAACTCTCACTTTCAAAGCAAACCACTGCATCACAGATAGGTCAGTCACGAACGACGGGTTGTGTTAACCACCCAGCTGCAGAGGCATAGATCCTCACGAGCCCCGCAGATGCGGGGGCTCATGAGAATATGCATCTTGCCTGCTGGCCCTGTAAGTTTTAATCTTGGATGGATGGATTTCTCTGGTGTTGACATTTGAAACCGCTGCATAAAATAGAACAGGCTGTGGAGGACTGACTGATAACAGTGCCTGCATCATTCATGTGAGATGATTTGTTCCAAACTTTGGGTGGTGCCAATACAGACTGTGTACCCGCTGTATGATATGTGTGGTTTAAGGGGGTGGCTGATAAACGTGATGCCCAAGAAGGCTTCAAGCTAATCTGGCACTACCCTTGAACAGTCATGACCAATCCAACCCTTGCTGTGGTGTCTACATGGCAAACTCGTGTCTCACCCCTGATAGTGACCCGTGCAACTTTTGGAGTTGCATGGCAAGTAAAGATTGCATGTGTACCAGTTTTGGGGAGATGGGTTGGTCTGGATAGTTTAACCCTTATCATTCAGAATACACCAGTGTGTGAAATAAGTTTGACTAAAATAGTTCAAGAGTAGTGCCAGAATAGCTTGGCGCCTCTAGGCGCCAAGCTATTCTGGCACCACTTTTGAACTAAAGCCATTGGTCTATATCCGTATCTGTAAATACTATAATGTAGCTTGCATTTGGCAGTGTGCAAATTTGAAGCTTTTAGCCCAGTATGATATGGGTTAAGGGTAGTGCCAGTTTAGCTTGGAGCCTATAAAAACGCCAAGCTAATCTGGCACTACTCTTGCGCTAACATGGCTGATCAATTTCCTGCTGTGGTGTCTTCAGGATGAATGAGTTAATAAGTTTTGCTATGGACTGACCATGGACCATGGTAACTTTTAAAGGTGCGCTTATAAAAACTGGTGCCGTTCAAACACTACCCTTCAGTTAAAAATGCCCACCCATCACCTCAGACGTGTATAGAGTGTTAAATAGTTTGGCTCTCAAGAGAAAGAATAATAATGCTGTTTTTGTTAGCCCCAAACTGTGCACTAAAGTCTGTTGTGGTGTATCTGATTGCCGAAAGCCCAATTAATACGTATCAATAAGTAGAGCACGTCTTTTGGGTGTCGGTCACAATTTTGGTCGTGGTGATTCCCGCAGGAACCACACTGATGAAAACTGCTACCGACAATCAAAGGGGTTAATGCTACTTCAACCAGCTCGGTGCCAAGAAGTGAGAACACCACCCAGCTGCATGAGGTATAGATCCTCATGAGCCCCCGCAGTTGCAGGGGCTCATGAGGATCTATGCCTCTTGCTGTCATCACTTTGAATCCATGTTCCTAGAAAAGCTAGGAATTTTGGTGTTGACTTACAGTAACACATAACGCAAACACACAATCTGCATCAACTGGCACTGATTGGGTTAACAGAATGACTTTAACCCCTTCGTGCATGCAGCTTCTGGTACTGTGAACAGCAACAGCGGCTGCATGAACATCAGGATTCTATTGTTTGGGAGAATAGGCATTTGAGGATGAATCATGCAGAATTTGTCAAATAGTATCAAGCTGTGACCGCTCTGCAACGATTCACGCTCCGATACCTGTGGCTCTGACATAATGCCTTAAAAACGTTGCTACTGCTCCTGTTTTATATTTTATGTTTGTAAAAATCACTCTTATTAATTTAGTGCAGACTGCACTGAGGGTACGCACATAATATATGCTCTGTACAGTCATACATGTTAATCTGTTCAGTGCCAAGAAAATTTGATGCCACCCAGCTGCAAGAAGTACAGATCCTCATGGGCCCCCACAGTTGCAAAGGCTCATAGGATATATGCTTCTTGCTAAAACCACTTTAAATCTGTGGTCCTAGGACAGCCATGAGCTATTTTTGGCATAGAATTAACCCATATCATACTGAGGCTAAAAGCTTCAAATTTGTACACTGCCATATGCAAGCTACATTATAGTACTTAGAGATAAGGATATAGACCAATGGCTTTAGTTCAAGGATGGTGCCAGAATAGGTTGGCGCCTCTAGGCCTAGAGGCGCCAAGCTATTCTGGAACTACCCTTGAAATATTTTAGTCAAACTTATTTCACACACTGGTGTATTCCGAATGATAAGGGTTAATGAAGATTGCAGAAACAGTCTGCATCAATTGGCACTGAACAGGTTAAAGTTTGACAGAAGGCTGTCCAACACCTTCAAGTACCATTACGCATAAATCCGAAGAAACGTTTCTGCACCATTTGTGTTTCTTATGTCTTGTCGACACACCTAATGAACTTTAACAGCAGTTTGGACAGGCAGCACCAACACATGCGTAATCACACTTATTTATTCTGTGCAGCCCTTAGCATTTAAACTATTTTTTAGCTGTTTCTCCTACTGGTAGCACTGTATTTATAGAAAGGAGTACAGCCCTTGTCAGGTTATTTGATATTAAGACGACGTGTGCTGAATTGGATTCTCCTGTGTCCAAATGAACCATAACTAGACCTGTGTGTAGCGTTTCGTAACCGTTTCTTACAGAAGTGTATCTTTGAACAGTTACGGCAGTAGTGGGCCTTGAAGCCGTAGAGTCAAAATTAAGACCCCCAAACTTTCATGGTCAGCTGATGTCTAATCTTTCAGAGCTGAATAGGTTGTCCCCTTCCCTGCCGAGAAAAACTCAACACAATCTAACTGCACGAGGCATGTTGATCCTCTTAACTCTTAAACTCCCAGAACTAAATGACTTCCATTCGACAGAATGGAAGTCATTTAGTTCTGGGAGTTTAAGAGTTAAGTCCCTACAGTTGCTGGGGCGCATGAGGATCTATGCCTCTTGCTAACGTTACATTGGATCCATATTACTTTGATGGCTGGGGCTCTTTGGCAATAAATTTAAAAAAAATAAATAAATAAACCAGACACAATGTGTCCACTGGCAGCGAAGGAGTAGGAAAAAAATATGCAAAGGGGGTGTTGGTGGAAGAGGTCATAGGCAAATAAAAAGCAGCGTTAACACATCTATTTGATATTAATTTGATTTACATACAATATGTATGTTTATTGTGCAACTAGCAAGCTTATTTCATAATTATTTCCCCGTCTATTGGCAGTTTGCCTCGCGCTGGGACCATACGGCGTTGAGGCGCGTACCCTGGGTGGTGGATAGGGGGTCCCTCGCGAGAGAGGTGCACCGAATGAAATAAGGTGCTGTGAACCAACATGGTCTGAGGGAAGGTGACCTCGACAGAAAACCCCTGGTCCTCCTAGTAAGGGGGTTGGGCGTGGGGGTAGCTTCCCCACCCTGCAAATAAGGAAATAGCTACAAAAACGCCGACAAAAAGACAAACAGCGATTTCTTTCCTGGAGGAGGAAGGTTCTTCTACCAGAAGATTTATGACGTCCTGTGGTGAAAGCCGGAAGTCTTCGGAAGCCACAGGACCGAGCCGCCTCTCTCTATCCAGGGACACAACCATGGGCACATGGAATGTCAAGACCATGTACCAGAGCGGCAAGGCCGCCCAGATAGCAGCGAAAATGCAAAAGTACAACCTTTCCTGCTAGGTATCGGTGAAGCCAGATGCACGCAGTCTGGCCAGAAAAGGCTGTTAAGTGGGGAGGATTCTGTATTCAGGTCACGAAGAGAAGAATGCCCCCCATGCAGAAGGCGTAGCATTCATGCTGTCACCAGTGGCACAGAGAGCGCTGATGGGCTGGGAACCTCTTGGGCCAAGAATTATCACAGCAGCCTTTAGAACCAAGAAAAAGATCGAGCTAAACGTCATCCAGTGTTATGCGCCCACTAATGACAGCGACGAGGAAGAGAAACAAGAGTTCTACGACCAACTCCAGAGTGCTGTGACCCCACCCGGGTCTGCCCTGGGGGACTTGGGTGGGGTTAGGCATTTTTTAGTTCCCAGGGTCACCCTGGTCAGCCCCACAGGGTGGGTTTTCCTCTCTATTCTGGGGCATGTGTTTCTGTCTACCCTTTGTCCATTCACCTGTATTTGCCTTTTAAAAACTCTCCCTACTGTCTGCACTGCCTGTAGCTCTTGATGTTGGATGTGTGTTGCTAAATGGTCTTAGCTTTATTTAGGCCCCATGTTGTAGGTTTATTTAACGTATTTGACCGGCTGGCGACATACATTCAATTTTCTGTTTAGTTTTTTTTTCACAAGCAGTGCAGGCACGTCCTGAGAAAGCCTTGTTGCTGTCGGGACGTTAAGCAATGTACAATCAATCAATCCAGAGTGCTGTGGACAAATGTGCGGAGCGAGACATCACCATCTTGATGGGCGATTTTAATGCCAAAATAGGGGAGGACAACACCGGATACGAATACAGGGACTAGGGGAGATGTTTGTAGACTTTTGTGCTCTAAACAGACTTGTCATTGGAGGCAGCATCTTTCCACACAGAAGAATACACAAAGCAACTTGGGTCTCACCTGACCATACTACAGAGAACCAAATAGACCATATCTGCATTAGCAAGAAATTTAGAAGATCCCTTCAAGATGTTCGAGTGAGGAGGGGAGCAGATGTCGCCTCAGACCACCATCTGCTTACCTTAAGAATAATTAAAGCTCAAGTTAAAGAAAAGACACTGTAGGGTTCAGGAAACACCATCACAAGGACTGGCTGTCGGCACAGGACAACTGCTGACACCACCGTTGGTGGCTATGAGATCCCAAAAGGTACCACTGTCATGATCAACCACTGGGCATTGTTACATGATCCAGAACAATGGGAAAATGCTGATGCATTCCAGCCAGAGCGATTTCTAGATGACCAGGGTCGGTTGAAGACAAGACCAGAGAGCTGGCTGCCATCTGCTTACCTTAAGAATAAAGCTCAAGTTAAAGAAAAGACACTGTAGGGTTCACCATCACAAGGACTGGCTGTCGGCACAGACCTTGAAGAAGATGGAAGTGAGGAAGCAGAAGAAAGCAGTTGTCAACAACAGTCGCACGAGAGCAGCCAAAGCAAGGGCACAGGAGGAATACTCAGAAGCCAACCGCGAGGTGAAGAGGAGTATCATGGCAGACAAGAGGGCCTACACGGACAGCCTGGCAGCAGAGGCAGAAAAGGCAGCAGGCAGCGGCAACATGAAACGGCTCTACGACATTACCAGAAGATTGTCGGGCAAGTGTGGCCATACAGAAAGACCAGTAAAAGACAAAGAAGGCAAGCCTATTGCAGAGCAGACCAACTCGACAGATGGGCCGAGTATTTTGAAGAGTTACTGAACAGACCCAGCCCACCCGACCCCCCAGACATCCAGCCAGCAGAGACCGACCTACCCATCAGCTGTGACAGACCCAGCCGGGAAGAGATCAGAAGAGCAGTGGCATTTTTGAAGAACGGCAAAGCAGCAGGGCCAGATGGCATCCCAGCGGAGTCTCTGAAAGCAGACCTAGAGACAACAGTAGAGATGCTGTACCCACTGTTTGGAAAGATCTGGGAAGAGGAGGTGATGCCGGCTGACTGGAAGGAGGGGTACCTAATCAAGCTTCCCAAGAAAGGCGACCTCAGCAAGTGTTCCAACTACAGAGGAATCACCTTGCTGTCAGTACCAGGAAAGGTCTTCAACAGGATCATCCTGGAGAGAATGAAGAGCTCCGTTGACCCCCAGCTGAGAGACCAGCAAGCAGGATTCAGGAAAAACCGATCATGTACAGACCAGATCGCCACTCTCCGCATCATCGTGGAACAGTCTCTGGAGTGGAGCTCCCCGCTGTACGTCAACTTTGTGGATTACGAGAAAGCATTTGACAGCGTGGACCGAGAGACTCTGTGGAAACTATTACGACACTATGGTGTACCCACAAAGCTCGTCTGCCTGATCAAGAGCAGCTACGATGGCAGGACATGTCGCATGATCCACGAAGGGCAGTTCACCAGGGAGCTCCAGGTCAGAACCGGTGTCAGGCAGGGGTGTTTGCTGTCTCCGTTCCTCTTCCTACTGGACATAGACTGATTCATGAAGATGACCACGGAGCACAGACGAAGTGGAATACAGTGGACACTGTGGACACAGCTTGATGACCTCGATTTTGCAGACGACTTGGCTTTACTGTCCCACACTCATCAACAAATGCAGGACAAGACCACGAGGCTTGCTGACATCCCAAGTGGGCCTCACCATCCACAAACAGAAAACAAAGACAATGAGGCTGAACGCAACCAGGGAAGAACCAGTCTTGCTTGCAGGCACCCCGTTGGAGGAGGTGGAGTCCTTCACCTATCTCGGGAGCATCATAGACAAAAAAAGGCGGCACTGATGCAGATGTCAGAGCACGAATCGGTAAAGCCAGAGCAGCCTTTCTCCAGTTGAAAAAAGTGTGGAGTTCCAGAGAGCTATCACAACACACCAAAGTCCTGATTTTCAACTCCAATGTAAAAGCAGTTCTCCTATATGGAGCAGAGACTTGGAGATTGACAAAAACCACAGTCAACAGATCTTCATAAACAGTTGCCTTAGAAGAATTTTTAAAGTCCACTGGCCAGAGAAGATCAGCAACGTCAGACTCTGGGAGAGAACAGAGCAGATAACAGCAGAGAATGAAAATGGGCGAAAAAGATGGGGATGGATTGGTCACAGTCTGAGAAAGCCAGCTTCCAGTATCACTAGGCAGGCATTATCATGGAACCCCCAGGGAAAGAGAAAAAGAGGCAGGCCGAGAAACACCTGGCGTCGAGACCTCCAAGCAGACATCAAGAGACTGGGAACCACCTGCAGTAAAATCGAAGGAGAAGCACAGGACAGGAGTCGCTGGAGGTCTCTCGTCGACGGCCTACACCCTGGGAGGGGTGACAGGCATAAGTAAGTAAAAAATTGGCAGTTTGGCACTTTGGTCTAATTTTCTTTTTACAGGTTATAAACTACACATATTAACACAATAATTAACAATGGTGCTAACATTTAAAGTTACCTACTTTTTAGTTCCCAGGGTCACCCTGGTCATCTACACAATAATTAAAAGGAAAACATTATAATTTTTTGTTAAAACAAATGTTTATTTATAAGTATTTCTTTAAAAGACTGCCAGTGAGGCCCACAAATCTGAACAAGCAGCACAAAGTAATTAAAATAAAGACATTACAAAAAGCTTGAAAGATTACATGAAAATGCAACAAATTAATTGTACAAATGTCATGTGACTGAGTAGATACACATTAACTCATTGTGTCCCAGGTACAAAATACCCACATTTTGGAGTTGACCTCTGAGGACTGCATTACAATTTAGGAGACAGATCGACCATGATAGTTCAAGGGTGGTGCCAGAATAGCTTGCCGCCTACAGGCGCCAAGCTATTCTGGCACCACCCTTGAACTATCATGGTCGAGCCATATCTTGCAGTGGTCCATCGGGACTGAATGAAATAAATTACTACCTTTGTGCATTCAGCCCCTGGTGCTGTTTACAGTGCCAGTGACTGCATGCAAAAACGGTTAATATTTATCAAAAAATAAAAATAAAACAAATAATGAGCAAAATATTACCTTGATTAGTTTTAGTGTAAATACTGTAACTCAGGACAGATATATAATATTTGCACAAAGCTTTTTATGATAATGATAATGGGCCCGCAAGTGGGTACGCATACCATCCCTTTTGATTCACAAACATACTGAACTGCAGTCACAATTTCCAAATTATGGAGCTGTCCATTGAGTGCAGCTAAGGAGACAGATCCACCATGATAGTTCGAGAGTAGTGCCAGATCAGCTTGGCACCTACTGGCACCAAGCTGTTCTGGCACTATTTTGAACATCATGGTCTGTGTCCCTCCTGCTGTAGTGTCAAGGTATTCCTCCTCCTTATCTGCTTCAGCCCTGAAAGGCCTTGTACCTGGTACACCCAACATCTATCCACTCCAGCAACATTTAGGAAGGCAAAAAACTTGTGCTTTTGCCAATAGATGAGCTTTTTCAGGCCATATAACAGCATAAAACAGAATGTCTCTACCATTTATAAACCCTTTGACTGCCGAGAAAAAGTGACTGATTCAGTTTCAAGAGATGTAGATCTTCATCAGCCCCCGCAGTTGCAGGGGCTCATGAGGATCTATGTCTCTTGCTGGCACCATTGTGCATTTCTGATCCTTGGACAGCTGCAAATCTTTGGCATTAAATTTATAAGATTTGAAAGACACTCTACTCGATGTCTCTGCTGGCAAGAAAGTTTCAACACTGACATTAGACCAGGCTAGAGAAGTAATTACCTTTCTCAACTACCGGATGCATTCTTGCACGTGTTTGCACCAGCTGAAGTAACATACCAACTGTGTTTTGCCAGAATAGGCTGGTACCCAAAGGCGCCAGTTTCATCCGACACTACACTTGAACTATCGTGAGTGATCAGTCTCCTGCCGTACGATTTTCACAATGGAAGTCAGCCAGTTTAGTTATCATGCTATGCACTTAGTCTGATCTTCCTTGATATGTTTCCCCTGTTCAGTAACCCTTCAGCTGTTGGAAGCAGTTTTTGTCACAGTGATCTCTGCAGTAATCACATGATAAAAACCGCTACCAAGAACTACATGGTTAACCCATTGAAAACCAAATGTTCCAGTACCCTAATAGCCTTTCAGATTACCATCCAAGTGAAATTTGAGCCCAAGAACTGGCATTTTTCTGTTATGAAAGTTGCACCCCACCCGGGTCTGCCCTGGGGGACTTGGGTGGGGTTAGGTACTTTTTAGTTCCCAGGGTCACCCTGGTCAGCCCCACAGGGTGGGTTTTTCTCTCTATTCTGGGGCATGTGTTTCTGTCTACCCTTTGCCCATTCACCTGTATTTGCCTTTTAAAAACTCTCCCTACTGTCTGCACTGCCTGTAGCTCTTGATATTGGATGTGTGTTGCTAAATGGTCTTAGCTTTATTTAGCCCCATGTGTTAGGTTTATTTAACGTATTTGACCGGCTGGCGACATACATTCAATGTTCTGTTTTTTTTTTTTTTTCACAAGCAGTGCAGGCACGTCCTGAGAAAGCCTTGTTGCTGTCGGGACGTTAAGCAATGTACAATCAATCAAACCACCCGGGTCTGCCCTGGGGGACTTGGGTGGGGTTAGGTACTTTTTAGTTCCCAGGGTCACCCTGGTCAGCCCCACAGGGTGAGTTTTTCCTCTCTATTCTGGGGCATATGTTTCTGTCTACCCTTTGTCCATTCACCTTACCCCACCCGGGTCTGCCCTGGGGGACTTGGGTGGGGTTAGGTATTTTTTAGTTCCCAGGGTCACCCTGGTCAGCCCCACAGGGTGGGTTTTTCTCTCTTTTCTGGGGCATGTGTTTCTGTCTACCCTTTGTCCATTCACCTGTATTTGCCTTTTGAAAACTCTCCCTACTGTCTGCACTGCCTGTAGCTCTTGATATTGGATGTGTGTTGCTAAATGGTCTTAGCTTTATTTAGGCCCCATGTGTTAGGTTTATTTAATGTATTTGACCGGCTGGCGACATACATTCAATGTTCTGTTTATTTTTTTTTTTTCACAAGCAGTGCAGGCACGTCCTGAGAAAGCCTTGTTGCTGTCGGGACGTTAAGCAATGTACAATCAATCCATTCACCTGTATTTGCCTTTTTAAAACTCTCCCTACTGTCTGCACTGCCTGTAGCTCTTGATATTGGATGTGTGTTGCTAAATGGTCTTAGCTTTATTTAGGCCCCATGTGTTAGGTTTATTTAATGTATTTGACCGGCTGGCGACATACATTCAATGTTCTGTTTATTTTTTTTTTTCACAAGCAGTGCAGGCACGTCCTGAGAAAGCCTTGTTGCTGTCGGGACGTTAAGCAATGTACAATCAATCAATCAATCAATGTTATGAAAGTTGCAATCGCCATTTGTGCTCACTGAAACATGGCAGCAAGCTGTGCCTTTTGCCTGCCACCCCACCCGGGTCTGCCCTGGGGGACTTGGGTGGGGTTAGGTATTTTTTAGTTCCCAGGGTCACCCTGGTCAGCCCCACAGGGTGGGGTTTTCTCTCTATTCTGGGGCATGTGTTTCTGTCTACCCGAGGTCCATTCACCTGTATTTGCCTTTTTTAAACTCTCCCTACTGTCTGCACTGCCTGTAGCTCTTGATATTGGATGTGTGTTGCTAAATGGTCTTAGCTTTATTTAGGCCCCATGTGTTAGGTTTATTTAATGTGTTTGACCGGCTGGCGACATACATTCAATGTTCTGTTTAGTTGGTTGTTTTTTTTCACAAGCAGTGCAGGCACGTCCTGAGAAAGCCTTGTTGCTGTCGGGACGTTAAGCAATGTACAATCAATCAATCAATTTTGCCTGCCAAAAATCTCCTCAATTTTAGTGACAGCTCGACTGGATTTGGTCCTCTGTTTTGACCCCCTTGCTTATGCAGCTACCAGTACTGTATACACCAGGGAGTTAATAGGTTCACTTCATGCCTCATGATCATCAGATGTATTCTTCAATGCTGACTTTGTCTTGTCTTGACATCTCTACTTTGTAATACTTGTCCACCTTTCCTTTACTTGCCTGAAAAATACAGTTACAGACAAAATTAGGACAGAACAATTGAATGGTCTATCTCGATTTTTCATAGAAAATCAGCATCAAAGTTTTCTAAAATAAGCTTTTAAAGTGTCTATATTGAGAAATACCAATTTTCCTCTCAAAAGTTAAGCACAAATGATTATATCAAATTAGTATGCATTGGAAGGTCTTGCCACATTGCCTCGGACCAAATTGAACACTGTGGCTTTGATAGTCTCTGAGAATATGCTAACATTATACTTTACCACAGACAATGGACCGACGACCAGCGGACATTCAACCACTGGCCCATTACACAGATTCACTTTTTGCACATGAGCCAACAATCAGTCAACAATGGCAGTTAAACTAACTTAACTCATTCGAGACGTTCCACCTACGGATACGCGGTGGTTCACCACGTATCTGAAGGTGGGATGTCTTGAATGAGTTAAAGGGTTAAATGATGGAAACTTGCAAGTTGCAAGCCACTCACTGTGCCAAGTTTCCCATACACCGCATCCGGAATGGGTTTGGATTCATGAATCAGGCCTTTCCCTTTCCCATCTGTTGCAATCATCCGTGCGATGTGTCCCCTGAAAGAAAGAAAAAATGTCACAGGTCAAGTGTCACCCCCTTGCACATGTGCTGCTGAACAAAGGGGTTGAAAAGAAACTATGTGGTAGTGGCATCCTATTCTAAACAATCATTTTTATTTGTTAAGCTTTCATTGCATAAAAGACCCCACCCGGGTCTGCCCTGGGGGACTTGGGTGGGGTTAGGTATTTTTTAGTTCCCAGGGTCACCCTGGTCAGCCCCACAGGGTGGGTTTTTCTCTCTATTCTGGGGCATGTGTTTCTGTCTACCCGAGGTCCATTCACCTGTATTTGCCTTTTTTAAACTCTCCCTACTGTCTGCACTGCCTGTAGCTCTTGATATTGGATGTGTGTTGCTAAATGGTCTTAGCTTTATTTAGGCCCCATGTGTTAGGTTTATTTAATGTGTTTGACCGGCTGGCGACATACATTCAATGTTCTGTTTAGTTGGTTGTTTTTTTTTTTTCACAAGCAGTGCAGGCACGTCCTGAGAAAGCCTTGTTGCTGTCGGGACGTTAAGCAATGTACAATCAGAATCAGAATCATTGCATAAAAGGTCAGAGATTATCTATAGTATGTGTTGCAGGCAGACTACTGGAAAGAAACTGAAGGACACCAACACACCAATTTAAATATTACTTGTCTGTTTGGACCCATTCCCATGATACATTCTTGTTCTTCTTTCCGATGGTGTACATCAGGGTCACTTTATCCCCATCCTCTGTCACTCCACAGGTCACTATTAAAACACATAAACAAACAGTGGTCAAAGTGCCATCTCCACATTAACCCATATCATACTGAGGCTAATTTTCCCTATATATGCAAGCTATATTATAGTACTTACAGATAAGGATATAGACCATTGATGGCTTGAGTTCTACTTCAAGGGTAGTGCCAGAACAGCTTGGCACCTAGAGGCACCAAGCTATTCTGGCACTACCCTTGAACTATTTTAGTCAAACTTATTTCACACACTGGTGTATTCCGAATGATAAGGGTTATTACCTGATAATTAAAATTAAACGGGAAAGAAATCCCAACAAAGAAAAACATGCTCACAAGGAACAATTTGACACAAATTTATTAAATGTTCAGTTTAATTTTACAAACCTAAAAAACAGCTGCAAACTGAAGGACTTGAGGCAAAAGGTAAATTTTGACTTCGGACTGTACTGAGCCAAATTTGGCAGGTAATTTTCAAACAATCTACTTCATGGCAAACTTTGATTGCTAAACTTTGCAAATTACAACTGGTTATCAATTTCAAATCAATGTAGTCTTGTCTCAGCTACGGCTTTCTACCTTTCTTTTCACAATCCGTGTGACTGGGCACATGTACCAGAGATTTTCTTGTAATTTCCATTCCTTAAATGTCTGTGAGGATAACAAAAGGAAATTCCCATGCATACAAAGGCACTAGATTTTACATTACATTCAAAGCAAACTTCATAATTCTAGTTAGCCTTAATGTCCAGCATTATTGTAAGCCAGCAATATTGTAAGACGTACTAATAGCTACAGTATAAGAACTTTTTTTTCTCCATCCATACGTCACATGACCAGTCTCTTTAGCACAAACCGTACCATGTGATCGTGATACAAAAACCCTTGTAGCGACAAATGGCGGACTTTTGTAGCCCTCTGTCTGACGTGTCTTCGATGCCAGTTTTGTTCTATAAAAGATCATCAAAACGGTCTAAAGTACAAAGTTATTTAGTGTTGTTCGAAACAACTGGTGCACTACTGGAGACGACGTCATGAAATATTTTAAATGACGTCATAATTCTATTATGTATAAATGTATATTGCTTTGTCGTAAGTCACGTCTGGTGTGATCCAGGTCGGAAAATTTCTTCTTGATTTCTTTTACGAAAACATTGGAGGAATGAAAACAAATATGTTATTGGTAGCAGGGGCTTGCTGCATGGACCCTTGTAGGACTTTGGGAGGTCAAAGGAACCATTGTACCCCTCAGGCCTTCGGGGCACAATGATTCCTTTGACCTCCCTCAGGCCTACATGGGTCCGTGTAGCAAACTCCTGCTACCAATAACTTATAATATAAAGGAAATACATTGCGAATTGTTAACCCTTTACTGCAGCTGAAGTGGTCACTATAGTATACTTTTAGGACACCGTACCCCATGTACACTGTCCTAAGTTAAACTGTACCCAAAGTACACTGTCCTGTGTTAAACTGTATGCATTAACACTATCTGGTGTCAATTTATATAAAGCTTTTCAAATCTGGCTTCCTAAGAGAGAACCCGCTCAATGTGATGTAAACCAGCCGGTTGTATGGAAAGTTGGCATAGATCCACATTATCCCTCGCAGGGTTTAAGTGCTCATGACAATTTTTCAATTGAGAATTCAAAAGTGTTCGAGGGTGTATTCTTACATTTGAATGATACTTCGACATGTTCAGTTTTAGTGGGCTCATGAGGATCTCATGTGACAGTGACATGCTTATGTCAGCTGATAGACCCTCCTTCGCCTATCTGAACTTTTCTGGCTAGAATCATGAAGTTCTCCAGTTCGTACAGGCCAATTATCATCTATGCACCAGGAAATGTGTGGTGTGATCATGGTTATTATGAGCACAAAATACTCTCAGTGAGACACAGATCCCCATGTGCCAGCTTCTAATGACTTGGGTGACACTGACAGTAACTGAGTAGGCCCTACCACTGAATCACACAGTGGTTATGAAGATGTGTCTCCACAGGCCAACAAAGTTAATCAGATAAATTGCGTTAGCCAGTCTAAGTAAAACAAAGCCAGCCAGTCTGAGCCTCCACCAAAACATGATTCTGAGGCGTGATTTATCTTTGTGCACTGCTTTGTCTACTTTGAATCCCACATGCTGCTGAGCACAGATCTCCATGTATCCTTAGAGCCTGAGTGATTTGCATGAGCTCCTGCCGCATGTCAGATCATGAGGATCTGTGAGTCTCATTGAGACTGAGAAGTTTAGTTTCACATTCAAAATGTGCTGAGGCAAGTTCACAAAGGGTATAGATCTATATAATTAAATATTATATTCTGACACCTGTGAAAGATACTCCAGCCCTAGGTTTTGAGCATTTGTTCTTGTGATAGCTTGACTTTCATTTTTATATTCATTCAGACAACGCCATTCACCAGTGTAGGCGGCAATAGATTATTGTAAGCATTTGTAGACAAACACCGATTCAACAGCTCTGCTGGAAAACACTCATAAGTAGTTGGTTTTTTGTTGTAATCATTAATCAAAATTCAGCAAGCATACAAATACTTCTGAAGTCTCAGAGATTGTTATGAGCCCTTAAGCCATGTGCAGAATAATGTGGATATATGCCAAGTCTCAGCACAACTGGCAGGTCTGCAGCAGGTCTACGGTCCATCCACCTGAAACACTCTCCCACTTTCTCTCCGTCAGAAACACTCTCTCTCCTCCTTCCAGTCCGCCCTCAAAACTCACCTCTTTCAACAGTTCTAGCACTATATCACCACACTCCCCACCCCAAGCTGACCGTCGTAATGTATTTTCACTATTTGTGGTACGTGAGTCATTGTCTAAAGTGTGCGCATGCGTGTGCGAGTTGTGAGTGCGCGCTTAGAGTTATAATTATTATAAGATATAAGCGCATTATAAATACCGTACCCTCTCACTGGAAGTAAGATTTGAAAAGCTGACACAGGACAGTGTACACCATGTACATTTTAACACAAGACAGTGTACCTCAGGTACAGTTTAACACAAGACAGTGTACCTCAGGTACAGTTTCACAGTTACAGTTTAACACAAAACAGTGTACATCAGGTACAGTATAACATAGGACAGTGTACTAAAAAGTATACTATAATGCCCCACTTCAGCTTTACTGCCAGGAGTGCATGGGTTGCTTTACAATACCTGACACTGGGATGCTACTACTACAGTACTAGATTTAATTCAACATGTCATCCACCAAAGCCTTAGACATTTTGATTTAAACTTGTAATCATTATCATATCTGTTGGTTATTGGCATTATATTATATCAGACAAAATTAGGCTCACAGAATATATATATATATATATATATATATATATATATATATATATATATATATATATATATATATATATATATATATATATATATATATATATATATATATATATATATATATATACGACTGGGTGTCTAATGGTAAAATCTACACCCTCCCTCACAAAACCTCCTACAAAATTATCAGAAGTGGTCAGATCAAACTAAGGCATACATCATTTTGTAGGGAAATGGATAAGGTTTCCAGTGATATTAATCTTTGGGAGACCACAGAAAAATTTGGGACATTATCACAGTTTTTTTTACCAAATCTGAATCATAGCTTGAGAACAAAACGTGACACATTTTACACATGCTCCATGGAACTCAGATTTTCAAAGGCATGCTGCACTATGAAAAATCACTGTTACTGTCACAAGATGTTTGCAATGTTGGCCTAAATTACCATTGAGTTGATGATTTTCTAGAGCAAGTTGCTTTTGCATAATTCACCATAATATAAGAGCCTGCTTGAACATAACACGTTGTAAATTTTGTCAGCAGAAATCATACCACTATAACACATTTTGACAAATGGTTAATTATTAAAACTTATGTGTTATTTTGTAGAGTAGAGTATGTACTTTGTATTTATGATGACAGGTTTGTGGTTCTTACATGGAAAATCAAATGATCCAGTTTTGAAGATTTGTACTCAGAATGGTGTAAATGTTGAGTTATGTTCAAACAGTTTAGGCACTTATTTATCTCTACTAATCTGTTGTTTTTGCTGAAGACAACTGGTGTAGTGATTTATATCAAGGTTTTGAAGAGGATGCATGGGTGATAGATGAAAGAAACCCTTTACGAGGTTTACAGTATGCGTCCATTTTTTGGGTGTAAATTGTTATGTTCAAGCAGTCCAGCAAACTTTATAGATATATTATTTTCTTTTCACGTATTCTGCAATAAATCTATAGTAGCACTATACTTAATTAGACAAGACCTTGGTAGACCCCAAAATACCTAATTTTGTTTAGTTGAAATAATTTTATTGTATTTTTTCTGCGTGCTGGCGTGTAAATGTTATGTTCAAACCAGTATATATGCACATTTTTTTTTTGTTGAAGGGTAAATTTTGTTGCAAATCATATAGTAGATGATGCCAACACATAAAAATAGTTATGCACATGCTGGTACACAACACATTTGAAACTCTTTTCAATTTTTCCTCGTGAACATAACTTGACACAACTTTGTGGGATGTAAAGTTACATTAAAACATTTAACACCTAAAATCACAAGAATCACTTTATATAAAAAACTACCAATAGCTGAAAAGATGCTGTTTACTTTTTTATAATAATAAAGCATGTGATACCTTCTAGGATAAACATTTCTTTGTTTTTGTTTGTACATAACTTTACACCATCAGTACATCACATGCACTGTGTAAAGTTACGAACAAACACCAATTTCATTTATTTGGCCGTCCTGCAATAAAGTAGGTAAGATAACCAGATAAATCTATAAAATATGAATTTCAAGACCTATAAAATTTTAGTGACTGCAAAACAAGATAATGTCACAGCTATTGCTCATGAACATAACTCTACGTCGTGTCATGTTACGTTCATGCAATGATGATTACATTTCCCGTTGTGCATTTCCCCCACCCGGGTCTGCCCTGGGGGACTTGGGTGGGGTTAGGTACTTTTTAGTTCCCAGGGTCACCCTGGTCAGCCCCACAGGGTGAGTTTTTCTCTCTATTCTGGGGCATGTGTTTCTGTCTACCCTTTTAATGTATTTGACCGGCTGGCGACATACATTCAATGTTCTGTTTATTTTTTTTTTCACAAGCAGTGCAGGCACGTCCTGAGAAAGCCTTGTTGCTGTCGGGACGTTAAGCAATGTACAATCAATCAATCCCGTTGTGCATTGAAATTTGTGCATTAACCTTTATGCATGCACTATCTTAATATTTATCATCACAAACAGCTTTCAAATCTGCATTTCATAACTCTGCACCTTTACTTTTGTGCTTTAGAAAATGGTCCTTTGTCGTCATGTTATGTTCAAACACGCCATGTCATTATTTTTTACTTTTCTATTTCATGTTTTTGTCATGAAATCATGTCAGTGCAAGCGGCATTCTTCTTTTGTACACTACAGGCAATCAACAAATTTCTAAATAATTCTACAAGGCAAATGTGTGAATGTGACTGTGTAAAGTTATGTTCATGCATCCTGTTTTTTGTCTTTTTGCTACTGTTTATTTAATTATGATGGACTAACAAATGAAATTTTACCAGAACAGTATGCACACTGCTTATAGGTGAAAGTAGGCTCGATGATAGTGTCTTCTTTAGAGACTTCTCTTGAATAATCTTAAGATTTTTCCTGTGTGCAAGTCAGAAGGTGTAAAGTTATGTACAAACACTTGAAAAGTCTCAACAGCCCTCTTTGAAAATCATATAAACATCACTAGTTTTATATAATGGCTGTGCTTGTTAGTGGGATTGGTATGCATACTTATTTTTTCCCAAGAGTTTTGTGATTTGCCCTTGTGAGACCAAAAATATATTTGGTGAAGGTGTAAAGTTATGTTCAATCTTGTGAATTTGTGCAAATCTCGGCTCAATTTGTAAAAAGTTACTTATTTTCTATTGGAATAGTTAACAGCAGATAAAAATCATCTAGTGTAGTCATTTTTAGCTTACAGAAGCTGTATTTGATTGCATGAGATAAAAAATGAGAATAACATTGCAGTGTTCAAGGTGTATTGAATCACTTTGTCAGTACTCAGAACTATGTAAACATTATTTTCTCAATTGGCTTTTGCACTTAAATTAAATTAGAGACTTGTTTCTGTGCATTTAGCATATCATTTTAAAATTAGTTCTCCAAGTAGAATTAAAAATTAGTGGCTTTTGGAAATTATGGTGTAAAGTTATGTTCAAACAGTTTTTTCTTTTTATGGCATAACAGTTTGCATTTTCCATTAACACACTTTATTTATAGACATACCATTTATTCTGGTTGGGGAACATACTTTGAAACATACAAATGCAAAAAATTGCTTACAGCTTGTGCTTGTTGTGAATTGTTAAATGTGTGACATTGTAAATGTTATGTTCAAACTTTAAACTTCAAAGTTCAATAACAACCAAACTGCAAATAACATAAAAATTTTACTTAGTGTCAATGTTTATGTATGCAAAGGCACATCAGATTTATATAAAATATTAAAATTATTTTGCTTTTGAAATGCAGGGTGCTTGTCACACCATTTGGACACCCAGTCGTACTCTTGACCATATATATATATATATATATATATATATATATATATATATATATATATATATTATATGGGTCATTCTACAAAGCTGTGTAGCAAAAGTGTGACATCAACCATGAAAAACCAAACTCAATGGGATACTTATTTTTATCATTTTTCTTGCAGATGCATGTCCAAAGTATGATGTTATGACAAAAAAAAGATAATATATAAAATGTGTTTGCATGGACATGGATGGTAAAGTTACGTGGTAAGAAATTTGTTTGATGTAACACGGAAACCAAATAGATGGAAATACTGTACAAAAATGAAAGGCAGGATCAAACAAGACAGTTTATTTTAATTTAAAAACACTTCAAGACAAACCAAAAAAAGAAAACCAAGCACAATAAGGACATTTTTGGAAGCAAGCCTGCACCAAGCACTTAGTGAAAGTGGAAAGTCGCTCGGCAGCTCATTTAGTTAACCCACAAGAAGTTTTAAGATATGTAGATCATTGCTATGTAGTAAAACAACATAAGTAACACGCAGCAAATTCACTGACAAGAACATTTTGAAAATAGAGACTTTTGCAGTTGCTCAGGACCATATGTTTTAAAAATGGTAGTTGATGTAACATGGAAACCAACTTTCTTCATCAGTGAAATTAATGAACTCTCATATGAAATGAAAGATAAGTTTGCAGAGAATCATGACTCTGTAGTCTAGAAAAGCATGATAAGAGAGGCCAACCCTTAAAAATAGTTAAAATCCTATATTATGTGCATTGTTTTGTTATAGCGAGATGCCAAAGTCATGCCAACGTAACGATCTGAATCTCCCGCCTGGCAAATCTGGTGGTGCTTAGGAACTCTAGTTGACTAAGATTTAACCAGAATGTTACAGGTATGTTGGCTATACAGCTTTGATTGTATACTCAAGTTCCTGACAATTATCCCCAGTCGCTCTGTGAAAAAAAACTGAACTCCGCGGCCAGGAGCAAGAGTAGGTGGTTGAACCTTTTTGGTGATCTGCTTGACCTCAACGCAGGACTCTTCAGCCCACACATAACTGCTGCTGTCCACCCTTTTTTGGAAGTAGTGGACATGCAATTCAGATCCATCAACGTCCAGCACCTTTGCGTAGAAAGGCACTGTCCGCTGGCGTCCAGAGAGCACAATTTTTACAAAGTCTCCTGCCACAAATGCAGGAGCAGAAGGAATGGTAGGATCAGCTGGAGAGGAAGGGAACACAGGCTGTGTGGAAAGTGGGGATTCAGGCTGTGTGGGAAGTGGGGATTCAGGCTGTGTGGGAACAGAATAGCTTCATTGAGGAAAGTAACTGAACAGATGTTTTTTACAGCCAGTTGAAAGTAGGCACCCCTTATGTTGCACAGCTTTGTAGAGTGACCCATATATATATATATATATATATATATATATATATATATATATATATATATATATATATATATATATATATAATATATATATATATATATTATAATGCAATCAATAAAAACTATCAGAAAAAAAAGAAAGGCAAAGCCCTTATAGCTCACATGTATGACCAGTCCACAAAATAAGTGTGGCTTTTGTGACCTTGACCTTTTCAACAGGTCACTGAAATGAGCAAGTGTTCAAGTGTCTAAACATATAATGTAAAGGGTTGGCTTTTGTTTGTACTAGCAAAATCAGAGTTTTCTCAAAATGGTTGCATTTTTCACAAATTTGTCAACCTTCCATGACTTTTGATCTCTTTGAGAGGTCGACTAAATTAGTATGCATAGAAAGATGTTATCATCAGCTACCTGTATGCCAAATTGTACTGAAAAGTTTGCAAAAACTTTGATAACGACTACAACTAGATCTATAAAAAAAAAACTGGCACTTTTCACACATTTTCCGACCTCCTGTGACCCTTGAACTTTCCGAGGGGTCATCCAAATTAGTATGCACAACATTAGAAAGGTCTTACCATCAGGCACCTCTGCACCAGTTTGGGTTTGAAGTTGAAAATAGTAATCAAGGTGAAACAATTTGTGTCAAAATATGGCTATTTTCCTGGACCCCCTGTAACCCTGACCTTTGAGAGAGGTCACTAAAATTGGTATGTTTAGAAAGGTTTTACTACAAAGTACCTTTGGGACAAGTATGAAGTCAGAGAAAATGCCAACGTTAAAATTTACCACGGACGACAGACGCCGGACAGACAACGAATATTGCTATGGCACGTGAGCCAATTAAACAAGACTTCCATCAGGAAATCTGATACTGGATCAATAATTACTTATTTTGTACCACAGTAAACTGGACTGAATTGTCTCCCAATGACTCTCCTCAATATTTACACAAGAAAGATGTTTAACCCTTATCATTCGGAATACACCAGTGTGTGAAATAAGTTTGACTAAAATAGTTCAAGGATAGTGCAAGAATAGGCGCCAAGGTATTCTGGCACCACCCTTGAACTAAAGCCATTGGTCTATATCCTTATCTGCAAGTACTATACTATAAGCTTGCATATGGCCGTGTACAAATTTGAAGCTTTTAGTCTCAGTATGATATGAGTTAATAAACTTATTCTACTTCATCGAAAATCAGTACCTACCGTCATCTTCCAAACGGTTAACATCGCCGCTTGACATTTGGACAATTTTAAAAGTGTTTGCATCCCAAGCTCGATTGCATGTGACGCGCTTAATGGTCCATTTTCTCAGTCCTTTAGCCCCGCTTAGTGGATCTGCCGTAAATAACTTAAGAATATTCGATCGAAAAACTGCAACGATGAGTGTCTTCAAGTTATTCAGGTGCAGCCATTTTGTGAGTACGGATCAAGGGACATAATGAAGTGGAACGTCGATTTGCTACAAGAAGACAGAACGGCGTCCAAAATGATTGATTGATCTTGTTATAATCATTTATTCGTTATGGGGGTGCTGTTCCGTGAGTTTCTACCTGACGAAGTTCAAAGCCTGGTGGACATGCTTCCTGAACGGCTGGTAATACATCTGACTTGAATCTGGGTTAAATCAGTTATGTGTACGAATCAGTCCGGGCCACTGACATAATTATGACCTAGACAGTCAACACTGACCAAAGGGGGCTGTTTAACAGACACCCCCCCCCCAAAAAAAAAAAAAAATAAATAAATAAATAAATAAATAAATAAATAAAATAAAATAAATAAATAAATTAAAAAAAATAAAAATAAATAAATAAAAAAATAAAATAAATAAATAAATAATAAAAATAAATAAATAAATAATAAATAAAAATTAAAAATTTAAAAAAGTATTAAAAAAAATAATAATAATAATAATTAAAAAAAGAATAATAATTAACAAATTAAGATCTTATACAATATGAATACCTTAATTTATTGTCCCAAGATGGGAAATTTGTTTGCAGCGGATTTTTTTTTTTGTTTGTTTTTTCTCTCTTGGCTTGACTTCGCGAACGAAGATTTTATAGGAGTTGCCCACGACGTCTGCAGGCTTGTTCGTGGCTGCGGAGGCCAATCCGAGACAGGCAGGTTCGACCGCAGTGACTGCAGGGGAAGGTCTGGCCAGGGTTCTGAGCTGCGGCATCTCTGTTTTTTCTCCTGAGCCGCTTGTCCTTAAGGCTAGCTCTGCGAGAGTCCTCAAAGGAGACAGCTGCCTTGTAAATGGTGGAGCGCCAGGTGTCACGGTCCGCAGCAAGCGAAGACCACTGGCGGTGGTCGATTTGGCAGGCACTAAGCGACTTCTTGAGACAGTCTTTGTATCTCTTCTTTGGTGCCCCTCTGTCACGGTGTCCAGTAGCAAGCTCGCCGAACAGGGTGATCTTTGGTAGGCGGATGATCCTCCATCCTGGAGACATGCCCCGCCCAGCGGAGCTGTGTCCGCAGCAGCAAAGCCTCGATGCTCACAGTTTCAGCCTGTTCAAGGACCTCGACGTTGGTGACATAGTCACTCCAGTGAATGCCCAGGATGGTACGCAGGCAGCGCTGGTGGAAGCGTTCGAGGAGTCGTAGTTGGCTGCGGTAGAGGGCCCAGGACTCGGAACCATACAGCAGGGTGGTGAGGACCACAGCTCTGTACACGCTGAACTTGGTGCCTGTTTTCAGCTGTTGATTGTGCCACACCCGCTTGAAAAGTCGCCCGAAAGCACTGTTCGCTTTTGCCAGCCTGCTGTCAAGCTCCTTGTCCAGCTTGGCGTCCGACGTGATAATGCAGCCAAGGTAAGTAAACTGGTGCACTGACTTTAGTTCAGACTCGCCAATGGTGATGTGAGGACTGAGGGCGATACACTGTCTTGGGTGCCGGCTGATGGAGGACCTCTGTCTTTTTCAGACTGACCTCGAGTCCAAAGAGCTGGGCAGCATCTGCGAAGCAAGACGTGATGCGCTGCAGGGCTCTCTCTGTGTGTGCAACGAGGGCAGCATCATCAGCAAAAAGCAGCTCACGAATCAGTTGGTCTAGGGTTTTCGTGTGGGCCTGCAGTCGTCTGAGGTTGAACAGGCTGCCATCGAGACGATACCTGATGTACACTGCATCGTCATCATCGAGGTCCGCTGTGGCCTGCTTCAACATCATGCTAAAAAAGATGGTGAAGAGGGTCGGTGCCAGCACGCCCCTCTTGTTTTTTAAACGGCTGTAAAAACAACAAATGTGAACATGAAACAAATAAATACATTTGACTGACTAGAACACACCGACCGTTTAAAGTGAGTATGTGCACGTATAACATCATAACCATCTGTAATGTTAATAACAGTAGAAAGAAAACGTTCTTAGTAAAAACTATAGGGCTCTGGAAGGTCTGTCAGTCAGTCCCCGCGTTGCTAGGCCGGACTTTATGCCGTCGGCTGCCGCCGCGCCGCTATCTCGCCTCACAGTGTCGATAGACTTTCAGATAGTAGCGAAGTAGTCGGTTTCAACACGTTTTTCATCATGTTTCTTCCTCTTTGGAAACAAACAAAAGCAGATTCTGGTTAGCGGTTTCCTACGGCCGTGATGGCCGCAAGACTTGCTCAGTGTTATTGCCTATAGCACGTCAGCGTCAGCCGCGGTTAGTCAGTTCGGGCCGGGTTTGCGTCCACAGCACCGACTGAGGTGATCATGGACGGCCCTGACGGGCGGGTTCTGGGGGACAGGGAAATCTATTGCCTATGGTCGGAGTACGACCTGAACACTGATCAACTCAGGCGCACTCCAACTGTGCCACTTTGATTTACCAGAACCTTTCAACGGACTGCCATGCTATTGAACAAATCCATCAGTTTTTCCCGGCCCCTGGATTGTGAATCCACCTCAGTACCGGGGCCGGGACGGGATTGGCGAACCCACGACTACTGGGCGATTCCCTTCGCTCTCCTGCTCCGTAGTTTAACCGCCTTGCTTGAACTGAGAAATCTTTCTTTCTTTTGTTTTATTGTTGTGTATCCTCTTCACTACCGAAAAAAAACCCTTAGATAACAGCCTGGTTGACCATCCGACTGAAATAGGTATAGATCCTCGCGAGCCCCCGCAATTAACAAAGATTTCAAAAACACACTCTGTCCACTGGTAGTGAAGGGGTTCAGGAAAAAAAAAACCCGGAGGGCTCATGAGGATCTGTGGAATAAGCTGGTCATCCGCCGTGATTTCGATCGCACTGACTTCACTAGTAAAACCATATAACTTATTGTGGTCTATGAAAAATACAGTTATTCACACAGTGACATAAGGCGTGAGTGGGGGAGGGGGGGGGGGGAGTGGCCGGTATGGGGGAGGGGGGAGGGGTAGGCTAAATTAAGTAAACCAAAGGTCCCTTTCGACGACATCGGCCCGAGGACCTTCCGCTGCTCATCGGTATCGGTCCTGATGACTTCTTCAGTCTGAACAACATGAACAAAAAAAAAAACAACAACTGCAAAATGAAAACTGAACATAACAAACAAACAAACAAAACATCACGGAAATCCGGCTGTAGCCGGAAAAGTCCCACCCATGATGACATTACAAATTCGTAGACCTTAGACTGACATCTTGACCTTCCTTCAAATAATGCCATGCCACAGGTCTATGCATGGCATTATTTAGGAGATGGCCGATAGATGATGGTACGACAAAAGACGTCTGCGATTTGTTTTGCACGTTACAGTTCCGTATCTCAGTCCTGGAGGAAGGCAACAATGCATATCAAGTTCTTCGGATAAATTATGATTATCATCAGATACCGTGTGGAAGGCGCACACAAACACAACCATAATTATATGCTAATAATTTTACTTCCTCGGAGTTTCAGTGAAAAGATCATGTAAAATGATTTGTACATGTTTCCCGACTTGTCTCCCTTGGACTTCTCTTGACCCTTGCCCTGCGGAGAGTGAAACTTCAATGGTGATTGCGAAACAGAGCACGGTAGCCACTTGCGTTTCTTGTATTGCGATAATTGCATTCGTGCAGTAATTATCCCGATCAAGCAACAAAATGTCTGAGGTATTATCAGCTGTTCAGGACGCCTTCCAGCAAGCTGTGAGGTCCGCCAGGGAGCTCAGTGCGCGTGCACCGGGTTCCATTACCACCCAAGCTTTGAGTTTGGGAATTGTCGTTGGGGCAATCAGCTACTTGCTGTTCAAGAAACGCTATCGACTGCCTCCAGGCCCGCTTGCGCTGCCGTTGATCGGTAATCTGTTATCTATCAATAATGACAAGGAACCTTACTACATGACTCTGGCACACCTGACAGAAAAGTATGGTCCTGTCATCCTGATATACCTGGGACCCATTCCTTGTGTGACCCTGAATCGAGTTGACACAGTCATGGAAGCTTTGGTAAAAAAAGGTCATGAATTTTCTGGTCGCCCCCGACTTTACTCCTTGGAGATCATGTCAAATGGCTATAGAAACATTATTTTTGCCAATGAACACACAGGTTGGAAAATCCATAGAAAAATTGCTGTCCAGGCTCTGCGACATTACATGAGCGGTTCAAACCTTGAGACAGCAGTTCATGATGTGGTTGGCAAAGCAATGGACATTATGGCATCACAGCCGGGACCATTCAATCCTCGCAAAACAACCATGATGCTCATGTTTGTCTTAATCGACATGTTTTGCTTCGGAGCCAGCAAAGAATTTGACGATCCTGAACTTGTTGCAGTAAGAGAAATATTTGACAGGCTGACCAGTGAAGTGGGGAATGGATTTTTGGAGGACATATTTCCTCCCTTGCGTTACTTCCCTACCAAGAAATTTCGGTCCTTTGTGAGAGGGATTGACCAACTTGTTGCATATATTACAGAGGCTATCGACAAACACAGGAAAGATTTTACACCATATAGAATCCGTGACATCACTGACAGCATTCTTCTGGCCCAGATGGAAACAGAGCAGGAGGAGGGGTCAGAGGTCAAGCAGTATTTCACTAACGCCCATGTGGTGCAGACTGTTTTTGATATTTTTGGAGGTGGGGTAGATACATCACGTATGACGCTTGACTGGGGACTTTATTTCATTGCCAGCTTTCCACAGGTACCAGTAAAGATAACATGAATCTTTAAATGTAAACTTTTGTCAAATGTTGATTTTGGTTATGTTAACAATAACAATAGCATGATCAATAAGTGCTTTTGATAAAAGCAGGTAGCAGGTAAAAGCTATGAAATGTGGGTGAATACAAGTGCAGTGCAAATAGCTATTAAAGTACCATTACGCATAAATTTGAAGACACATTTCAGCACTATTTGTGTTTATTATGCCTTGTCGACACACCTAATGAACTTTAACAGCAGTTGGGACATGCATCAAAAGCACACACATAATAACACTTATTTATTCTGCTCAGCCGTTAGCGTGTCAATCTATTTTTCTTGTGCTGACAGTGTTGTATTTATATAATGGAGTAGAGTAATTGTCAGGTTATTTGATATAAAGATGATGTGTGCTAAACTGGATTGCCCTGTGTCAAAATGAACCATAAGTATAGACCTGTGTGTATTGTTTTATAACTTTCTGTTACAGAAGTGGTTCTTTGAACAGTTACAGCGGTAGTGGGTCTTTAACAATAACATTCTTGCTTTCATGTTTTAGGTTTGTTGTACACTGTGTGGCTTAAATACTTATTTGATGACTTTATAAGACCAATGGCATTCTACAGTATATATATATATATATATATATATATATATATATATATATATATATATATATATTATATATATATATATATATATATATATATATATATATATATATATATATATATATATATATATATATATACTGTGCATATTGTTCTACTTCGAGACTTATTCTAGTATCAATTTGAACAGAGAAATTATGTTTGTTACAGGTGCAGAAACGCATGCAGAAAGAGATCGATGCTGCGACTGGAAGCCGCATGCCAGGTCTGTCTGATCGTCCAAAGCTTCCTTACACTGAGGCCACCTTGTATGAAATCATGCGACTTGGAACGGTTGTACCGCTGGGAATCCCGCACAGGACAACTGCTGACACCACCGTTGGTGGCTATGAGATCCCAAAAGATACCACTGTCATGATCAACCACTGGGCATTGTTACATGATCCAGAACAATGGGAAAATGCTGATGCATTCCAGCCAGAGCGATTTCTAGATGACCAGGGTCGGTTGAAGACAAGACCAGAGAGCTGGCTGCCATTTTCAGCTGGTCGCAGGTCTTGTCTTGGGGAGAATGTGGCAAAGCCGGAGCTGATGCTTATCCTTGCCTGCATTGTGAAGAGGTTCACTTTGTCCCTTGCCCCTGGGTCAAGCTTCAACCTCAAGCCAAAAGATACTGGCTTCATTACACACCTTCCTGAAGACTTTGAAATCATTGTCAAGGATAGGTCTGCTTAACTTGCTATGTACATTGCTTGAGACTAACCCCATCAGCAAAAGATCTTCAGGCTGACAATAGCTGCAGTTAGCCCATGCACAGCTGTGTGTGGCCCAGCTGCGGCTGTCGTCAGCCCATGCACCTTTGCGCACTAGGAAACAATAAGTGCATTTTGGGTGTTGGCTCAATCGCACTGTAAGTCACTTCTGTTTATAGAAGAGACTTTTGAGGTTGGGATGCAGTGGAGTGCATTTAATAGCATCCACATGTCAAAAGCAGTTAGGCCTCAAACTCTGACAGTGAAGTAACAAGATTAAAAATATGTCATGTCTAGTTGTGCTAACCTCACTGCAGTCGTAGATCCAACACCAAGGGGATGGAGAGGGCTGTGGTAAGGGGGTGGGTGGGTGAGGGTTAAGCTGTCATCACTTATAATTTCTGGCCCAGCGCCTGATGATGTCATCGTATTTCAGGTCCCTCCTTTTTCCCTCTTTAGTCAGAGGGCTTTCCATCACTGGCACTGTCCGTCCCTAAGAGCCAGCTCAGTCTTTCTCTTTTGTTATATTATTGAGCTGGCAAACCTCAGGTTGTGCATTGAGATATCTGAGCTACATTTAAAAAAAATAATTCAGGCTAATTGAACCAATAGATTCTATGACGGAATACAACGTGACACCAAATTTCGAAATGAATTTCGAAACAATATTTAAAAACAATTAATTGCAGAGATCATGGATTTAATATGTACACTACATACGTATCAGGAATTCACATTTATATGCTCACACAGTTTCATATAGTATGTGCAACTTCTTCTTGTCCACTCTACACTTTCTGGATAATGTCCTCATCTTTAGGATGCAAACGAGGCCGATCCATATAAATGACAATCAAACGGAGTCCTTTGATTCTCAGCAGCCTTTACAACAAGCATGAGCTTATGAAAATCTATGCTTCTTGTAAGCGAAAGGCCCTAAGCAAAGATAAGCAAATAATTCCGCAGTGGCTTACTCATCTGGGGAATCTAATAAGGGTGTAAAGTAGGCCTGCAAAATGCACAGATTCCAATCAGCCGATTCAATCTCTGGGGGTTATACTGGTCTGACTTAGACACTGTTTCCAGGCAAAATGAAGAGGGGACAGAACAGAAAGGGGAAGTGTTGTGTCGGTGACAGTCAACTGCACAAGATAAACATTGGGCAGCTGCGCACCAGCTTGATGAGTTTTCTGACCTCGCCCTGTGGCCAGGGGGTATCGGATTTCCCTGAAATTTCAGGGACTCCGGTGGCGTTGGACCTAAGACTGACTGCAGAATGTACTTTTGGCATGAAACACTGTGTGTGTGCGTATCTATGTATGTAAACATGAACATCTCATATGTATGTGCACTCACAAGTTTTAAACTTTAGGACATAATTTGTGCATATTTAAATTGGTTTTCTGTTTGATGAGATAAATAGCCATTTATAAGAAGTTTGTTGACCTGCATTTGAGTCGGTATTTTTTGTTATATTCACTTGAATTTTGGATAGAGCTAGCTTAGAGAAAGGCTTTGGATGAGTTCATTTAGCCAGCCTTGTACCTCTTAAACTTTTTTTTATAAAAGCACCAGACATGTCAGTGTTAAACAGTGTTAGGGGTTCATTTTTTGCTCATAATAATAATAATAATAATAATAATTATTATTATTATTATGTTAGGGGTTCATTTTTTGCTCATGCCCTGCACCAATGGCGCATCATTTCCTAAAATGACCCATAATGTTTTCAGCTGAGGGGTCAATGACCGATAGGTTTCTCTAGGCAAGGGGCTCTTTCACATCCCTCCCCCCCCCCTCCCCCCACCCCCCTCTCCCCCCTTTTGAAAAAAATATTTTGGTGACTGGTGAGAAGGTGTTCATAAACATGCTTGGCTGTCACTTGGCCCATCCAGTTTCAGAAATGACCCATTGGATTTATATTTTGCGAGTCATTGACTGATGTGCATACATTTTTTTGTTAATGAACCCTGTGTTCCTGAATTGACGCATGCACCAGACACATCAGTGTTTTACATGAGTTGACGCATTACTCTCTCTGTCTCTGACAGTTTGATTTCGGAAGACAGCTTCTATTTTTTTTATGTCTGGAAAATGCATGCAAGCTCATAACATAGAATAAACTTGTTGGCTTGTTCACTCCGTCTTGTTACATACTACATTGTGAAGCTCCTTATGTGTACTTGTGGGGCCAGTTGCATAGGTGAGCTAAGTTCTTCGCCAGCCACTAAGCAAGCTGCTATAGAAAAGCACCTTTCAGAGTGGCTGGCACAGGCCTATAAGCTCACTCATGCAACTGACCTCTGGGTGTCGGCCCATGCTTTTTACATCCTGAAAATAGCTGTCCAGGCTGTAGCTCACCCATGCTTTTCTTAGATATGGATTTTTCTTTTGCTTTGACAGATTATTTACAGATATTAAGATAATGGGTGATCTTGATACATGTGCCATTAACTTTTGATTTTTTGTTTTTGCTGGAGTGTTTTTAATTTATCTTTTAATATACACCTCTATGTGCCATTTGTGTGTGTTTGTGTTTTACATGACAGAAACAAAGTTCCTGTTAATTTTATGGAAATACATTTATTTTGTTGTTATTTTTTTGTTACAATGATTTTTATACAAGGAAATTAACAATATATTGTACATTTGTCTACATTTGATTGCTGTGTATCCCACCTGAAGCGAACACAGAAGCTGCGATAGCGCAGCTGTGTGATGATGTTACACAGGCAGAGAACTCAAACCTTGTTGTCGCTGGCGATTTCAATAAAGCTAATCTTAGCAAAGAGATGCCTAAGTTTTGTACAGCAAGTATTTTGTGCCACTAGAGACAGTAAAATTTTAGATCATTGTTATTCAACCATGAAACGCGCTTACCGTTCCATCGCCCGTGCTCCACTCGGACAGTCAGACCATGCCATGATTTATCTTGTGCCAGCATACAATCAACTACTCAAAAGTGCAAAAGCAAAAGTAAAAACAATCAAACAGTGGTCACCTGAGGCAGCTGAAACACTCCGTGGCTGTCTAGAGTGTACTGACTGGGATGTGTTTAAGGAGGCAACATCAGACGTTCACGAGTACACGGAGACGGTCACTGACTACATTAACCTTCTGTGAGAGCCTCTGTATTCCCACCAAGACCTGCAAGAGTTTTCCCAATGACAAGCCATGGTTTACGGCAGACATTAAACACAAACTCCAGGAAAAACATGACGCATACAAAGACAATGCCAGAGAAAGGTACAGACAAGCCAGGTATGCGGTACAAAAAGCAATTAAGACTGCTAAGCGCAACTTTAGAGACAGACTAGAACAGAAAATCTCAGCTAGTAACCCTAGAGACATCTGGCAAGGCCTCAAAGACATTACAAACTATAAACCAGTATCCAAGTCTGCTGATGTTACAGATGTGTCTCTCCCAGACACTGAATGACTAATAGTCTTTGATAAAGAATATGACCCCACCTCCTATGGTGAGTAGTTGTACTGAGAACCCACCTTTCATTGTTCTAGACGCCGATGTCAGGTGCATGTTATAGCATCTTGACAGCAGGAAAGCTGCTGGTCCAGACAACATTTCTCCACGCTTACTCAGAAACTGTGTGGACCAGCTCTCAGGCGTCTTTACTGACATTTTCAACATGTCTCTCTCTCAGTGCATTGTTCCTCAGTGTTTCAAAAGATCCACCGTCATTCCTGTTACGAAAAAATCGAAAGTGTCCTCTCTAAACGACTATATACCGGTCGCTCTGACCTCAGTTGTCATGAAGACGCTTGACCTGGTCCTCTGGTTTATGAGAACACTTACCGATCCTCTGCTGGATTGTTTCCAATTCGCGTATCGCGAAAAACGTTCCATGGAGGATGCAGTATCACTTGGTTTGTTTTATGTTTTACACCACTTTAAAATCCCAAATACCTATGCCAGAATTTTATTTGTTGATTACAGTTCTGCTTTTAACACCATTATTCCATCCAAACTGTACCAGATGATCCAGCAAATCGGAGTTCCAGAGGCAACATGCCTCTGGACCCTCGATTTCCTGTTGATGAGACAACAGGTCATTAAAATTGGTGAAAATGTGTCATCAACCCTCATTTTATCCACGGGCATGCCTCAGGGGTGTGTTTTCTTCCCTATGCTCTACTCCCTGTTTACTTATGACTGTGCTTCATGCCATGCCAGTACTAAAGTTCTGAAATTTGCAGATGACACCACAGTGGAGGGGTGCATTACAAACTCAGACGAATCTGCCTACTGGTCAGGTTGAGACTCTAATTGGCTGGTGTAATAACAACAACCTTGAACTGCACACTGGCAAAACAATAGAAATGGTTGTGGACTTTACTGAGAAAGAAACGGTCCCCTCCCCCTCTTGTGATAAATAGTGTAATCATTGAAACTGTCCAGAACTTTAAATTTCTTGGCACTATCCTGTCATATGACCTTAAGTGGCAGGAAAACACTCGCCTCATCGTCCAAAAAGCACAGCAGCGCTTGTTCTTCCTGCGACGTCTGAAAAGCCGTTTCGGTCTCGGTGCCCACATTTTGATGAAATTTTACCGAGCTGTGATGGAGAGCATGCTCACCTTTTCGATCTCGGTTTGGTATGGTTCCATCATGGCCAAAGAGGAAATCAGACCGAGCAGGGTGGTCAAGACCGCTTCAAAAATCATAGGCAGAGATCTTCCTAGCCTGGACTTGCTGTACCAGCAGCGTCTCTTACGCAGAGCAAGTCTTATCTCCAGTGATTCCATCCACCCTGGCAATGAGCTTTTCCAGCTGTTACCATCAGAGCGTAGGTACAGGTCTATCAGTACCAGGACCAGCAGATTCCGCAACAGTTTTTTTCCCTCTGGCTGTTCGTGCTATCTCTGATCAGCTGGATTGATTGGAGAGAGCGCGAGCGGCGAGTGAGAACTTGTCGGAATGTTTACAGTCAGCTTATAACAGAATCAGTGAGGCACGCCCATTCGCCATGTTTAATACCAGTATTTGCGTAGTATTTAGCATGAAAATCATTTTAGAGTTTACTGTGTGTGTGTGTTATTTTAGTCTTAGTAATTGACATCAAGACAAATTCCAATTTTTGTATTGCTTTTTTTTTTACATGGAAACATAATTTATGGCAATAAACTATCTATTATCCTATTATTAAGTATATATATATATATATATATATATATATATATATATATATATATATATATATATATATATATATATATATATATATATATATATATATATATATATAATGTGTGTGTGTGTGTGTACAGTAAACTTCAGATATACCAATTTGCCAGAGGACCCAATTTTTCTTTTATTTAAATATATCTGATGTTTGTTATAAGCGAAGTAATTTACACAAAAAGAGTGTTGTCGGGAGCTGTGAAAAGGTGTTTTTATATTTGATTCTTTTTATCCAACCTTGTTATGTACACATGTACTGTGAAGTAGACTTTAAAAAGTTCTACAGTGTACACAGTATGCTTGCAGATATACAGTACACTTGCTAGTTTGCAGAAGTATATATATATATATATGTAGTGTGTCATTCGTAGCTGTAATAAGCAGAGGAAAATGTGGCTGGTACTATAGGTATACAGAGTTTGGTGGTTTTACTTTTAACTCATTCAGCCCGATGGCCGTATTTCCCAAATTTGGGAGGCGTCATCTAATGACTATGCACCAGTTGCAGGGGATGGATCGACCATGATAATTCAAGGGCAGTGCCAGATTAGCTTGGCGCCAACAGTTGCCAAGCTAATCTGGCACTGCCCTTGAATTATCATGGTTGACCCATCTCTTGCTGTAGTGCGTCGGGGCTGAATGGGTTAAATGTACCTGCAGTACATTGACTTTGTACCCATCCTATTTTATTATTTGTACACAGTGAGCCTCTTGCAGTAGAGTCATTATTTGGTACTGGTCACAAAAAGGAGGAATTGTGGTTCAAAATTAAAACTTAAGCAAAGTACATGAAATTTAGTTTCAAAATTAATTAGCGAAAAAGCTTGGGGTCAAGCTGTTTTGGCATAATATTGAAATTAGTCGTCGGCCACTTCAAAACGTTTGTACCATACGTTTCACTGTGACACCAATGTGCAGGTAATAGTGACACGAGAATGAAAGCAACTTATTTTGATTAAACAATTAGATGAACTTCTTTTCAACCTTAAAATAAAAAAATAAAAAAAATGTTTTTGACATCTTTTGTTTTTTTAATGTACTTATCATAGTTGTGTGACACTGAAACATTAGAAACCATACAGCTTAATAGTTCCTTGAAGATCTACCACTTTCATGTTTTTCTTTGTTTTCTTATTTAACACACTCCTTGCAATATCATCAAAACAAATTCCTGCACTTATAGGTTATTTGACATTGAAGCGCACAATGTTTTTTGCAGATATCTCAGCAAAGAACCACTTTTCAATCTTAGAACAAATATCATTCAGTGACAGTTGACCTAATATGATTTACTTCTAAGAAACTTGAACAATGTGTAAGCTTTGCTGTACAGTTGTAAAAATTCAGATTTTTTTCATGAAAATGACTTATTTTTACATTCCTAAATTTGCCTCAGATATATTAAGCCCAGTATAAAGAAAGAGCCATTTTCACCTGAATTGGCCAAGTTTTCAAATCAGAAACAGAGCAGGCATACATGAAGTCTTCATGCTTGACCTCGATATTGAAATCTGCCGGGGCTCTATGGAGGGTATTGTAAATGGCATGTTCTTGTCTTTTCACCAATTTTTTATGACTGTACAGCAACATCGACAAAACATAGGAGTTATGTAAATAACATTTCATATTAGGTAAATTGGCACTAAATGATATGTGTTCTTAAAGTGGTACACAAGTGTTTTTTTTGCGGAGATATTTGGGAAAAACGTGCGCTCCAATGTCGAATGACCTATATCAATTGTAACCTTGTCAATTGTGGAATATGAGGGTGTTGGTGAAGTGAGTTACTGCGTTTTGTGTGACACGACGATTATGAAAGATAGTATAATCTAACACATTTTTGGTTCACATGCGAAGCAAAAGTGAGTCTAGTTTTGGGCCAGTGGTCGTCGCCCATCGTCCGTGGTTAACGTTTGCATTTTCTCAGAGACTATTCAAGCGACAGTCTTCAAACTTGGCCCAAGGATACTTTGTGGCAAGACCCTGGGAAAGGTCAAGGGTCACAAGAGCTCAGGAAATAGGTCCAAAATAGTCATATTTTGAGAAAAGATTTTTTTTTTTCTCAAATACTATTCACAACTAAAAACCCAAACTTGGTATAAAGATACCTGATGGTAAGACCTATCTATGCATACTAATTTGGATGACCCCTCAGAAAGGTCAAAGGAGGTCAGAAAATGTGTGTAAAATGTCAATCAAGTTTGATAGAATTGTAGTTATTATCAACATTTTTGCAAACTTTTCAATCAAATTTGGCACAAAGGTAGCTGATGATAAGACCCTTAAATGCATACTAATTTAGTCAACTCATCACAAAGGTCAAGGGTCACGGGGGTTGACAAATTTTGAGAAAACATGGATTTTGCTGGTGCAGAAGCCAGCCCTTTACTTACTGTAACAAAGGTCAAACATGTAAATTGGTCGAACACATGAACCATAAGGGCTTCTTGTAAAAACATTGATGAAAGTGCACCTTAGAGGTGTTTTTAGGGCTACAATACAATTATGAAAGATAGTAAAATTTTAGTAAGGCACAGATCCACGGTCCGTTCGTGTCGTGCGACTGTGCGGGACGGTCGGCCGCCTGATCGGATGTCTGACGGGATGGAGCGTTCCACGTTCCCGCATTGCCTGACCCGCATATACTACAACCTGCGGTCAACAGATACTGAACTCAAACAAGTTACTTTCAGGTTTTACTTGGTACATTATCAGGAACTGGGCCTGAGTGGATTCCAGTGCCCGATTCCTCATTCATTGGTCGTTGTACTGTTTCAGCGAACAGTCCCACAAAACACTAATCATGGTACAATTCAATCAGCGGAGCCGACGCCGGTTTGCTCTCGCGAAATCTCCGCCATTTTTTTTAGACTGGGAGAGGGGTGTGTGCGAAACTCGCAATGTGATTGGTCATCTGATGCCAGCTGTCCGACTCTGCGGGATGAAAGTAGCACCAGCCTCAACTCGTCCCGCAGCCCGCGCGATCCGATCGTGACGTCAGAAATCTGATGGTTGCCCTGGAAACCCATCAGATCGCGCACAGTCGCATGACATGAACCCTGATGGTGGATCGTGGCCTTAATTCAGTTTTCAAAAATATTGATAAAAGTTCACCAAAATATTTGTTTAAAAAAAAAAAAAAAAAAAAAAAAAAAAAAAAAAGGTTCTAGCGCTTCATGTCACTCGTAGGCAATTTTTCAGTCGGAGGCCGTTTACATGTGCATCCATGCAGGGTTCATGGCGCATTTACACTTGCATTTGGAAATGGGGTCGACCAGCCCATGTGACCCTGACAAAGCATCTTGGGAATGCATCATGGCAACTCTTCCAGGAAACATCTTGCACGTGCAGTTCAGGTAGTGACAGTCATTTTATTTTAAAAAAAATATATATAAAAAAATTAAGAAAAGGTCCCAAACAGAAAGTTGTGACACTCCCCCCCCCCCCCCTCCCCCGCCACCCCCAACACGCACACATGATCCACCCCTGCTTAGACAGAGCAGTTTGGAAACAAGATGGGATGAATCATAACCCACAAAGACCCTTCTATATGAGAGCTGTCTTCACTGTCAAGGGTCTCTACCTTTTGTCTTTGACTTGATTCTGATGTTGAAATTCTCCATTTGTAAAAGTCTCGCAGATGTGCCAATGCGTCATAGTGTACTCTATAAGGGGCGCGCGCAGTGCATACGTGTCATTGGTTTGTCAAATGTCATTTGTCATGACGTATTTTTTGTTTATAAGTAATTTTATATTTAACGTGATATGAGTTTCGCTTTCCCTTCAAGACTTGGGGGAAAATGGTGACAAAAATAAAATTTCATGATACAATTTCAGTCTTGCTATAATTTATGTAAAATCAGGTTGACTTTACCTAGCTACATGCTATAGGTACACCTGCATGTTCCTCTGAAAGCTTGTCAATGTGTGTGTATGCGTATGCATGGGCGTGCGCGCGCTCCAAACATCCTCAAGAGGCATAGATGTTCATGCGCCCTTCGGGCACATGAGGATCTATGCCTCTTGGAGATGCACGCATATGTGAGAGAGAGCAAGAGAGAGAATTACGTCATATTTAGAGTATGTCTGCATGGTAATGGAGTTGCTTCTTTTACGACACCGCCACTGTCTGACTTTCTCCAGATGTCAAGGTTTTTTACTGTTTTAATTTTTTTTCTGAAAACAATTATTTTTTACTGAAGAAGTTGAAAGGGTAAAGAAGAAGTTGAAAGGGTACAAAGCTGGCTAACGAACGCATCCAATGTCTTTACTCTCCAAACTAGCTATATCGGGTCACCTGAATGAGGCTCTTTTGACAGTGCGACGATGTGTGTGTGTACATGTTAGTGCCGCGTGCATGCGTGCGCGTTCCAAACATCTTCAAGAAACATAGATCCTCATGTGCTCTCCGGGCACATGAGGATCTATGCCTCTTGGAGATGCACACTTGTCTGTGAGAGACAGAGAGCGCGCGGCACGCGCTAGAGAGAATTAGTCATATTTAGAGTATTATGTCAATGTCTGCATGGTGACGGAGTTGCCTCTTTTACGTCGCCACCACTGTCTGACTTTCTCTATAAGTCAAGTTTTTTTTATATTTTTTTTTTACTGTTTTAATTCTTTTCTGAAAAGAATTATTTTTTACTAAAGAATTTGAAAGGATACAATGCTGGCTAACGAATTCATCCAAACTAGCTATATCCAAAATTGCAAGTAAATACTAACAAAAATTACGGACTGTAATCTGGGTCACTGAACCGACTTCCTATAAACGGTTGTTTCAGTATGTCTTAAATGAGACATTCAATTACAATATGCTCGGAGGCTCTCTTAGCCGCTCCTTTAAATTTCGCCAAGTTTCAAGCTTGTGTGTACAGAAATATCGGAGATTCTCTTGTTTACATACATACGCACACCCATACATCATACATACATACGGCGCTTCACGCCAGATGTACGTTCAGCAGCGAGGTTAGCGTAACTAGACATGACGTAATTTTTATCTCACTTCAGTTGTGAGAGATCATTTTAGGCCTGCCCGCCTTTGACATCATGGACATGCGATTAAATTCGCCCCACCGTGACCCCGCATCCTAAAAAGTCCCTTCCATAAATAGAAGGGACTTAAAAAGAAGAAAAACGTTAACTTAAGCTTTACGTCTTTTGTCCACCATGAAGGTGATTTCAAAGACTGACGGGGCACCGAATAGTCTTAATAAATTTTGACCCCAGCTGGATTCGAACCCATGACCTTTCTGACGAGAGTTGAATGCTCTACCAACGAGCCACCCAGCTCGCCGGAAAAAAGAAAATCCCGCCCCCCCCCCCCCCCCCCACTCTACAACAGTGACAACAGTCATTTGTTGATTAACAGCGTTCTTACATTGTCAGTTGGGCAACCACCTATTTATCAGAATCAACATGAGTTATCGCACTACCGTGATCAGTCTCCACGGCCGTCAGCTCCAGCAAGTACTTGGGGATCACTCTCACCAATGACCTAACTGACCTGGAGCTAACATCTAGAAGGAGTCAGTAGGGGGCGGCCAGAGGAAATAGGACGGAAATAGGACCGTGGGCTTTCTACGCAGAAACTTCAATTTCTCAGTGTACTACTCAAGGCTGATACTACCTAAACCACAATGGTCCTTGCCCGATTTTAGAGTATGTGTCAGCTGCATGGGATCTACACCTCCAGAAAGACACCCAGAGCCTGGAGAAAGTCCAACATCTCGCAGCCAGATATTCCACCAACAACTACAGTCAGGCGACCAGGCGCATGCAGTTAAATCCCTGTCTTGGCCCTCGGATGGGAAATCCTTGAAGGATGCTTCGGGCTTGCACAGGAGTTAAGCACATGATTTAAGCTCACTCATGCAGCAGAGCCCAGCAGGATCACGAGCATTACTTAGTGACTTGAGCCTTCAGAGTCCATCACCTGAGGCCTTAAATGTGTATCACTACGAGCCCGGCAATGACCAGTTAGCAAGATTTTAGTTATTTTGGAGTAAATCTATGTATTTACCAGAGTAATGTCCCCTTCATTACGGTGCACGTGCACTTGCATAGCTTGCTCGGCTTGCGGTAGGAACGGATGGGTGTACCGTGTACTCGCAGTGAAATGCAGAGTTCAGTTTTATGACGACTCGGCTATTACAAACGTCGCGAAAGGTTAAACATTTCCAAACTAAGCAGTTTTGTGTAGCCCAATTGTTTATTACCTAGTCTGTGGACCGTCACGAAACAAGTTATGTAAATCGTGCTATAAATAAAACGTAACGTATGGATACAAATAATACGTAAAGTGCAGAGGAAAGAATTGATATTTCAGGGACTGCGTACAAGAAGACGGACGAATCACACAGAGGAGCCACCCGTCATCACAGAATGTTGCTTTGTAAAATATTTACTTGACGCAATAGTTTCGTTATGCTGCTTCCAGAGCCAACTACATGCCTAGTGTTCGTGACAGTTTTCTTGTTTTTGTGGCTGTTGTTCCGATGGCAGCGACGCCCATGCCTTCCTTATCCCCTTCCGCCAGGGCCGCCCTACCCATTGCCAGGCTTGGGACATCTTTATCTAATGCAAAAGGTTTGAACTTTGCTTGATTCTTACCATTGTAATGATGTTGAGATTAGCTAATGCTAATGGAGTTGATATAGGGCTTGGGAAGTTCCCCGCGTTGCCTAGGAACGTCGATCGGCTGCCGCGCCGCCATCTTGAGAGAACGCGATAGTAGCGAAGTAGTGTTTCAACATTGTTTTCTTCATGTTTCTTCCTCTTTGGCAGGGGCGGATCCAGGGGTGTCTCGACGGAGGGCCCGACAGCTCTCCCTTACCCCCCCCCCTCTCCTGTCTGACCAAACTGTGTCATACAAAAGAAATCCAGACCAAAACAGTGACTATCAGGCGAGCATAAATTCATAACAAAGAAAGAAACGCGCTTAAAAAGAACAATTACAAATCAGTTGTGTTGAAATTATTCATTCTTGGTGCTTTTCTTTTTTGGGGTTTTCTTTAAAATTGTACTATCGTGATGTAACCGTTCTCTCTACGTGTGTTTCTTTTTCTTTTTTTTTTTGTTTCTTTTTTTTTTGTGTGTTTTTTTTTGTTGGGGTTTTCTGAGACATATTTAGAGTTTCCAGAGGTTACGATTTTTATTAAAAAAAATGTTTCTTCTTTCTTCTCAGGACACAGCACCGCTTTTGGCACTTTTTAAAAAGTTTAAAAGGAAGGGCTGATCATATCTACATGCACTTGACCTCCCCGCCGCCACGCCACCTCCCTAACGAAACAAGATTGATCTGGCACTTCTGATTCTTATATGGTGTTAATTTTCTTATTGAAAAGAATGTTCTACCTGATGTCATCAGCGTCCCGAGCCGTTTAAATAATAATATATCTTAACCCATATCATACTGAGGCTAAAAGCTTCAAATTTGTACACTGCCATATGCAAGCTATATTATAGTGTGGTGCCAGAACAGCTTGGCGCCTAGAGGCGCCAAGCTATTCTGGCACTACCCTTAAACTGTTTTAGTCAAACTTATTTCACACACCAGTGTATTCCGCATGATAAGGGTTAAACTACATTTGTGCAGAATGAAGCAAATCCCAGCGCATATAAGGCTATCGGGCTAACCGGCAGCAGCTGGTCTGGACACAGATGTGCGGCAGACCAACAGCAGTGTTGGCCCAATGACCTAGCTTTTGCACTCTGGGAATTACATGGTTCTCTTGCTGACGTCAGCCTTGACTGACCCGAATCATGTGCAGAGTACACAATGCCGACCTCGGCCCAAGAGAAGTTTCACTCTGTGTTTGCTGATTTGCAGGATCCAAGAGAGCTGTTCCGCAAATGGAGACAACAGTATGGTGACATCTTCAGTCTGCGTCTCGGAGATCGTCTGGTGGTGGTTATGAGCTCCTACAGTGTGCTGAAGGAAGCCTTTGTCAAGCATGGGGACGTCTTTTCTGACCGCCCATCCATGTTTATGCTTGACCTCCTTGGCAAGAAGAGAGGTAAGTTATAAATATTTTTATAATTTGTAAGAAGAGCTGCTGTGTGCTATGGCCCTGCCCTGATAAAACAAAAGCCAGTATGTTTATCTTGTGAAAAGCTAGTTTTAATTCTTTTGTGCTTTTCACATTAAAATGGATTTATGTACTGGCTTTTGCCTTATCGGGGCAAAGCCATAGGATATAACTTTGATTTACTGGTGCAGATTATGCTGTAACCCAATTAGCCATGCCACACTACAGCAGGAGATGGATTCACCATCATAATTCAAGGGTAGTGCCAGATTAGCTTGGCGCCATTAGGTGCCAAGCTAATCTGGCACTACCCTTGAATTAATTATCATGGTCAACCCATATCTTCTGCAGGAGTGTAGCCGGTACATAGTCATTAGCCGACACCTCCAAAATGCTTCAACCCTTCGGCTGTTGGTAGCTTTTTGTCAACAAAAACCTTTACTGATGGCAAAATCCAGACCAAAAAGGTGACTGCCAAGCATGTAAAATGCAGAGAACATCATGGGTGGGACCTTTCCGGCTACAGCCGATTTCCGGATTAATTTTTTTTTTTCCCCTTAAAAAGTGCCCCAAGACCCTCACTTCAGGATTCTGTCCTTTTCTTGTCATCTTTGTTGCTGCTGTGATATTTAAGGACAGTTCTGACATTAAAATACACTAGTAAAAGAATTAATCCACAATGTGTAGAGAATTGTAACGTCCTTGTCCTTGAGGGTGGGGGGGGGGGGGGGGGGGGAAGTGGTTGGGGGAGGACTGCTGAGTGATATTTTAAATTAAAGCAATATAATAAGGAAACTTAATTTTTCTTCTATATATCTTTCCAGGGGTCATTCTTTCATCTGGTGAACTCTGGAAGGAACAGCGAAAAGTGTCATTGGAAATTCTCAGAGAGCTAGGACTGGGCAAAAACATACTGGCTGAGAAAATACAGGAAGAAATCATGGAGTACATCCATGCCATAGAAGCAGAAAGTGGCTTACCCTTCAATCCTTCTGGAGTGACACATCTCAGTGTTGCCAATGTCATTAACTCTGTGACATTCGGAAAACGATACCAACATGGGGACCAGCATTTTAGCAAATACATGGAAGCGCTTGCAAGCAACATGAAAAATGTCGGTGGAAATGCTGCTATTTTAAATTTTCTACCCTGTTTACGGTATGTGCCCGGTGATATTTTTTGCTTCAAATCCATCACCAGGAATGCAAAAATGATTGACGTCTTATGTCAGGATCTGATCGCTGAACACAAAAAGGACTATGATGAACACTCTGTCAATGACTTCATTGGTGCTTACATCCGAGAAATGAAGAAAAAACAGGATGCGGGAGAAAGTACATCGCTGAATGGTAAGCACTACATCAGTTGCCTCCCTCAGTCCAATGTGCATTGTAGCAGATCGAGGGAGATAATCGAGGTGGCTAAACTCATGACAATATATTTTTTTTCTCTTGGTGTAGCACTGTTGATACAACAAACTAAAATTTTCACCTTCACTGCATGCTTGAAATGCTGCAGATTTTTATTAATCTCCTTGTTCATGCAGCCACATTACTGTAAACAGTACCAGTGGCTGCAAGCGCTAGAGGGTTGATTAATTTACATGAAAAGGTGAGAAGAGCTCTCTAAGGTGGCTGCTGTAGGGCTGTGAACAGGAACCTCAAGGCTCTACCCTTTGAATGCTGGAACCCAAGAAGCAGTACCCAGAGTACCTCCGGTGCAAGAGGAATAAATTATGCAGTTCCGGGGGCTTGTGTAGATCAGCCTCTTGCTCATCCCACTTCATATCCATGTTCCTTGGATGAATGCATTTAGTTCTTTGGCGGGGTTCATTTTTGGAATGCACCCTGTGCCATTTGGGTATAATTTCCCTAAATGACCCATAACATTTTGAGCTGAGGGGTCAGTGGCCCATATGTTTTTGTAGGCAATGGGCCCTTCCTTTCACATGTTGCTAATTAAAGTACCACCAGGATTTCTCTATACCCCCCCCCCCCCCACACACACACACACACACATTTTTAGCATTTTGCAACATAATTACTTAATGAGTGACTTTAGAACAACGACAGGGTGATTCAGCTCATCATGCCAAGCAGTTCGGTATCTTTTCGTGCCATTTGCGGTACCTTTTACTGGACTTTTCAAAACTTCATGGCTCGCAAAGCACAGAGGAAGGCAGCCCTACGTTACCGCACTGTCAGTGTCAGCGGACCGGTGGCAGTCATTCTCGTGTTTTTGGTCGGCTTTCTGCTCCGGTGTGGCGATGTCGAAGCGAACCCAGGCCCACCGAAACGACAGACTCTTTTGACATGCCAGGGGAACCAAGACAACCAGTCGCCCGGGGGTGAGGCAAACGCAGTGTCTGAGCCGACCATTGCTGATGTGTTTAAAATGTTGAATGTGATGGACAAAAAGATGGACAGTATGAAAGCTACAATGCAGGAGCAGATGGACAAAATTCAGAGTGACTTTACTGCGGTGATGAAAGAAAACAGAGAGTTGAAGGAGAAAGTTACGCAGCTGGAGGATAAGCTGGATGATTTGGAGGGGCGGAGCAGACGCAAGAATCTGATCTTTCACGGAATCCCCCACCCTCAGGGGCGCTCAGAGACTTGGGCGGACTGTGAAAAAGCTGTCAAGTCAATGTTGAAGGACGAGATGGGCATAGAGGAGGAGATCGAGGTGGAGCGTGCCCATCGTCTGAAGGGGGGCAAGGCGCCCCACCCCATCATCGTGTGCTTCAACAAGTACAAAGACAAGGAGCGGATCCTGTTTGAGCGAAGAACGCTGAAGGAGAACAGGTCCCGGGTCTACATCTCTGAGGACTTCACCCCTCGGGTGAGGGACGTGCGCCGCAAGCTACTACCCTTCCTCAAGGAGGCCAAGCAGGCGGGGAAGAAGGCCTTCCTCCGCTTCGACTCCCTCGTTGTTGAGGGAAAGACCCACGCATACGACGCTGCTACCCAGAGGCCAGTGGAGCGCAGGGGGCAGAAATGAGGGGCAGGCCGGCATGTTGACCCAGCAACCAGGAGAAGACAGCCCGTCCCTCATTCAGACCCCCAGGGCCCCCACCATGTGTCTTCAAAGGACGACTTACCTGCACACACACACACTCAAGTGCCCATACTCAAACCCACACCCGCACACTGTGTTGATGAAAGTGGTAGTGATGAAAGTGGTAGCTCTGTGTTTCGCATCATGGCATGGAATATCCAAGGTCTTGTAAATAAGCTGAAAAGTGTTTCTTTTAGGCAGTTCTGTGAAAAGTGTCAAATTTTTGCATTTTCAGAGATCTGGTCGTGTAAGCAAAATGTTATAGAGGATACCTTTCCAGAGTATCAGGTGTTTTTTTCACCACGTACACAAAAGTTAAAAGGGGGCGTGGCCGTGTGTGTACATAAATCTATAGCCTGTCATGTGTTGCGTTTAATGCAGGCAGCTGAGGATATTGTGTTTCTAAAGATCGGTAAGTCTGTTTTGAACTCTGCATCTGATGTTCTGGCAGCATTTGTGTATGTGGCTCCAGAGCGTTCTGTTGTATATGGTGAAGATAACGTTGATGGTTTTGAAGTGTTAGAAAACTACATGTCTCAAGTGTTACGTGCTCACCCTGAGCTGCCTTGGCTATTATGTGGCGATTTTAACGCCCGCACTGCCGGGCTGTCAGATACTGATTTTATTGATGGCAATTCACACGTGCAGCCTTTACAGGAATTAACAGATCTGCTAGAGGATGTACCACAAAGTCCACGGAGGTCAAAAGATATTGGCGTAAACAGTTTTGGTCGGAAACTGATAGAACTATGTCAAGAGTACTGTTTGTTTATTGTCAATGGCAGAACGAAAGGTGACAGTGAGGGAGAAATTACGTGCGTGGCCAACAGAGGCAAAAGTGTGGTGGACTACTGTATTTGCTCTAAATCCGTGTTTGACCTAGTGACCGATATGTTTGTTGCAGACAGGTGCGAGTCAGACCATTTCCCCATTGTAACCACGTTTACTTCTATTCAGTCTGTTTATTCATGTGATGATGATGATTTAAATGATGATATAATACTAGAGGAAGGGGTTAAATTTGTTTGGAAAGAAAACTACGCTGAATCCTTTTGGGCATACATTGAAGATAATCAGGAGACTCAGTTTCAACACTTTTCGTCAGCGCTTGACTCGAGTGTAGAAGAAGGGTCGGCCTGTTTTGTAGCATTCATTCAGAAGGCGGCTGACAAAATGAGGTCAGGTAAGAAGATATGTGAATCCCGTGCACAGCCGCCGTGGTGGGACTCGGACTGCGAGTTAGCAAAACAAAACAAGTACCTACAGTTGAAGCAGTTCAGACACACAAACACACATGACGACTTAGGGAAGTATCTTGACATGAAGAAAGAATTTAAGAAGTTGTGTAAAACAAAACAAGTAGAGTACAACGCACGGGTTTTGAATGAGCTCAACGATGCATGTAATGATGCAAACTCAAGAACATTTTGGCAAAAAATAAAGTCTCTGACTGGCGTTAAAAAGTTGTGTTCTGATGTCATTTCACCACGCGTGTGGTATGATTATTTTCGTAATTTGCTAAATGTGGATCAGAATGTTGATGATTCAGGTTTCAGCAGACAGGCCGAGGGTGTTTTGAATGACCATATATCTGATGATTGTGATGGTTGTCATAATGCAAAATTTGACGAGGAAATCACGCAGGATGAAATTCGCAGTGCTATTAATAACATGAAGAAAGGGAAAGCATCAGGCCCTGATGGCTTGCCCACTGACCTTTTTCATCATGCAGGTGAGATCCTTGTGAAATTTCTGCATCCTTTGTTTAATCGTGTGTTTCAAAGTGCGGAATACCCTGAAAGCTGGACCATGGCTGTGATATTTCCACTACACAAAAAGGGTAACCCTAGAAATGTTGACAACTACAGAGGAATTTCTCTTCTGAACGTTATCAGTAAGTTGTACAGTTTTGTCATTAACAACAGGTTGGTTCGTTTTTGTGAAGAGAATGATTGTATTCCTGAGGCCCAAGCTGGCTTCCGTAAAGGATACAGTACTATAGACAACATTTTTTGCTTACAGGCACTAGTGCAAAAGTATCTTAGCAAGCAGGGTGGCCGTTTTTACACCATGTACGTAGATTTTTCTAAAGCTTACGACAGTGTGCACAGGACAAAACTGTTGTATCTCTTGCTACGTAAAGGAGTTCATGGAAAGTTGCTTCAGACACTTGAGAGTATGTACAAACATGTAAAAGCTGCTGTAAGGGTTGGAACCAAAGTTACCGACTACTTTGATTGCATGTCAGGGGTGCGACAAGGTTGTGTGTTGAGCCCACTGCTGTTTTCTATCTTTCTTTCAGAATTTGAGACAGAAATATCATCGTGCGGTGCACGTGGCATTGATATTTTTGCAGACCCACTGGGTATTTTCCTTCTTATGTATGCTGATGATATAGCCATTGTCTCTGACTCTGTAGCAGATCTCCAAAAGAAAATTAATTGTTTAGAAAAATACTGTAAAAAATGGGGTCTCACTGTGAACATGGACAAGACAAAAGTGGTGGTCTTCAAAAATGGAGGTTTTGTGAAAAATTGTGAAAAATGGTTTTATGCTGACAAGCAGATTCAAGTCGAGTCCAGTTATACTTACCTTGGTGTGATATTTTCCTCTACTCTGAACTGGGCTAGATGTGTAGAAAACTTAGCTGGAAAAGCCAGGAGAGCAGTTGCAGGCATCAAAAGACTATACTTCAAATTACAAAACTTGCCAGCTGACACTGTTTTTCACATTTTTGATGTCAAGATTAAACCCATTGTGCTATACGGGTCAGAGGTCTGGGGTTTCCAGAGACATGATGTAATTGAGCAGGTTCATATAAAGGTTTGTAAAATGGTCCTTGGTGTTGGAAGAGATGTAAAAAACAATATTGCGCTGGGTGAGTGTGGAAGATTCCCTATGTATATTGATGCCTATGTTCGAATGGTGAAGTACTGGTGCAGACTTCTTACCATGTCAGAAAACAGATACCCAAGACAGTGTTACACGATGTTATATATGCATGATGCTTCAGGTAGATCGAACTGGGCTACGCAAATAAAGACTCTATTGTGTATGCACGGGTTTGGGTATGTATGGGAAATGCAGTCAGTTGGAAACACTCCTCTGTTCATTCAGATATTCAAAGATCGGCTGATGGATTGTTTCCGACAGGACTGGCATGCATCCCTTACCTCAAACACAGAATACTGCCATTACCACCCAGAAATACTTAGAGCCAGTTACATAGGGCAGCTGAACTCTTGTGAACTCAGGCGGGCAATATGTTTACTTAGATGTAACCGTTTACCTTTAAACGGAGTATCCAGATTTGGAAAACCCATCACTAATCCAGAATGTAATTCATGTGATTGGCATAAGGCTGAAGATTTGTGTCATTTTCTGTTCGAGTGTCCAAAATATGCCCCTTTACGTAAAAAGTACATTCCACTGTTTTACTACAGATTCCCATCCGATCTTAAAGTTCAGCTGCTGTGTGGAAACCTACATGATAAACTGGTCTTTAAAGTTGCTATGTATATTTCAGGTTGCCTTAAATTAAGGAATTAGAGGGATTTGCTTTGAACTTTTCTTGTTTTTTGTTTATTTATGTGCGCTGATGTAATGCTATATGAGTGTGTTTTACAACCACCTTCCTGTATTTTCTGGTTGTAAATTGTATTTTGTGTTCATATGGGCCTGATGGCCTGCAAAAACTGAAATAAATTTATTATTATTATTATTATTATTATTATTATTATTATTACACACACCACCACCACTTTTCACTTTTTGATGTTTCGGTGGCTGGTGAGAAGGTGCTGGCACACACACACACACACACACACACACACACACTCACTCCCCCCCCTCCCCCCCCCCCCCCCCCCCCCCCCCCTTATTTTAGCAGCTGACGTACTCATACACACACTTGGCCTGCTTTTCGGGGAGCTGTCACAGATTTCAGAAGCAGAAATTATGTCCAGTGGCAGCAAAGGGGTTCAAGAGCCATACCCTCACTCCCACCTTTCATTCTCCCTTGCCGCCCTCACCCAACCCATTCAACTCCCACCCCAGTCCCTCCTCTCCAGCAGTCTACTTTAATTTTAAAGTACCACCACTGTAACACCAACTTCTTGTCCTGCACAGATACATCAGGTCATATGCAACAAACTAGCATATCATTTTATTTGTTGCCCAAATGCAAACTTCTTCACTGCAAGTAATTGCAAATAGCTCGCTTGTGATGACTGCACACTGACCAATATTCAAGTGAAAAACAGAGTTGCAAATGGGACGAAAAAACAAGCATAAACAGGAATCAGAGTGGCATAGGAACCGGGAAGGAAGGTGGTGGGGTGGAGCTGGTTACCCCCGCCAGTAGAAGTGGGGTTGGGGAAGTGCAGAGTATCCTTTCTCTACCTCCTCCTCCCCCCCTCCACCCCCCCCCCTCCCCGAGGTTTTTGAGAGTTTATGGCTTGCATATTTGCATCTGTTTTTTTTGCCCTGGCATTTAAGGGGTTAAATGTAACTTCATTATTGTTTCAGAGGACAATCTTTGGCAAACAGTGGGAGACCTGTTTGCAGCAGGCATGGAAACTACAGCCACTACTCTGTGTTGGGCCATGGTCTTTTTCCTTCATTATCCTGAGGTATTAAATACTGCAAATCTGTAGCACAGAATGCAGTCTATGATATATGATTGATATTTGACTGTATTTTCACAATAGCTTGAACATTGTTTAAAAGATCTTTTACTACCTATGCTTGTTGGCTCACTAATTGTGATAGTGAAAGAGAGTCTGTGTCGGTCGGCGGCTGCTGTGGCCGTGGTAAAATTTTAGTGCTGGCATTTTCTCGGAGGCTATTTAAGCCAGCATCTCCAAGCTTGGCTCAAGCATACTTTGTGGAAAGCTTTATCTAAACATACCAAATTCAGTGACCTCTCTCAAAGATGAAGGTCACAGGGGGTCAAGAAATGGGTCCAGAGCAGCCATATTTTGACTAAAGTTATTTTTTCTCAAATATCATTTTCAACTTAAAAACCCAAACTTTGAGGCACCAAGCTATTTCGGCACCACACTTGAAGTATCATTATCAGATTAATTTCAAGCAGGAGTGTATTAGGCTGAATAGGGTTATTGTAGTTACATTCATGTTAGTATTGGGCTTGTGAGGGAAGACGTCTCAGGAGTTCACCTTGGGTGGACATTGCACAGCTTTCTGCAGGCCAGCTGTGTGAAGGCAAAGACAGTAAGTCCATTTTTTGTGTGTGAAAGGCAAGATTTTCATTGTAATATACTGACGAGCAAACAAAATGCAACATTTTTGGAATTGTCGGAAACACAAAGTGTTTCCGTCAATTCCAAAAATGTTGCATTTCTTTTGCTCGTCAGTATACAATAAAGATCATTTTTATCACAACATGAACTTACTCCCTTTTGCCTTCACAGGCTAGAACTGAGGCCAGTGTCGACCCAAGAACCATTTTTTTTATGGCTGCCATAACTTAGCCCGGGCCAACTGCAGCTCGGTGACTAATTGCGTGCTGGTACTGGGAGACTGGTCTGCCCATGTTATATCTGATACCGCAATATACTGGAGTGTGTAATGCTGAACCTGGCCTGTGTTATAAAAGCTGTTTTTGATATTGATTGTGCAGGTACAAGAAAAATGCTACCAGCACATTGTAGAAACAATAGGAACAGGGCGACTACCGACCATCCAAGACAAACCTTTGCTGCCTTACATCGAGGCCACTGCAATGGAGGTTCTTCGCAGATCCAACTTGGTTCCTTTTGGTGTCCAACACACTGTGTGCGAGGACGTCATTTTCCAGGGGTTCTCTATACCGAAAGACACAATTATTCTCCCACTGATGGAGAGTGTTCTACTGGATGAAAAGATTTGGTCCAACCCCGAGGAATTTCGTCCAGAGAGGTTTCTGGCAGAAGATGGGACGTGTTCCAAGCCAGAAGAGTTTATACCCTTCTCACTCGGTAAAAACCCGGATGTGTGTCCTGTCTTTCATTTTGAACCTCTCTGCTCAGCTATATCATTGCACTGTCCTTGGACTATCAACTCAACCCATTTAGCCCTGACTTCCTACAGCAGGAGATCGTTTGACCATGCTAATTCTAGGACAGTGCCAAATTAGCTTAGTGCCATCAGGCGCCAAGCTAATCTGTCACTATCCTTGAATTATCATGGTCAAGTCCATCTCGTGCAAGTGGTACATAGTTGTAAGATGACACCTCCAGAATTTCAGTAATGGGTTATTACCTTGGCTATCTTTAGGGTTTCTTGTCGCGATCATTCCCACAAAAGTCATTGCGATGAAAAATGCTACCTACGGCCAAAGGGTTGATCCGCGTGGGTGAAAGTTGGCAGGATTAAAGATAGAAATGCTTGGAATCAAAATCTCAAACCGTGCAGAACATTTCTGTATTTTCAGAATTGTGCCCTATCGCATACAAGTAGCAACACTAGACACTTTATGTCTGGATTGCAGTTGAAGCCTGAAAATGCTTAGAAAATGAAAATGAAAATCATTTGAGCACCCCATCAGCACTGTGATGCCCTGCGGACCATTCTCGCTTCTGTCTTTTCACAATTCCATGACTCACTGTGTTGTCTGTAAGCTCAGTTCCATGACTCTCTGTGTTGTCTGTAAGCTCAGTTCCATGATTCACTGTGTTGTCTGTAAGCTGAGTTCCATGACTCACTCATGTGTTGTCTGTAAGCTCAGTTCCATGACTCACTGTGTTGTCTGTAAGCTCAGATCCATGACTCACTGTGTTGTCTTGAGGCTTTTCACTGCTAGTGATCACAGACTGTGTTTTAAAAAATCTTTGTCGGTTTAATATCAAAGAGCCCCATGAAGCTGTTGAACAAATAAGAATACATATAAAGTGATGTCCACAAGTGGGGTTAATTTTTGGGGCGCTCCCTGCGCCATTGGCCCGTAATTTCCCACAATGACCCATAACATTTTGAGCTGAAGGGTCAATTACCCATAGGTTCTGAAGGCAACAGGCCCTTCTTTTCACTAAAGGCCCACCCATCTTTTTTTTCTTTCTTGCTGTTTTCTTTCCCCCTCCCCCAAGACCCCGCTTTTTAATATTTCTGCGGCTGGTTGTTACGTGGTGGAGTTGTAGTCGAAGTATGATAAACACACCAGACACACACGCACGTAGAGTTCTTTAAAATAAACCTCGTTCAGCTGCAATCTGTCACACGTGGCTTAATTATGTAGACAATACTGGAGTAACAGTTCCAACAATATTTAATTCAGCGATGCGATATCCACACAGTAATGCACTCTCAAATGCACAAACTACTGATACAAAGTCTCTTCTGCGATGTCCACACTGCGATGCAAAGTTTCTCATACACATCGTCTCTCGCAATAAACTACGTGTCTCTACAACTGACAAAGCAAGACAATGTACGAACGGGCTTTCCCAGCGCCCTCCTTATAAATACTACGAAAATCTAGAATCTTCTATGGAAATCATACCACTCAACCAATCAGAACGAAACACGCAGCCGAAACTCATTAACATGAACTTTCCAGAAAAAAACTATAACAGGCTACAAAAACACGGCTGCTTACTTCAGCTCTAAATTCTAGCGTATAATTAAGTCACATAAAAGTATGGTATCCCTATCACCTGATAGCTCTATAAAGTACGAGAACATTCCCAAAACAAAACAAAGGCTGCTCAATCCACGCACACAAAAAGTAGCGAAAAATGTAGCGAAGTGTTGCGATGCCAACTAACCGACGTGACACTTACGAGGCCACTAGACAGTGCGACCCTTCTAGAACGCACTGGACTAAACACAACAAAACGAAATCGGCTATACTCACGAACAAAAGAAAATCTTACACGTGAAACGTAACCGTGATAGCTCAAATAAACATCGGATTGTTACCTACGAATAACACATGTATGCTCTCACAGGATAACACAACCACAATCGTAACATTACCCCCCTCTTAAGAATGAAATTTCACAAACATTTCTTCTCAAATTAAAAAAAAATACGGTTGTGGCTATGTAAACCTACACAAAACCCTAAACAAATATAACTTCACATCAAAAATCAAATTAAATAAACGTCTCACAGTTCCTGTAAACAGTCCTGAGCATCAAAATGTTTCATACAAATGTTCTGGACACAGAAATGTTCATTTAAACTGCTCTGCTCAGGTAATCTGCTCCAAAATTCTGCGAACCCTTGATAGACTGTAGTTTAATGTCAAAAAGGTTCTCGTCATCTAGTCTTTCGTCATCAGCAAGACGCACCGATGCGGCCATTTGTGTTTTGTCTTGACGACCTCTCGCAATATACTTCTTCAGCAAATTAGCATGGTACGTTTTCACCTTGTTGTTGACCTTGACTCTGTAGTCGTTGATGCCAACCACCGTGTCGACAGCGTATTGTCCCTTCCACTGCATCAGAAGTTTGTTGTTGTCGGTAGGAAGAAGAACCAACACTTGGTCACCTGGCTGGAATCGGCGAGGTTTTGCCTTACAATCATAGTAATGCTTCCCCTTGTTCTGCGCCTTCCGTAGTTCTTCTTGAGCCATCCTGAGGGTATCTTCCAGCTTCTCTCTCAGGTCGAAGACATACTGGTAGCTGATTTTCACCTCAGGTGCGTCGATATCCTTGGTCCACAGCTCCTTCAGGATGTGCATGGGCCCCCTTACAGTCCTACCGTACAGTAATTCAAAAGGGGAAAACCCTGTTGAATCCTGAGGAACTTCACGGTATGCGAAGAGCAAGGCATTGATGTATCTATGCCACAACCTTGGCTGCTCAGCGCACAGTTTCTTCAACATAGCCTTTAAAGTTCCATTAAACTTTTCAACCAGCCCATTACACATGGGGTGATAAGGGGTGGTAGTAAGGTGTCGGATGCTCAATAGCCGGTTGACTTCCTCCATGCAGTCTGAGACAAACTGAGTTCCTAGATCACTCAGGATCTCTTCAGGAATTCCTAAACGGCTGAACATGTCGACGAGCGCCTCTGCTACTGTTGGAGTGTCGATCTTTTTCAATGGTATGGCTTCAGGATAACGTGTAGCGTAGTCCACCAGGGTCAAAATGTATCGATGACCATCTTCACTCGGAGGAGATATTGGCCCCACAAGGTCAACAGCTACCCGCTTGAAAGGCATATCGATCAATGGCATTTTCTCTAGAGGAACCTTGGGCACCTTTCCCTTGGAGATTGTCTTCTGGCATATGTCGCACGATCTGCAGAATCGGGTGACGTCGCCTCCCATATCAGGCCAGTAGAAGACGGCTCGGATTCTATCGAGCGTCTTGTTGATTCCCAAATGTCCTCCCAATATGGAATCATGTGCCAATTTCATCACCTGCATTCTCAAAGGTTCAGGAACTACTACTTGACGCACAGGTTTATCTCCATTGCTGTCGAATATCCGGTACAGGATATCTTTTCTGGTCTCGAAGGTTATCTCTTTTCCCTTTCGCATCACAGGCTCGGTTTGACCTCGGAACTTGTCAAGCGTGATTTCGGCTCTCTGTAGCTCCACCAGCCTTTCTTTATTCACCACTGCTGTTTCCGTGTTGTCCGCCACTTTTAGAGGGATGGTCTGGTGACTCTTCTTTGTTTGACTTCTCGTGGTAACAGAACATATTTCAGGTCTCCACTCTGGATCTGGATCGTCTGCGTTTCTGGCACCATCAATGTTTCCGATGATGAGGTCGTAGACTGGCGTCTTCACGCACAACGCCTTCACCTCTCCTGTCAAGTATGGGGTGTCGACACTGACTTTGGCAAGGGGGATAATCCTTACAGTTCCGTCAGCCAAAATGAGGGTGGTCCACTCCTGTAGCTTCTGGTCTTCAGCTACTAGGTCCTCTCTCACGATGATGCAGCTACAACCAGTGTCTCTCAACACTCTCACTGGTGTGTCGCCGACGAATCCTGACACTACCGGCATGTTCGGCACTTCATTCTCAGGCAGCGCGATGTTTGAGACTGGTAAAAATGTAGTCCCATCTCCTACTGGGATGCGTCCATTCTTTCTGAAAGATTCGATCAGCTCTGGTGTCGCTCGCTTTTCTCTAGACTCAAAGTCACTGGATGATGTCATATCATTGGCTAATACAGCGGCAGCTCTGTGTTGAGACGTGGTACTGCTTCTGCCTGCTATCCCACGATCTTGGTTGGATCTTCTGATGTTGTCGCCTCGGGGAATGTCTTTAGAAGGACACCGTATCGCTTTGTGACCTTTCTTTCCACAGAGAAAACATGTCAGGTTCTCCACCGGCTTGTATCTCGGGGTGTCTCTGACATTGTGGATTTCCTCTGCTGGTGCAGACGCACGCTGTGGCTTACTGGACCCGAACTTCATGTTGTGAGCGTCAAGGTATCTTTGAGCGAAGTCGGCCAGGGCCTTTAGTGACTGGTCTTTTTGCTCTCTGAGGTGGGTGGCCAGGTCCTTAGAACATGCGCTGAAAACTTGTTCTTTAATGATGAGGTCGCACAGGTCTTGGTACTCTCTGTTTAGGCCAGCCAGCTCTATCCATTTCTCCAGGTAGCTTCTGATTCTCTCAATGAATAGGCCGGGTGTTTCTCCTTCTTCAGGCTTGCAGTTCCGAAATCGTCGCCTGTAACCCTCTTCAGTGAAGTCCTACTGTCTCAACAGGGCGGCTTTCAACTGAGTATAATCTTCGGCTTCTTCTCTTGGCAAACGGGTGTAAAATTCAAGCGCTTTGCCAGTTAGAAGTGCGCTCAGTTTAATAGCCCAAGTCTCTTGTTTCCAATTGTTGCTATTTGCGAAGCGCTTGAATCGCTCCAGATAAGCGTCCATCTTATCTGAATTTTCAATGAAAGGTGGAAGTTTTGGCGCACGGGCTGTTTGTTCTCTGCTCGCTAATGCTGTTGCTTCATTAGTTCTCTGGCTCTGTGCCTCTATCTCCATCTGCTTCAGATGAATTTCGTGTTGTCGCTGCCTCTCCGCCTCTTCTGCTTGAATTTCGAGTTTCCTAATTTCACGCTCTTTGGCTCTTTCTTCTCTTTCCAGTCTCTCCTTTTCCTCTTTCTCTCGTCTCTTTTCTTCTTTCTCCTCTCTCTCCAGTCTCTCCTTTTCTTCTCTCTCTCGTCTCTTTTCTTCTTTCTCCTCTCTCTCCAGTCTCTCCTTCTCTCTCTCTTTTACAAACTCGAGGAGTTGAGCTCCTTCGAGTCCACATTCCTTTCCAATTTTCAGGAATGTCTCCATCTCCGATGTCGCTATCTCTGCTTTTCACTGCTGGCTGTTTTCTCCTGCTACCCTTTCCACTGAACCAACTGAAGAGGTCTCGTCGGGGTCGCCAAAATGTTACGTGGTGGAGTTGTAGTCGAAGTATGATAAACACACCACACACACGCACGTAGAGTTCTTTAAAATAAACCTCGTTCAGCTGCAATCTGTCACACGTGGCTTAATTATGTAGACAATACTGGAGTAACAGTTCCAACAATATTTAATTCAGCGATGCGATATCCACACAGTAATGCACTCTCAAATGCACAAACTACTGATACAAAGTCTCTTCTGCGATGTCCACACTGCGACGCAAAGTTTCTCATACACAGCGTCTCTCGCAATAAACTACGTGTCTCTACAACTGACAAAGCAAGACAATGTACGAACGGGCTTTCCCAGCGCCCTCCTTATAAATACTACGAAAATCTAGAATCTTCTATGGAAATCATACCACTCAACCAATCAGAACGAAACACGCAGCCGAAACTCATTAACATGAACTTTCCAGAAAAAAACTATAACAGGCTACAAAAACACGGCTGCTTGCTTCAGCTCTAAATTCTAGCGTATAATTAAGTCACATAAAAGTATGGTATCCCTATCACCTGATAGCTCTATAAAGTACGAGAACATTCCCAAAACAAAACAAAGGCTGCTCAATCCACGCGCACAAAAAGTAGCGAAAATGGTCTTAGCTTTATTTAGGCCCCATGTGTTAGGTTTATTTAATGTATTTGACCGGCTGGCGACATAAATTCAATGTTCTGTTTATTTTTTTTCACAAGCAGTGCAGGCACGTCCTGAGAAAGCCTTGTTGCTGTCGGGACGTTAAGCAATGTACAATCAATCAATCAATCAACAAAAAGTAGCGAAAAATGTAGCGAAGTGTTGCGATGCCAACTAACCGTCGTGACACTTGCAAGGCCACTAGACAGTACGACCCTTCTAGAATGCACCGGACTAAACACAACAAAACGAAATCGGCTCTACTCACGAACAAAAGAAAATCTTACTAAAAAAAACACGTGAAACGTAACCGTGATAGCTCAAATAAACATCGGATTGTTACCTACGAATAACACATGTATGCTCTCACAGGATAACACAACCACAATCGTAACACTGGTGAAAAGGTGCCCGCATACACACTTCCCCCCCCCCCACCCCCCCCTCCCACACACACACACGTTTGGCCTATCCAGTTTCGGAATTTACCCATTGGATTTGTACTCTGCAGGCCAGTGACCCATGTGCGTACATTTTCAGAATGAACCCTGCTCTAGAGGCATAGGTGTAACTGTGGGGGCTCATGTGGATCTATGTCTCTTGCAGTTGGATCGTGTTCACTTTATCTCATTTAGCAGATGAATGTGCTGAATTGCTGTGTCTGTGAGTGTACATGCACTGCCACCCTTGATCAATGATAAAAGTGACTGAAAATTATGACTTGGAAAATGCATTTTTCTTTAAAAGTTATTTGTTTTCTCAAAACACATTACCGATGGTATTACTTTTAGGAAAAGGTTCCTTGCTAGTCTAATTTTAGCCCAAAATTGTTGTGTACGAGTATGGTCATGATGGCATGTGAGGGGCGCCATAGCTACGGCGGTAGCCTCCCTTCCGGTTCAACCACGCATGCGCTCAGCGCTTACCACTTCAGTTACTTTCTTTGCTAGTCAGCAGTAGGTTGTGTACGCCTTGTGCTCTCTACGTTCGGACGTTTTGTCTTCGGTGGAAGACGGGTGTTTCGAGGATTTCCTAGGAAGGGAGAGAGAAGTTTTGTGGCCTTTGGGCTTGGACGCTTTCGTGAGGTTACGAATTTCGGCGAGCCGGTTCTCAGAAGACACCTTGTGAACTTGACTCACTAGTTGGCCGGTCGGCTTGTGTCCTCCTAGGCTGGTGCCTTTGGCTTCGCCCTTGGCTAGCTTCGTAGACTCGGATGCTACCTGGTTGCTGCCTGTGTCTCGCGGTTCTGGTCCTACTTCGCCGTACCAGTTGACTGTCGTCGCTGCGTCCTACCTTGCGCAGCTCTTAGCCTGCCGGAACCGGTCTTCATCGCCATTTTGGTGGGACGGCGCCGGGCTACACTGCGTGCCTGTCCTTTTTCGTGCCTTTTCTTTTGCTTATGGCAAGGTAAAATCTCGGTCACTGCTTCCGTCCGGCGCTCAGGGGAAAGGGTAGAGCGCCGTGCGTCAGCATACGCCGTGAACTCTTCTTTGTTCGTTACACTTCGTTTTGCGTGCCTGCGGGGGCACGTTCGCTTGCTGTTCAATGCTATGCTTTGTTTTGCAGTTGGCACTTATACACCTGTTCAGATGTGGCGGATGCCAGTGGCCTATTGACGGACATGAGTTGCCTGCCTGTTCGCTTGTACTTCTGCGCTGCCGTGTCTGGTCTACGCCCCTGGATAGTAGAGCAGTGGACTCAGCTATGCAGCCTTACCGACATAATCGGCCGACACCAGCATGGACGAAGGGTCAAGCACCGGTAAGAACCACAGACCCGACTAGTGGGTATTACCTGGTGTGAGGACAGTCTACGCCGCAGCTTAGGCTGCGAGCCCGTCCTCCTGCACCGGCAGCAGGCACAGACCCGACTAGTGCACGCTGTACGGTCGCAGATACAAGAGCTAAGCTTCGAAGCAGCCCCCTTCTCAGGAAAGTATACACGCTGGTGATCACCACAGACCCGACTAGTGGTGCTTACCAGACGTTAGAACAGTTCTGCTGCGACGGCGGTCGCGAACAGTTCTACCACACCGGCAGCTTACACAGACCCGACTAGTGTACGCTGTCCGGTTCGGTCGACTTCGTCGACACGAGATACCTTACAGTATCACAGGCGACTGGTGGTTCTGGCAGGCGACGCTGCAGTCACGCCGCGACTTCGGTCACGTTCCCGTTCTCCGACACCGGTAGCTAACGCAGACAGACTAGGGGACGTTCCGTTAGGATGTTTCGTCGGCACGGGTTATCTGACAAGTACATCACGGCAGTTCTACAGTCCCGCCTCTGGACTCTTCCCGGTTCCGCCGGCTTCAACGGCAAGTTCGGCGCGGGAACAGGTGCAACACCTTAGCTGGTTTCACACTTACGCGGCTGCTTACAAAGATGGAGCTTCGTCCTCGTCGCTCTTATCGCAAGAGGTCAGCGCTTCAGGCAAGATCTCCCCGAAGGGTTCCGGTACAGGAGCAGTGCTGCGGCGATAGATTCTACGAGAGATAAAGAACTCATTCGCCGGTAGCAGGTTCAGACCTCAGAAGACGGCTCTGGCTACACCCCTACGGCAAGAACGCAGCTCTACAGTCCAGTTCCGGTTCCTCACTCAGTCGAGCGCGCTTGCCGGACACACTTCCGTCTTCAGGGAGCGGTAGTAGACGCGCTGCGTGCAGTCGGGACTTGGAGTCCCCTCCCCTTGCGGAGGGGCTCTTCGTTATTCGCCGCCATACAAGTCTGCGCCGGTACGCTGGTGGGGACTTCCTATGACCAGGTTGAGACAAGTACCCCGAACAGTGAGTCTTCGAGACCAGTCGACTTCCACTCGTTAGATCGGGGAGTTAGGCGCACCCATCAAGAGGCGACCAAGATAACAAGGTGGGACCCAAGTCGGAAGCAGTGGCTTGTTGCCCCACACAGAGCGTTCGGCTCCTATCAGAGGGCTCCTGGCGGAGACGAGAACTCCGGACAGAGACGCCCAAGAATAACAGGTGGGACCCAAGGCAGTGTCAGTGACTTGTTGTCCCGGACCAGTAAAGCAAGACACCTTCCGGGGCTCTTGTCAGCGGGAGGATTAGCTGACAAACTCGGCTTAGAGGCCTAAAACCAATGATTCTTCCGCCGGCCTGGCGGCGGCTTCCGACCATTCGTCGCTCCCAGGCCTGGCTCAGTCGGCGGATCATCGGCACGACAGCGAGGCCCTTACACTCACGGGACGCGGCCTCGAGAAGGATGACCTCTCCACTGTTCTCACAGTCCGCAGGCCAGAGTGGACTAGCGACAGTTCGACAGAGCCGGCCAGTTAACAAGCTGGGACCCAAGTCAGCGGAGTGACCTAGACGTCCCGGTCCAGTAAGCTGGTGGTCGCTTTCGCGGAGGGCCCTCCTAAGGTACCCTTACCATGACGACCAAGACCATTTCTTGAGCACTTACCAACCGGAAGGATAGTTGGCAACCCCCCTCCTTGGGATAGCTAAGACCAATTATGCTGCCGGGCTGGCGTCGGCAACCGAACCTTCGACGCTTCCAGTCCCGGTCCAGGCGACAAATCGTAGACAGGACATGCATAAGCCACTGCTCGGCTTCTCGGGCTCAGGTCAGTGACGCTTGTCTAGGTGAGAGCTTGAATCGCGCGTTAGCGCGCACGTTGGGTATGTTAGTTGTTGCGGTACGGCAACTAGAGCCTTGTCTTTCCAGCTAGGCGTTTTAACCCTTTTGCCACTGGTGTTACAATGTTGCATTCCCAGCGGCGTGGTGGTTCGCCAGACCGCTGGGGCACAACGCCTCTTATCCTTGAAAGGCTATAATCCTAGAACCCTGAACCGATTACTTTAGCTTTGAGAAATTGGAGATGAGAAAACAGGGTGTTATTCTGACTCGTAGTTCAATTTAGTTCAATAACTTGAATTATACACTTAAGGGCAATTACAATCAAATAAATCTCTTTCAATAAGCATTGATTAATTAATTTATTATTATGATTATAATTTTTGGGCGCCCTCGCCCGGGCTATACCCGCGTTGGCGCCATCTCCCGTCGCGGGTTTCACCGGCACTTCTACGGCTTGCGGCTTCAGCAAGGGCTACAGGACCGCTGCACTTCACACGGCAAGTTCCCGGCTCAGTGATGTTGGGCCATGCCCTCGCCGGCCGGGCTGACGAGAACCCGCTCTAGATGCAGTGCAGAGAGACGACCCCACGGTGGGACCCCTTCCCGGCAATCGGTCACGATCTTGCAGTTCGCCTGACTTCGGTCGCGATGCTCTCTACTCAGAGACCAGGGATACGGGGAACAGGAGACGACGTCCCAGTTCCAATGGGTTGCTACGATGGGAGGTCGGGCGCTCCGAAGCATCTTCGTTGCCGTTCGAGTTCGTGGGACCGGCCCTCTGAGTCTCCGCTGTTCCTTCCAGGTGCTGGGTCCGCCTTCTTGGATCGCCGCCGCCCAGGTTCCCCGGGCTTCGGAGGAGTTAGACTTCCGTTCTCCTGCGGGCGGGACAGACAGCGTTTTCCGCTTGGCTCCAGAGGACTTCGTTCGCCGTGGCTGGGCGATGATAGCTACTCCACGTCGCTACGCTCGCAGTTACGGGAGGTCTTGGATTCGCCGCCAGCTGCCTGGAGATAGAGGGAGTCTCCTCTGGCCTTGGACGAAGCAGGTCCCCTCATCGAGTCAAGCATTTCAAGTCTCTTCCTCTTCCGTTCGGGTGCCGGGTCCTTGTCGCCGGCTTCTGTCTCCGCTTCAGGACGCTGGGAGGCACTGGTGGCTTCAACTTTGTGATCCTACTTCTCTTCCGCTGCCAACGCTTCGCTGCGGCTACAGACTGCGATCGGATGGTTCGAGATACCGCCCTGCACGCTTCTCGCGGCCGACCGAGTGGGAGAGCCGACCACGCAGGGCTCCGCGCGGTGGTGAACTTCCTGGGCCCCCCCCCGCCCCCCCCCCCGGCAGACCTACAAGGAGGCTAACAAGGACGGTGGCACAGCCGCTTCACGCTGCGTCACAGCTGGATGTAGCAGTCTTCCAGGTACTCTGAGGCTGGACAGGCGCGCGGTCATCGCAGACCGTCGGACGGGATTGGCAGGGACCACTCTTCCGCGGAGGCGCAGTTCGTCTGCTGCACCGGATGGTGGCTTACATCCGAGGGACGGAGGCGACTTTTGTGACACCGACGGCACAGTCCTGGGAACATCATGGCAGCATACTCCAGGCGTGCGTTGATGCCTAGCAAGTAGCAGCCTACCTTCATAGAGGTCAGCGCGGTTGAGGGCTGGGCCGCCGACCACGCTGCTGTCCTCTTCCAAGACGACAGTTCGGGACCTAGCGGATGCTCTCGCTTGCCGGGGTGGAGTCGACTTGGAATTCCGGCTTTCTGCGGCGCCTGACCGGAGCAGAGGGACTTGCCCTCACTTGGCTCTACTCGACCCGCTTCGAGCCGATCCAGCCGGCGAGACTGCAGGATGTGACTAGGAAGACTTGCTTCTTTGGCCCTCACCTCAGCCTCCACGATCAGCGAGTGCGCGCCCTTCGGCGCGTTCCGCCTGGTGGCAGTCCCGGGCGGTCGGTTCTATTCACCTGCTACCTTACCCGACCTTCCTAGCAAAGACCAGATCTTCTTGATTGCTTCTATTTGGTCACCACTTACACAGTTACGTTTTTCACCGGCGAGACCCGTAGTGGCTATTACCTGGTGACGGGACTCCCAACGTCACTTCCGGGCCGGGTCTGCGCCCCCGGGCTGGAAGAGCAATGGACTCAGCTGTGGGGCTTTTACCGTCGTGGACTTCTGACACCAGCACGATACAGGGTCAAACACCGGTAACAACCACAGACCCGACTAGTGGGTATTACCTGGTGAGAGGACAGTCAACACCGCAGCTTAGGCCGCGAGCCCGTCCTCCTGGGCCGGCAGCGAACACAGACCCGACTAGTGCGCGCTGTCCGGTCACAGAGACGAGACCTGAGGTTTCAGTCAGACCCGCTTCTCTGGACATAAAGACACTCTGGTAATCACCACAGACCCGACTAGTGGTGCTTGCCAGACGTTAGAACGCTCATCATCACGACTTCGGTCGCTGGCTCGTTCTACTACACCGGCAGCAGGCACAGACCCGACTAGTGCACGCTGTCCGGTTCCGCCGTACTTTCGGCTCGAGAGTTGCTACAGAAACGTCCTCCGGCATCGGCAGCTTCCACAGTATGTACACCATTACAGATCCAAGCGCCGCCCGTGTGTCCAGCTACAGGACCCGGTACGAGCGTTATGAGGGCACCTGCGCCGGAACAAAGCCGCTACGCAGGGGACTCACCCTCCTACTCCTTCCCTCTTCCCCAGGTAGAATGACACCTCAGCACAGACATCTCCTCCTGGCCTCGGTCATTGATGACCTTCCTGCCGGAAACTCGCCCCTGATACAGCAAACATGATTTTCAGGGCACACAAGAACAGAACTTGGCCGCAAGCCTAGCTTTCGTCTGCTACTGTGCTGTCTAGCCTTGTGGCAGCTGTGTTAGCGAGCGGAGTCTTCCCTCGCAAGATTCTACCTGAGGGACCCCTCCACCCAGCGCCAGAACCTTCGTGGTGGGGGACATTGGAACGGCGCAACACTCCCTCCCGGCGCCCTAGGCGCCGTTGGTATCTTTGCTAAAATTAGAGGGAGGTTGCTTGGAGATGACGGCTCTAGCCGCCTCGATGGCATGGGTAGGGGCGTTATAGCGGCACCCGCCTCCTGTTCGGGATTCTTCCTAAAAGTAATACCATCGGTAATGTTTTTTGAGAAAACAAATGTATTTTTCTTTAAAATAAATTTTTTTGAAAAATACTTACCGATGGTATTACTCGAAGGTCCCTCCCACCTGCCCCGCTTGCCGCTGGTCCGCAAAGAAAGTGACTGAAGTGGTAAGCGCTGAGCGCATGCGTGGTTGAACCGGAAGGGAGGCTACCGCCGTAGCTATGGCGCCCCTCACATGCCATCATGACCATACTCGTACACAACAATTTTGGGCTAAAATTAGACTAGCAAGGAACCTTTTCCTAAAAGTAATACCATCGGTAAGTATTTTTCAAAAAAATTTATTTGAAAGAAAAATACATTTTTTCGAAAAATACTTACCGATGACATGACCTATGGGAGTGTCTACTACTTACTCAATTCTAGCCTAAGAACTCGTTGTGTCAACACACAACCCGGGAGGCACTCGGGGAACCCCGAGGGGGCCAAGAGTTGTCTCCCGATACTCCCCATCCGGCATCGAGTACCCATAATTCCTCAGTCAGGATACTTAGCTTACCAGCGGCAAGCGGGGCCGGTGGGAGGGTCGTCCGAGTCATGTCATTGGTAAGTATTTTTCGAAAAAATACCTTTTAAAGAAAAATGCATTTGTTTCATCAAAAACATTACCGATGACATGACCTATGGGAGAATCACGAATAGGAGGAGGGTGCCGCGCACTAGCACACCTTAGGGCCCCAAAGGCCGTCCTCCCCAACGCAAACTCCCGACGACTCTGGGGAGGTGTAACCTACGGCGCTGAAGCACCAGGAGGAGAGGGGCCCCCGGAGAAGCCCCCCCACCAGAGCGAGTAGCCTCGCTGGGCTGGCAGAACTCTGCGAACGAGAGAACATGCCTGCCAGCCCCACAGTAGCCACGATGTGGAAGATCGCACAGTTCCTGACGACTGCGACGTTCGTGGCCCTGCACGTAGCTGATAGGCCGAAATTAGCCTCTAAGCTCGCTGAGGGAGGGATCCTGGACTCGGATCGCATGACTGAGCGTAGTCAGGAAGATCGTCTGACTTGTAGCTTCAGTGCTGCCGTTCCTTATGACGAGGAGAAGCCCGATCCGTGTTACGCTCGTGAAGGAGAGCGAGAGTGGCGGTCCGACTTCGAGCGAAAAGAGGATCCCGAAACGTGTCGTGACGTGGTGTGCGTGTGAGATTGTCTCCGCGAGCCGGACTCTGTGGCGAGGTGGGTTCGCAGCGGCCGAGGAGGATCCAAGGCCTTCCTAGGAGACAAGTGGGGACCGGTTGACCATGGACGGCGCGAAGCACGTCTCTCCGAACCGAGCTCTGTAGCGAGATGGGTAAGGCTTGGTCCAAGCGCGTTCCCTCCTGGGAACCAGCGCCTCGAACTCCCGACTCCGCACACAACCTTGCTGCGTCCCACGTTGAGGGCCTGCCGCCGCCCACGAAGGCGAAGGAGTAGGGGCTCCAGTAAGGCGGAACGGCGACCGTCACGGTTGCATGAGCACCTCGTAGAATGTGGGGAGCAGTAGCGGGGGGTCCGTGGAGAGCTGAGGGGTAAGTGGTTCAGGACCGGTACCAAGGAACGGGGTGACGAACAGGACGAGTGGAGAATCCTTCCCAGGCTAGGCCAGAGCGTCGATGTCTCGTCCAGGAGGGCGAAACCCACGAAGGCAGGGGGCGCGCCAGTGAACCCCTTAGTGGCGAACAGGTCCACGAAGCCGTCTCGCCAGTGCGCCGATCCTCCGAAGGCATCCTGGTGCAATCCGCGTGTAGCAACTGGATCCATCGGGGAAACAGGCTGGCTCAGAACTCCCACGAGAAGATGACCTACTAGTCTGCGTTAGATCCAAGCCGTTCACGCTCTTGACCGCGAGGTCCGGAGGCCAGGGTGGAGTTCGGTAGGAGGAGGCGTAGCAGAAGCAGCCGGGCTTAGAGACGCCGAAGGAGAGAAGATCCGACTTCCGAGTAGTGGCTAGGCCATCCAACCGCGAGCACAGCCGCAGCAGTACCACGTGTTCGAAGCCCGGTGCACTCCTGGGTGCCCAAGGGGGTTGTCGAGTTGGTTAGACACCAGGGAGACGGAGCTGCGCCATGGTTCCACAGCGTAAGCGAAGCGAAGGTTCTAGAAGCCTCCTCCGGTCTGCTCCCCGTAGCGAAGTCCAGGAACTCCCCAAGAAACTGGCTCAGTCGAGTCGTCAGCCCAGGGGGTCCGTCCGCATCATGTCGACCCGCTCGGCGCCAGGAGTCGTCGACATGGAGACCGAAGGGTAGGGTAAGGAGCTCTACAATCTCACGACATGAAGGGAGGTACGGACGAGAGAGGTCGTCTAGTCCAAAAGGAGAGTCAAGAGCGGATCCACAGCCGGAAAGGGCAGGCAACTCCTGTGACCTCCCGAGCACCGGGCCTGCCGAGGGAAGCCAACAGCCGGCAACTCCATGGGGGGGGCGAAGAAGATCCGAGAACCGAGAGAAGAAGCGCAGGGTAGTCGAAGCGCCTGTCACGAAGTCCGGAAGCCGCTGCCAACTCCGAGCTGTATCCGAGAGGGCACCAAGGGAGACAGAAGCCGAAGCGCTCGCAGACCCGTTTACCACCCGTGTGAAGTCAGAGTACTTGCACTAACTAGGTAATTTGGAACTCACGCGTAAAGCCACAAGCTAGTGAGACGTCAGATCTCCAAGGTGTATTTTCGTGCACAACTGGGTCGAAACGTGTACTGTGACCTCAAGAGGAGGTAAACAGGTCCGAACAAGGCGAAGTAACGACAGCATCCTCCCCGAGGAACCACCGGAGGGGGTCGGGAGTCAAGAAGAGGAGCAACTGCAGCCAGGAGACCGGGGCCGGAGCACGAAGAAGGGGAAGGGCTGAGTGAGGGGGAGAGGAAGGGACGAACGGCAGCCGGACGCGAAAGGGACCGACGAGCGAGGCAGGACAGAATCCCTGGAGCGACGTGAAGAACGGCAACTCCTAAGCACGCCCGCAGCGGAGAGATAGCGGAGTGTAGACCTAGAGTGTCGGAAGGATGACTCCAACGAGGGAGATCCGAAGATGGACGAGCATCCAAAGGTGCAGAGTGGTCCCTCCTCGCATGCAGGAGAGCAAGAGCGGAGATCCGATCTTGAGTGAAGTGGATTCCTAGTCGTGCCGCGGGAAGTACGGATGTGTGCGTGACTCTGCGAACCGGGGTCTGTATCGAGGCGGGTCTCCGCCTGACAGCAGGCTATGTCCAGGTGCGTACCCTCCTGTAACGCCCGCGTCGATAACCCCTCCCCGCGCACTAACTGGTGCGGTCTGCGTAGCAATCCCTCCACAAGATCGTCAAAGACTCGGGCGGTAAGGAACGGAGACAGGCACCTCCGCCTTGCTGGCTGGTCACCAACAGTACCCTGCAACCACTAGCAGCCGGCCCTGAGTTCGAGCGAAGAGCGGATCCCAAACGTGTCGAGACGTGGTGTGCGTGTGAGATTGTCTCCGCGAGCTGGACTCTGTGGCGAGGCGGGTTCGCAGCGGCCGAGGAGGATCCAAGGCCTTCCTAGGAGACGAGTGGGGATCGGTTGACCATGGACGGCACGAAGCACGTCTCTCCGAACCGAACTCTGTAGCGAGCTGGGTTCTCTGCCTGGTGTAAGGCTTGGTCTAAGCGTGTTCCCTCCTGGGAATCAACGCCTCGAGCTCCCGACTCCGCACACTACCATGCTGTGTCCGACGTGTCGATCCCCCGACGCTAGGGATGTCGGAACTTGAGAGGCTGGAGAACCGGAACAGCTGGTACATCCTCAGGTCTGGAACCGTCACCGGTGTCGGGCATTCGCGTCGGAAAACCCCAAGCTGGGACCAGCGTGCTCTGTAGCGAGGCAGGTTCTCTGTCTGTCAGAAGGCTTTGTCCAAGCGCATTTCCTCCTGCACACTACTGATGCGTCCGGCATGGTGATCTCCCCGTCATCTCGTCGGAACTCGAGCGGTCGGAGTACCGGGAATAGCCGCCGGCAACTCAGCAGGTCTGGAACCAGTCACAGGTACCGGGCGCTCTCGTCGATAACAGCTCCAAGGTGAGACCAGCGCCGTTCAGGTCATGTGGCGCAGACGTCACACCAACGTTCGGAGGCACATCCGGCACATGGTAGACAGACCTAGTATGAGTCCGACGGACACTGTAACCTCCGTGCTGTGTGCAGGTCATCCAGAGGCCACTGCAACATACAAAAACCGAAGGCACGCGGGCGTGGGCCTGAGGGACCCTGCCCTGGTAAGGTTAACTTTCGCAAGACAAAGGCACACCCAGCGAGGAACAACCTGTCAGTAAGCGCGCGGGCCTGCAATACCTCCCCGCAAGCTAGAGAGTGCCGGCAGGCGGGTCCCGGTAAGCACCCTACCTGTGCGACCTACCCTCTACGAAGAGGTGGAGTCGCGGCTAACCTCACTGTCTGTCCATCCCGCCAAGGCAACTCTCCAACCACCAAAGTGTGTACCTTCTTCTTCTTCTCGAACGCCGTCACACTTGGAGTTTGGCTCTCAAAAGAAATCTGTGGTCTTCTGTAGCGCCTCCACAGGCCCGTACAGTTTCTCTTGTAGAGTGGCGGGCTTCGGCCATATCTCCTCCCTCAGCGGCCGGTGGTTCCCACAGTCCTGGAGGATGTGCTCTGTGGTCTGCTCTGCTTCTCCACAGGGGCACAGGGGAGATGGCACGAGGTGGGAGCGTCTGTGCAGGTGAAAATTGAAGTGTGTACCTGTCTTCCCAGCGTATACGTCCTATGCCGGGTGCATCCCGGCCCCCACACGTGTGGCAGACACCCTTGGTCTGGGAGGACCGCCAGGCTAAGTTGAGCCTACAACACATCATGCACAACAAAACTCAAGCATGTCATGAGAAGTATAGGCCTGAAGCAAGCGGCAGGCCCAGAACCTTTGTCGGAGCGGTACCCCCGCGAAACACCGGAGCTGTACTATAGCGACGGGGCTCCAGGTGCAGCTCTGATCGTTGTCTTATGTTGCCCATGAGGCAATTAAATTCCTTTCGACAGTAAATAGTTACTGTTGTTCATGTTAACGTGTATTTTCATGCACAAGTAGGAATTTAATCAAGAGCATATACCAGTGTGTTCAGGAGACATAGGGCTGTCTGAGCACTCTGGTTGTTCTCTTTTCTTTTTTTTCTTTTTTTCTTTTTTTTTTGCAGCCCTCTCATTGTAATTTGTGGAATGAGCAAGTGAGTGAATGTGAGTAGCACCTGTGGTGGCAAGAGAATTTATTGCTGCTATGATTTTCTTCCATGACAGCAACAATAAGTCATCTTGGTGCTGTCAGTGTCCCCTCAACTGACGAATACTTGCATCTCCCATGTGTATCTAATACGCCACCGTGTATGGGAAACAGGTCTGCAGTATGCATAACAAAAAACAGGCCTTACGTGACCAACTCAGTACCGAAGCAAGCGTCGGCTCTCGCCACACCAACCAATGTAATGCGTCAAGGATTGGCTGGCGCATAACGCATTCCCCGCACCCTACCAGGTACAAGAGCATAGGTGAGGAATAAGTGAGTAGGTAAGCGCCAGATGTAAGGTTAGACTTAGCTCTTGCACACCATTCCCATTCCAGTAAAGGTTTTAACCGCGAGGAACAAGGAGCTCTGCCTCGTTAGACGCCATCTTGGAAAACGAGGCTGACCACCTGCGGACCTGTGCCGTTTAAGAATGACCGTTCCAGACTATGTCTCATTACTTTCCTCACGCGTAAATGCCTTCCGTTTAAAACCGCGGAACTCTGTCAATAATAATGCCACACCAACACGGAAGGAGAGGGGGAACGGGCGCGAGGCCCGCCAAGTAAAGGTCAAGAATCTTGGCGCAAAGCAACAGCGCAAATGAAGACCGCCTTCATGCCTGCTCAACCAGTGCCCAGCCCGGGAACCAGCCGAGGGCCAACCCAACTACCTTACCTTTTCCCGGAGCGGGACCGGGGAAGGGAGGGGGGGGGGGGGGGGAGAATTCAAAACCAAGGCACGCGTGGCGAAGTCCCAGCGAAGTTCACAGCGTAGCCCAGGCACTTCAGGTAGCCAAGCGGGCAGCTGCCAACGAAGAAGGGACACCAGAGCCACAGGGCACAGGGGGGCCCGACGAAGAAGAGGTGAAGAGAAGAACCAAGTCCGTCGAAGACCGGCGAACCGGTCGAAAATCCCAAAATCCGTAGGCTAGAGCAACGCGTCTGAACAGCGTAAGCCTAAGTAGACTGACTGAGGAATTATGGGTACTCGATGCCGGATGGGGAGTATCGGGAGACAACTCTTGGCCCCCTCGGGGTTCCCCGAGTGCCTCCCGGGTTGTGTGTTGACACAACGAGTTCTTAGGCTAGAATTGAGTAAGTAGTAGACACTCCCATAGGTCATGTCATCGGTAATGTTTTTGATGAAACAAATGTATAAATGAAACGTACTCCTGTTGTATTTTGACTTCTGGAGGCAAATAAAATACAATTATATAACCAACGACTTTTTTTGTTTTAGGTCGGAGGATGTGTCTGGGAGAATCTCTGGCGCGCATGGAGCTATTTCTCTTCCTGTCGTCCATGGTTCAACGTTTCCAGTTTCTGCCTCCGGAGGATGGACAGCTGCCATCTTTAGACGGAATTCTCTCTGTGACATACAGTCCCAAGCCCTTCAAAGTCAGAGCTGTCCCTAGAAAGTAATCAGGCATAGAGCAGTGACTGCATGCTTCAGCTGATGTAGCTGCTGGCTGGTTACGTGACTTTACAATACTGTCTTCTTCAAAGCCGTTAACGTCCGGTTACTTTTATGTTGCCTTGAATTTCATATTTTACTTTATACATGGTCCATGCTCCCTTGATAGCAATATGTCACAGTAATAATATGTGGAACACTTCATTGCGCAGTGCATGGTTTTAGCCTGAGTCCATGAGATTCAATGAATACAAGAATGTTGCATGGCAATAATCTGTTAAAATTTATGTATGGCAGATGCGTCTCTTCCATGTTGGCTGATCCAGGACATTTGACACATTGGTGGAAATTTCTGGTTGCATCCCCGTTTAAGTTGTTCAGTGCCAAGAAACTGTGTACACCAGCCAACTGCAAGAGGTATAGATCCTCATGAGCCCCCGCAGTTGCGGGGGCTCATGAGGATCTATACCTCTTTTTGGCACCGCGTTCAATCCATGTTCCCAGAACAGGTAGGGTTGTTTGGTATTGACTTGAAGAAGATTGCAGAAATAGTGTTAGCTAAGACATACACACAAGTTGATTGATTTTAATCCTTGCAACCCTGCCACTACTAAAGGAGACAGGTAATTAGCAAACATGATAGTTCGAGAGCAGTGCCTGAATCGGCTATTACGGCACCATCCTTGAACTGCCAGTGTTGATCTGTCTTCTGAATGGTGATGTATAGGCCAGTCTCAGTATATCACGGTACCCGGACGCCATCAAGTCGGACCATGTTACTTGCGTTCACGTTATTGTAGCGCTAAATGAACAAAGACTTGGGAGGCTATTGGTTTGACATCAGCCTTAGCTGGCCCGTGCACAGCTGTGCACGGGCCAGCTAAGGCTGATGTTTCCCCAAGGACCTTTTGCTGATCTATCCATGTGGGTGCCAGAGACCTGTGCGCATTAAGATGCTGCCTGGTACTATAGAGCGCAATACAGGGGCTGACCTGTAGTCCTAGGAAGACGCCACACGGAGATTTTTTGCAGGTTTTTTAGAAGTACAGTTGTAGGTCCAAATTTGCACGTCTGACACATTGGACTAAAAGCCTGGACAAACGTGCGTTATTACATGTTTGTTGGGGCGCATTTTTGATGCAAGCAGTGGATTGAAAGCGTGAACAAACATGCATTATCACATGTATGTCTGGGCTTAATCCACTGTTTGTGTCAAACTCGTATAAACTTGCAATGGATCTGCTTCTGATTTACAGAAATTGTCTGTTGTACCTCAGAGCTCAGTGTGTCAAATCATCGTACATAAACAACCAGTGTATGAGTGATCAGTGAAGTGGTTTTGAGTTGGTGCTTACACAGGCTATGAGCAAACAACCAGCTCGGCTAGAAATATTGTTAAAAAACTTGTGCCTTTGAATGTTCAGGGGCCGCTTGCATAGCAATGTAGTCCATAGGTTCGAAAGTAAGCTCCTACTTTGAGAGTTATTACTTCACAAGTTTAGCGGCAGGCTGCTTGCTATGCACAGAGCAAGATTCGCTCTGTAGTAGTGACTTGTGAAGTAGAGGGCCAAGGACGTTTGATTTGGGGTCAATCCTACGTTTGCGCATGCGTGCGGTTACATTCCTAACTGCCAGATGGCCGCTGCGGCAGGGAAAGAACAGGGTCAAGATGCCACAGGCTAGGCTGGCTGTGGCCCACGCTACCGCATGAAGGTGAAATTGCTGTTTTGCTCACTGAAATACGAGACTGAGCGGACTGTTTCTGTCAAATTTGCAGAACACGTAAAGGTTATTTTTTTTTAATAAAATAATTAAAAAAAAAAAAAAAAAAAACCCTAAAGCAAGTTTCAAACCTAAAAGAACTGAATCACATGAGCATTGTTTGTGATACAATAACAATAGCACCTTGAATTGCCCATACAAAACCTCTAAAACATATCTTTACACATGGTAACTTCTGACGTAAGCACACGTACTCATGGGGTCCCTCCGTAGTAAATCACGCCCAAGTTACTTCCTCGTTAACCTCCGAAGTAAGCGTAACTTCCGATCCATGCATAAGGAAACGAGGCGTTTACTTCTTGAGTAGCCCATAACTTCGAAAGTAAGGACTTTCTTCATCGCTATGCAAGTGGCCCCTGATGTTGACAGTTGTCTGTAGACTTCGTTGTTAGTAGTTACTGACTAGTGTATATGTATATTACTTGCTTAAGTACTTACATGACTGTCTTGGGCCAGTTGCATGAGTGAGATTAGTCCTGTGTTGGCCACTAAGCAAGCGGAGCGCCTTGCTTGGTGGCTGATGCAGGACTGAGCTAATGCACTCAAGCAGTTGACCGTTCTTGTTTCTACTGAGAAGTTATTGATACTGATTGCATGATGACAGTGGTGATGATATTAAGATAATGATATTTTACTAATAATAACATTTCTATACTGATATTAATGTTCTGATGTCATTTTCCAAACAACGGGTTATGTATTTTTACCAGTTTTTTTTTTGTCTTTTTACAGTATACACATCATCTGCTATGGGTATTTAACAAACACTTATTTCTAAATAAAAGTGTAAACTTACGTCAGTGAGGGTGTTGTGTGTGTGTGTGTGTGTGTGTGTGTGTGTGTGTGTGTGTGTGTGTGTGTGTGTGTGATGCTGTGTGTACATGCACATGCTTGTATGTACGTGTGCAAGTGTATGTGTGTGTGTGTGTGTGTGTGTGTGTGTGTGTGTGTGTGTGTGTGTGTGTGTGTGACAGTCTACCTCTGCCCTCTGAAGGCAAAAGACATATATATATATAGCCTCACCTATCTGGTTTGTGAGGTAAAAGACAGAATATCCATTTTTTGTGAAAAGCTGATATCTCAGTGTGATTATAATTAACCCATATCATACTGAGGCTAAAAGCTTCAAATTTGTACCCTGCCACATGCAAGCTACATTATAGTACTTACAGATAAGGATATAGATCAATGACTTTAGTTCAAGGGTGGTGCCAGAATAGCTTGGCGCCTAGAGGCCCTAAGCTATTCTGGCACTACCCTTGAACTATTTTAGTCAAACTTATTTCACAGACTCGGCCCAAATGATATGGGTTAAAATATTGCCTGTGTGCCATAATCCACCTATAAAGCATCCTCCTCCAAAACCCGCCGTGAGATGGCCTTAGTTGCCTGCTCGGCGTTAAACCCAAATAACTAATCCTCCTCCAAAACACCCATGCATCCTTGTTGAGAACGAAGACAAACACGGCTTACACTGTCAAGAAAGAATATTTTGCTCATTGCAGATCAAACAAAAACTCTACAAGAGCTCGAGCACAACCCCTACAGCATCTAGCTCAATTTAGTGTTTTGAATTGAGCTAGATGCGGAAGCGCGCACGCAGTGGCGCAGCGGATTTGTATTTAGTCAAAGCACCATCGTCAGGCCCCTACTCGCCGCGTCCTGTACACTCTTCTACAAATAGCAGACTGCTATTTCCGTTGTAAACAAACGGGTTGATTCCCTTGCATGATCTCTCCTGACCTGCTCTCTAGTCTGGCAGTCACGTTCCAATGATTGGTGTAGGCTTGGAATTGTACGAGATGCTTGCGTAGGTATATTTCAATGTTTCGGAATCGTACTCAAAATCTTTAGCCGCAGTACAGCGTAAGCCAACACCTCGACTCTCTCTGTGTCGCTCATTGTCAGCGTCCTTTTGTGAAAACTGTTGGAATGTTTGTACAATATTGCCTTGCACTGCCCTGAATAAAGGGAAAGTTCTGTGTTTGACTTACTTTACTATATAATGTTTAGAACTGAAATTTGCATGTTTAGATACTCATGATAATCATACAGTTTATCTTCTTTTCCCCACATAGATTGCCAAGAGCAGTGTTATAAGATCCTTGCCATAAAGTGCTTGAAAGAAAATGTTGCTGTTTGAGACCACAACCTGCCTGTTGATTGTGGGAGTGTTTCTATTATTATGGTTGTTGCCACGACAACACTCTCTCAAGTACCCTCAACCACCAGGACCTCCCTACGCTCTCCCTGTCATTGGGCATCTTTACCTCATGTCCCAGGTAAGAAAATAAGATTTAATGCATATAATGCTGCCCAAAAAATCAAAATCTACCCCATGTTAGCCAAAGTATTTGCTTGATGTTGGGCATAGTTGACATACATACAGCTGTGTGCATGCAGTAATAATACTGTATTGATCAAAGGAACTCTTGCCAACAGTGGGAGAACAGAAAATAAAACACTCGGAGACAGAACATGTGTTTCAAAAGCAATAGCAATTGTTAATCATTACTGCTTGTAGGATTTAGCTTGTAAACACAGCACACTGCACTCTATGGCTGGGAGGTGTCCTCTGTAGACAACATTGCAGTTGAGATTAATGCTGATGATAATGATGATGTCCACAGGTAATGTACGTGTATCAACTATATGCTGGCAGCATGCTCAAATGACACACACACACACACAAAAAGAAGTTGAAGAGTGGTGCCAGAATAGCCTGCCACATAGTGGTGCCAGGTTATTTCAGCACCACCCTTCAACTATCATGGTTGATCTATATTCTATGGAAGTATGCCAACGAAGAATAGGTGAACTTCTCTTTCTGAGCTCAGGATCCAAGAGAGCAGTTCAGTCAGTGGAGACGTCAATATGGTGACATTTTCAGTCTGCGTCTGGGAGATCGTCTGGTGGTGGTCCTGAGCTCGTACAGTGTGCTGAAGGAAGCCTTTGTCAAGCATGGAGACGTCTTTTCACACCGCCCTGCCACATTTCTAATGGATTTTCTCGGCAAAAAACGAGGTGATTAACTGAACAAAAATGACCAAAAGTTTGAGTTTAGTTCTTGGGCATGTACCCCTTTTAGCTCCAAGGTCCCATTTCTCAGATTTTGGAGGTGTTGCCTAATGAATATGTACCAGTTGCAGGAGATGGATTGACCATGATAATTCAAGGGTAGCGCCAGATTAGCTTGGCGCCTGAAGGCGCCAAGCTAATCTGGCGCTACCCTTGAATTATCATGGTCAGTCTATACTTGCGGCTAAATAGGTTAACCCCCTCACTGTTGAGATAAACTGAATGTGATGCAACTGCAAAAGTCGTAGCCACCTAAGTGATGGTCGCTCCATAATAGATGACACTTTTTGCCCTACAAAACCGCTCTTGAAAGAGCACCAGTCTTTTAACCCTTATCATTCGGAATACACCGGTGTGTGAAATAAGTGTGATCAAAATAGTTCAAGGGTAGTGCCAAAATAGCTTGGTGCCTCTAGGCACTAAGCTATTCTGGCACCAACCTTGAACTAAAGCGATTGGTCTATATCCTTATCTGTAGAGTGTAAGTACTGTAATGTAGCTTGCATATATGGCAGTGTACAAATTTGAAGCTTTTAGCCTCTGTATGATATGGGTTAAGACCACGTTTTTTCTTGCAGAAAATGTGGTTGCTCAAATCGGCTTTTAATGTGTACAAGTGGGAGCTGCATCAATCATTACAGGTCTTCAATAATGCCAGTGAATTTGTCACTGTCCTTGAAGTGTCACTGTCATTTGTGTGTTGTGTATTCCAGGTGTCATTCTGTCTTCGGGTGACCTGTGGAGGGAGCAGCGTAAAGTTTCTGTGGAGATCCTGCGAGAGCTTGGCATGGGGAAAAACGTCCTGGCTAAAAGAATTCACATGGAGATCACGGACTACATCAAGGCCATTGAGTCAGAGCATGGCCTCCCCTTCAGCCCAGTGCGCATGACACATCACAGCATTGCAAATATCATATTTTCCATTATTTTCGGAAAGCGATATGAACATGGCGACCCAAAGTTTGATCAGTACTTGGTGGCGCTGGAAAACTGTTGGAGAGATGTGGGGGGTGATGCAGCTGTCATGAATTTTCTCCCTTGGCTGCGGTTCTTGCCTGGTGACTTGTTTCACTTCAATCGTCTGAGAAGAAACACAGAAATGATTGATGCTTTGTGTAAGACATTCATAGCAGAACGCAGAAGAGACTTTGACAGACAATGCATTAGTGATTTTATTGGGGCTTATCTTCGACTGATGGACGAGAAGGCGGCTAAAGGGGAAGCAACAACGCTGAATGGTAATAGATGATTTCGGGAAATCAGAACTAACTCATTCAAGACGTGCCATCTCCGGATACATGGCTTACAGAGGCAGCACATCTCGAATGAGTTAATTAGGTCAAAATTGAAAAAAACTGAGGTGTAGCTCAATCTTTGCCTATGGATGTCAATTTCAGTCGCTAGGAGATTACTTCCTCTACAGCACTAACAGCAGTGAGATCTGCCATGCCAAGGTTTGCTTGCAGTGGGTGTAGTTGTTTTTGTCTACCGTATTGAAATGGGGCTGGCTGGAGCCCGTTTAACACCTAGTATGTGATAACATTGGCGGGCAGGCGTCGCACTGTAACAGTGTAGTAACTAAGATAATTATTATCACGATTTATGAGAAGATTTCTTTCCCTTCTAATATAACAAGGAGATAAATTGTCCTGCAAAGCACTTTAGAGGCATCTCTTTCATTCTTCATAATTAAACTTTGGATATAACAAGCTGCCAGGGAATTCAACATCTTTTGTTGTTGTACATCCAAAGTTTACTTCAAAATATGCAGTTTTCATGGAAAATGTGTTGTTGTGACCTCTGAAGAAGCGTTGCTTTATCTGACTTGGTTTATCCAATTTTGTTATATGGGAGTAGCCTGTACATCATATTTCCGTACAAATCTTCATTCACATTTGCTTTTTGGCAGATGATAACTTGTGGCAGTCAGTTGCAGACCTGTTCGCAGCTGGCATGGAAACAACAGCCACCTCACTTTGCTGGGCACTTGTCTTCTTCCTTCATTACCCTGAGGTAATTTTCTGACTATTTATGTACAGTCTTGGATGCTCCTTATCGCACGTTTCTATCTTGTTGGATGTCATGTTCAAAGTGAGATAACTCTTACACTATGGCTGGTGAGATATTGAGCCCAAAGTTGCAAGGCAACATTTTTATTGGTGGTGAATTTTTTTCTTTCAGATTTGTAAGTCTAACCCCTTCACTGCTGAGAAATAATGAACACGATCCACATGCAGGATACATAGATCCTCATCAGCCCCTGTGACTGCAGGGGCTCATGAAGATCTGTGCATCTTGCTGAAAACAAGTTTATGTCCATGTCCCTTGGATGCTTGTTGCTTTTGACCATTGAATGAACAAAGATTTCAGAAACAAAATTATATGTCCAATGGAAGAGAAAGGGTTAATTTTTTGTGTATGTGTGATGGTCTTTGATTTTGGACCCTACAACTTAGATCCATAGAGCCAAAATCTCAGATCAGCACATATATTCATGGCTTTTTTGTTTTCTGGAAAGGTTCAAGAGAAGTGCTACAAACAAATCCAAGAGACCGTTGGAACAGGTCGACTACCCACACTTCATGACAAGCCATCCCTTCCTTACATAGAAGCAACTGCTATGGAGGTTCTTCGCAAGGCGAATATCGTCCCATTCAGTGTGCAACACTCAGTGTCAGAGCACATCATATTTCATGGATACTCTATCCCAAAAGACACCATGATTTTTCCTCTGATGGAGTCTGTGTTAATGGACAGAGAAATCTGGTCAGACCCCGAAATGTTTCGGCCAGAACGATTTTTATCTGACAGTGGAACGTGCACAAAGCCAGATGAATTTATCCCATTCTCCTTAGGTAAGAGAATAAATTTAAAGCAGTCTTATGCAAGTCCTAGTGGTTTATGTCTTTTTTTAATTCTTTTTTAAATTCTTGGTTAATTTTTGGTTATTTATTTGGTGTCTTCTTTTTTTATCCACTGATCCATCCAGTGGTCCATCCATCCATCTTATCTATTCACTCATCTGTGTATTTACTTGTTTTACTTATTAATTTAATTTTAATCATGATGTTGGGTGGCTGGTTTGATTGATTTATTTTAACAGAGTACCTACCGGTATATATTAAAAATTAGCTTTTAGGTCTTTAGGTCTCTCTCTCTTTCTCTTGGGTGTCTAGTCACAAGAGGCATGGACCCCACCCGGGTCTGCCCTGGGGGACTTGGGTGGGGTTAGGTATTTTTTAGTTCCCAGGGTCACCCTGGTCAGCCCCACAGGGTGGGTTTTTCTCTCTATTCTGGGGCATGCGTTTCTGTCTACCCTTTGTCCATTCACCTGTATTTGCCTTTTTAAAACTCTCCCTACTGTCTGCACTGCCTGTAGCTCTTGATATTGGATGTGTGTTGCTAAATGGTCTTAGCTTTATTTAGGCCCCATGTTGTAGGTTTATTTAACGTATTTGGCCGGCTGGCGACATACATTCAATTTCTGTTTAGTTTTTTTTCACAAGCAGTGCAGGCACGTCCTGAGAAAGCCTTGTTGCTGTCGGGACGTTAAGCAATGTACAATCAGTCAACAGGAGCTCACAAACCAGATAGGTGAGGCATAGATTCTCATGAGCATGCAACAGGAGGCATAGATTCTCATGAGCCCCAGCAGTTGCATTGGGCTTGGCTCATGGGAGTCTATGCCTCATGTCTTTTGATTTTGCTTTGACAGCTCTTTCTATCTCTTGTGTGCCTGCATGGATCTGTAATGCTTTTTCTTTACCTCTAGGTCGCCGATTGTGCCTGGGAGAATCTCTGGCAAGCATGGAGCTGTTTCTCTTCCTGTCAGCCATGGTGCAGCGTTTCCAGTTTCTGCCTCCAGATGACGGACAGCTGCCATCTTTACAGGGAATTTTGGGTGCCACAGTCACTCCTCATCCATTTACACTGCGGGCTGTCCTAAGGGAATAATATTTAACTTTTGAGATGATGATTTCCTCCATGAAGATGTATTTGGAGCTAATTTTAATTCTGAAGGGGTCAGCTTTGCTATCTTTAGACTTCAACACAGCATGAATCTACCCAGTGAATACCTAGCCGGCGGGAGTCTACACATTGTATATTAATTGTGAGCTGCTTTTCCACCAGGTTGTTTAATTGCTGGGTTTATTCAAGCCTGTATTGATTTATGTTATGCATACTGTATACTCAGTGTTCGCCTTGAGTAGATCTACATCTAAATACCAGTTGAGGTCGCGAGTCCCCTCAAACTAGCCCGCTCTTTAGCGAGAGGTGAGAAAGCGCAGTGGGCCGTGGGCAAGACAGTGCGTCACTATGGACAATCGGCAGTGCGAGCAGGAAAACTTCTACATGAACAAATTATTTCTGTGAAATCACCCTATTTAAGCAGAGTTTACTTGAATATGCATCAACTGTTGGTATGACACAGTTAAATAATTATACTAGCTACTGAAACGACATTTAAGACCATTTTCTGTAGAAGTCACCATGACTGGCTTCCTCGCCATATGCAGTTTTCATGAATGTTGCAAGATCGTTTTCCTCAGTTTTATTTCCACAAAATAAAAAAGGTTGTATTGTAACAACTGTATGATCAGGAAGCAATCGTCGACAGTTCTTTATCAATCTGTGTTTAAATTTCCCGCATGTTTTATACGATTCACTGCAAAACAGTATCGGCTAAGCGTAACGGCTAGCCAAGTTGCCCACATTTCGTGGCTAGCCAAGTCTTGTCTCGGCTCAAAGTCGCATAATCTAGCAAGCGTTCTCACACTGCTTGGGAACGTGGAACTCGGGAACTCGCAACCTGCCTATTGCAGCAATGAAATCTGCACTGAGTACAATGTCTGTATTATTTACAGCACCACTGTAGATTTGCTCGTGGTAACTTTTCACTGGATAGATTCGCAGTGTGTAGATTTACGCCAAAATCTAGTGAAGTCGACCCCTTTAGTGAGCTTTGCCAGGAAAAGAGCATAGATTCTCGTGAGCCCCTGCAGATGTAGAGGCACATGAGAATCTGTGCCTCTTAATTGTGGGCCCATCTAAAATTTTCCCCAAGAGGTTGTAAATGCCACTGATCTGTGCCAGCAAGTGCCATGGATCCTCATGAGCCCCTACAATTGCAGGGGCTCATGAGAATCTATGCTTTCTTGCTGATGCTGCTGTCTATGGGACTGTGATTTGATAATGCAGGTGTGTGATTTTGGACGTTACTGTGAAAGGCAGTAAGGTTGAAAACTACAGACAAGCACACACATGAACATTGATTCTATTTATACCTGAGCTGTTCTCCGATAAATGGAACTTTTAGGGGTACATTCGGGTAAAAATATAAAGAAACTAATTTTTTTTAAATTTTCCTTCAGTTTCACAGATTAACTAATAAACGATCTGAGTCTCTTGCAACAAAATCAAGGCCACAGGTTTAGTTTTGTCAGAGTTGCGGCTCATAAGGCTCCTGTCCAGTATGTAATGTGCACTATACCATAACATACATGACAGTGTGACGCTGCAAAATCAAAGCACAATGTTTACTTTGTTTTAGTTGATTTTCTGTAGGTTATATAGACTGGTGTATTTGTTATGTGACTAGAAATAAGTATAGGTGGTAAACTGAAAGCAAAAAACTGTCACACCATGTGTCTGGCATGTTCCCTGATTTTAGTTCCTATACACAGAAACAAACAAGACTTGCACACCGCCCACTGTGCATGAAAAAAAAGTTTATTTTTCTGGCATTGATATCAGTCAGAAGCCAAGACTCTTTACAGACATGTTCTGCTGATGCAACAACATGTAGTGGTGTAGGAGTGCTTTTTTGGGGGGCACAATTTTGGACATAATTCTCAGATTGTTTTCTCTGACAAACCCGTAAACATGATTATTTAATCCAGTCAATGACAGCATCGATTTTCTAACAGGTACTTGTCACTTTCCATCAGCTGCCGCTGATATCTGTGCATTATTTGATGAACACTGATCTGTAATAACTGGACAACCCAAAAAGTTCCATTTACTGGAGAACAGCTGAATCAGCTAACGACAAATGACAAATGACTATCTCACAGAAATCCAGAGTGTATCCCCCCCTCCCCCCCCCCCTTCCCCCATCTTTTGGAGAGTGCGGAACCCCAAGCATCATCTGTCATAGCATTTTTCAGCCAGTGGTGGAAAGGTCTTTGATTTTTTTTGCCTGTGCGTGTTTGATATTTTTATAATGTAATCAAATGGCAGACTCTCTGATGATGACCGGGTCAATGGTAAAACAATGACACCACAGATGCGTTTGAAAAGCCTACACAGATATGATGACTACAATAAACAATTCTCCAATCTAATCACACTGTCATCCTGAGGCTGAATTTTAGAAATTTCCTTATTGTCGTACAAAGGCTGCATTACAGATTACAAGATAGATCAGTCAACCATTTCAGTTCTAGGGTAGTGCCAGAATAGCTTGGCGCCTTGGACGTCAAGCTATTCTGGCACCACCCTTGAACTATCATAATCAAATTTATTTCAAGCAATGCGAGTATCAGGATGAAAAGGGTTAAAGGCATCGGATCCTTGCAGGTGAGGATGTACATGTTTACTTTGGGGACGTTCAGGTTGTATCCATTCACTCCCGCTCTTTTCCCCCGCAACTTCCTCTGTATCTTTTTTTGCAGACATGTTTCTTTTTGGTCTGTGTACATGAAACACCATGGAACGAATCGATGGTGGTAATAAAACCTGTGTACGTATGCCTTGTGTACTATCACACTCGGGACAGGGCGAGGTGTGCCAACTAACAAGCACAGACACCCTCAGCTTGAAATTTAAGAGAGATAATTGCCAATATGGTTCACAAATCTGCGTGTGGGCTTTTGGCAGGATTGCTTCCCTTAGAAGCTTCCCTTCTGCACATGAGAAATGCATGATTTTGTTACTGATGTCGCAGCCCTTGTGTTAATAATAAGATTTAAGCCTGCTACAGTCACAACATAATCGTGTGCCTACGGCCGGATGTTTGTTGGTGAGGAAACCGACCGAAAAGGCAAAACCTCCGCCAAACAAGCTGAATTCACGGTTATCCCTATGACATTGCTGCTGGGACTGTTTAACTCTTAGTGTGTTTCCGTGGTCGAGGTGATTCCTGCAGGAATTACCTCGATTAAACACACTACCGAGAGACAAAGGGTTAATTACTAAGTGGTTTTTATACACAAGTCTATGTACTGAATTTAACACCTCATTCAGTGAATTCAGAATTTGACGGAATACTTTATTCCAGTCCAAGTTAAATTGAAGCGATCGTGAATAACGCGGCCGATTGAATTTATGGCTCTCGGGTACCGCGATTTGCGGAGGTTAACTCATTCGAGACGAGCCTACTATTGATACGCGGCGGTTCGCCGCGTATCTGTAGGCGGCCGCACGTCTCGAATTGAGCTAACCTGAATGATCACAGTTCTCATCAATATCTCCAAACCGATTTTTCGTTTTAGTACTGACATGCATTTGTAATATTGTCTATCAAATTCAAAGTGTCGTGATCAGCACTGAAACTGAGCATACCTGTCATTACTGTTTGAGCGAAGGACGTCGTCATCAGTTACTGCCATTATTTGTGGAAGTGGGTTGGTCTAGCCGTTGTGATAATACTTGCAATGTCAACATGATCTGTTTGGCGGCGTGACACCCATTTCCATTCCACTCCATTTGTAAAGAGCAGCAATATCCGTAGGAAATATGCTCGTGGCGCTTTTAGAGAGCCAGAGTGTAAACTAAATAAATTTAAAAAAAAAAAAAAAAGGGGGAGGCAAGCTTGGCAGTTCTCATGCATTCACTGCTGAAACAAATTAATTGTGATTTTAAATCATGTATTCCTCATCCTTGGATGCCCCCACCCGGGTCTGCCCTGGGGGACTTGGGTGGGGTTAGGTATTTTTTAGTTCCCAGGGTCACCCTGGTCAGCCCCACAGGGTGGGTTTTTCTCTCTATTCTGGGGCATGTGTTTCTGTCTACCCTTTGCCCATTCACCTGTATTTGCCTTTTAAAAACTCTCCCTACTGTCTGCACTGCCTGTAGCTCTTGATATTGGATGTGTGTTGCTAAATGGTCTTAGCTTTATTTAGTCCCATGTGTTAGGTTTATTTAACGTATTTGACCGGCTGGCGACATACATTCAATGTTCTGTTTATTTTTTTTTTTCACAATCAGTGCAGGCGCGTCCTGAGAAAGCCTTGTTGCTGTCGGGACGTTAAGCAATGTACAATCAATCAATCAATCATCCTTGGATGCCGTGTGGTTTTATCTCCTTAGCTGTAATGTAGGCTTTAGATATCAACTTTTAAAATTTTGGGAAGGACGTTTGCGTTCAGTGTGTTAACACCTTCCCTGCCACGAACGTGTACTGGACACAAATTGATGAATATGTCTCTTGCAGTTGGATCGTTTCCGGTTTTTCTCGGCCTTGTTTAAAGGCGAATTCAGGGGCGGATCAGTTACCTTGAGCGAGGGTGGGGGGTTCCAACTTTTTGTTTGGGATCTTCAACCTGACACAGAAAGCCTCCCTTCCATTGGCCGAAAAATCAAACAACGGGAGGGGTGTGTGTGTGTGGGGGGGGGGGGAGGGGGGGGGGGGGAGGTGAGAATGTGCATGTGTGTGAAGACTCTCACAATCGCAGAAAACTCAAGGTAGGAAGCGGGTGCGAGTCGAAACTCGCCACAAAATCTAGCAAAGGGGTGGTGGGGGGGTGGGTGGGTGGTGGTGGTGGGGGTGGGGGTGGTGGTGGTGGTGGTTAAAACACGCCAAAAAGGAAGACGTTGTTATAGCAGTTTAAAGAATTTTGCGTCCGGGGAGAAAGGGGGTGGGGGGGGGGGATGGCGGGGGGTCCGGAACCTCTGGGACCCCCCCGTCAGATCCGCCCCTGAAGTGAAAAAAATGGCGCAGGCAGTAATCATTCAAGTCCATATAGATGCATTAATTTTTCAGACAGCATTTGCTGTTGCTTATAAAAGAATTTAGCATGTCAAAGGTGTTTCGCTGTTATGCGTTTTGAAAAAAATATGCCAGTTATACTTGTGTTAATTCCGCCCAGAAACCGTTTGTGCACGCACGCACGCACGCACGCACGCACACACACACACACACACACACACACACACACACACACACACACACACACACACACACGAGATATATACACAGTAATAATATGTAAGCATATTTTAATTGTACATTCACTATTCAATCGAATCAAACGCTCCTGACGTGACGACTATAACATTACGTGTACAAACGTGGCTACAGAATATTGATTCTATAGATGTCGGACTAACATATTCCATTTCAGGATTCACTCGTACAGACGTGCATCGTACATTACTTCATTTGCCGCGTATCGGTACGCGTCACAGGTGGAATAAGTTAACCCACTCAGCCCTGACGCCCTACAGCAAGAGATGGGTCGACCATGATAATTGAAGGGTAGTGCCAGATTAGCTTGGCGCCTGTCGGCGCCAAGCTAATCTGGCACTGCCCTTGAATTATCATGGTCGATCCATCTCCTGCAACTGGTGCATAGTCAGTCATTAGATGACGCCTCCAAAATTTGGGAAATACGGCCCTCGGGCTGAATGATTTAATCCACGCCCTGCCACCGGACGCAGATTGTATTTATAAAATCTTTATTGATTCAACGCCATCAGTCTGTCCAAGGAACGCCAAACACCAGCCGTCCATAGATTCTCGTGAGTTCCGCAACTGCGGAGACTCATGAGTGTCTATGTCTCTTGCGTTGGATCAAATTCGGCAGGAAGGGGTTAGGCTCATAGGTTCTTTACTTTGGTTTGACACAAACATCACCTCGTAACACAAATGCAGTGTTTGCTCGCCACAGAAAGCCCGATAGATCTCCGGCTGATGTCCAGATAGCGACCCGAAGAGCCCATCATAGTGTTACGCTCACATAAGAAGCTAAATATAACACGTCATGATCATGAGTCGAAGACCGAACATCACTCGAATGTCAAACTCGGCCTATCATGACACGTAAGGCCAAATGTGGCGTAGCAGATTTATGCTTTATGACTGAAATTAATAGGGTGCGTCAAGATCATGACACAGAAGGCCAAATCTGACTCGCAAGACCAAAGTAGTTGCGTCACTGATAATCGGCGAACAAAACTGGTTCATTCAACTCCCCCCCCCCCCCCCCAAAAAAAAAAAAAAAAAAAAAAAAGGATGGTGACTGTCATGGCCGGCTATAGTGCGTCATAATGGTGACTGTGAAGGCCAGAGTTGGTGCGTCATTATAATGCCTGTAAAGCCAGGTATGATGCATCAGTTTAGTGAATGTAACAACCAGACTTGGTGCGTGAAGGCGGACACATAGCCGTACTTGGTGCGTCGTGTTGGTAACTATACAACCAGACTTGGTGCATCAGGCTGATGATTATGAGAACCAACTTGGTGCGTCAGACCGATGATTGTGAAAACCAGACTTGGTGCGTCAGTATCAGGATTCCAAGGGCCAAACGTGGTGCGTCAGGATCCAGTCAATCGCGAACGGTGAACAGTGTATCTCTGGGAAAGACAAAATGGAAAATATAATGTCTTCATGAGACAGAAAAAGGCATTGCTAATATCAACAACAACAACAACAACAAACCCAACTAAATTCAGCAAAGTAAATTGTAGTGCTGAAGTGATGACGGTTCCAACTTTCATCAGTTTATAACTATATACACACGAAAACGGTGTTTCAGTTAACTCATTCAGCCCGGACACACTACAGCAGAAGATGGATCGACCTGTCGGCGCCAAGCTAATCTGGCACTGCCCTTGAATTATCATGGTCGATCCGTCTGCTACAACAGGTTCATAGTCGTTAGATGACGCCTCCAAAATTTGGGAAATACGTGCGGTCTGAATGAATTAAATGCAAATTTTTGGGATGTGGTGTTTATGAGTCTGACAAGACCATACACAACTAAATGTGATGATGAAACCGAAATTATTATCAATAAACGGGGAGCTGAGTACCTCTTGCAGTAATGCATTCGACTCTTGTCCAAATGGTCGCGGATTTGAACCCAGCTGGAATCAGAATATGTCCAGAACCTTTACGGTGCCCCGCAATCGACTTAAAGATATTAAGCTCTAAACATGAAAAGCTTTAGATCAACACACCCAACCCAACCCGCCGGCCAAACAAAGCACCTTCGTCGGCATTTTTACCCGCTTTCTCGCTGTTTATTTTGACCCCATATACTAGACTAACACCACTTTGTTGTAAACAAAACAAAGCCTTTTTTTTTCTGGTGGTCTTTAATGTAAAAATGTGAATGCGTAGACTGACTTTTGGACAATCTCCGGCAGATCTGCGTGCGGCTGAACCTTGCTGGCAGTCTCCCGAGTTCCTCCAGCAGTGACACAACACCGTTTGGACACGACTGGTCGTCCTCTTTCATCTCTGTCGATTCTGACTCGTTGCCATCTGCAAATGAAAAAAATGAAAAAAGAAGGAAAGAACGTTTAGGGCTTAACTCATTCATCCCGACGCACGTATTTCCCAACTTTTGGAGGCGTCTTTTAACTACTATGCACCTGTTGCAGGAGATGGATCGACCATGACAATTCAAGGGTAGTGCCAGATTATCTTGGCGCCGACAGGCGCCAAGCTAATCTGGCACTACCCTTGAATTATCATGGTCGACCCATCTCCTGCTGTAGTGCATCAGGGCTGAATGGGTTAACGTCTTTTGCCCACCACAAAGTTGTTTTCAAAGACAGGGCACCGAATATGTCTGAAAATCTTTTGACCCCAGCTGGATTCGCCGGAACCCGTGGCCTTTCGCACGAGAGTCTTCGCTCTACCACCGAACCGCCCCAAAAAGCAATTAAATAAATAACAACATACACTATCACACCGGTAGATCAAGCTGTTAGTGAAGAAAGTATGCGAGAGGTGGCGAGAGGGAGTACGACTTCCCTGTGCAGACAAAAGATAGCAAGTCCAGTTTTGTGAAAAACGATAATTTCATTGTAATGCAATGAAAATCGAGCTTGTCAGATAAATGTAGACTACTGCCTTTTGACTATGCAGACAGAAGAGCTCCTGCTAAGCCCACTGGGTTTAAATGAACAGAAAAACAAGAATGGCAAAGCCTTCACGGGTATGACCGATCCACATAACTGGTCTGACCTTCTGACCTTGACCTTTCCGACAGGTCACTGAATAAGCAAGTGTTCAAGTGTTCTAACATAAGCAAAGGGCTGGCTTTTGTACCTGCGAAACCCACTTTTCACACTTTTGTCAACCTCCCGTGACACTTGACCTTTGCGAGTAGTGAAAAAAATTAGTATGCATAGACAGGTTTCTTCATCATCAGCTATATTTTTGCCAAATTTGGTTGAAACGTTTTGCAATAATGCTGACTAAAAACTGAAATTCTGTTTTAAAAAAGGAGACTTTTTCACATCATTTTCCGACTTCCTATGACACTTGACCTTTCCGAGGGGTCATCCAAACTAGCATGCTCAAGAAGGTTTTACCGTCAGTTATCTGTTGACCAAGTTTGGGTTTGAAATCGTAAATAGTGCTCGAGAAATTTTCTTTTGGTGAAACATAGCTACTTTTGACTTATTTCCTTACTTATTGTGACCTTTGATCTTGCTGAAAGGTCATCCAAATTAGGATGTATAGGATGTCTTACCATCAGGTATATCGGTACAAAGTTGGATTTGATTAATATTTTTATTCAGATCTGAGCATTTATAGCCTATGTAAATCTTTTTTCTTTGCCCTTTTTCAGAGAGTCTGTATACGCTTCTTTTAAAGACTTGTGCGACATTTTAGCCTGCCATTTTTAAGCTATAGTTACATCTTGTCTTAAGACCTTGCTTTTAGTCTGGCTGACCAGATTTTTACCCATCCCGCCGTGAGATGGCCTTAGTCGCCTGCTCGGCGTTAAACTCAAATAACTAACTAACTAACTAACAAAGTTGGATTTGAGGTTGTGACTGGTATTGCAGAAAGAAATGTTTAAAAAATTGCCATTTTGACCTCTTTCCTAGTCTCCTGTGATCCTTAACCTTCCCGAGGGTTCATTAAAATTAATATGCATAGGAAGATCTTGCCATCGAGCATCTTTGTACCATGTTTGGGTTTGAAGTTGTGAATTGTATTTTGAACCCCCCCCCCCCCCACCACAAAAACAACAACAACAACAACTACAACAAACTGTGTCAGAATATGGCTAGTCTGAACTTATTTTTTGATCCCGTGTGACCTTGACATTTGAGAGAGGTCATTCAAACTAACTAGTATGCTTAGAAAGCTCTTGTCACAAATTGGGCCAAGTGTGAAGACGGCGAATTTAAAAGTCTCTAAAAAAAATTTAAACTTTAAAGCTTACCACGGACGAAGGCAGACGGACGACGGCGGACAGATGACCACTGGCTCATTACATACTGCTGATAGACTCACTTTTGCTATCGCTCTTGAGCCAATGAAGACTTACTTGACGATAGGGACCCGTCGTCTGTAGTAGATGTGGTGCTGTGAATATGCTGCTTTCTTCGTCTCCAATATACACCTGCTACAGAGGTGCAAGTTATTAATAATTTACATATATTTCCTCACAATCTATCCTCGGGTTTGGAAAGCGGGGAGGGGGGGGGGGGGGGGGCACCAGAATAGAGATGCACTGTTAGATGTTGTAGTTAGCCCATTTTCTGCCGGAAAAATGAATACTTCCCAGATGCAACAGGCAAAGATCCTCATGAGCCCCCGCAGATGCGGTAGCTCATGAGGTTCTTTGCCTTTTGCTGGCCCTATTTATAGCTGTGTTCATTCGATTGATGGGATGCTTCGGTGCTGAACTTGCCCTGCTTTTAAGGAAATAATGTTTTCGTCCATTGGCAGGAGTGAGATTAACCCATTCAGCTCGGCGCACGTATTTCTCAAATTTTGGAGGCGTCATCTAACGACTATGTACCTGCTGCAGGAGATGGATCGACCATGATAATTCAAGGTCTGGCACTAGTGGCACTACTCTTGAATTATCATGGTCAACCCATCTCCTGCTGTAGTGCGTCAGGGCTGAATGGGTTAAGCTTTATGAGTATCTCGAATGTACAGCGTTGTTTACTCACGCAGTGTTTTAAACCATGTATACTGTAGCAGTGTTCTTGAGTATCTCAAATGTACAGCGTTGCTTATTCACGCACTGTTTTAAACCATGTATACTGTAGCAGTGTTCTTGAGTATCTCAAATCTACGACGTTATTTATTCATGCAGTATTTTAAACTAGCAGTGTTCTTGAGTGTCTCAAATGTACGGCGTTGTCCCCCACCCGGGTCTGCCCTGGGGGACTTGGGTGGGGTTAGGTATTTTTTAGTTCCCAGGGTCACCCTGGTCAGCCCCACATGGTGGGTTTTTCTCTATTCTGGGGCATGTGTTTCTGTCTACCCTTTGTCCATTCACCTGTATTTGCCTTTTTAAAACTCTCCCTACTGTCTGCACTGCCTGTAGCTCTTGATATTGGATGTGTGTTGCTAAATGGTCTTGGCTTTATTTAGGCCCCATGTGTTAGGTTTATTTAATGTGTTTGACCGGCTGGCGACATACATTCAATGTTCTGTTTAGTTTATTTTTTTCACAAGCAGTGCAGGCACGTCCTGAGAAAGCCTTGTTGCTGTCGGGACGTTAAGCAATGTACAATCAATCAATCAATGTACGGCGTTGTTTATTTGTGCAGTGTTTTAAACCGTGCATACTGTAGCAAAAATTGATGCTTATTACACGCTTATTTGAAAATTTGTTTACACACACCAACGGTCAAGAAACGTGAGACAAACAGGAAAACAGACAAACATGGATCCATTTAAAGCAGTCTGTAAGTAACGTCCGTGACCATTCCTTACCTGCAGTATATCCGAGCCGGCGTTTGGCCCTCCAAACTGGAAAAAAGTCAGAAGATCTGGCATTAATGAAAGTCATCGCCCTGTTCCACTTTTTTTTTTTACGGATAACTAAAAGTTCCTCCGGTCCGTGGACGCAGCAACACAACAGTTAATTCTGAAAAAACTTTTACATGTTCGAATTCAATACGATTTAAAATACTTTATTGTCAAACCGCAGTGTAAATGTGTGTTTGACTTTACAACACTAAGCCATAACAACAAGCACGTGTATACATACGTAAAAAAAAACCCAAAACACCCAGATATTGTCGCCAAGCTAAATGAAGTTAGTTTTAACGTAGAGCTTACCATTACAGCTTAATTAGCTACATTTCTTACAGCGATATACTGTTGCGTTCAAGTACTCAAAACTAAAATACTATAATGTGCCAACACTGAAGCCAGAGAAGCTACTTAGTTAGTTGGCGAGTTATTTGGGTTTAACACCGAGCAGGCGCCTAAGGCCATCTCACGGTGGCTGAAGCAACAGAGGTTATAAACGGTACAATGAGAAACGTACACTATTGATATATGGAAAATATATTTATTTAATTAAAAACTCTTTAACCTTAATAAAGATTAAAAAAAAAGAAACACACGATCAAGATAGAGTCGTCAAGGCCAAGTCATAATTTCACCGTTGTCGGTATTATGAATATATTGAATATGTTTACTATACACAGATGTAAAAATATCGCACAGTTCTCTAGTGAAATGAGTACATGTAACATTTGCTTGACTGGAGTATTGTGAGCTCCGGGATTAATTTAATGACGTTATCTATGACAAGCGTATCTGGTGGGAGAATACGTAATTGGCCGTGGATATTTTTTCTACCAATACAACAGCGATGAGCAATTTCTCGTGGATAGACATCCACTGACTCACGGAGAACTATGACTAGCGATTTTGAATATCCAATCAAATAAATCAGTTATCATAGACAAACTTCTATCATTTCGTTGATGACTTGCGATTGGAACAGGCAACCTAAACGATTTAAGTCCCATGACAGAGTCTCTTTCCTGGAAACAAGTATTTATATCACGGTAAGGAGAGTTAGCTGTTATAGGTTTCCAGCATATTTTCATACCTAGAAAAGCAGAATGAACCTGCCGGAAGGTTCTGGAACAGGGCGATAATCTTCTCAGCCATCCGTTCTTGTCTCCCTTGACAAATAATAAACAAATTCATATGTAATATCCATCTGTGTTTGTAATCAATAATCAATAAGAGATGTGCATCTAAGTGGCTGTGCGAGAGGAATAGATGCTCGTGCGCACTGGTGTATACATGGGCTGATAAAGATCTGTAATGCCTCTTGCTGTGTTCACTGTGTTAGGGCAGTGAAAGGGATACTGGCATTGAGGTCTCCTTACCTGTGGACACAAAGTGGACTTTGTGCTTTGCGCTGAGCGTGTGACGGTTCTTCTCGCGAGGGACGACCTGCAGCCATGGAGTTGTGACGGACACTCTGAGAACACAGCAGCCTGGCACTGATTTCCAGGTCTGCCTATGAAAACATCGTACAGCCGACGTAGTTCTCGCAAGGCGATCTGAAATATGCAAGACATAACTCTTAGTCTTACACATTCGAGACGCGCTGCATTCGGATACGCGGCATAATGCAGCACGTCTCGAATGAGTTAACACTTGCGTTATGGTATTTCTTCAATCTTTGCTAATTCTATGCCAAAGAGCCCCAGCCCGTCAAAAAAAACAAACAAACAAAAACAAACAAACAAACAAACAAATAAACAAAAAAAAAAACGGAGAAAAACTGAAGTGGTGTCAGCAAGAGGCATAGATTCTCGCGAGCCTTCGCAACTGCGGGCGTTCATGTGGATCTGTGTATCTTGCAGAACTTGCCTTGTTTTCATTTTTATCTGATAGTGAGGCGGTTAACGTGTCAGTGAATATGTGACAGTCTTATCATTATGACATTCCAAAGCGTGTCTAGCATAGCTACTTGTTGTACGAAACATAGCACTCTTGTCATGAGGGCGGAACGTGTATTGGACATTATTAAAAAGCAAACAAACAAACAAAAAAAAACCCAAAAAAAAAAACAAACAAACAAACAAAAAAACACAGCTATTCACCTCATGGTCTCCAGAGGCCAGAAACTTGTTCCCGACTGCCTGTGGCCTTGTTCCGGCGACATACTGAAGGTACCTTGTCAAGTAACTCACTGCATCCCCCACTACCCCGCCGTCTGGCCTGTTACCGTGGAAATGGTGCAGTAGAACGGCCAGGACATGCTCACAAGGACCGCCATCAAGCTTCCTCTCACTGTGAGAGCACGTGCACCTTCTGTAAGCCAGGTCCACCAGCACTTTATCCTGAGGTACAGGCGCACTGACTCGACGTAACGTAGCCCAAAGAGGAAGCGATGGTCGCTCTGTATGATCGGCCACATCCTTTCTACACACCCGGCATGGTCCCCTCAATCTACACAGATTATGGCTATACTCGTACAGGCAAGAAATGAAAACTGACAGACGTGTTGTTTGTACAGTTAACTCATTCAGCCCCGACACACCACAGCAAGACATAGATCGAGCCTGACAGTTAAGGGGTGGTGCCAGAATAGCTTGGCGCCCATAGGCGCCAAGCTATTCTGGCACCACCCTTGAACTATCATGATCGATCTGTCGCTAGGATTGCAGTACAGTCCTTCAGAGGGCAACTTCAAAATTTGGGGATTTCGGTCCTGGGGCAGAATGTGTTGACCCTGATTTGTCTCTCCTTCATAAAGGGAATTCACATATCGTTGGTAATTCTCATGAGAAACACGTGATGACGCACAAGTGGAATCTTTAGTGACGGTTTCACTTCCTGTCAAGGTAGTGTGACTAATATGATGGACGACAGATTATGTATCAACAATGACCATATGAACATTTTACTCTCTATCATTTGTGAAATGATCGCTTTGTGACAACCATACTCATCCGTGGACCTCGACGTTGGTGACATAGTCACTCCAGTGAATGCCCAGGATGGTACGCAGGCAGCGCTGGTGGAAACGTTCGAGGAGTCGTAGTTGGCTGCGGCCTAGAGGGCCCAGGACTCGGAACCATACAGCAGGGTGGTGAGGACCACAGCTCTGTACACGCTGATCTTGGTGCCTGTTTTCAGCTGTTGATTGTGCCACACCCGCTTGAAAAGTCGCCCGAAAGCGCTGTTCGCTTTTGCCAGCCTGCTGTCAAGCTCCATGTCCAGCTTGGCGTCCGACGTGATAATGCAGCCAAGGTAAGTAAACTGGTGCACTGACTTTAGTTCAGACTCGCCAATGGTGATGTGAGGAGGGCGATTGTCACCAACGTCGAGGTCCTTGAACAGGCTGAAACTGTGAGCATCGAGGCCTTGCTGCTGCGGACACAGCTCCGCTGGGCGGGGCATGTCTCCAGGATGGAGGATCATCGCCTACCAAAGATCACCCTGTTCGGCGAGCTTGCTACTGGACACCGTGACAGAGGGGCATCAAAGAAGAGATACAAAGACTGTCTCAAGAAGTCACTTCATCATCATCATCATCAGTCCCTTGCCCGAACTGGGCGTTGGGGGGACTGAAAGGCAGCAGCAACAGACAGTGCTCTCCACTGAGTTCTATTTTGGGCGGTGGCAAGCAAGTCTGGCATCTCGAGTTCGGTCCATTCTTTTATGTTTGCGACCCAACTCTTTCTCTGACGACCTCGCCGACGACTTCCTTCGAGAGTGCCTTGGAGGATAGTCTTGGACAAGGTGTTGTGTCGGGTCACGTGGCCAAACCAAGCAAGCTTGCGCCGTTTCACGGTTGCCAGAAGGGGTTCATGTGGGCCCACCAGGGAAGTGACGATGCTCCGTACATATTCGTTGGTCTTGTGCTCGCGGTACGAGATGTGGAGCAACTTCCTCAGGCACTTGTTCTCAAAGGCCTGGATTTTCTTTTCTGAGTCTGCAAGCAGCGTCCAAGTCTCACAGCCGTAGAGTAGAATAGACACTACGAGGGACTTGTAAAGCCTGTACTTGATGGTGAAGCTGATGGAGTTACTTCGCCATATCCTGTCCAGCCTGGCCATTGCGGATGTTGCTGTACCTATCCTGATACGGATCTCTGCTATGCAACTACCGTCTTTGGACAGGGTGGCTCCCAAGTACTTGAAGCTATTGACCTCTTCTAGCTTCTGGCCGTTCATGTGAATGTTGCTGCTGCTGTTGCTTGTGGTGTTGATCATCACTTTGCTTTTATCCGTACTGATCTCCATGCCATAAGACCCTGCGCTACTTGAAAGTTTGTCTGTCAGGTTTTGCAGCTCACTATTGCTGCCTGCCATGAGGTCAATGTCGTCTGCGAATCGAAGATTGCACAGGGATCTGCCACCAATAGAGATTGAAGTATGGTGGTCGTGGAGGGTTTCCTGCATGATCTTCTCCAGGAATATGTTGAAAAGGACAGGAGAGAGCAGGCATCCTTGACGGACACCGATTGTCACTTAGTGCCTGCCAAATCGACCACCACCAGTAGTCCTCGCTTGCTGTGGACCGTGACACCTGGCGCTCCACCATTTACAAGGCAGCTGTCTCCTTTGAGGATTCTCGCAGAGCTAGCCTTAAGGACAAGCGGCTCAGGAGAAAAAACAGAGATGCCGCAACTCAGAACCCTGGCCATACCTTCCCCTGCACTGAGCCACTGCGGTCGAACCTGCCTGTCCCGGATTGGCCTCCGCAGCCACGAACAAGCCTGCAGACGTCGTGGGCAACTCCTATAAAATCTTTGTTCGCGAAGTCAAGCCAAGAGAGAGAGACTCATCCGTGATATAACAAACAAACAACCCCCCCCCCCAAAAAAAAAAAAAAAAAAAAAAAAAAAAATTCATATCTGTGTGCGAACGCACGAACCCATCCATTCATCCATCCCGCGCGCCTGCCCATCCATTCATCCATCCACCCGCCCGCGCGCCTGCCCATCCATCCATCATTCATCCATCCATCCATCCATCCACCCACCCCCGCGCCTGCCCATCCATCCATCCATCCATTCATCCATCCACTCGCCCGCGCGCCTGCCCATTCATCCATCCCTTCATCCATCCACCCGCCCGCTCGCCTGTCCATCCATCCATCATTCATCCATCCACCCGCCCGCGCTCCTGCCCATCCATCCATCAGCTCCACACCTGCGTGCTTGTGATGACAGATCGGCCACAAGATACAGTTGGTTGTCGCTGTCCATCCTCTCTACCAGCCACGCCAGGAACAGAAAACACGCTCTGCCGTCCGTCACGCGGGTGTCTAGGCAGGTGGCGCCATTACCGTTTTCTGGAAACCTGAGTGATGAAAAGGAGTACCATATGTTTGTGTCTAAATTGTTTTTATTTAAAGGGGAAGATTAGATAAGTTAGTTAATTGGGTTTAACGCCAAGCAGGTGACTAAGGCCATCTCACGGCAGAATCAGAAAGAGCAAGAAAAGGTAGGATTAACTTTGCATCAAAAGAACAACCTTGGGCATATTCGTAATACACCTTCGTTGTCCATATGCATCATTATTAGTTGTATTACGAGGTAGGCGTTGCCAGTGGTTCTCGTCACCTAGAGGTTCAGGGGGTCAATGTCGGAGGTAAGATTCGAGGGCTTTAGCTGTACGAGTGACGTAGAGATTCAAGGGACGCAAATGTAAATACTTCCAACTATCAGTCAACAGCATCGCGAACTGCATTCGTATGGAATTTCTCTCCACGGTATTTATTAATTTAACACTTTTCAGTCATAATTTTGTATGAAATTGGTAATATAGGCCGAACACAACGCGAGCATATAGTTATATTGTTGCAGAATCTCCTCAAGTTTTAAGCCCCTTCTATTTATAGAAGAACTTTTTATGATGGGTCGCGGTGGGGCGAATTTAATAGCATGTCCATGACGTTAAAGGCGGGCAGGCCTAAACCTCTGACAACTGAATTAACAAGATAAAAACTGCGTCATGTCTAGTTACGCTAACCGCGCTGCTGAACGTACATTTGGCGCGAAGCGCAGTATGTGTGTGTGTGTGTGTGTGTGTGTGTGTGTGTGTGTGTGTGTGTATGTGTGTGTATGTGTGTGTGCGTGCGCGTGCGTGCGTGCGTGCGCGCGCGCGTATGTATGTAAACACGAGAATCTCCGATTCTTCTGTACACACAAGCTTGACACTTGGGAAAATACTTTATTCAAGTAGTGGCTAAGAGTGGATCATAGTGTAATTGGATGTCTCACTGAAGACATAAAAGACCGTTTATAGAAAGTCGGTTGACCCAGATTTGAGTCCGTAATTTTGTCATATTTACTTTGTTATTTAGCTGGTGTGAGGAAAGACATTGCGAGTTCGTTAGCCAACTGTGTACCCTTTCAATTTCTTAAGTAAAAATGAATTCTTTTCAGAAAAAAATTAAAACATACTTCTGAAAAAAAAGTGTGAAGACGCTAAAAGAAGACAAATTGTTTTATTGCCCCGGCCGTATGCTGTTGTAACGGTGTGTACTAATCTATAAATACTGAGAGGTAAACACTCTTCGCATGCTTTCGTTTGAAATAATTTGTAATCTGTCGAACGTGGAGAAATACAAACCATTAAGAGTATTGCTGGGAGCTCGCTTTACTTTTTAGAGCAAAATATTGCTTGTATTTAAACTCGTGATTCAGTAAGTTTACAATTTGTATTACACCATATTATGTTATAAACAGGGTAGAAAGGGATTTCTTGGAGAATCTGTATGCACGTTACACAAGCACGCGATAGCCCATGCAATGCATTTAAGGTCGAAGTACTCACATGCACTGCGATATCAAATCGCAGGTTTTGATTCTACACCGTCACATTAATTGCAGCCTCATGCTATTACATTTGTTCTTCAAAATATTGTACGGTCAATAGCACTGAGAGAGAGGGAAAAAAACCCACAAAAAAACAACCGCACGGGGCCCAAAGACATTTTCTTTAGTACTGTCATCGTTCTGGTAATGCTTAATCTGCACCCATAACTGAACAGCCAAGCTCTGCGTTGTCAGCTGGCCTGTTCTAAATGACTGTAGTAGGCATTCCTAGTTTTGTGGTCAGCCTCACAATATTCACTATGTGTATCTCGAAACTGCACTGGTATGATTTATTCCACTATTATTCATTAATTTACATCGCCGTTTCATGAAATAATTGTAAAATCAGTATGTGGATAAGCACCAGTGCTAGCTTTTCCATAAAGAATATAATAGCGAGGCAATGGAGCCACCATAAACTACCAGGGACGCCAAAGTAGTGGAAATAAAGTCCACACCTTCTTGGCAAGTCACAACATTGGGTTAAAACCCCCGTAAATAATAAAGTGTCTGATTTGTAGATATTTGCATTGACATATTATATCATTATTTCAGTGTACGATAATTGCTTCGTTGTCGTTAAATCACACATGATCACTCAAAAGAGTCATTGAATGGACGTCTTGTACAAATCTGACCCGAAAACATCGCAACCCAAACAAGAAAACGCTATCAAGAATCCATCTTTAATGCCCAGCATGGGCATGCTAATGGAAAATGAAGTAGAATTTGCTTCAAAACGTGATTTCATACATCCCGTCTTGGCTACCATGCATTCACTAAATAAGAGACTTATTCGATTTTCTGGGCTCTATTTTGAATAGAATGAAAGCAGACCTTAAAATCATGAAAATATGAATATTCACCTTGCAGTGTTCATGTAAACGAATTTTATTTGGTCAGAGATTTGCCGTTTAATAGGTCTAATGCCAAAAATGTATATGGGAATGTTTAGAGAACAAGAAATGCAACAAAAGACTATGAAATTGTAATTCATCTGACCGAGTATGATGCGCCTGCAATGGAGTTGTCTGACGGTACGCTTGTTTCGTGCCATCGTGTATCCCCATACCCCAAGCATTTTTCACGATCTTGTCACATTTCGTGGGAAAAATTTCAGAATAAACAACCTAAAGTTTCTTTCAAATTGAAACAGAGGATCAGATTTTACGATTTGTTTCAGGCAACGGTGAGGTACTTTTGCCTCTCAGTATATTTCCCAAATACTGTGCAAAATCAGCTTGCAACATATGGCAATGTATAATGAACATACTCAAAGGTTTTGACATCTTTACTACTAGAAAATATTTCAGTTTGGTTATAATTTTCTTTTACCTTCTGTGTCCGGTTATGGCAAAGATGTCGGCAAAACACCAGTTGATATCAGTGATGTCCTCGGTGGATACAGCACGGGCTGCGTCAGTTGGGATGCAATATCTGTCATTCTTATTAGCTATGTGAGGTTTGACGTCATGGTTTTTATTGTCAGCAACTACATTAGATACGACGAACTGTTGTTCATTTTTTTCAGGCAGGTCATTTGAGTTTTGTGTAGATCCATCCCCATCCAAAAATCGTTTAGAATAGTTTGTTCTGTGTCCAGCTTCCGTGGAGAAATGATAACCCATCTCCTCTTCTTCTTTTTTACTGGATGCGTAACTCAATGCTATCCTATCCATGGCATTGGAATACCTGCAAGGTGAAAACCACAGCAGCTGAAATCTGGCAATAAACAGGATGAATTGTGGACAAGTTTGCATTTTCTACCGGTAATATAACAGCAAAATTGTTCATGGCGTTTCTGTTGGCGTTGTTTAACTCATTCTACCCCAGACACACCACAGCAAGATAAAGATCGACCATGATAGTTCAAGGGAGATGCCAGAATAGCTTGGCGCCTATGGGCGCCAAGCTATTCTGGCATCACCCTTGAACTATCATGGTCGATCTGTGTCCTGCACTAGAGTGCAGTCTTCAGAGGACAACGGCAAAATTTGGGGATTTCGGTCTTGGGGTAGAATGAGTTAATAATAGTTAGTTAGTTATTAGTGTTTAACGACAAAAGGGCCACAAAGACCATTTCACGGCATATTTTAGAATAAATAATGGTGCTTATAAGTTTCACGAAAGCTTTTACCAGTAATCCAGTGTCCCTTGATCAAGCATATTTAAGTGCCTTCCCTTGGATTGTTATAATACTGCGTATTTGTATTATGCAACAGATTCATAGAAAATGCATATATATACTCCCAGCACACACGTGCGCTAGTCCACTCATTAGCATTTGTGTTGATTAGTTTTACTGCTGTTGGTAGTATGTTAAACTGTGCTGTTGTTGTCAAAATGATTAAGATTATTTCTAAACTATCACGAGAAACACAAGGTTATTTACTTTTTGAAGGGAGCAAACTCTGTAACGCCATAACCGCAAATGTGACATATGTTTATATGCTGCTGATTGCACCACTTTCCAGTTTGTCTGATTTTCCCTTTGTATTTCTGTCATCCAGTCAGTCAAATTAGATGTTTCTTTCTCCAAACATAAGTTTCTTGAACAAAACATTTTCTTTTCCAATCAAATACCGCTAATTAATTTTGTGGTAAACACCTTCAATAACAGACCTTTTTGTTACAAGCAAACGCTGACAATTAAAATGCTCTACATTCTTTTTTTTTTCTTTTTTTTTTGTCATCCCGTGTTTTGCTATCACTAAGAAAGTCAGCTACATACCGGCCCTTTGATTGTGCACTGTTTTCCTGTCTGCCCACCACAGATCAACAGCAGTCGCTGCGATCACACACATCAATATGAAACAGGAGTCATTGTGATCACGGCTCAGTCTCTGCTTAGCAGGAGGCGAGAGAAACGCGAGTCTGTCGCCTCTAAGGCGACGGACACGCGTTTCTCTCGCCTCCTGCAAAGCAGAGACTGAGTGATCGCAGTGGCGGCTGTTATAAGTGGTTTGACATCGGAGCGCACAACATCATCATCATCATCATCAGTCCCTTGCCCGAACTGGGCGTTGGGGGGACTGAAAGGCAGCAGCAACAGACAGTGCTCTCCACTGAGTTCTATTTTGGGCGGTGGCAAGCAAGTCTGGCATCTCGAGTTCGGTCCATTCTTTTATGTTTGCGACCCAACTCTTTCTCTGACGACCTCGCCGACGACTTCCTTCGAGAGTGCCTTGGAGGATAGTCTTGGACAAGGTGTTGTGTCGGGTCACGTGGCCAAACCAAGCAAGCTTGCGCCGTTTCACGGTTGCCAGAAGAGGTTCATGTGGGCCCACCAGGGAGGTGACGATGCTCCGTACATATTCGTTGGTTTTGTGCTCGCGGTACGAGATGCGGAGCAACTTCCTCAGGCACTTGTTCTCAAAGGCCTGGATTTTCTTTTCTGAGTCTGCAAGCAGTGTCCAAGTCTCACAGCCGTAGAGTAGAATAGACACTACGAGGGACTTGTAAAGCCTGTACTTGATGGTGAAGCTGATGGAGTTACTTCGCCATATCCTGTCCAGCCTGGCAATTGCGGATGTTGCTGTACCTATCCTGATACGGATCTCTGCTACGCAACTACCGTCTTTGGACAGGGTGGCTCCCAAGTACTTGAAGCTATTGACCTCTTCTAGCTTCTGGCCGTTCATGTGAATGTTGCTGCTGCTGTCGCTTGTGGTGTTGATCATCACTTTGCTTTTATCCGTACTGATCTCCATGCCATAAGACCCTGCGCTACTTGAAAGTTTGTCTGTCAGGTTTTGGAGCTCACTATTGCTGCCTGCCATGAGGTCAATATCGTCTGCGAATCGAAGATTGCACAGGGATCTGCCACCAATAGAGATTGAAGTATGGTGGTCGTGGAGCGCACAACAGTTTTGTCAAATATTTCCGCAAAGAAAGACATTTCTGACCACTTTAAGAACAAATATCATTTAGTGCCAATTGACCTAATCTATCTATCTATCTATATCCCGTAGTCTTGCCGACCGTTGGGGCACCACTGATGACTTGGCAACCAGCTCCCTCCATTCCTCTCTGTTCTCTGCCAATATTAGCGTATCACCCAGCCTCAGTCCTGTCCACTGTGAGATATTGTCCTCCCATCTTTTCCTCTGTCTTCCTCTCCTTCGTCCTCCTTGCACAGTGCCTTGCAGGGTTGTTTTGGCAAGCCCTTGACCTAATATTGAATATTTATTACTGAACTTTTTTGAGTTTTCGATTTTGCTCTACAGTCGTAAAAAAATGATAAAAAGACAAGAACAAGCCATTTCAATCCCTAAATGGGGTTCCGGCAGATTTCAATATCGAGGTCAAGCATGCAGACTCCATGTACGCCTGCGCTGTTTCAGGTTTGAAAACTTGGCCAAATCGCGTGAAAATGGATCTTTTTTTATACTGCGCTTAATATATCTCAGCCACAATTAGGGGTGTTAATCAGTCCTTTCATGAAAAAAATCCGAATTGTTACGACTGTACAGCAAAACTGGCACATTGTTCGAGTTTCTTTAAAGTAAATAGTATTAGGTCAACTGTCACTGAATGATATTTGTTCATCGATTGGTATAGAAGTGTGGCTCTTTGCAGAGATATCTGCGAAAAACATTGTGCGCTCCGATGTCAAACGACCTATACATGTTGATTTGAGGCAAAACTTCCTGTTTGATTTGAACAAATGTAGGCCTTATATCATCGCTTCAGACAAAACCATGTGCTATGGCAGGGACACAATAAGGAAATAGTACAACTACTTACAGTGTGGCTGCAGTGAGATTATAAAATGTTAACACATTGCTGACGAACGAGTGTTTGCCGTTCACAACGCGAGAAGCCAGGGAACAGTGCACTGAAGGGGCGACTTTTACAGACTTGAAAACATCTGGGACTTACTCTGATAACAGGAACACAGACAGCGGTAAGCCTAGCTTTCAAGTGCAGGGGGAAATGCACAGAACATTTCCGACATCGTAATCATCGAGGCCCACCGTCAAGAGCGAAACAGTACACTCCGGCAGCGCATGCAGTCTTTGGGCTTGGCAAAGGGTATGTGTGTGTTAACTTTCACTATAAAAGATTTGTTGAAGCGACCTTATGACATCTATGCAGAGGTAATGTGCATACATTTATGACTTTAAGTTTACTTAATCAAAACTTTTTAAAATTTGTCGTAATAATCGAATGGACTTGTCCGATTTCTGTTCCATATACCCAGTATGGAAGAGAATTTACCATCTTTGTCTTAAGCCAGGTGCACTAAACATTAATATTTTACAGTTTGCAGGTCTCATAATGCAATGCTTTGTCGCCTCATGTACAATAAATCCTGTGCCGGTTAACTCATTCTACCCCAACACCGAAATCCCAAAATGTTGCCGTTGTCCTCTGAAGACTGCATTGCAGCACAGGACACATCTCGACCATGATAGTTCAAGGGTGATGCCAGATTAGATTGGCGCCCATAGGCGCCAAGCTATTCTGCCATCACCCTTGAACTATCATTGTCGATCCTTATCTTGCTGTGGTGGGTCTGGGGTAGAATGAGTTAAAATACATTCGTAAGAAAGGGCAACCTTGTTACGTGTAAGTAATTTTATTTTGATTTTCACGTCACACACACACACACACACACACACACACACACACACACACACACACACACACACACACACACACACACACACACACACACACACATACATACACACAGACACACACACACACAAGTGCGCGCGCTTTCGTGCGCACGCACGCACACGCAAGCATGCACGCACGCACTCACACAAAGAGACGCATGCACGCACGCTTTGTTATCTCTCCTCCATCCTCCCCTCCCCCCCCCCCCCCCCCATCAACAAACTATAAGTAGTAACCGGCTCAAACTACTTGAAAGCGATCATTTTCCGCAATTGACACAGCTCAAGCAAATGAGGACAAAAAAGGTATAACATCTGAAATAAATGTTTGGCGGGCGTTGGAGTGGGAAGGGAGTTTGTCTATATACCTAAAACTGAGCCACACCTTTCAATTTTATATTTTCAAAAAAATATATCAATGATCTGCATAATACTTCTGCAAAGTTTGACCTATGCCTGTCTATTTTCTTTCGTCGGTAACAAATTAAAGTTTGACCTAGCTGCAATTTTATGCAGAATGAAAATATTCTGTGCAGCATCCAAAATTTAATATGACAAACTGCAGTTGTTACAAATCTTTCTACTGCATAGACACATAATTGTCATAAAATAGTGTATCTTTTCTGTTTCATTGCAGTTTACTTTTTATATGGCTGTCTCTGCAAGTCTCTTACCATATACTGTAGTACCAGCATGGGAAAACTCGATGACAATAAAATAAGAATGTCGGATGATTATAACTGAATATTTACACACACACACACACACACACACACACACACACACACACACACACACACACACACACACACACACACACACACACCATCACACACACACACACACGTGTGTGTGTGTGTGTGTCTGTGTGTGTGTGTGTGTCTGTGTGTGTGTGAAAGCGACTAAAGCCCGCGTTTGAGGACGGATAAGCTTGAAATTTTAGGATATTGTCCCTAAAGGGATAATCTCGAGGTAGGGCTTTTATTTTTTATTTTTTGATTAAGGTGTTCATTGGCGACAAAATGGCCGTTTCACAAAAAAAAACGGTTGATCCACACTGGAGTTCGTAAGTTTGCTTATTTTTACTAGATATTTGGCACATACCTAGATAAAAGGAAGCTACTGAATGAGTTAGTTAACCAGCATTATACCTCTAGAACGTTTTGAGTGATAATTAGATTTTTGTGATAAAAATAATTTCACGTTTTTGCGATTAATTTCACGAATTACTTGGGATTAAGCTTACAACAATTGAGTCTTTTTTTCTATTTTGTTTTTATTTTACGAAAAAAGCAATCATCGCATTTATAATCGCATGATTTTTTTTTTATAATTACACGTATTTACATAAGCCTACAGTTTGTCTCGGCCGTCGGGTACGGTTAGGGCATTTGTGACATGTAAGCCCTAAATGAGAAAATCAGTTAATATTCTGCACAACTTTTTGGGAGTTATTTTTAAAACAGCTAACACAACTTTGATTTTACTTTTACGAAAAAACTATCTTCTCATTAATACCCGCATGATTTTTCATAAACAGTGTTTTCATATGCCTGCCGTTTGTCCTGGCTCTGGTGTAGGATTAGGTCAAATTGTGACCTGTAAGCCCTAGGCGTGAAAATCAGCAAGAATATTGCAAAGTTTGAAACTCTGTTACGTAAAATATTAGTACTGCGATGAGTGACGTATAACATCGAGTCGTCGCTATGAACACGTGATGCCATGACGTGAAGCTTGAAGTGACGTCATTTCGCTGCTCGTGCTATTATTCTTCTTCAGAATAGCTGTCGCTACGCCAGACCAGAGAGCTTACAAATAGCGGGAATCTTGTTTTTGTACTGTGCTTGTCTTCAGAGTGGGTCGCTTTTTGGCGCTTTTATTCGATTCACAGAAGTGGGTATAATATAACGACCTATTAATAATATAATATAATATAATATAATATAATATAATATAATATAATATAATATAATATAATATAATATAATATAATATAATATAATATAATATAATATAATATAAAAAAACTACATTATTAAAGGTATAATAAAGATAGGGGGGGGGGGAGGGTGAGGAGGGGAGTTTCAGATAAAATGATTTCTTTCAGAAATAAGCCCATATTGTGTAGCGTCTCTTCGTCCAGCTTTGTACACCAAATTCTATAGTGTCGATAAACCACCTTCTGACAACACATTCTGTAGTGTCGCTGGCCGTGTGCTGTGTTTGTGTGATTGGTGAATGTGTATGTGAATATTTGCTTCGTGTCAGGATGCCTTCACACACAACAAGCACAGTCACTCGCACCCAATACTAACTACGATAAAACATGAGAAACGAAGATCACATTTCGCACAGACTATATTGCAGTACTAATAATGGTATACGACAATAATAAGAACAAATGGCCCGGCATGAGGTCGTTTGAGAAAAACGTATTCTCTGCTGGTCTCAATGTAATCAGGCGTAACTACAGTACGCATTGGTAATGTCTAAGTGATATATATATATATATATATATATATATATATATATATATATATATATATATATATATATATATATATATATATATATATATATATATATATATATATATATATATATATATATATATATATATATAACTAAATCAGAGAGGTCTTTAGGTGAAAGTCAGCGGCCTCGACAAAATTACGAAGTCCAAAGCGCCCTGCTTTATAAAGGGAAGTCTAGAAAAATGACAAAGTCCAAAGCGCACTTGAAATACAAGAAAGTAGAAGGGACTTAAAACAAGATGGGATGAACCATAATCCACAAAGTCCCTTCTATATGAGAGCAGTCCTCGCTGTCAAGGGTCCCCACCTTTTGTCTTTGACCTGATTTTGATGTTGAAATATCTCCTATTGAACAAGATGAGGATTTCACCCGAAAGTCTACAGTATTGTTTGGAGCTCACATGCGTTTTTCTTTTAAGAACATTCAGAGTTGTTCATATTTTTAAAACAATCGACTACCTCAGCATTATCTAGGGCGATCGAATATCAAATTTTCGTTGCTGTTGCGGTCAACGTTTTCGAAAACATAAAGTGCCATTATGTTTCTGATTCTCTGTGAACTGCACTTCCCGTGGAATGTTTCACGACTTACCTATATATGTTTTCTATACCTATTTTCTGGATGTGTTTTTATGAAGTGACCAATCGTTGAAAATTTTGCCAGACACCAAGCATCGGTGTGCTGGTTAAAATAGAGTGCAGCTACCCCTTCTCTTCTCTGCGGAAACTGACAGCAGAAATGTGTTAAATTAAGTGCTGTTTCCCGTGAAAAAATATTGAGGGAAGCAGTTAAACGTGCGTTTAAAAGCGTCTCCTGACAAATGCTGCTACACTTGTGCGACTTCAAGATTTAATAAAGTAATAAAATGGCAACTCTTTGCAGAAAATGAGGACTGCCCGGAAAAAGCCTTTCCTGCTTGCTGCTGTAATTATCGGATTTGGCGTGTTTCTGTGGGCCACATTTCCAGTGCTCCGTCAGGCGTATATGGCATCGATGGACGGACGTCTAAGTATGAAATCTTTCTTTTCTCTCAAAATATGCACATAATTCTTATATTGGCGTTTCGGTGATACAGAAAATAGTACTCTAATGGTTTCAAAAACCTTACATTCCCAGCAAGCAAGGCGAGTAGGATATTATAGTCTTACATCGGAGTTCAGCTGATATTGTAAATCTCACTATAGTCCCTTTAACGCTTTATTCTATGAACGAAATAAATACAAAGTGGATTTGTGATTTCTTAAAATGTGGAGTGCTGATTTCCCTCTCACCATCTTATATTTCAGAATTTAAAACAAGATCTCTTGTTTTGGCGCATCAACCCCCCCCCCCCCCCCCAAAAAAAAAAAAAAAAAAAAAAAAAACAAACAAAAAAACAAAAAACCCACACACACATACACACAAAACCGAACAAAAACCCAAAATAAAATACCACCACCACCACCACCACCACCACAACAACAAGACACACACAAAAAAAAAAAAAACAAGCTCCCTCCTTCTCATTGTGACATGTACCTTACCCGCCCAAGAATTAAATCTGTACATCCATAAGTCTGTTACTATAGGTATGCAACGCCTATCGAAAATGTCGACACCTAGTGTCGCGGACAACACGCGTTTGAACAGGTATTTTCCCAAGTGTCTATTTAACCTTCCCCGTACATTCTGGGTAAAAAAATCCCCACACTTGCACATAATGCAAATAATTCTGTCGATTTTGAAATTACTTGAACAAGCGTTTATGACTTTGTTAATGAAAGGATTTTCTACCACCCCCTAACTTTTGACTTTGTTTTGTTGCTAAATAAAGGAATAAATAAATAACACGATCTACTGAAGCAGTCATAAAAACTGAGGGTCACTATAGACCCACACCGTACAACAAAGTGTATTTAAGAAAACGACTTTGTGAAAACCATGCCGGGGTCACTGGAGACCCACAACGCACGGCAAGAACTATCTAAATAAACGGCTATTTGAAAACCATTGGTCACTGGAGACCCACGATGGACAGCAAGGTGTATCTAGTGAATGAATATTTGTGAACTAAGGGTCTCTGAAGACCCAGGATGTATTTAATGTAAGTTTCAACACGACGTACGGCGAAGGTTAAGACCTATGTCAATAGAAACGCACGAGCCAGTGTTCTTCTATGACGTATTGGCATGTAGACGTAATTGTAATGCTATAAACTTGCAATGTTGAAAGAATATTTGTGTTGTACCGTGCATGATCTTGCCTGGTGTGTGTGTATATGTGTGGGGTAAATGAGGAGGTGGGGGGGGGGGGGTGTTACGATTGTGGTTGTGTTGTCCTGTGATGTGTTAATCGTAGGAAACGATTCGATATTTATTTGAGCTGTCATGGTTACGATTCACGTACCTTTTTAGTAAGATTTTCTTTCGTTCGCGCGTAGAGCGGAATTCGCCTTGTTATTATGCTAAGTTTAGTCCGGAAGCTTCTAGCAAGGTCGCGCGGAGAAAAGCGGTCGATCTTTGTTGCGTAGATTCGCGGAGTATAGATTAGAACCTTCGAGCAGGTCGCGCTGTCTAATGACCGCGTATGTGTGTCGTCAGAGGAATAGGTAACATTTCGATACATTGTTTTATAGACGCTCAAATAGTCATAGTTGTTTTCTGTGTGCGTAAAGTTGGCAGCCAGTCTGTATGTTTTTTCTTTAAAGATTGTGAAACTTCTGGAAAGATTCCGGCTAGATCGTGAACTGCCTTCCATACTTTTGTGTGATATCATTACACACTATGATTTGGGGCTGAAATTAGTAGCCGAATTTTTGTAGCCTATTGTAGTTATTCTAGAAAATTCTTTCTTTATTAATATTAATGAGTTTCAGTTACGTGTTTCGTTCTGATTGGTTGCGTTGTATGATTTTCTTGGATTATTCTGGAAATTGGTTGTACTATAAAAGATTGGTGCTGGGAAGCACATATATACATTGTCTTGCATTGTCAGTTGTAGAGACACGCAGTTTATCGTAGGTACGTGGCCCGCACATTGTGAGAGACGCAGCGTAACGATGGTGTACGTTTGTATGAGAAACTTTGTGTCGCCAGTGTTGACATTTGCAGAAGAGACATTGTATCAGTGTTGGTGCATTTGGAAATGCATTGTGTGGAGATCGCATCGCTGAATTTAAATATTGTTGGAACTGTTACTCCAGTATTGTCTACATCCTTAAGCCACGTGTAACAGGTTGCAGCTGAGTGAAGTTTATTTAAAAGAACCTTACGTGTGTGCGTCTGGTGTGTTTATCATACTACGACTACGATCCAACCACGTAACACGGGGTGGGGTAAGTGGGTGTTGGTGGCTGCGTGAGATGACAAAAGGAAAGGATACGATTTTCTTTTATTTTCCCCGCAGCTGCACAGATGTAGCAAAGCAAACAAAAATCCTGCTCAAGGCCCGCACTCATAATTATCAGACATAAGAATCGTTAACGTCCAGGCGCATTCATCACGTCGTTTCTCTTCGTCTTCGGCCTTTGACCGCATTGGACGCCATGTTGCATACTATCTGATTACATCATCTTGCCTAAAGGCCCCGCCACACATGCCCGATTTTGAGGCCGATTCTCGAGCAGTTTCGAATCGGAGTGTGATCGGACCGGACTGCAAAAACGTGTGCACTGCCACACATTCCCCGACATTTTTTTAGCCGACCGGTTTGAATCGAAGATCAAGTTCGTACCTGTTCAGCGAATGGCTGCTAGTTTTGACAGTGATGATGATGTGCTTGCATTATCAGCAGTTTTGCATCATATTCGGGAAGTCTGAGGCGGGTGAAACATCGGCAACGAAGGTGGTTGACTGATCTTCCGCCATTTGCAAAATGAAACGACTTGCTTTGCGAGACGCGCTCTGATTGGTTGAAGCTTACAATCGCGGCCGATTCGGATCGGAAAAATAGAGCAGTTTCTAAACACCCGATTCCCAGCCGATTGCGATCGGATCAGATATATGACGTCATCCGATCGCAATCGGATCGGAATCGGCTTCAAAATCGGGGCACAACCGGCAAGTGTGGCGGGGCCTTAAGACAATGACGTAGTGTTGGGAGTTTCTGGCGCAGGACAAAGCTCGCTCATGCAACCGGCCCCAGGATTCGAGTGGATTACAGAAAAATTGTTCACCTTGTATGTTATTTGTTGCGGTCGGAATGTTTGAACCGAGCATTCCGCCTGCTCCAAATAACTTGCGAGGTGAACACATTTTCTGTAAACCACGAGAGCCCTAAGCAGTTAATACCACTTGCCTCCTTGTACGTATTATTTTTGTGGGCTGAAATGTGGTCGAAACAGCCGTCAAAGCTGATTCATTATGCGGCCTGTTTACATCTGAGTCTTCTAAAATTACAAATGTGTTTCAGATTCCAGCAAACCCTATAATTATCCGATAATTCACGAGAAAACCCTTCTCTAACCTGTTTCTGCCACAAATTTCCTTCAAATCACTGTAGACACCTGGACAAAACTCCTGTGCTTTCGCATGATGCCGCCACTGCCTTACATTACTAGTGACAAAAAGAAACCTTTGCGTGATGCCAAACTCTAATTTTAAAGTTGAAACGACGCACTTCCTTGCTTCCTAAATGCGTCATCATAATTAGCACAAGTCTTGTTGCGTCAGACTTTCACTTCAGCATGTGCTCTTGTTCGGTCGTCGGTCCATTTTTTGTTGCTAGATAAATCGAACACAATAAACAACAACAAACAAACAACAAACAATACAACAACAACAACAACAACAGCAACAACGCTCACTTTGAACGGAAAACAATTACTTGTATGGTTATGTACCGAATTGTTACAAGATGTGTGGATCTCCGAATACATATAGTGTAATCTCCAGATATACAAAATTCAGATTCATAGGAGACGATGTTTTTTTGTTGTCTTAAGCGAAGGTTATTATAAGCTAAAATTTCTGAGTTTTTAATGTAATAATTGTGTCCATAAGTCTATTACTACATGGCAAAATTCGACTAGTTATGTCGCGGGCGACACTCAGTTAAACAGGTGTATTTCAAGTGTCTACTTTAGGACAGGGTGTAGAGAGCACACACAGAGACTACGTGGTGAACAATATATCTCCCTGAATATGTGCGATTTTGACCTTTTCATAAATTAATAATATTTACTACCCTTAGAGGAGCTTTTCGATATCAGCAACCGCTTAAATTTTTCTTATATAGATTACAGATGCGTATTGTACACCTGTACGTGTCCTTGACCTTGTCTGCCTTTGCCCTTGACCATGTCCACATGTGACCTTGACCTTCGGTAGTGCTGTCGCCAACATGATGCTACTAATGACACATATAGCGATTCACGATATTCAATCACCACATCTGTCTTGGAATGGTAAAAGATTGTATTAAAACCTTTTCGAGAAATTACACCGAAAAGTGGATTATGAACTGTTTAAAGACTTACAAAAATAAATAATATCTTCAAACCTTTCAGTTAAAAAAAAAGATGGAATGAACCATAACCCATAAAGTCCCTCTCAATTTACATCCTATGTGGTGATACGTGCGCATAGTTAACGGTTGCTAGCATCGTCTCAGGAACTCGAGTTCCGCTTGGAGAGCCTTTTTGTTTTTGGAAAATATCAAGGAGTGTATTTTTTTCCTGCATTCATAAGGTTTCAGTGTGACTGGTCTCAGTTGCACTGCCACCGATATGAACTCGCATTCTCCAGCATGGTTTGTCCCAAATGCTGCACGATACCCCTCTACCCTTTTAGCAACGACCCTTGGTTTTGTTCATCTGTGCAGTGTTCAATAGGCAATGTTACCAAAGAGGCTTTGTGTTAAAGGACTTCATAATGAAAATATAAAGAAGTAAAAATGGTGGCCATGACACTGACTTTGAAGCTATATTGATTGAGTTGTATTTCATGACACTTGCTTTGACGGTAAAGTTTGAACACAAAATAGGTCCAGTGGTTCAAGATAAATTTCCTATACATGAAATAAAAATAGACACTGAAAATAAATATAGCGATTAGGCTTTGGCCATGAGCTTACTGCAACACCACATACTGAAAACACATTACTTTATAACTAGCGGTCATTGTATAACACCTGAAGTTAATTGGTCCCCTTGTTTCAAAGATATACGTTAAAACACGCGGGAACAAATCACGGCCTTGACCTTGCTCGAATCGACTCAAGGTTGGTTCATAAAACTTTGTTATAGCAAGGACTACTAATTAGTAAACTTTGAATGAAATCGGTCCACGTTTCCAGAGACAGCCCAGCAAGAAACAATAAGATACACGACAAATAAAGTCGCCATGGCCTTGACCTGTAGCAAATCAGCATGATTTTGTCAGTGTTGCTACTGTCAATAACTATATTTGATACTAAATTTAAATCAGATCGAGTCATTGATTTTGAAGATATTACCTGTAGTGCACAAAATGTAAATATAACGTTTGTGACCTTGACTTTGAAGTTATAGCCTCTGCTTTGGTTTATAATATATTAAGTTCTAACATAGTACTAGTACATTTTGCGAAAGATAGTACCAGGAATCTAAATTCATGGTAACGTACATATCGGTAACGCACATGCGATCAAGGAGTTGCCATTTTGATAACGTTGTATTTTCGGATTTTCATTGATTGTCTAGGTGTGTACGCTATAAGTTTACGATATCAAGCTGCGGCTCTATTTTCACGTTCAGCCTATGAGCATGGTAACGCACATATCATTCCGTAATTCCTCAAGCCACTTTTTAATTGGTATATGTTATATGGCACTACCCCTTTATTACACATTTAAATGTGTAACATTTTAATGGGTATTATTGAAAGGGATAGCAAATGGATATTTTCGCAGAATTCTGTAACATTTCTGCTATTTACCATGTTACCACGTAAAAATTATGTCCAACCCACTGCAGCAAAGATACTCGGAAATTGACCAGGACCAGGAGTTCTGAACACATCACTCCTGTATTAAACAGCCTTTACTAGCTCCAAGTCTCCAAACGCCAGGACTACAAAGTTCTGTGTTTGACTTGCAAGTGTCTGCTTTGTCCCCCTTATCCTGCCTAATGAACGAGCTTGGTCACTGCGTTCCTTCTCCAAATTTCGCCTTGCCATTTCTGGCTATGAACAACGATTCTTAAGAAATCTGACGCTCGATCATTTAGGAAAGTGGCACCGAGTATGTGAAATTCCCTCCCTGTGTCTCTCCAGATTGCTTCTAGCTTCGACGCTTTCGGAGAGCCATCTAGACATACTTGTTCATTCGGTGTCTAAACATCAGCTGTATATAGCGCCATCAGCTTCTTTTAACTTTTTTATATTCTTCCTCTCATATTTTCTACTTTTGATTTCTCTTTCTGAGCCACGAGCATGATTTGTTTTAACGGAGTTTTATACTGTGCACATTCAAAATGGACATTGGACTGGATTTGATTGGACAGTTATGCAGTTATTATCTTTTTACTATTTCTGGTGCCATTTTGTTTTTGTTATAGGAAAATAAGTCTAAGAAGAATGTTCCGTTCAGAATCTGAAAATCCAAAGGCCAGTTATTCTTCACGTTGTCTGTACCAAAAGTATTGTGCAAAAGTCGTGTTTTATATTTTTTTCTCTGAAGCCACTTTTCCGCAATTTTGTTTTGGGACGGTAACATACAAATCATTTTTGGGCCTTTCTGAGCGTCCTGCTCTGGAAGCAATACCTTCGACAGAGGTAGCACATACTTCCAGCCTGACATTTTCAAGAATCATTAACGTGCACACATATTATAAATCATGACCGAACAATCTGACTTTATTACATACCACTGACTGTGCGATATCTCTCACAGACTCTTCTGACTCCACGACAGGTATAAAGGGAAGTATTTTTAACGCAGTCGCAAACAAAATTAAGCTGACTAAGAAACAGTCCGCGCGTTTAGGCAACTGACCACGAAATATAGCTCACAAGACTCTTCTTGTCATAGATCGTATTTTTAACAGTAAAAATCCCATTTTCAAGGAGTTTCAAGGAGTTTCAAGGACTCTAGCCCTAGTTTCTGGTTTTATGGGCCATTGAGGGCCCACTTGAAGATTGAAGGGTTTTCAAGGTGCGTATGAACCCTGTCTTGTTTATAACGCTATGATCGCAAGTATGCACTTTCACGTGCAATCCATGCTTCTCTACTTATTTTCGTTTTGACTATCTGGAAGTGATGTAACGTGGTATAGCAGAACCCTGCCGACAAGACAAAGGCTGACACAGTGACTGATTTGAAGCTAAATTAACCATGGGATTCGTTTGACATCTATAAGTGTACTGTATCTAAGTCGGACGAAACCTACATCTTTTGGCTTGGTAGGGCCAGAGAACGTTGAGGCGCAACTATCTATTTGAGCTTGGTAGGGTCCGACTGTATGTAATTGACTCCCTTCACTAACTAACTCACTGATTGCTGTGCCTGCTTACATATTTAGTGAACAATAGACCAACCCATTTTGTATTTTGCTGCCCCCTTTAGTCGGGGTCCGGCAAGAATACAACGCGTGCTTCACGGAAGATCGCGAGTGTAGTCTGCTAGCATAGTAATGCGCGCTGTTCGACGTTGATATATATATATATATATATATATATATATATATATATATATATATATATATATATATATATATATATATATATATATATATATATATATATATATATATATATATATATATATATATTTTTTTTTTTTAAAATAAAGTTTTAAGCATTTTTTGGGATGGCATATCTTCTAAAGTATATCATTTGAAAGCTGTAAAACAATCAGTACAAACTAGGTATTGGGTTTAATCAGTACAGTAAGTGGAGATATTGTCAGTCAAGAGATTATGTAGTTATGCGACCCTAATGTTAGCATTTTATAACATGCGCTAATCGTCTCATTTCGCCAAATCAAGTTGTGATTTTTAATAAAATATCAAAACGGGTCGGTCTTATGATGCAAGGTCATTCGCTCACAGACTGAAACACACGCATAAATGCCGTGAATATGTAAGAATTGTAAGATGCAAGGTCTCCATGTAACTGCGGATATAACAGTTTGTATTTTATTTAGCTGAGTTTAAAACGAATTCGGACTGTACAGAATGAACATTGGGTCCCTGGTATTTTTTTTCAACCACAGGTCACTGTAACTTGTAATTAGTGTGGTGCCAAAGAAAAGTAGAGATGTGCGTTATGCAAACGGTGGCGTAAGAAGTTTTCTAGCGAAGCTGTGGCAGGAACCCTTCCAAAATCAAACGGGGGTGGTGAATGTGGGCGGGAATTCTAACAATATTTGACCAGCACATACAAGCAGTCTTGAGCATCATTTCCTATTGTGTTCAGTGTAAAAAAACAAATTATTATCCTCTTTTTTCGAGTATTAATGATACTTTCCCTTTTTGCTGAGTCATTTGACAGTTTAGCTTGAAGGATGTATGGTCCAAGTATTATTTTTATGTATATAAAAAGATCTTGCATGTCAAAAAATTAAAAAAGGTATTGCTAAAGGATACGCTGGCCATGCCAAGTTCAGAGAAGGTATATTCAAGCCATATCTGTCCTCACCCCTCCCACTCCCCCCTCTCATCCCCACCCCTTTCACCCCCACCTCCTCCCCAAGTCCTTACGCCATTGCTGCTGGACATTGAAGGGAACAACCCCAGTAGCAGAACGTCTTCGGGCCCACGACGGCCCCAGTGGGCCCGCGCACACCCACTGCGGCCGTCTTGGGCCCGAGGACCTTCTTCATTTTGCCAGCGTTAGCGTGTACTTTCCCTAAGCTGGAATTCGATTGTACTAAAGTGAATCATAGCATTACTTCTAAAAGGCAGGCTGGCTCAGGAGTGAACACAAAAAAACAAACAAACCACAAAACAACAACAAAAAAACAACAACTAAAAACACACACAAAAACAAACAAACAAAACAAACCCAATCAAACAAAAACAAACAAACAAAGGAAACAATAGTAAAATAAACGTTCAACCAGCATTGATATTTTATTGAGGTAAAACTATCATAACTCCATTTAATTAACTAATTCTACACGAACATGTCCGCGTAAATGCGATTAGGCTGAAAGAAAACCTTAGACTATTACACTAACCCAATTAACTGCAGGGGAATGCGAACGATACCCAGCTGCAAGAACATGAACTCCAGTGAGCCTCCGCAGTCTCCGGGGCGCATGAGGATTTATGTCTCTTGTTAATCGTATTTTCTTTTTTGCTATTTTTGTCCCATTGACATCATTTCTTTACTTGAATGTCGGTCAGCGTGCAGGCCGTCAGACTCCAAATGCGTTATCACTGGCGGCGAAGGGGCTTAACAGTTTGTGTGTCGGTACTGAGCGGTTTTTGTCGCGATGATTGCTACAGGAATCATCGCGACTAAAACCACTACCGACAGGCAAAGGGTTCAGAAGTCTGAAACTTCACTTATGACAAACTTCTATTATATCAACAAAAATCTTAGTCCCCTGCGAATGTCATATTCAATGTTCATTGTTTATACCTTTGTATCTTCTCATTAATCCTGAGTCGACTGCAGTTTGTCATACATATATATTTATTTATTCAATATATTTCAGAATCTGGCTGGGCTTCATCGGCATTAGTTAAGGAAAGTAGCGCGTCATCGCTGAAAGAAGGCGGTGGCCATGACTGTCAGCCTACACCCGCCTTCTCTCGTGAGATATCTGTCCATAAGCAATGCCATGAAATCCCCATAAGTATGGTGAAGGGCCACTGGCAAACGCGAGACGCGTCCTCATCTGAAAGGACGGCAGTTGATCTGTTTTACGAAAAGGTAGGAATCCAAATTAGCACCTAAACCAAGCTAACCCAACTCTGCAGTCCTATATTCTGATTTGATTTAAACAAGTTCGTTACATGACAACCTTACGTGCATTAGAGGTTTGATTGAGTATATTCGTTGCAAGGTCACAGCATTTGCATACTGTTCAGAGAACTAGTAGTGTGTGTGTGTGTGTGTGTGTGTGTGTGTGTGTGTGTGTGTGTGTGTGTGTGTGTGTGTGTGTGTGTGTTAGATAGTTATCCTTTATAACGGGCGGCTCGGACTGTCGTTTTTCCGAAGCTTCCCTTTACAGGGCGTTTTCGACTCTGTTATTCTTTGGGGATCTTCTTTTGTAACGGGCGCTTCGGACTTTGCTGTCGTTCGTTGTTGGAAGTCGTTCGGCGTAAACGTAACTTCTCTATCTTACACGATTATCTCCTCAGTTGAATTGCAAGCTAATTTGTTTTTAGTTCCGTAAAAGCAAAAAAATGGCGGAGAACCTTGAGCGAAGTGACAGGAAATGTGGCAACATTGGCTTCCCCGGAGCCGCCGGTTGGTTTCGTGCACTTTGTGATGTTAATGGAGATACGCCATGCTGTTTCAACAACACCTGTGTCAACAAGTCTGTTGAGGAGTGCAAGTGTAACCAGTGTCTCGACCTTCGCACGTCTATATATGCGGAGCTGTCAACGTGGCAGACAGAGGTGAGCATAGTGATTGTGGTCTGTCTCATTCCTGTTTTGGTTATTTTATAGTGTTTGGCCGTTTGCAATTGTATCTGGGGGAGAAAAATTATACTTTGTAGTGTCACAAACATTTCTGTCCATGGGTATGTGTCCTCTAGCACGAGTGTAAAAGGTTACGCTGTTTGGTCGGCCGTGCAGCTTATTCATTATTTGCAAGTTAAATGAGACGAGTTCCTATGAATTTTTGTAGAAATGTTTATTTTCTTCTCTGTGTCGTTTCAAATTTTACTACTCTACTATGCATCAAAAGTTTAGGACCACTTTGATTTTAAGATGTCAATTTTAAAAGAGTTAAAGAGCATGATTTACTCGACACAGAGAATTGGCCAAGCCCATCCAAGAATAAAATCACTCTTTTGACAATAAAAGTGCTCTGATATGGGTAAAAAAATAGAGCCTGTGCGTGAAACTTTGTCAGATGACATCTTGTACCTTTTCCCATCATCCGCCAACTTAAACTGCACATCCGGGTGTAGGTTATGTAAAAGACCACCTTCCATCTGACCTATAAACACAAAACACAGGGTGGGAAAATTCATAAATGCACGTCTCACAGGCCCAAACGGACATCGTAACTTGGATCGGAGAGCAGGACCACTCAATAGTTATCGTTAGCAACAGAGCACAGATTTTGAAAAGATATCTGTATGGTCATCAGCTTCACTTGAGCTGGCCAGGTGTCCGTCCTGAAGCAGAAGCAGCACCGGAAAACTGCACAGAATGCGTGTGAAATCTGCCACTTCAGATGGAAAGGCCACCAGAACAGTCAGGCACTAATCGAGAATTAATCTAGATCTACCCATAGCACAATGGCGGCCGCATCTTGTCTTGTGAATGTGAAGGCGTGACTGAAAGTGACACTGGCGCTATAGACAGAAAACAGAAAAAGAAATGTCCCAATAATGTGTATGAAGCGGGAGGGAATAAGAAAGTGGAATTTGCGGTCATCTCTGGGCATAAATGAACCACTATGAAGCATGACAAAAGGACCAGCTCTCACAATGTAATCGATTCAGGTGAGGACAAGACTTTTTTTTCAAAAAAGAACATCGGAATATTTGTCTGCGACTTAGAAATCAGTACATCCAATTTTGCAGATTTCATCAAAACTACACCTTCTAAGTTATCAACATGAAACCTTTAAATATAAATGTTCTATACTAACACTAAATTGAATTTAAGATTTGTTGGTTGTAAGTTGATTCAAATGGTTCTTAACGTATGGTGCATAGTATACACTATGCAGAAAAAAACTTTACTAAGATTTGAAGACGATATTTTCTAATGCCTGAAAGATTTCAAAATTATGATTGCACCAAGAAAATGATTACTTACTTGTGGATACAATGCAGCAAACCGCAGCTTTTTCCGTTGCGTTACCATTACGTTACAACCCTTTGAACGCGACATCCCAAAAATCAAAAGTTGCATGGTAACATTTACATGTGAGACGCGTTGTTTTTCACGCACTGCTAACGTTTCATCAGGAGCTTTGTAAATCTGATTTCACCATTTAAAAGGGCAGTCAAATGCTGCAAATGAATTTTTTTTTATAAATTTTGATAGAAGTTTGTTGCTATTGTGGTCTGAATGAGACATGCACCCCCTAAAAATAACTTAAACAGGCTTTAGCCGCAAGTGTCTCCCATTTTCCGGCTAGTGATTAAAATTCCGAAAATGTTGTGCAAAGGACATTCATTTTTCTTTCAAATGTAACCAAAAGCACTCATTTTGAGGGAGAATTGTGAATTGTATCGCAAGAAAAGCTGACCGATCCCCGGAATCCAAACATTTCAACTGATGGAGCACGGTTCATTTGTTTGTCACTTCTAAGAGAAGAAAGCTAACAATTTGTTTCTGGGGAATTCAAATCATCAGATGGTTTGGAGAGCATTTCATGAGGCGTTTTAGCTCCAGGCGTAATGCTTTTTACACCGCATACGTAGTCCCGAATGCTGGAGGGGGGGGGGGGGAGGGGGAAGGGGATGGGGGGGGGGGGGGAAGGGAAACGAGGATGAGGGGAGGGGTGTTGAGGGTGAGATGTAGTGCATCGCTTATGAGAAACGTTTTTTTCCCTAACTTGAAATTGCACACATTTTTTCTTTCACCGTCTCCTTGAGTCTGTGTGTATGTGTACGTGCGTGCGTACGTGCGCGCATGTTTGTGTGTGTGTGTGTGTGTGTGTGTGTGTGTGTGTGTGTGTGTGTGTGTGTGTGTGTGTGTGTGTGTGTGTGTGTGTGCCATTGTTATCGTGCGTTTTACTGCTTTACTGCTTCATATTTGTTTGAGTATTCGACTGACATCTTGTTTATTTGTTTGTTTCTTTATTGTGCAACCGCTTATCAACGTAACCACTATCAAAAAGGCAAGAGAAAAGACAACGGGAGGTAAAAGTAATATTTTGTGGTTGTACAATAAATAACAAACAAATAAAATAGTAGTCAGGCGTATACTCAAACATGAAGCAGTAAAGCAGTAATGCACAAGTTAACACAGGCGCACAAACATACACTCGCCGCACTCACACACACACACACACACACACACACACACACACACACACACACACACACACACACACACACACACACACACACACACACACACACACACACACACACACAAACACACATACTTTCACTCAAGGAGACTTCGAACCGTGTGTGCTATTTCAAGTTACAAAAAAAGTTTTAAAGTACTGATCATAAGCGATACACTACACTTAATTTCGACACCCTTCGCCCCCCCCCCCCCCCTCCCTCTCGCTCGATCCCTCATGCGGTACTACGTATGTTGTGTACAGATCATTATTGGAGTTTAAACGCCTCATTAAATTCTCTCTAAACCATCTGATAATTTTAATTCCTCAGAAAAATTGTTAGTTTTCTCCTCAAGCGACAAACAAATGCACAGTGCTCCATCAGTTGAAATGTTTGGATTAGGGGGTAGGTCAGCTTTTCTTGCTATAAAATCCACAATTCGTGCTCAAAATGAGCGTTTTTGGTTGCGTTTGAAAGAGAAATGATCTTCCTTTTCACGGATGTTTTCGAAATTTAAATTACTATCCGGCAAATGGCAGACCGCTTCAAGTGATTTTTTTTTGGGGGGTGCATGTCTTATTTAGACCACAACAGCTAACACATTTTTTTGTTTTCAAATAAAAAATCATTTATAGCTTTTGGAGATAACTGAATGCCTTTTTAAATGGTGAAATCAGATTTTCAAAGCTCCTAATGGAACGTGAGTAGTGCGTGAAAAACAACGCATTTTAGTGAAATGTTAACTTGCAACTTTGATTTTTGTGGTGTAAAGTTCAAAGGGTTGTAACTTAAAGGCAATTCAACGAACGGAAAAATATGCAGTTTGCTGCATTATATCCACAAGTAAGTAAGCTTTATACTGGTGCAATCAGAATTTTTGAAATCTTGAGGCTTTAGAAAAATATAATCTTCAGAAATTAATAAAGTTTGTTTTAATACGTACTAGTGTATTTGTCTCTACACATGTCTTCTCTGTACAATCTGTTTTATTGTTTCTTGTAGTTCCACTTAACCCGTGTCTCGTTCACTCCTCACGGACAGCAAGGTTAACAGTTGTTTCTCAAAAGATCGAAAGATACATCTGTTTAAGGTGATGCAGTACATGGGACAGTACCCTTGTCTGGCTAGTTCGATTGATAATAAAATAAGGCGGTTGTTTCCCTTGCACATCATCGCGAGACTGGACATTGAGGGAGTGATAATAGAGTGCATCAGCATTTACAGGAAAAGATATCTATTTAGTACCAAACGCAAGTTGAAAATTATGTGTTTTGAGCTGGGTCTTGAAGGTTTGGAGCTAGGGACAGTGACGGAGGTGAAATGGGAGATTATTCCAGAAGGCTTAAGCGAAAGATTACTCGCCAAAGTTTCTCAAGGAAACACGGGGGAGTAACCTCATCACTGCTGGAATGCCGGCAGACAGCGTACGGGTGTACAGACCGCTAAACAGGGTGTGAGGCAGAGAGATTTGGCAGCAGATAAGAAAACGGACACACACACACGAGAGAGAGAGAGAGAGAGAGAGAGAGACTGAGAGAAGAGAGAGAGAGAGAGAGAGAGAGAGAGAGAGAGAGAGAGAGAGAGAGAGAGAGAGAGAGAGAGAGAGAGAGAGAGAGAGAGAGAGAGAGAGAGAGAGAGAGAGAGAGAGAGAGAGAGGATAAAGTTTTACGCATGCGAATGCCTCTCTTACAAACTGTCCTGCTGCTATACAACATCGAGCAACACAGCAAAATATTTATAAAAAAAAAAAAAAAAACCCAAATAAACATAGTGTCAAGAACATTCAAATGTACGAAAAGCATAAAAGGCGAAACAAACAAATAAACAAACATAATAACAGCGACATACGCTGAAGGTCGTCTTGTGCTGGCGTACCAGAGAAGTGTTTTGTTTTCCCATTAAAATGTATATGTGTTCAGTTGAGGTACATTATTTGTAGATTAGATTAGCAACGGCAAGTTCGAAAAATGGTTGTGCCAGCCAAAACTTTCACCGTTGTAAAATAAAGAATCATTGTCATTGTCATTCCTCTCTCTCTCTCTCTCTGTTTGTGTGTGTGTGTGTGTGTGTGTGTGTGTGTGTGTGTGTGTGTGTGTGTGTGTGTGTGTGTGTATGACTGTTAAATTAGTTTTTTGGATGATCACATCTTGCCATTCCATTTTTTGTTAGGTTTTAGCCTCGTACGTGTGAGTTTTGGGCGAGTGCGTGTGCAAGGACATGATTGAAAAAAGGTCTGTGTACCTAATTAATCATTTATCCTTGAGAAATAAAGTTTCATTTCATCTCTCTCTCTCTCTCTAATTGATCATGTATACACCTCCAACAATTCAAGGTACGCCAGCACATCTCACTACAAACCACATAACATCCGAACGCTAAATTACAAACATGAGACAAAGCAACTTATCCAGGAATCCACAGTACAGCAACCAACATAACAAGATACTCACATCACCATTACTCAGACAAAGAAACAGTCACAAACATACACAACAGATACACAGCAGCTTAGTTGATCAGCATCAGCATCACACAATGAAGGAGAAGGGGGGGGGGGTGGGGGGTGGGGGGGGAGGGTGTAGACTTCCAACAAAACAATATGCACAAAACAAAGAACACATCAATCAAAATACAAACCATAAACTAAGAATAAGAGCAATGATTTCGCATAATAAAATCTGACCTGACTATATCCGCCAAACTACAGGCTTCAGCCAAGTGCATCAAACTCCATAGCCATAAGCCAACATGGCAGACACAAAGGAGCCATCAACATAAAAATGATCTCTCAAGGCAGCCATTAACAAAGTACATCATCAACAGAGCTTCCAATCTCATCTACAGCTCATCATACATAAGACAAAACCAACACAACGAAATGCATAAAATAAACCTAATTACACGTGTACTTACAGAGGCAAAACTCAGCACAGGAGTCCTTCACATATCCAGTCTTGCAAGCGGGATGCAGTTCAAAATTCGCGCACAAAATGAAGGTTCACATGGCACAAGTATTATGTGCCTGGCTCAGAGGTGAATGACTGCTACGCTGCGTGCGGGGCTTTATGTAGGGCGCGCGCGGGCCGCAAAGAAAGCACCACTCGACCGTTTTCAGAACTCGGTACTGTTGGAGCGGAAATACTGAAATTTGTGTTAGTTTGAGATTAGTTCTCTGACCATAGCTCTGATACTACTGGACCTAGAAACTTGCGGTTTGTTTCTAATGAACAAGCCACAAATGTAGTTTCACTAGCATCAAACATTGATTCGATTACAGACGGCTCAAATTAATTATGAATTTTTAAAGGACTTTTCTCCAGGGACCTGGTCGATGTAAAGGGTGCAAAATCCCAAAATAATGTTTAACCCAAAATCGATCAGACTAGAAAAAAATTGGACAATGAAAGTGACTATCATGCTGAATCTTATGGATCTTGGTTTAAAATAATCGGTACAGGCATTGAGGAGATATTCAACTTAGAATGCCATGCCACAAACACAAGCTAATCGCCATTCTAAGAACCCATGCTATAGAACACAGCCACGGGGCGGCTGACACGGTTGCGTCCCCTGAACAGATGCTGCATACCTAGTGGTCTAGAAGTAAGCCGGAGGGGTTGGTTCTAACGCAGGCATCAATGATAGCAATACCTTGCGAGACCTTACATTGAAGGAAAACCACTGAATGATAATACACACCACTTTTGCAAACAAAGTCGTAATGCAACAAACAAAATTACATCAGATGGGTTATGAGAGCCAGTGTACCCGGTCACATAGAGAAAGTCAGACAGTGCCGGTGATGTAAAACAAGCAACTCCGTCACCACGCAGACATATGACGTAATTCTCTCTCTCTCTCCCGCTCGCTCTTTCTCACACATATGCGTGCATCTCCAAGAGGCATAGATCCTCATGTGCCCAAAGGGCACATGAACATAAATGCCTCTTGAGGATGTTTGAAGCGCGCGCATGCACTCACGCACAAGCACACGCACACGCATACGCGCTTTCAGAAGAGCATGCAGGTGTACTTAGTATAGCATGTAGCTAGGTAAAGTCAACCTGATTTCACACAAATTATAGCAAGACTGAAATTGTACCGTGAAATTCTAGTTTTGTCATCATTGTCCCAAGTCTTGAAGCGAAGCAAATCTCATATCACGTTAAATTTATAATTACGTAAAAACAAACAAACAAAATACGTCATGACAATGACGTTTGACAAACCAATGACACATATGCGCGCATCTCCAAGAGGCATAGATCCTTAAGAGCCCGGAGAGTGCATGAACATCTAAGCCTCTTGAGGATGTTTGCAGCGCGTGCATGCACGCAAGCACACGCACACGCATATACACACTTTCAGAAGAAAATGCAGGTGTACATAGTATAGCATGTAGCTAGGTAAAGTCAACCTGATTTCACACAAATTATAACAAAACTGAAATTGTACCGTGAAATTCTAGTTTTGTCGCCATTTTTCCAAGACTTGAACCGAAAGCGAATCTCATATCACGTTAAATATAAAATTACGTAAAAACAACAAAAAATACGTCATGACAAATGACGTTTGACAAACCAATGACGCGTATGCACTGCGCGCGCCACCTATAGAGTTCACTATGAAGCATTGGCACATCTGCAAGGCTTTTTCAAAAGGAGATATTTCAACATCAAAATCAAGTCAAAGAAAAAAGGTAGAGACCCTTGACAGCGAAGTCAGCTGTCATATAGAAGGGACTTTGTGGGTTATGGTTCATCCCATCTTGTTCTTTTTAGGGCATGTTTGTGTTGATCATAAGAGAAGGTCGGATGTGTTCAGTTGAGTTAGTTCAGATTAGAATCACGTACCTCTTTTCAGTATGATTCGTTTCCTTTTGCATGGAGAATTGAGATTGATTTGTTTTTTTGTGTGTGTGACTAGAATGTTCCACCTTTCGCTAACGTGTAGCAAAATCCGACCTGGAAGGTTGTGGAAAAGGCGCGATTGTTCTAGTGACCTCAAACATGACGTCAAAGTTTTGTAGTACACGTGTTGGTTACATTTCATGACGTTTAAGTTTTGCACCTAGATTTTAGTGGAAGATTGTAGAAAAATCTAGAGTCTTCTTTTTAATGAATATTAATGATTTTGTTTACGTTTTCTGTTCTGATTGGTTGTGTAATTTGCGGGATTGTTCTGGAAATCTGTGATAGTATAAAAGAGAGTGTTAGAAAGTATTTCCATGCATTGTAAGGGACAGTGTATCAAAATGAGGATGCATTTGTGAGATAGTGCATCAAAGTACTGTTGGAACTGTTACTCCAGTGTGGTCTACAACCTTGTGCCGAGTGTGACGAGTTGCAACTGAGTGAGGTTTTCTAGAAGAACCCTAGGTGAGTGTGTCTGGTGTGCTTGCACGCTACCACGACCACTACCACGTAACACGGACGCAAAAATTATGGAAAAAAGCAGAAGTATTACCAGAACGATGACAATGCTACAGAAAATGTCCTTCTGGTCCCTGCATTTGATTTTTGGTCTCGTTGTTAATGAACGTAAAAGATTTTGAACAAGATTTTTTTTTGGCATGTGGCTGCATTTTGTGTGACGGTGTAAAATCAAAACCCGCAAGCGCAAGTCAGTCTTGGTTTGACTTTTCGGTTGCAAAAATGGCTGGCTTTTTAAAATCCGTTGTTATTTTCAACCCTTCAAAAACGCACTTGGTTTTAAGGATGCAGAGAAGCGATATTATTTTGTCAAAACACAGAAATACCAATGCATACGTATGTACTTTAATAACGCATGTTAAGAGAGCTCGGGCAGAATAGGTATTGTGTCCAGTGAAGGGCTGGAACCCTAGGGGACGTACACAAGTCATTTTTAAAGATTATTCATGGATTTGAAATTACAGTGCGTCTCAGCTCTATCACCTTAACTAACATCTGCTTTTCCTGTCTATGAGGATCCATCTTGTCAACCCAGAGACATTCCTGTGGGATTCTGTCGACATCTGAAGGGAGTTCACCTGCACTTCGTTGGCGATTCACTGATGCGTCAACTCTACACGGCCTTTCTGCTACTAATCAATGGAGACGATGTTATGAATATATTTCTGGACAAATCCACGCCGGAAAAACAGGCAGCAGGTATAATTTAGATGCGGTAAATACGGGTCTATTTCGGCAAAACAAACACTGAGCCAGAGAGTATGCATAACAAATAATTTAATGTACCTGTGAGCGTGTATAATAGTCTAGCAGCTACCCTTCATAGACGATCAGCCGTTTACGAAACAGTGATTCTCTAGAGAGTAACAAAGGTTTGGGTATATGAAAAATGAAGTCTAGTATGAATAAACGCAGTGTGCACTCGTTTAAAACCGCCGGAGGATGGAGACAATTTTCTGTAGCACATTTTGTTTCCAGTACGGCTGCAGTCGAAACCAGGACTGTCGCAGCCATGTTTACTGGGGATCACTAGCTTACACGGGTCTCATTTGGTCCTGTATTTAGTGGTAGTATGGACTATATATCACTTAAAAGGATTTCATTATTTTTCAAAAAGCGTTTTACACTTAATTATATTAAGAAAAGAATCAATTACGAAAAAGCTTGCTTTGAGCTCAAATATCGTTACTCAACAATAAGGTATCCCAAATCACGTGATCGACACATATACACGCGGACTCCTTGCCGTGAATTTCGGTGTGCCGACGAGTTCTTTTTTAATTTATTCTACATACATATTTTCCCAAACAATCAAACGTGTAAAGTTGCTTTGTGCATTTTTACGTCTTGATAAAGATTTGTCACGTTTATTTCCATTCACTCTACCATTGCTTTGCCCGTTTCAATTCGACACCACAGCACCAAAACAAAACGCAACCCACAACACGAACACTATCTTCGAAACCTATGTCCGAAGTGCAACATGCTGCATGCTGTAAAAGAGAAAGAGTGCCACACCACTTGGTTTTAACTGTCATGGCTGAGCAAAGTTTCGGAACTTGATTAATTATTTATTGCAATAACCTTTATTTAAATCAGTTGCACTGGCAAGCTATGTTGTGATGTGCGATCACTGCCAGTGCCAATTATACAGTCTCAGTGATCACTGATGGTACAGTACACCTCACACTGAAAGCAATACACAGCACAATGTGAACACGCTTGGAAGTTCATGCAATGCTTTGTTTAAAATTAAACCCTATCTTGCTAGCAGTAGTCTACTGCACAAAAGAGAAACTTATTTTGCTGCTGCGTAATTTGCAGTTTGTCTGCATATAGACATTTGCAGTTTGTTGCAAGGATTCTTAGCAGCTGGCATTAGCACTGATTGACATATATACTGAGATTACAACGAGAAAGAAAACGGAAAAAAGGTGATACAGAGATGATTTAATAAATCAGTCAGTCAAGTGATCAAATGAACAGGGGCGTCTAGTGGGTCCAAAGATTGGTGCGACAAACGAAAAAAAGAAGAAATAAAACATGAAACTTGTTTCACATTATAAGGTATATATCAAGATCTATACATGTAGCAAATAAATCGAATTTCAAATATGAGCTTTGTTGTGATCGACTGACCTAAGAATGACCCCCCTCCCCCCCTCCCTCTCTCTCTCTCTTTTTAGCCAGAAATATTGGTGGGACAAATGTCGTACCAAGGTGGGCGCCCGTGAATGAATGAGATATGATGAACAGCTAGTTAAGGGTGGGTGGGGGGGTGGGGGGGGGGGAGGGAGGCACATACTTAATAATGTACACATACTATTTCTTTCAGTGTTTCCATCACCCACTCATAACACCATTGGGCTCGTTGAGTTCTCATGTTTTATGTGAGTGATTTACAAAATTCATGTACTTGCAGCTGTTACATTATCTTCTTACTGGTTTTGACATTTCGCTGTACGATTTACGGACTCATACTTTAAGCCTGTCCCGCTTAACGCAATGGAGGTTGACTATATCATTGATATGTGTGTGTACTTAGGTAGGGTTTTGTTTCAGGTGGCAATTTTGGCTCCACCTTTAAGTTTGGTGCCCCTGTGCATGTGGCCACCAGTACTATTTACAGAACTGATGGCTGCATGTGCAGGCTAGTTCATGGTAACACTTATCAATGTGAACTGGGCAGCCTATTGTTTGAAGTGATCAGTGGTTGCATCATCCATGATGTATGTGTGCATTTGGCCACTGGTACTGTTTACAAAGGTGCTGTTTACAGAACTAGTGGCTGAGTATGCATATTAGTTCTGTTATTGTTATCAGGTATGGTCTCATCGCTCTAAATTTTGGTGCCCCTGCGCATGAGGCCAAAAGTACTTTTCACAGAACTGATGGCTGCATGTGCAGTGTGATTAACTGTACACATGAGATTTGTAGGTGGGCAGCTAAAATACAGGCAGTCAATACAAGCCTCTTTAACCTCAAATCTCTATATAATTATAGGTTTTACAGTCCATTAATGCCCATCAGTATACAATTGTGCATGTCTTTTGTGGGTGTTCTGCGGTTTTGTGTGTGTATGTGGGGTGGGGTTGAAAGAGGGGCGGTATGGCACCTATTACTGTGTATGTGTATGTACAAAACCTACATTACAAACAAACATAAATAAATAAAATAAATAAATAGTTATTTGGGTTTAACGCCGCGTAGGCGACTATGGCAATCTCACGGCGGTTAAATAAATAAGATAAAGTAAGTCAAAGATACCTGGGACATATGAATGCTAAGTAAAGGATAGATTATGAACATGCACAGATGTACATTCTTTTGTTGGGTGTTCTCCGGTTTTGTGTGTGTAACTGGATTGGGGTTGGGAGCGAGCGGTATGGCACCTATTACCATGTACGTGTATAAGACATTTATTCACCAAGTAAAACGTTACAAGGATTTTTGTGTGGCATGGCGACCGTAAAATACATCCTCACTTGTAGGGCATACATCATGTCATACACTCAGTTGACGATCATCCTGTATACAGCACTAAAAGATAAATAAACACAATATTAAACACAAATCAGTCATATGTCACAAATCATGGAATCACGTTGGTTGTTCCATGGATGGTGATGTACTGAGGACAGCTTCTGGAAAGAAACTGCATCTGAATTGAGGGGTTCTGGCTTTCAAAGCACGGAATCGCCGGCCAGAGGGCAGATTTGTTTGAAGAGATGATTGGCTGGGTGTGACAGATCTGACAGAATAGTACTAGTGGCCACATGCACAGCGGCAACATTGTGTATGTTCTTATGCTGTATGCTGATGTGTATATACAAAACCTACATTACAAACAAACAAAAATTTAAATGAATAAGATAAAGTAAGTCTAAGATACCTGGAACATATGCCTGCTAGGTAAAGGATAGATTATGAACATACACGTTACACAGATGTGCATGTCTTTTGGTAGGTGTTCTGCGGTTTTGCGTGTGTATTAGGGTAGGGGTTGAGAGCGAACGGTATGACACTTATTACCATCTACATATGTGTATATTTTCTTCTTGTATGCTGATGTGTATATACAAAACCTGCATTACAAACAAACAAAAGTAAATAAATAAATAATTTAAATAAATAGTTATTTGGGTTTAATGCCGAGCAAGTGACTAATGTCATCATGGCGGTTAAATAAATAAGATAAAGTAAGTCAAGATAGGTGGGCTATATGAATGCTAAGTAAAGGATAGATTATAAACATGCACAGATGTACTTGTCTTTTGGTGGGTGTTTTGTGGTTGTGGAGATGGGTTGGGAGTGGGCAGTATTACCATGTGTGTGTATGAGAACATCAGCATATGTACAAAACCTACTTTACAAACAAATAAAAATAAATGATAAATTATATAAATAAAATAAGGTAAATCAAAGATACCTGGGACTTATGAATACCAAGTAAAGGATATATTATGAACATGTACAGACGTGCATGTCTTTTAATGGGCGTTTTGTGGTATTGTATGTGGGGTGGGGAGCGGGTGGTATGCACCTACTACCATTTATGTGTACATGTATGTTCTCATCTTGTATGCTGATGTGCATGTGCAAACATACATCACAAACAAACAAATAAATAAATAAATAAATAAATAAATAAAATAATAAATTAATAAATAAAATAAGTCAGAGATGCGTGGGACCTATGAATATGCATGCTAAGTAAAGGATAGATTATGAACATGCACATTGAAAAATATGCATTGAATATGCATATTGAAAAATAATTTCCTCTCCTTGGTGGCCACCACCATACCACTAGTGATCATGTGCATCAAGGAATTCCTTACATCCATAATTAAAAGGATAAATAATAAATAAATATGTAAGTGAATACCTAAGTGAATCAATAATAAATAAAACATGTAATATAATGGAGAGGGCTACTATCTGTATTGTGTCTCATGCAGTCCCGGTAAAGCTTGATCAGAAGAGTTCTTGTGAGTACCTGAGTGCAGATTGGATGAATGGGTTGCAAAAACTAAAATATTTATATTTAGGTGTTTAGCTGAACATGGTGATTTAGATGGAAACGGTTCGGAGATAGATTTCCCTCTGCTGGCTTGTGCTAGAGAGAGAGAACAATAGAGTCCCGATAGACAATGAATTCAATAGAGCCGCATCAGTCATTAATTTACATCATTTTTTAATATCATATTTTTGACCCGAATTTTACCCCCGTTAATTCTGAATCAACCCTTTGATTTTTAAAAACTGACAAGCATGACTGATGCGGCCTTATTGATCTGATTATCTATCGGGACTCTATTGTTCTCTCTCTATAACTATTGTCTCTGTCAACACCTAATGACCTTAATTAATTACTAATTACGGTCATTAACTTTTACATGACCGTTTCTCTCAATACTGCCAGAGTCGATTTCCGAAAAACTCACATGCTATGTCCCACACATATCATTTCAGTTCACGCATGACAAGACTCAATGCCAAACCCTCTTTCAATGAGTTGGGTAAAAGCTTTCACAGCGCCATTCACACGTCACGCGTCAAAAGGCCTATAGAATTGTGTTGTGCAGGGGGGGGGGACCGCTCAGTGCAAACACTTGGCTCTGTATATACAATTGGCTCTGTTTAAGCACGACTCTGGAACATAACAAGTCAAATATACGTGCACACGCAAACACACAGACACGCCAGTTGCAAACCAAGATAATTCAAGGGCAGTGCCAGATTGCCATACAAGTTATATACACAGGAAAACATACACACACACACACACACACACACACACACATACCAACACATAAACACACGCACATGCACACGCACGTACGTACATACTAACATAAACATGCATATACTGTCATTTGGTATATACTGCCAGAGACGATTTATGAGGAATAGATTTTTCTGTTAGCTAGCCTACCCTTTTACAGTAGACGTTTATGCATACAATTCAGTACACTGTCCCCATTTCTTTCATGCTACGCTTGACAAGAGAGGGTCTTTAGAATTTGTCGGGTAGGGGACAGCCCTGCGTGGGCACGTCCCGAGCATAATGGCTTGTTATTTCTTTTCATAACATATCTTTTAGAATTCTATGCAGACAGATTTCAATATGGTTAGATCGTCGTAACTTGACTACAAAGATCTAAGTGCATTCATGTACACGGCGCTTTGAATCAACCCATACGTGGACAAAAGCCTTTGCGTTTCTATGTACACACACCGTCTGTTGCTACTGGCGTTATTTTTGCGCAACCAGCACCCTGGTCAGGTCGGGACCAAGTGGAACTTTCAAAACACACACACACACACACACTGTCGCACACACTGACACTCAAACAACATAGACACGCATAAACAACTATCCGGTTTACAGAGCTGTCATACATCTCAACCGGCTAATAGTCCAATGAATAAATTATAAAAAAAACAACCGGTCATTTTCAAACACTAACCGGCAAGAATAAGTCCGATCCGGCAAAACCTGATCCTAAAATCGATCTTGGTCTTTCCAAAATGTTATGTCTAAATGTGGAACAAGCCTGACGAGTCTTAACGCTACCCGACCAGACTTGTCGAGCAAGTTTTGTGAGCTGGGGGTTTCTGTATGTGTGTTGTTGATTTTCAGTTGCAGCGAGAAGTTGCAAGAACCCTCAGTCACACGCACGCACACACACGCACGCACACACGCACGCACACACGCGCGCACACACGCGCGCACACATATGTACACGCGCGCACACACGCACATATGTACACACACGCATGTACAGACACACGGAAATACCTCGGACACACACAATAGCTCTCTCTCTTTCCACCTCACACAGAGAGAGGCCCGTCATAAAGACAGTAATCATAATACCTTTTACCCTTGCTGGTTTAGGTCTGTGCTTATGTCAACTGACAAACACTAGTAAATCTCTGCCCTTAACGCCACACACCACATGTCACAGTTGAGGTAAGGGACATATCTTTTTAAATGCAGCACGCTTATAGCTGAGAGGTGTCAGCTTAATACATCCCGTCGTCAACAAGTCATGCATTTGTGGAGTGACGCATGCGGGTAAAACCACCTGTGGCTGAGACTTGAGAGCCCTCATACAAATCACTCAAGTACACAATCCACGCTAGTTAGCCTCAGGCTTTAAGAAAAAAGCCATTTATACCATTATTTCTGAGTCAATACCCTAAAAACATGGCTATAGAAACATTGTTAGCGAGTGTGTTCATGTACTTGAAAAAACATTTTTAAGCAGGTGTTAAAGTGACAAAAAGTAATTACAAAATAATGTTTAATTTGGTTTTATAAAAAAATAAATCACTCATTGTTTTAACAAAATCAAATAACATCATTTTTATTCTATTATCTATTGTAATTATTTGCACAATTTGTTATTTAATTTTGACAAAAAATGTACTTTAGTCAAGAATTAAAGCATAATTTAATAGAGCAAGGGAAGTAACTTTTTTGTCTTGCTGAAATTTTTACACAATTACTTCCCTTGTATTAACTTGTACTCAGAAATTTTTGTTATTGAACATGGGTGATTCCTTCCTTTTTCTGGTGCTCAAGTTATGGGTAAAATTATCAAGTTACTGTCTATGTTACTGTCTTGGTGTTTCATTTGGCCCTCACTTGGCCAGGTTGTGATTTATAATTTACTGCAAAGCCAATAATCACCAATACTGTGTCAGGTTTGTTTGCTTAAAAGGACAGGGTTATTGTACATGACATTACAATTGAAATCTGTGAAACATGTCATTTATAAGCCTACTGAGAGAGACACAATATTGGTCTGGGGTAAACTCAAAAACTATTGGCTACATTTTGCTGAATGGTACAAACGTATAAAGTTACTATTAATGTACTTCCTAGGAAACATGATTTTGCTTGATAACAATTTTTGTTTTTTGTTTTTAATTTTTTTAATTACATTATAAATGAACCAAGACGAACTCCTTCTATTAAATGATATCAATGCTGTAGAGAACAAAGACTTAGACTCAAAAAAACAGCGGCTTTTGTCTGTGATTGTCTCAGGCAAATCAAAGGCTTATCTGGGTAGACAATACATGACAGAGGATATTGAATCTCTAAGCTCTGACGAACTAATCAAGCTTCATTCAAAATATGAGAACCACATTGCCTCACTAATGACACGTGATTTGAGTCGATCTCTTGTATGCCTATACACAAAAGCAGTGAGTCACTTTCTACCTGTGGATAGTGACAGTCTATCACACGACCTTGAAAGTAATCCTATTGTTTCAAGTTCAATTGGCAAATTAGCATGTGTCATGTTTTACAAGTTCGGAAATTACCTTGCTCCTGTCGTAACATTACTAGTTACTGGGAGCCATATTGATTTCTCAAAAATAAATTTTACTGCAGAAGAAAATGGACGAAACCCAGATGACTCCACAACCGAACCCTGACCCTGTTTTGACACAGGTTCAAACTGTAACTAAGGCTAAAAGTCCAGGAAGGGTTGAGGCTGGAAAGAGAGTAGCTGCATTGAACAAACAAAGAAAGTTAGAACTACTGCAAAAGGTACATGTAACTGACCCACAGTCAATAACATCATTGGTGACACTACCGTCAGGACAGCCAGGATCAACACACTCTCATCAAAGTGAGAGACAAACAACTAAGTCTGACCCCCGCCCTGACCCTGACCCCGAACCTCAATCAACAAAATATATAATTGCCGGATTTGTTGTCGGATTTGGTTACGTAGGTTATCAATTATACAAAAAATACAAACCACAGACTCGTACAGTGACCAAAAAATCAGACACTCCAAAAACAAAACCAGAAGTCGCCACATTACCAGTAACATCCAAAGCCGTTGACCCATTTTATATGCAGTAAATAAAAATATTATTTTAATTTTTCTTGCCTAAGAAATGAATGACACAAAGAACATAATGAACCTTGTGTATCACTCTGCCGTAATCAGTGGATTAGCAGTAGCTTATTCTATGCTGGGGAAAAGTCTACTCAAAATGAAATCAGCAGACTTGAGTAGACTTGATTTCGAAGACAGTGCTAAGCTAATTGTAGTTGTCACAGCGTCTATTGCGACGAAAGATTTTCTTGTCAAGCAAGGAATTATTCCCGAAAATGTTTCTATGTAAATAAAAATAATATGGCGACGATAGCTATTATGATAGGAGGTGCTATGGTTAATGCTCTGGCATTTAGTGGCTCTAATTATCTCTTTTCAAAAATGGGTAGAGAGGAATCTGCAGAGGAAATGAAACGTCACAATGAGGCAACAGAAAAACTTGCTCAAGCCCAGCAGGAATATGAAAAGAATAGAATTGAGAAACTTGATTTCATCAATGAAAAACTCAGGCTTGAAGGCCACGCACAACATACGTTTTCAAATACAGACGAAGCAATCAGGGAATACTATCTTGTCACAGGTGAAGATATGTCTATCCCAAAACCAAAACTAAGTGACTATTACAAACCAAGCACACAACAAAGAAACGGGGAGATAATCTTTGTTCTAGTGGGAATGACATTTGTTTATTTTACAGGAGTTTTCATTGCTAGAAAAAATGGCAGCCGAAAATAAACTATCGAAAATATATTACTCTCCATCAGGCTATTGGAAAGGAGCAACAGCTATTCAGAAATTACATGCCGCTGTGGGCGGAGATATATCACTCAATCAGGTCAAACAATGGTTACAGAGACAAGCAATTTGGCAGATATATCTTCCTGCTCCAAGAAAGATAACAAGGCCTCATTTTGAGAACACAACACCTAATGACACGCACCAAATGGACCTCCTGTTTCTTCCGCATGACACAATAAGAAAGAAACGATACAAGTATGCATTAACTGTTGTAGACATTGCTTCAAGGTATAAAGACGCTGAACCCATATCTGACAAAACAGCCAGTACAGTTGCTACTGCTTTATCTAGTATCTATAAAAGAGGCCCTTTAAGATACCCCAGGCTTGTACAAGTTGATGATGGATCTGAATTTAAGGGTGCTGTTAATCAATTATTTGCTAAGCATGGCATACTGGTCAGACGAGGCATTCCAGGTGTGCACAGATCACAGGCAATTGTAGAGAACTTTAACAAACAGTTGTCAGAGAGACTTTTCAGTTACCAGTATTCTAAGGAACTCATGCATGACACCCGTAACACGGAGTGGGTTAAGCGATTACCACATGTGATAAAAGCAATGAACAATGAAGGACACCCAAAACCTGCTGATGCTATTAAATTGAAAACAATTACAGAGTCAAAAACAATGTCAGCACAGGCACCTGACACAAGTTTATTTACCAAACAGGTGAGATATTTATATCAGCCAGGGGAGGCTGAGAACGATGACAGACGCAGGGCAACAGACCCCATCTGGTCAACGTCTGTACACAATATAAAAAAAATAATTCCCGGTCCTGACGGTCCTGGCGCAAACAATATATTATCTGTATGACCCTGCACCCCAGAGGGCATTTGTCAGAGAAGAACTACAGATTATTCCCCCAGACACCGTTACTCATTTCAGTAACTAAGTCGTCAATTAATTCATCAACCAGTTCATCACAAATGTCTTCAGATAACTTGAGCCTGTAATGACCTGGTGCATAAGCTTTCTCTTTACTATGAAACACTCGTTTTGTGTCCCCAACTGCAAGTGACTTTTTGTGCGTTTGAATTATTTCAAGATTATGTTTATTTGATCTCAGTGACTTGTTTGGATAATCAGGCATTAATGCACCATCTAACACTTGCTTGTAATGTTCATGACGAATGTCTTTATTTTTTATTGCTGTTTTTTTAATTCCTTTGGCTTTCGACTGACTACCCTTCTGGTGCAGTATAGAATACATTTTTGATCTCAGTCCAACGTACTCAACTATAGGCACACCATTCAGTTCATCTTTAAACTTACCAGGCACTTTCTTGTTTTGTGTGCTAAACAGCGGGTGATCTTTAGGATAGTCAGATGTGTCATACATGTGTAACTCTGTTTTCATGTCTTCGTAAAAGTCTTCAGTACACACGTCAATAATCATAGAGTCAGTGTCAGTGTATAACAGACGGCAGTCAGGATACTTTGGTTTAAAGTAATCATAATAAAATTCAAGCATCAACAGTTTTGACAACTCAAGAATTGCCATACCAATGAATACTGGCTTGTCCAGTTTAACAATCTTTTTTTTGAGTGACACTGCATACAATGATGAATGAAACTCTTTGTACCCTGTGTACTGTGGCTTACCTGTGAGTTTAATTGCGCCCAATTCAGTTGTGACCAGTCTCACATCTTTTCTGTGATGAGGATTTTCCATTGTCTTGCCAAAACAGGCATTGTTCATAAGCTTAAAGAAGTCTTTGTCAAATGCAGTGTTGCCGTCTCTGGCACGCAATGTTGTGTTCTTCATTATGTAATCTTTCATAAAAGCAATTTGGTCAAATTGAATTCCTCTGTGAACTTTCTTTAGTACTAACCCGTGTCTGATGTAAAACTGCAACAAGCGGTAGTGACAAACATAATTGAATTTATCATTCAGATTAGGCACAAGTTTAGTGTCTTCTTTTTTTCCTGTCATACTCATTTTCTCAACTGCTAATGGATAATCATTGTGGTAATCATGTAGATGATGTGGGTACTCCAGGTCGACTTCAAAGATCCAACCCTTCGCGTCGTTTCGGTCAAGATTCATAATATTGTTAGTTAACCCTGACTCTGTTACATCATACTGTGACAAATCATGCAGACAAAAGTTTTTCAAGGGCAATAATTCACACATCGCCCAGCCATACAAATTGTTAGCGTCAAGGTACGTAATGAATGACCTTGACCCCGGGCTTGAGGGGTCAAACCCCCGGTCAAGGTCACCATGACCGTCCAGATATTTATTATTTGCTCTGGCGTAGTTATTTGCTGCAATACTAATGCCTCCCCTCAATCCACGTTCTACCATTTCACCCATCGTACGATCAGACAACAGGTCTATAGATATCTTACTGGATTTCAAAAATGCATCCCACGTCATGCCAGGACTAGTTATGTAGCAGGCTGGGTCAAGTCTGTAGTGCAACAAACCCTTCTCACGGTAACTTTCAAATACGTCTGCTAGCAAACAAACGTCTGCTTTCAAGTACTGGTCGTGACAGTCACCAATCGTCTGACATCCCAACTTCCCCCACACATCAAGTGCATGTTGATATTCAGAGTCAGAAATACCTTTTCCAGTTAGTGTAGAATAAAATTTCTCTTTTGGTGGCAGTCTTGTTTCTTCAAACACAACCCAGTGATCAATGTACTCATATGGATAGACACCTTTCTTAATCAAGTCTGGCTCAAAATATTTACTTGTTATTGGATACTCAGTCAGTCCTTCTGCCAGACTAGCCAATCCTAAAGACAAATGTTGCATGGAGTCATAAAATGCTAATTTATCTAACCTAAAAGTCAAGTATTTCTCAGTTGTCTGGGCAATACAACTTATGTTTTTGTATGACTCGTCTACAGCCTGCATGATAATGTGTGAATCATATCCTTTGAGATTGTGGAAAAAGATTGGTAACTTATATGTCTTGGGATCTGTTTTTAATAATAAGTTACAATTGTTATGTGCAGCACCCCTGTAACGCCCAGTTATGTGATCGTGGTCACGAACTTTATCACCCCCCAGAGGTTGTTCGCAAATCCAACACGTCTCAGCTGTATCAAATTTTAATTTGTCTTCTTCTGTCATCACCAAAGGCATCTGACATGTTGTGAGATATTGTACTACCTGACTGTACAGTTGTCTCATTTCTGTTAAAAACAGACATGCTGCATTTTCACCCCTGTAGATAACAGGTTCTGAATGAAGACCGTCTGACCTAACAATAATGTATCCAAAAGAACACACCACTTGGTCACTCAGTTTTATAGTCTTTGGTAATGACTCTGGAACATGACCTTCATACGGAACAACCAGTGATTCAAAATCTGCGTACACTACAAACGACAGCTTTTGCTGATTCCCATAGTTCTTAAAATATACTTGACTACCAGGATCTGGATACTTAAGTACAGTTTGTATGTCATCAGCTGACCTGCAGTGTAAAACATGTTTGTGTGCCACAGCAATAGAGGAAAACCTCTGTAAACATCTATTACAAAATTCCTGTTTGCCCTTGTGTTTTGTTGTATGATTATGAATTAGACGTGACATATTCCTAATAATTGTGTAGTGAAAGTTATTGTCATCGCCGATTAATAACATGTCAACATGTTTATCTTCTGACTGCCCATATGTTGGTGCCAGTGCTGATACTCTAATGGGTTGTAACTTGTCAACAGACACATTATCCCACACAAACACATTTACAGATATGCCAGGATTTAATTTTTCAAACAAGTCTATGTCCTCTATTTTAACAGGGAACTCAATGCCACTAAAGTTGAGTTCGTTTACAAATTTAGTGTAGTTAGATACACGTTCAGGTTTTGTCTTTATAAAGTGTAGTTTAGCAAGCACACACCACATGAAACAATAGTTGTCATTGTTCTGAATGTTAACAACAGCCTTTTTGTTTACTACTTCTGTTGGCAGTGGTAACCATGCTTTACCTAATATGGGATGATACCTAGACTGCTTTAGTTGTAGTTCATGTACATGTCCTTCGTGCCAACCAGACCCCTTCATTCTTGCACTGTCAATTGCCTGTAGAAAGTCTGGTAATAGTCTGTCTCTAAACACGTTCTCCAATTCTCTTCTTGTGTTAACAGTGTGTTGTCTTGTTGATATGTACGAAACAATCACCTCACCGTCGACCCTAGTGAATTCGATTTTTGCAACAATTTGAATCTTCACACTGCCTGTAAGAAGATTTTGTTGTATGACAGAAAAAGAGTTTTCTATTGATTCGTAAACATTATTAGTATTGGATATGGGTAAGTTTGTTGTGTGAAACACGTTTCTTAAACCAGATGAGCCAGGGTTTGATGGGCCAGGGCTTTGTGAATTGTCCGTCATTTTTATTTGACCGACAAAATAATAAATAAAAAATATTAACGTTAACTCTGCTGGCTCACCTTGTGTAATACCACTTTATTAACTGTAACACTGTCAATATAAACATTTAGTTTGCGCAGTTGTTTAAATATGCTATAACAAATTTCCCCTAACCAACCATAGTTGGTATCATCAACTTTAAAAGTAGGTGTCTTTAAATCAACTGTCATGCACTCCACATTTGGATGCTCATCGACATAATCCAAAGTCACACTATATGTAACATATATTTCTGATGGTGCTGAAAGGCTTATGTAAGTCTGTTTGGGTGTTATTAAGTCAGTAAAGTGCATAACATCTTTGAAAAGGTGTGTGAGATCAAGCACTTGTATGATTTGTCCGTCTGTCATTTTTATTGGACAAACAAATGTATAAATTAATTTACATCAATTTACTAACCCATACCCTGTGGGCTGATCTGTCTTTAAAATGAGCTTTAGATGCTTAGTTGATTTCAGTTTATTTTTTACATCATCACGTTCATGCTTATTTGGGATGACATCATTCTCTCTGAGACAGTCTTCAAAGCTGTCACGATCCTTACAGTAAAACAAGCAGATAAACTTTAACTGTTCTCGAAAATCTTTTAGTACAGCATTATATTTTTGAGTGAGAATCCATACACTGACATTTGCGTGTCTACCACTGAAGGCAAGTTCTGCTAGAGTGTTTCTCTTCTTGACAATGTCTTTCTCTGCAGAACAGTCATCAACAATAAACAACGTTGGCTGTCCTTCAAATTGCTTGTAAAAATATTGTAGGTAGTCATTCAGTTTTTTCTCAGGGTCGACTAAGTATATGTTGTTGTCAGTCCAAATGAATAAACGATTGTGATAAGCTTTGTTGTGTTTGATTGTAGGACAAAATATTACAATGTTTTCAAAATGGTGGATGTATCTTGTTTGTAAGAGGTTAAGTACAAATTCAGTTTTCCCACACCCTGTGGCGCCACAAAATAATCCACAGTGTGGGTCGAGTGTCATTAAGCTCAGGTTCATTTTAATACACAATATAATTTTAATATATGTGTCCACTTAGTCTGCTTTCTGCAATATTGAGTTGTGCGTCATATATCAGGTACAAATATATGTTAATGGCTGCAGCAGTTTCAACCTTCTTTTGTATCTGAATTGTTATTCCGTCACTACCATTCTCGACAGTTCGACCTGACCCATGAAGATAATCGTCATCTGTACTACGCAGGTCTAGCCACAGTGCATACTTGTTTGTCAGGTATTGACCAATCCTAACATCATACAGATGTAGATCTTTGCACGCAATGTTTGCTGGTTTATCTCTAATCCTTCCACCCGCAAAATACTTTGTGGTTTCGTCATAGTGTTGATAAGGTAACATTCCTGAAGCGTACACTTGATTAGGATGGCCTTCGATTGTGCAGGACAAATGTGTAATCTTTGGATTGTAGAATTTTTCTGAATCTCTTTTGTATGGACTCACCGGTTCAACAAACAACATAAGAATACCTTTCAGTGACCTGGCAGGCGTGTTCAAGTTTATGTTCCACATTGGGTCGCTTTTGTCTTTGGGTATTAAACTATGCCTAATCACCCTGTCATAATAAATTGGAAGTCTTGACTGATACTGATTTTGAATGAGTCTGGCTAGTTCAGTATGTGTAACAATTTCATATTCCAAGGAAATGTTAGAGATCTTATATGTTGCATCTGTGGCAGATGATTTAATAACTTTGGAGTAGTCATTGAAGGTTAGTTCAAAACTCAGACGGTCATTCAGTGCCCCTTGATAATAAGGTAAATGAGCTGTGAGGATTTCAAACTCAAGTGGAATGTAAAATCTGGTTCCATATGTTTCTGCTAATATAACTTCCTTTGGTACCCCAGTAGTTGTTTTGTCTCCAGCATTGATTCGAAGTTTACCAACATTATCAGACTGTATACCTTGGTAAATACGATCCTCTCGTTCTTCTCTTGTGAGCCAAAGATCTTTGTAACAATAAAATACATCTGAGTCGTCAAGACTAAACACTTCCTGTCCTTCAAGTTTTACTTTAATAGTTCTAACAATTGCTCTGCCAAGATTGTCAACCAGTGTTCTGTTTACGTCTGCGTCTGATGATAGTTCAATATTAAAAGCAAGACGAGCAGTGCCAGGAACAATAACGTCACTGGGTCCTAGGTTTGGAAACTTGACTGTAAGTGTTTGATTCTGGTCTATGGTACTTGGATTGTTTGTGATGACGATTGATTGTCTTATGCCCTTAACACCCAGGGGCTCACGTAGTTTTCTGTATGGGTCTAACTTTGATCCGTAAGACTGTGTCATTTTTATTATGCACAATAAAAAATAATAAATTAATAAAACAATGGCAGCAGGAGGATTTAATCATGAAGATTTTAAAATGGATGACATGGATGCCTCAGATACCAGTATCACAGATATGACTGGAATGGTAACTACTTCTCCTTTGTATCACGAACTGTTAAAAGATAAAGTAAACTCATTTTATGACAGTGTTGGAGCGCACCCAGATGTCTTGGATCCTAACCAGTTTGAATACGAAAAAGGACATTTATTTGTAAATACGGACAGAGGGAAAATATATCTAACACATAAAAACAATTCTTCTAAGTTTAGAGCTTTAAGTACAATTAAAGGTGAAGTCGGTGGTAACTCTGGGTTGGCAAGGTACCTTGGAATTGGAGGGTCTCCCGTTCCCCCAAGACTGGTTAGTGTGCTTCACGACACGCAAACAAAGTTGCCAACAGGGCAAGAGATTGAAATGGCACCAGTAACAAGCCTACCAGAAATAGCAAACACTGTGATACAAGAAACTTCATTTACTGAAGGTCAATTAAATGATGCTATGAAAACAATAGATGATCCACCTTTGTCAATGAGGGAGATTATGGGATTGGATAAATCACTGCAGACAATAAGAGGTGAGATGGTTAATAATCTTGCCAAACTGGGAGAGCTTGATAAACACATAGAACGTGAAAAAGAAAAACTGGCTACCGCAGACAATGGAAATCTTGACACAGAAATGAAAGAAAGAATTCAACATAGATTAAATGATTTGCAGATAGAAAGATCAGGACGGTTAGAAACAATTAGTATTGGAAGACAAAAACTAAAATCACAGGTCAACAGAATTAGAGAAACTATTCAGAAAATACTTCACGAAGACACAACTCTGGCTGAGAGACTAAAAACACTTTTCAGAGAACAGGGTATAACAATTGCTAGTTTAATTACAGCTCTTGGATTTATTATCAGTACTGTTGTGTTAGCTGTCTCCGGTGCTGGGGTTAGTGGGGGTGCACCACCAACCCCGGGCCCACCAACCCCGGGCCCCCCGGCTCCCACAGATCCAAAAGATTTACAGACGTGGGTAAAGAAACAGTTGTCTCACATTTCAGACCTGCTTAAGAAATTGGCTCTGAAAGCAGTGGATGATTTGCCTGGCATAATTGGCACTGTTGTCAGTTGGCTGATTACTACAGCAGCAAAGGCAGTAGGGTTTATGGCAGAACATGTGTGGGTCTTTTTGGTTACAGTAGGAGGGTTGATGGTGGGTTATTTAATGAAACAGATAAAGAAGTAAAACCCCTAATCCTGTTAGACCTATTACCAATGCAGTTCTCTCTGACTCATGTGTGTCAGGGGTTGGTGTAGGGGTTACCGCTTGTATGAGTGCCGGGGTCGGGGCCGGGGGCGGGGCCGGGGGTGTTACCGTCTGTAATGATTTTAATGACTGTACGTGTGTGGTTGTGGCCCCCAAGTTTACAGATTGATTGAGACCGAGTTTTTGACCAACACCTGCAACAATGATTTCATTATTATAATTTGTTATTGTACCCATTTGGAGTTGAAGATCAGATGGTAACATGTATAACCCGATGCCAACTACAAAGTCAACTTTTGATCTGGCATATCTGAGTACGTCTTGGTAACGTTGTATGCTTGATGGGAGATCTACTGTTGAATTAATTGAATCTTCTAGATTTGCTAGAAACTGTTTTTGTGCTTCAAATTTGCCACTTCCATTCAAAATGTTTGATTTTGTTAGTGATTGTGCACCTAGTATACACCAGACATATGTTCTGATAGACTCATTGACGCGCTCGACTCCCGCTTGAGTAAACCCGTCAGATTTATCTAAGACAAATGTGGTCCAGGCGTTAGACTGCTTCTGCTCTATTGATCCTATCCAGACTTGTGATTTTGATGAGAATGAAGTGTACCCAGGGTAGTAATCTTGAGGGTATTGTCTGTGGCTCATAGCATAATACAATGTACCCATGCCGTTGTGATCATCAAGTTTTTGTGTGAAGTCATACTTAGTGCCAGGGTTAATGTTAAATTCATTACAGATGCGTTCAAATGCTTTCATATCCATGGGGTTGTTATACCTGTTGAAACTGGATTCAGTGGGCAGTGGTGTATGAAGTTCTGACAGTATACGTCTAAGCTGGTAATAAACATGAAAACGATACACAGATCTAATCAGTTTGTTTGAGTGATTCAAATGGTCTGTAAATGAAACACCACAGCCTGTAGTAGAACATAGTATGGCAAAGTTGAGTTGGTTTTGAAACATCTGTAGTGGACTTGAAGACCACTTTCTTGCAGTTGAGTCATCTGTTATTGGAGGGTTTAGGTAATGGTCAAACGGATTCGGTACTTTGACTTGGAATAGGTCTTGTACGCTTGCGTCAGACACAGCTATGTCAAGCTGATTTAGTTGAATTATTTTCTGTTCATAAGTAGGTGCGACATTATATTTAGCATCCACATTAAATTGAAATGCGTTTGTAGTGGTAATGGTTGGTGATTTAAATTCCATCCTTTTTTATATGAGATAATAAAAATGTTTATTACCTTAACAAATCTTGACACAAGCAAACCAGTGTGGTTAACTAATGGGATTGATAATCGCGATGGTAGCAAGGCTGCAGCTATCCATGAAATGTTCTACACAGTAAAATGGTTTAATATAGAAGATGACATATATAATAAAGTAATTTTTGATGGTAAGACTGAAGCTATACCTCCTGGGTATTATGACTTTTGTACTATAGCTGAATGGTTTCAAAGTAAATTTAAAATCAAAGCAACTTTAAATCCAGCTAACCTACTTGTTACATTAGAATCTCCGACACAAGATTGGTTAAGGATCTCAGATAGATTTGCATATTTACTTGGATTTTATATTGATGAAGATTGGTGGAGAACAGATGATTTAGGTGAATTTAAGTTTGGTATTATAACAATGAAGACCAAAAAACTAAAAATAACTGGAAAACGTCCTGTCAATTTGACAGTACACAGAGTGCTAAATGTTTATTTGAAAGAACTAAACACATCTGAGAATGTTCACAATGGAAAGCCTTCAACTTTGTTGAGATGTTTACCAACTGGAACTGCTCCGTATTGTGAAAGTGTAGTTGTTAGATTTCCTAATTTGCAGTTTAAGAAATTAGGTTCTAGTTTCTTTGAGTCACTGAGTATATCTGTAACTAATCAGGATGACAAACCAGTTCTTATGCATGATTTTAGTGTTGTGTTGGAAATTAAATAATTTTATTTTTGTTTATAAAAAATGAGTGGTGGTCCAAAGTCGAGAATCATACCAGTTGCATGTCCAGTAACAGAATTGAAAGATTTGGCAGACGTCCAGGATTTTGAGAAGGAGGGAGAAATTGGAGAAATATATGGTTTTGAACTTGATTCAAATGGCATGTACAAGAGGAAAGTAATTGTCGACATGAAAGACGGTGAAAAACAGATTCCTAAACTTGGTCAGCTACGTGATGTTACTGTACCTACTCCACCTGTAAATAATGCGCCTTACAACTTAATACATGTGGGTAGTAAGTGGGTTGTTTCACCTGTGCCTGCACCACCTCCAACAATTGACTGGGACATAAAGTTGGAATTTATTAGTCCTTATGTATACACTGATGACGAAGGCGCCTTAGTGTTTAGAAAGGTTGTTAATTCTGGGCCGCTTATTGTAAGCCTTGTTCCAAGCTTTGCCCCAGACAACAATAGCAGAGAAAAACTGAAAGTTGAAAATTATGAGAGACGGAGATATCTTCTTACAACTAGAAAGGGTAGATCAGATACCACTGTTGTGTTTATGCCAGCAAGCTTAGTCGTGGCTAGAGAAGCGACAATAGTATTTGAAATTATCATGAAATCTGTTGCTACTGCTAAAGAGGCTCAAATTGCACAAGGAATTAAACTTACATGGGATGAAACAGTAACAGAATCATCAAAGGTCTTTATTGCTATTACAAAAAATAATGATGTTATTAATGTTTCGAGCAGTGTTCCAGCTGTCAAGGTGGTGGTCGACAAAACAACTTTTGTTCGTCTAACTTACATAAACCTTGAACACATTGATCTTGTTGCATTTTATTATGCCAGCAAATTGTATACTTTTGAAGAGTTGCAAAATGTAATTGCTGATTAAATAAAAAAAATATTTGTCAATAAAAAAATGGTAAACTTCTATCCGCAACTACCAACGCTTGATCCGACTGAAACAAATGTGACGACTAAAACAACACTTGCGCCTGATCCACATATGCCAATTGCTTCAGATAAAACATTACAGGCAGACACATTCAGATTAAATAATATTACAGAAGCTTTGAAATATTTGGAGAGTGAGGAGGCGAAATACTCACGGTGCAAAAGACGGTATAAGACCGTTTTTAATTCTGTTCAAAACACTTCTATGGCTATTGGTGCAGTTTCAGCTGGATGTTCTGTAGGAGGTATTGTTCTGTTTGCCACGGGAATTGGAAGTTTGGCTGGAATAGCAGTTGAGGGTGTTAGCGTTGCTACATGCCTGGCTTGCTTTGGTTTGGAGGCCTTGAACAAGAGGTTTCACACGAAATTACAAAAACATGAAGCATTGAGTACGCTTGCTGGCGCAAAGCTGAGCAGTATGAAACTTATTATCAGTAAGGCATTAAACGATAATTTTATTGATGACGAAGAATTTAAGCGAGTCCAGGATGATTTAAATAATTACAAGAAACAGAAGTCTGAAATACAGAATAAGATGCGTAGTCAATCTCCTGTGAATGTTGAAGAACTTAAGGCCAGTTTTTTAGCAGAGGGAAAAAGGATAGGGGTACAGGAAACCACAGAAAAACTACACAATCTTTTAAACAAATAAAAATCAGATTTGGTAATCAATCAATATTTTTGTCATATGCTTCGCAGAGAGATGACATGTCATTTACACCACTTGTACCTGATTATTTAACCCCATCAGCACCACCACCTGAGTATTACTGAGAAAAAAAAGTTTTTTTATTGTCCTTGTATCTTGATAAATCTGTCTCAGTGTCTTGGGACTTGAGTCAAGTTGTTGTAAGAACTTAGGGTAAGTACTTGTAAGAACTTAGGGTAAGTAATTAATAAGTTCTTATGGCAACACACTTAAAGGTTACCTCTGCAGGTTCCTAAAAGTTAGTTGCAACTTGGTAATAAGTATTAAGTTTCACTTGGCATCACTTTATCAGGTAAATGATTAGGTATTGACAGAGACAATAGTTATAGAGAAAGGAAGTATGAGTCCCGATAGATAATGAATTTAATAGAGCCGCATCAGTCATGCTTGTCAGTTTTTTAAAATCAAAGGGTTGATTCAGAATTAACGGGGGTGAAATTGGGGTCAACATTTTGATATTAAAAAATGATGTAAATTAATGACTGATGCGGCTCTATTGAATTCATTGTCTATCGGGACTCATACTTCCTTTCTCTTGTGCTTAAGACCAGTCGGATAAGAGTGTGTTTGACCAGTTACAAATCCCATCTCCACTAATAACAAAAGAGCGGACCTACACTTAGAGCCGTTAGGCTGGAAAACGGACGAACAACGTGCATGTTGTATCCGGACAAAAAGTCTGCAGAATGTTGAAGATGGTCGGCAGACACAATGCACAACATGAACGAAGGGAGTTTACTTTCCTTATGCTTTCCTCCCACAAAAGATCGAGTTCTATGGGAAAGGCTATTTTCAAGACCTGGCAAAATAACGTATATAACGTTGATAAGATGTACTTCAAAGTTCAAATCCAAAATAATGTCCGTTTCACTTCAGGAGCAAAGTAAAGCTGCATCAACCGTGTGCGTCTAATCGACTTCATTCGAAGGCATCTCGCTGACCGCCATTTTGAAACTAGCGACGCGAGTATGCTTACGGCATTAAAAATATTACTTTATAAAGTATTTTATCTTAAATGTGTATGCATGTTTACATGCTCATGATTTTAATTTACTCACTGGAATAAACTTGTAACTTGTATGCTCGAAATTTTAAATGTTATGCACAAAAATGTCTTGCACCTTATCTGGGCCGTGTACGAGGACTGGTTCCCTCAAATCGAAAAACAGCTTTCGAAAAACACTTCTACAAAAATGTCTCCATCCTAAGGACAAATATTGTTGCTATGCATAAACCGTATGACATTAGTACTTTCGTTTCGTACCTGCAAACCATTGTTACTCTTTTGACGAACTACTCATCCGCTCTGCAGAGACTGCGTAAGCTGTTAGACTATAAACTTTCAGTTTTTGGTTAACTTTCGGTTTTCCGACTGCTTTGAGAATTGCATTAAAACATCTTCATATAATTAATAATACACTGCGATTTAATGCGCGGCGATCTTTGGAATGTCTGAGAGAGAGAGAGAGAGAGAGAGCGAGAGAGAGAGAGAGAGAGAGAGAGAGAGAGAGAGAGAGAGAGAGAGAGAGAGAGAGAGAGAGAGAGAGAGAGAGAGAGAGAGAGAGAGAGATGATGGCAACTCAATGCCTGTCATACAAGCTGTCCTGTAAACAAACAGCATAACAGGAAAATAAACATAGCATGCAAATCTCTCCCTCTCTTGCCGCTTGACTTCGCGAACGAAGATTTTATAGGAGTTGCCCACGACGTCTGCAGGCTTGTTCGTGGCTGCGGAGGCCAATCCGAGACAGGCACGTTCGACCGCAGTGGCTGCAGGGGAAGGTCTGGCCAGGGTTCTGAGCTGCGGCATCTCTGTTTTTTCTCCTGAGCCGCTTGTCCTTAAGGCTAGCTCTGCGAGAGTCCTCAAAGGAGACAGCTGCCTTGTAAATGGTGGAGCGCCAGGTGTCACGGTCCGCAGCAAGCGAAGACCACTGGTGGTGGTCGATTTGGCAGGCACTAAGTGACTTCTTGAGACAGTCTTTGTATCTCTGCATGCAAATAATAACAATAATGAGAATAAGAAGTAGTAGAAGAAGAAGAGGAATAAAAACTACGAAACAAAACGCACAATAGGTAATTAATGAAAGGGGGAAAAAAATTGTATTGGAGAATTAGTAACTGCCACAACACAAAAAGCAAGGGAAATAAATGAGTGCATAACATTAATATTGTACTCAGCTAAGACAGTGTCAAAGAATCAGCAGCATCAAGAGCATATAGCGACACCGACAAGACAAAGGATTATCAGTTTACAAATGTAAGGAGAAAGAGAAAATACTTGACGTTCACGTGTTATCAGCAGTAATACTCTGATATGGCAAACTGTGAAGTCAGTCTGAATGGAAGTGCGTGTGCAAAGCACGTTTAAAATGGGTTTTACCTGAACATGATTTAATGTTCCAAAGCAATGAGTTCCAGACAAAACTACCCGAAAATAGAAGGCTTGACGTAGAGATCTATCCTGGGTCGGGGTAAATGAAGCAAGCCATGTCTCGTGTGTAGCTGATGCCTAGGGCTGAAGTTAAATAGCGTGCACAGATATTCGGGGACTTGATAATGAAATATTTTGTGCCTGAGGACACGTTTGTTAAATTTGAGTTGTTCCTTCAGTGGAAGCAGGCCAAGAGATTTTATTTCTTCGTCTGTGGAAGTAGGGTTTTGAATAATTATTTTAACTGAACGACGATATAGCGAGTTGATTTTGTTAATATGACGTTCGCTGCATTCGTCCCACAAAGAGAACGCATAGTCACAATGGCTCTTAATGTGTGCGTGAAAGAACAATGTACAGCACTTTGTACTAAGAATATGTCTAAGTTTAGAGAGCAGAAATACATTCCTGGACAAGGTTTTGCACAAACTGTCGATATGCGACGACCAATTGAGCTGGTCGTCAAGTACAACTCCCAGTAGGCGGTGCTTGGATACCTGTTGGATAGGTTTATCGCCGAGTGAAAGTATCAAAGGGGCAGGATGTAGCTGATGCTTTTGGCGGGTTGTTATCAACATGCTTTTGGTTTTAGAAGTACTGAGTAGCATGCGATTATGCGTACACCAATCTGACATTTCATCAAGACTTTGCTGGAGGATACAATTTAGTGTCGTGACACGACTGCCTGATGTATGCAGCGTTGAATCGTCAGCAATGAGTTCGCATTTTACTTTAGGATTTGAGATGGAAAGAAGCAGGTCATTGATGAATAAAGAAAATAAAAGAGGCCCTTGCGTAATAGAAAGGTTGAATATAAATGTCAAGGATTCAGCTGTGTATGGAAGTGGCAATTTCAGTACCATGCTATTTATTCCATCCAGGCCACACGATTTACTGGATAGAGTAGAAATATATTTACCAACTTCAAACACTATCATAAGAGATAAGGAGAAGGACGCACCTGCTGCAGACTCACAGTGTGTGCGCAGTTTAGCAGAACAACTGTAACTATCACTGCTAGCGGAAAAAGTCTGTACAAGGGACTCAGCGATATTTAAAAAATGGGAATTGAAGTCGTCTGGATCCATGCCTGGAGAGGTAGCAGCATTGATGGAATTTTTCTGCTTTGTAAACAAATTGATTGCATTCCAGACACTTCGGGTATCTTTACCCTCTGCGATAACTTTTTCCGCAAGCGTTTTCTGGGTTTTGCTAACTAAGGATTTTTACAAAATTACGTTGTTTTCTAAAATCTGCAAGTTTTTCTGCCGTTTTAAGTCATCTCTTATTTTCATTGCGTGAATAATGTCCTTTGACAACCAAGGCGGATTGATTGTACATTGCTTAACGTCCCGACAGCAACAAGGCTTTCTCAGGACGTGCCTGCACTGCTTGTGAAAAAAAACTAAACAAAACATTGAATGTATGTCGCCAGCCAGTCAAATACATTAAATAAACCTAACACATGGGCCTAAATAAAGCTAAGACCATTTAGCAACACACATCCAATATCAAGAGCTACAGGCAGTGCAGACAGTAGGGAGAGTTTTTAAAAGGCAAATACAGGTGAATGGACAAAGGGTAGACAGAAACACATGCCCCAGAATAGGGAGATAAACCCACCCTGTGGGGCTGACCAGGGTGACCCTGGGAACTAAAAAATACCTAACCCCACCCAAGTCCCCCAGGGCAGACCCGGGTGGGGCAACCAAGGCGGAAGGGGAGGGTGTTTAATTCGTTTAGTCCTGAGTGGGGCATGTTTATCTAGGACCCAAAGAAACAGCTTGTACCAAAGCTCTAGGGCATCATTGGGATCATTAGTGTTGTAAATAAGGTGAAAGGGCGTGTTTGAGTCACGAAGAAAGTCATCAGTGTTGAACTTTTTGTAAGACCTGAAGTCGTGTGTTGTTTGTGCTGGGGTTTATCATGTTCAACTGAAAGATTAAAACAAGTAGGAAAGTGATCAATAATGGCTACATACGGCACATAGACGTTCTTGACAGGAGATATAGTTGTAGTGTAGATGTGGTCAATCAATGTGGCGGATGACAAAGAAACTCTAGTGGGAGACGGAACCATCTGCTGTAGGTCAAATAATGAGGTGGTGTAATTCCACGCCGCATGACCAGTCGTAAGAAGGTCAATTAATATCGCCTAGAAGGTGTATGTTTTTGTTGTTACGTAGTTGCGCCTTATCCATCATGGTGACAAAATCATCATAACATGAGAATGTGGCTGAAGGGGTGCGATAAATAAATCCGATAAGTGTGGGGGAAGATTTATCACATTTCAATTCAAGGAATAAACTTTCCACGTGACTAGACTCTAAATCCATGCGGCGGGTAAAGTATTGGCGGATAGAGTTATGAAGGTACACAGCTATACCGGTATGACCAGCAGATGATGCATCTCTACGGAATATAGTATAATTATGAATGGAGATCGAGTCGTCACTAGTATGTTCTCTGAGTCTAGACTCCGTAAATCCAAATACATGAAAGGGTTGGGGTTGGAAAAGTAAAACAGTGGCGTCGGGCACTTTGTTGTATAAATGATAGATGTTCAGATGCCATATTCGTAAATCTTGCCTTTGCAGCGAACACTGGGGTACAGTTGGGCTACAGGCAGGCATGATGAATGAACACGTGGGGGGAAAAATGTGTACGAAATTCAAATAAGAACAAATCAATGCATATGAACTCTAACAAAGTTAAACAAAATACAGGAGGAACTACAGAGCTGAAATTTAAGCTCTGTCGCTGTCTCAGCAGGCAACGTCATGCCCCACGTCGGGGAAATAAAGTTTCGTTACGTTCTGTAGGCAAATGAGTCACTGATAATATACCGTATCAGCGATATATATATATATATATATATATATATATATATACCGGCTCCTTAGCGTCACGCCCCACGTAGGGGAAATAATGTATCGTGACGTTCTGAAAAGCGAATGAAATGAGTCACTGATCGTAGACCGTATAATATACGATAAAGACATAGGCTCCTTCGCTATAACAAGAAGAGTCTATTACCTCAGTTTTGATAGAAAAGGAAAATGTGGAAGATAATGATCGTCACACACTATACACAGAAGCAAATTCGTTGCACGAAATAAATCCAAAGGGCTAATCGATTAATACGCTATAGATTCAATGTCGGACCCTAAAGTTTGCCAGATTGTCAGATTCAGACGTCATAAAATGATCACGGTGCGTTGCTCCATCTAATGAGTGTTGGCAATATATGAGAGTGAAGGTGGGTGCCACACTGGGTGGCTCCGTCGACTCACAGTAGAGAAGCGAGGGAGACAACACATGGACTGATAAATACGACAATTACACATCATAGTACGCCGCGCAGGTTGTCACCGTCGATCCGCCAGAACGAATCGAGGGAGACAGTGAGCTTGGGTTTAGAATGTCACTTCACTCAGGCAAGGGACGATGAGTAGACCACACTGTTTGTCCCCATCGATCCACCGATGAGAATCGAGGAAGGCAACCAGGGTGGGTTCACACTGAAATTCACTCAGACGAGGGTCTCATAGTGCCGCCCCTGATATTCTGGACAGGTGATGTAGCCGGACCGACCACGGCTAAGGGCAACAAATGGTTCAGGGAAAGCAACACTCCAAGTGGCAGGATCACAGGAAAATTTGGGGAAAGGGGCCACGGGGTAGGAAACACGCTGCAAAGTCATTGACTGGGGAGGATAATGTGGGGTGGGGAGGAGGGGTACTTTACAGCTGAGTTCAATGGGCAGGTAACCGTTACGGTGCAAGCCTCATAGAGGCGCCATAGGGGGGGTGGGGTGGGGGGGGGTCCGTATTGCAGGGGGTCGTCACACATAGTTGGCCGCGGCCCAGGCTGGTGGGCAAAGATAGACCGCACAGACGGCAGGGTTGCACGAGCAGTGGACCTAAGGCTGAAGGCAAGTCGCAAGAGAGAGAGAGAGAGAGAGAGAGAGAGAGAGAGAGAGAGAGAGAGAGAGAGAGAGAGAGAGAGAGAGAGAGAGAGAGAGAGAGAGAGAGAGAGAGAGAGAGAGAGAGATGATGATGATGATGATGATGATGATGATGATGATGATGATGATGATGAAACTTTATTTTTCAACGGTAAAAAGTTTTGACAGAAAACAAATCGTCATTTTACAAACTTGCCGTTGCTAACATCTACAGCATAAAAAGGGGAAACTATAAAAATATATTTACAAACAAAAACCAATAGCATCATTATATACAAAAAAACAACAACAAAAAGAAAAAAACACTCATCACACACACATGCACACACGCACGCACGCGCGCGCGCCGCTCACATATACACCCACACACACAAACAAACACGAGCACACACACACACACACACACACACACACACACACACACACACACACACACACACACACACACACACACACACACACACAAACAACAAACAAACAACAGCAACAAACCATCTTATGAAATACATGAGGTAAGGAAATATTACAGTACCTGAGAAATACTAAGTCTGACTCATCAGGTAATCAGAAAGTTTTGTTTTAAAACTTCCTGGTGCGGTAATAGTTTTCAAATGTCCAGGGATTGAATTCCAAGCAAACGGACCAGAGAATGACATACTAGTTTTAAAAAGGTCGATTTTTGGCAGTGGTAAGGGTAACGTATTATTTCTTGAGGTCCGTTCACGTTCTTGGTGAGATATAAATTTAGTGATTAGATACTGGGGTGTCAAATTATTCAGTATCTTATGCATAAAGACACATTTGTTTAAAGTAAGTTGCTGACGCAGACTGAGAATGTTTAAATGTCTAAATTTGTCTGTTGTAGGGATGGGGCGTCCATCTATCATTTTTACAGCTCTTTTGTATATGGAATTTAACCTCTTCATGTGGACATCACTGCAGCCGTCCCACACTGTGGAGACATAATCAACGTGGGACTTTATTATGAGCATGAAAAAACAATTTACGGGTATTTGTATCCGTTACATGTCTAAGCTGGGACAATAAGAAAGTGTTTTTAGCAATGGTCTTACAAACAGCATTTATATGGGTCCCCCAGCACAGTTGTTCATCAACATGTATTCCTAAGAAGTTACGCTCAGTGACTTGTTCAACAGGTTCAGCGTTTAATTGTAATTTTAATGGCTGTAGTCGGCGTTGATGTTTTTGTCGCGTGGCGATTAAGATACTCTTTGTTTTAGCTGGGTGAAGAACCATATGGTTCTGTCTACACCAGTCAGATACCTCATTGAGACTGCATTGTAAAATATGGCTAATGTCCGTCGTTTTTTTTAAACCAGAAACACGAAGACTCGTATCGTCAGCAAATAGATTACAATTAACGTCAGAGTTAGTGATATGCAAAGGTAGATCATTGATAAATAATATGAATAAAAGAGGTCCCAAAATAGATCCCTGGGGGACGCCGTATTTTACATTTCCTTGCTTAGAGTATCTTCCATGGGCGTACACCATTTGTTTTCTGTCTTCGAGATATGATCGGAAGAAAGCTATGGCGGTTGCGTTCAAGTGATAAACTGTTAGCTTATTTAGGAGAATGTCATGGTCCACAAGGTCAAACACCTTTTTAAGGTCTAAGAAAACTGCTCCTGACATCAGGCTTTTATTTATTGATTCCAGCCAGCTGTCTACAACATGTGTCAGTGCTGACTGACAAGAATGTTTCGGTCTAAAACCAGACTGGTGAATATTAAGTAATTTACCTTTTTCCAGAAAGTCAAGGAGATGTTTTTGAATGTGTTTTTCAAGGGGTTTTGATAACTCTGACAGAAGGGAGATTGGACGATAATTATTGATATCTTCAAGATCTTTAGATTTAGGGATTGGGATTACATTTGCTTCTTTAAGAATGGTTGGAAATGTACTTTGCTTTATGCAGAGGTTGAAAATATATGTTAGTGATTCTACTGTATACGGTAATGAGATTTTTAGGGTTTCATTATCAATACCATCAATGCCAGCAGACTTTTATTTTCGGCATGCTAGAAATATATCTGCCGACTTCCACAGCTGTAATATTAGGGATGGTGAAAGTATTTGATATAGTTGTTTTTTAAAAGTGTTCTCTGAGAAAACTCGGCACTTCATATGGTTTACTGTTATTTGCAGCTGACAATGCCAGTATTTCGGCTGTCGTTAAGAAATGGTTATTTAATATATCAGCTGACATATGGGATGGGATTTCGGGTGCTGATTTACCCTTCGTTATGACGTTCAGAGCTTTCCAAACAGATGCCGTGTCCTTTTTGTCTCGAATCATTTGTTGGAAAAAAGACTTCTTAGACGCTCTAACTAAATATTTGACACGATTGCGTTGTTTTTTGTATTCTTCGTACTTTTGGTCTTTTTAAAGTTTGTCTCTAAATGACATGGTCTGCTTGATATCTGCTGTTTACCAGGGTGGTATGGTGGAATGTGTAACTCGTTTTTCACGTATTGGCGCGTGTTTATTGAGGACACTGAGAAACAGATCCATCCAGCATGACAAGGCACTGTCAGGAGATTGGTGATCATAAACCTCAGTAAACGGAGCATTGTGCAGGTCCCACAGAGATTCGTCTTTGTTAAAGTGTTTAAAGGAGCGAAATTTTATAGTTTTATGTCTTTTAGTTTTTTGCTTGTCTAGTTTCATGGAGACGTTAGAGCATACTGGGTTATGATCGCTGACAGCTAAGGCGGGAACCTGCACATTTGATATTTTATCGTGATTTGTCACGTAAATGTGATCAATTAAGGTTGAAGATGTAGATGTGGTTCTAGTGGGGTTTTAAACTAATTGTTTTAAGCCGAATAAGGCTGTTGTTGATGCCCATGCAGCATGGTACCCTTTAGGCTTAAGTAGGTCAATGTTAAAGTCGCCCAGAAGAACAATGTTACCTTTACTTTGATTAACTTTATCCATCATTTCTACGAAATCATCATACCAGTCCCAGTTGGCTGCTGGATTTCTATAAATAAAGCCAATCAGGACTGGGGGGGGGGGATTTAGATGTTTTCACCTCGACCCAGAGAGAGAGAGAGAGAGGGAGAGAGAGAGAGAGAGAGAGAGAGAGAGAGAGAGAGAGAGAGAGAGAGAGAGAGAGAGAGAGAGAGAGAGAGAGAGAGAGAGAGAGAGAGAGAGAGAGAGAGAGAGAGAGAGAGAGAGAGAGAGATGAAACTTTATTTCTCAACGGATGAAGTAATTAGCACATGTGTCAATTTTCATACTTGCCGTTGTACTCTACAAACACAGGGTTTCGCCCCAAGGGGGGGCCGTATGCCTACCTGAAGAGCCCACCCCCCCCCCACCCCACCCCTTGGGGCGAAACCGGTGGTAGGCGGCAAAAACTTTAAATCTACTCAGCAGGTCCAATATCTGTTTGGGAATATTTTCTAGCATCCCCCGTGGGGGGGAGGACTGGATATTCTCCAGCGGATGGCGTGCTGTGCTGGCGGTGCTACCAGTAAATTCTGGAGGCGGCTGTCTAGTACATTCCTTGCATTTGCAATTTCAGGTTACGCCGTGTGTGTGTATATATTGTTCATTAAATTCTGAGAATGCTCTTGCTGTGCTAATGCCATGAAATTCCAGGCTGGTAAACTTGCATTGTGTCATCAAGATATCAGCTGCCCTTTTTGTGACTGCATCGCTCACGAGATCTAGAAAGAAAGGGTAGTGGGAGAGAGAAGGAATGACAGACCTATCGTTTTGAGCCTTCCACTGAACACCTACTGCATATGGCAATAGGGACTGCATATAGCAAAAGGGGCAGCTGATGTCCTGATGACACAATGCAAGATTACCAGCCTGGAATTCCATGGCATTTGCACAGCAAGAGCATTCTCAGAATTTAATGAAAAATTATGTCCCTTGGAGCTATTCTGATTGAGTGCTTTTCTTGGCTTTGGGCTACGCCTTTGTTATAAATAAATAATATTTGCACCCAAAAACTGCCTAGGTGTTGCCTTTTCAAAATTTGTCTGTCTTCTTCCACTGCAACACCCCATAAAGCTTTAGGGATGCAATCGCGCTGTGCTAGTGGTGCTACCAATAAATGCTGGAGGCGGCTTCTAGTACATGCGTTGTGTTTGCAATTTCATTTACGACGTATGCCTACCTGAAGAGCCCCCCCCCCCCCTCACCCCCCCCCCCATCGGGGCGAAACCGGTCGTAGGCGGCAAAAACAAAAATCTATCCAGCAGGTCCAAGATCTGTTTGGGAATATTCATGCACTAGCCTCCCCTCTCGGGGGGAGGACTGGATATTCTCCAGCGGATTGCGGGGCGCCTGGGGGTAGTCCCTACTGCTTTATGCAGTAGGTGTTCAGTGGAAGGCTAAAAAAGATAGGTCTGTCATTCCTTCTCTCTCCCACTATCCTCTCTTTCTAGATCTCGTGAGCGATGCAGTAACAAAAAGGGCAGCTGATGTCCTGTTGACACAATGCAAGCTTACCAGCCTGGAATTCCATGGCATTAGCACAGCAAGAGCATTCTCAGAATTTAATGAAAAATTATGTCCCTTGGAGCTATTCTGATTGAGAGCATTTTTTGGCTTTGGGTGACGCCTTTGTTATAAGTAAATAATAATTGCACCACAAAATTGCCTAGGTGTTGCCTTTTCAAAATTACACTGCAACACCCCATACAGCTTTATAGTCTAGCAGCTTACGCAATTTCTGCAGAGGTAAGTAGTTCGTTAAAAGAGTAACATTGGTTTGCAGGTTTCGAAAGCTATTTTTCGATGTGAGGGAACCAGTCTTCGTACACGGCCCGGATGAGGTGCAAGACATTTTTTTGTGCATAACATTGAAAATTTCAAGCATACAAGTTACAAGTTTATTCCAGTGAGTAAATTAAAATCACGAGCAAGTAAACATGCATACATATATACGATAAAATAAGTTGAAAAGTATTATTTTTTATTCGGTAAGCGTACTCGCGTCGATAGTTTCAAAATGGCGGTCAGCGAGATGCGTTCGAAAGAAGTCAATCAGACGCGCACGGTTGATGCAGCTTTACTTTGCTCCTGAAGTGAAACAGAGATTATTTTCGATTTGAACATTGAAGTACATCTTATCAACATCAAATGCGTTATTTTTCCTGGTTTTGAAAACTGCCTTTTCCATAGAACTCGGTCTTTTGTGGGAGGAAAGCATATCGAAAGTAAACTCCCTTTGTGCATGTTGTGCAATATGTCTGCCGACCATCTTCAACATTCTGAAGACTTTTTGTCCGGATACAACATGCATGTTGTTCGTCCGTTTTTCAGCCTAACGGCTCTAAGTGCAGGTCTGCTTTTTTATTTTTTTTTATTAGTGGAGATGGGATTTTTAACTGGTTAAGCACACTCGTATTTGACTGGTCTTAGGCACAAGCCAGGCAGAGTGAAATCCATCTCCGAACCGTTTCCATCTAAATCACCATGTTCAGCTAAACATCTAAATATATATAAAAAAATAGTTTTTGCAACCCATTCAACCAATCCGCACTCAAGTACTCACAAGGACTCTTATGATCAAGCTTTATCGGGACTGCATGAAACACAATACAGATAGTATCCCTCTCCATTATATTACATGTTTTATTTATTTATTTATTATTGATTCATTTATGTATTGACTTTCATATTTATTTATTATTTATCCTTTTAATTATGGATGGAAGGAATTCCTTGATGCACATGATCACTATAGTGGTATGGTAGTGGCCACCAATGAGAGGAAATTTGTTTTTAATATGCATACATCTGTGCATGTCATAATCTATCCTTTACTTAACATGCATATTCATAGGTCCCAGGTATCTCCAACTTATTTTATTTATTATTATTTTTTTTTATTTGTTTGTTTGTTTGTTTGTGATGTATGTTTGCACATACACATCAGCATAAAATGATTGATTGTACATTGTTTAACGTCCCGACAGCAACAAGCCTTTCTCAGGACGTGCCTGCACTGCTTGTAAAAAAAACAAACTTAACAGAATATTGAATGTATGTCGCCAGCCGGTCTAATACACTAAATAAACCTAACCAGACCATTTAGCAACACACATCCAATATCAAGAGCTACAGGCAGTGCAGACAGTAGGAAGAGTTTAAAAAGGAAAATACAGGTGAATGTACCAAGGGTAGACAGAAACACATGCCCCAGAATAGAGGGGAAAACCCACCCTGTGGGGCTGACCAGGGTGACCCTGGGAACTAAAAAGTAGTTAACCCAACCCAAGTCCCTCAAGGCAGACCCGGGTGGGGGACATCAGCTTACAAGATGAGAACATACATGTACGCATATATGGTAATATATGATGTGAACATAAAATGTACACATATATGGTAATAGTTGCATACCACCCGCTCCCCACCTCACATACAAAACCACAGAACACCCATTAAAAGACATGCACATCTGTGCATGTTCATAATATATCATTTACTTGGTATTCATAATCATATGTCCTAGTTATTTAAATTTATTATTTATTTTTATTTGTTTGATGCCCACTCCCAACCCCACTCCACAACCAGAGAACACCCACCAAAAGACACTTACATCTGTGCATGTTCATACTCTATACTTAGCATTCATATGTCCCAAGCATCTTGACTTACTTTATCTTTTTTATTTAACCGCCATGAGATGGCATTTGTCGCCTGCTCGACATTAAATCCAAAATAACTATTTATTTAAATTTTTTATTTAAATTTTTTATTTATTTTGTTTGTTTGTAATGCAGGTTTTGTACATACACATCAGCATACAAGAAAATATACACATATATAGATGGTAATAGGTGCCATACTGCCTGCTCCCAACCCTTACCTAAATACACACATAAAACAGCAGAACACCTACCAAAGGACATGCACATCTATGTATGTTCATAATTTTTAATCTGTCCTTTACCTAGCATGCATATGTCCCAGGTACCTTAGACTTACTTTATCTTCTTTATTTAAATTATTTATTTATTTTGTTTGTTTGTAATGTAAGTTTTGTACATACACATCAGCATACAGCTCAAGAACATAGACCATGGTGCCCCTGTGCATGTGGCCACCAGTACTATTCTGTCAGATCTGTCACACCCAGCCAATCATCTCTTCGAGCTTCTGCCCTCTGGCCGGCGGTTCTGTGCTTTTAAAGCCAGAACCTCTCGATTCAGATGCAATTTTTTTTTCCAGAAGCTGTCCTCAATACACCACCATGCATGGAACAACGTGATTCCATGATTTGGGACATATGACTGATTTGTGTTTAATATTGTGTTTATCTATCTTTTAATGCTGTATATAGGATGATCACCAACTCTGAGTGTATGACACGATGAATGCCCTACAAGTGAGGATGTATTTTACTGTCGCCATGCCACACAAAAATCCTTGTAACGTTTTACTTGGTGAATAAATGTCTTATGTCTTATACACATACATGGTAATAGGTGCCGGACCGCTCGCTCCCAACCCCAATCCAGTTACACACACAAAGCCGCAGAACACCCACCAAAAGAATGTACATCTGTGCATGATCATAATCTATACTTTACTTAGCATTCATATGCCCCAGGTATCTTTGACTTACTTTATCTTATTTATTTAACTGCCATGAGATGGCCGTAGTCGCCCGCGCGGCGTTAAACCCAAATAACTATTTATTTAAAGTATTAATTTATGTTTGTTTGTAATGTAGGTTTTGTACATACACATACACGGTAATAGGTGCCATACCGCCCCACTTTCAACCCCACCCAACATACACACACAAAACCACAGAACGCCCACAAAAGACATGCACAATTGTATACTGATGGGCATCCTGTAAAACCTATATATAGAGACTTAAGGTTAAGAAAGTGGCTTGTACTGACTGCCTGTATTTTAGCTGCCCACCTACAAATTTCATGTGTACAGTTAACCACACTGCACATGCAGCCATCAGTTCTGTGAAAGTACTGTTGGCTTCATGCACAGGGGCTCCAAAACTTAGAGATAAGGCCACACCTGATAACAATAACAGTACTAATAATAATATGCTTACTCAAGCCACTAGTTCTGTAAACAGCACCTTTGTAAACAGTACCAGTGGCCAAATGCACACATATATCATGGATGATGCAACCACTGATCACTTCAAACAATAGGCTGCCCAGTTCACATTGATAAGTGTTACCGTAAACTAGCCTGCACATGCAGCCATCAGTTCTGTAAATAGTACTGGTGGCCACATGCACAGCGGCACCAAACTTAAAGGTGAGGCCAAAACTGAAACCTCAAACAAAACACTACCTACACACACATATCAATGATACAGTCAACCTCATGTGCGTTAGGCGGAACAGGCTTAAAGTATGGGACTGTAAATCTTACAGCGAAATGTCAAAACCAGTAAGAAAATAATGTAAGAGCAACACGTACATGTATTTTGTAAACCACTCAAAACATGAGAACTCATCGAGCCTAATAGTATTATGAGTGGGTGATGGAAACACTGAAAGAAATAGTACGTGTACATTATAAAGTATATGCCTCCTCCCCCACCCCTTAACTAGCTGTTCACCGTGAAACATATATATATCAATCATTTGATCACTTGACTGATTTATTAAATCATCTCTGTGTCACCTTTCTCCGTTTTCTTTCTCGTTTTAATCCCAATATATATGTCACTGTCAGTGCTAATGTCAGCTGCTAAGAATCCTTGCAGCAAACTGCAAATGTCTATATGCAGACAAACTGCAAATAACACAGCAGCAAAATAAGTTCTTCTTTTGTGCAGTAGGCTACTGCTAGCAAGATAGGGTTTAATTTTAAACAAAGCATTGCATGAACTTCCAAGCGTGTTCACATTGTGCTGTGTATTGTTTTCAGTGTGAAGTGTACTGTGCCATCAGTGATCACTGAGACTGCATAATTGGCACTGGCAGTGATCGCACATCACAACATAGCTTGTCATTTCAACTGATTAAAATAAATGTTACTGCATAAAATAATTAATCAATTTCCGAAACCTTGCTCAGCAATGATAGTTAAAACCAAGTGGTGTGGCACTCTTTTTCTTTTACAGCATGCCGCATGCTGCATTTCGGACATAGGTTTCGAAGATAGCGTTTGTGTTGTGAGTTGCGTTTTGTTTTGGTGCTGTGGTGTCGAAATGAAACGGGTAAAGCGATGGTAAAGTGAATGGAAATAAACGTGACAAACCTTTATCAAGACGTAAAAATGCACACAGCAACTTTACACGTTTCCTTCTTTTTGGAAACAAACAAGCTTATGTAGAACAAATTAAAAAGAACCCGTCGGCACAACGAAATTCACAGCAACGAATCCGCGTTTAGGTTGTATCATGTTTTGATCACGTGATTAGGGATACCTTATTGTTGAGTAACGATATTTGAGTTCAAGGCAAGCTTTTTTCGTAATTGTTTCTTCTCTTAATATATCTAAGTGTGAAAATATTACTAAAAAATAAATGAAATCCTTTTAAAGTGACATATAGTGCATACTACCACTGAATACAGGAACAATGAGACCCGTGTAAACTACTGATCCCCTGTGAACATGGCTGCGACGGTCCTGGTTTCGTCTGCAGCCATACTGGAAACAAAATGTGCTACAGAAAAATGTCTCCATCCTCCGGCGGTTTAAAACGAGTGCGCACTGCTTTTATTCATACTAGACTTCATTTTGATATACCCAAACCTTTGTTACTCTCTAGAAAATCACTATCTCGTAAACGGCTAATCGTCTATGAAGGGCAGCTGCTAGACTATTAGGGATGCAATCCGCGCTGTGCTAGTGTTGCTACCAGTAAATTCTGGAGGCTGCTTGTAGAACATGCGTTGTGTTTGCAATTTCAGATACGCCGTATGCCTACCTGAAGAGCCCCCCCCCCCCCACACACACACACACACTTTCGGGCTAAACCGGTCGCAGGTGGCAAAAACAAAAATCTATCCAGCAGGTCCAAGATCTGTTTGGGAATATTCATGCACTAGCCTCCTCTCTTGGGGGGTGGGAGGGGGGTGGGGGCTGGGGGGAGGGGTTTAGGACTGGATATTCTCCAATTCTCCATCGGATTGCATGGCGCCTGGGGTAGTCCCTATTGCTATATGCAGTAGGTGTTCAGTGGAAGGCTCAAAAAGATAGGTCTGTCATTCCTTTTCTCTCCCACTACCCTTTCTTTCTAGATTTCGTGAGCGATGCAGTCACAAAAAGGGCAGCTGATGTCCTGATGACACAAAGCAAGCTTACCAACCTGGAATTCCATGGCATTAGCACAGCAAGAGCATTCTCAGAATTTAATGAAAAATTATGTCCCTTTGAGCTATTCTGTTTGAGTGCATTTTTTGGCTTTGGGCGACGCCTTTGTTATAAGTAAATTATATATATATATATATATATATATATATATATATATATATATATATATATATATATATATATATATATACATATACATATATATATATATATATATATATATATATATATATATATATATATATATATATATATATATATATATATATATATCCGGATTCCGGATATAACAAATTTGCAGGCGACCACCATTTGTTTTTTACTATTACTATATTTTTACTATTATTTCATTTATTTTTCGGTCGAATCCGCTGCTCTCCAAATCCGTGTTCATCACTGAGCTTAAGGTATCCAAATTGTGGAAGACTCAATACATCACATCCGCAGTCGCTCCTCGCATGTTTATTTTTTCAGCTGTGATGTTGGGACACTTGCTGCTGTTGAGGTTATACTACACTGTCTGTGTCAAAGACAGTAGGTACTCTATGACTGGACATGCATGTTATTGGTAGAAACCTTCAGAATCTCTTATATGTTTTCCGTTAGCGAAAACGTGTACTAGCTTGCTGTTGTCTATCAGCCCTAACCATACAGTTCTAACTTTCAGCCGGCTAAACTCACTGAAACAAGCGAAAGTAACCACTTAAATGTATCCGTTTCTTTGAAATGTTGCCGATAAAAAGCTAAAAACCGAAATACATATATTTAAGAGGATAGGAAGGAAGTTAGTTTTGCAGATTCTGCAGAGTTTGGAGAACAAACACACTCAAAATTTGCAGCGGCACTCACAGACTGAATACGTCAGGATGCAACTGTGGTACTCCAAACGAAGTGCCATCTTTTGTCAAGCACAAGGCACATATTTTCCTTTTACGATTGATTTTGATATAATGCAGCATAATATTTTAGTGACGTTTTCGATTACTTTAATAATAAATTATTGCGTCACTATAAAAGGTCATGTATTCTTGCAAAGGCAGTGCGTACTTCTATCCCATTATTTTCGCGTTCATGGTCTCTTAGGTTGGCTGAATTGGCACGCTATTACATTCTTTATGAAAACGCTAGCACGGACGTGTCTCCACTTACTGATTTTACAATTATTTAATTAAACAGTGATGTAAATTAACGATTTATAATGGAATATGTCATCCCACTACAGCTTCAAGATACATATGTGAATAATGTGAATCTGCCCACAAAATTAGGAATGCCTATCTCAGTCATTTAGAACAGGCTATCTGAAAACGCAGAGCTTGGATGGTCAATTATAAGTGCAAAAACCCTTCCAGGAAAATGATGACAAATTAATACTAAAGAAAATGTTATTTGATCCCCTGCATGGTTTTCGTTTTGGTTCTCAGTGCTAATGACCGTAGAAGATTTTTAAGAACAATGTTATGGCATGAAGCTACATTTTGTATTGACGGTGTATAACCAAACCCCGCGAGGTCAGTCTCAGTTTGACTGATCGGTGTAACCCTTTAAACAGGCACTTGGTTTATAGGACACCAGACAAGAGAGACTATTTTGCAAGAAAAACTAATATATACTTACGTGTGTTTTTTTTTACACGGTAATAACGAGTGTTAGGAAAGCTGAATGTTTAAACTTCTTCAGGTCGACGAAAACCGCACTTGACTTCCCACTTGTGTTGATAGAAAACAGCTGGGAATCTGCCCTGTCTGTCAACGCATGATTGGCAGGAATGTTTTGAACGAAATCCAGTTTGTCTGCTATGAAGACGTTGGTGAGATTATAGGAATTGAAGCATTTATTTATGGATGTAATGTTTAAGTGTTTTTTCCTAGTGGTTTGACCACAGCTGACAAGTTCAAAATCAGCTGCATTACATGGGACGGTACCACAGAATCTGGAATGGATGCAAAATCTTTGTTATTTTGTGCCACCACAGCGCTTCGTTTGGATCAGTGTAGCTTTATACATTATTAAAGGTGCAATACTTATATCAGACAAAGGGCCTGCTTGTCAAATTGCAGGTATTGGTCGAATTCTATTTCCCCCCGTTTCAGATGTTACATTGACAGTTGTGCCAACAGTGATTGGGTTGGGAGAGGTGTGGCGGTAAGGTTTCTGAAGTCTGTGGAATACACCCACCCTACTCCTATTCGCGCTTGCATGCTTCTGTTTTTCGTAGATGTACACAGTAAAAATACAAAGAGTTTCTGAGGAGCAAAATCGTGTACGAGTTTGCTGTTCAGAAAATCTTTTGTGTTTTTACTGTGTGGTGTTTTGGTTTTTACTTTCTGACAGACATACGCAAGACCTGCTCAGGAATGAACGCAGTAACAGAACGCCTATGCCTGAATTCTCTAAAGCACTACACAACTGTGTGTAATGGGACCACCAACATGGCATATGTGGCTAACTACCGCTCGGACCACGCTCGCAGTATTCAGAATAATTACTTCGGTCTCCACCATGAGGCCAAGAGTATCATGATCATCGGGATGGGACTTCACGACTACCTCAATGCATCGCGTGTTATACAGCATGTCCTCTTACCGGTGATGCGAATTAGAGACGCGCTTCATTTGGCGAGCCCAAGGTTGTTGTGGGTGACACCTCCATGTCCAGGGCTGGTCAAAGAAGGCAGAGGGATGCAAGGAAAGGAGAATGTCCGAGAGTACAACAAGATCCTAGGAGAATTTATGCAACAGCGGAAAGTCCCCGTGCTTGACACTTTCAGACTGACAGAATCAGTCTTTTCACTTGATGGTACGCACTACGGGCTGAGTATGAACACACTAGCAGCACAGATGGTTTTACATTACGTGCTGTGTGAACGGGGCGCTACCTTGCAGTGTGCATTTAAAGTGAACAATAATGTTCAGAAATGACATTATTACGGGTGTGCAGTGCAGGCATTAAGTGTGATTGTGTATGTGAAAAGTGCTAGGATTATCATTCTGGACGTCTTTAATCACACAAACAACAACAACAACAACAACAAAGCAACAAACAAACAAACAAACAAACAAACAAACAAACAAACAAACAAACAAACAACCCCCCAAAAAAGCACCAACCCCCCAAAAAAAAAAACCCAGCAACAAACAAACACCAAAAAACAAAAACCCCAAAGAAAACAAAACAAAATACAAAACCAAACCAAAACAAAACAAACAAAGGAAACAAACACAAAACACCACAAACAAACCCAAATAACAACAACACTTTAATACTATTTTAATGTTACATGTCTGTTAGGTATCAATTACAGTCCCATACGTTTAAGTCGACAACGGATAAGCGAACATGATTCTTCTCTGAAAAGTCGGATAAGCTTACAATAGTATAATTCATTTTTAAATTTACTTTTAAATGCCGTTTTCTTTGCGTCATTGTGTTTGGTGCTGTTTATTTTTAGCGTGCTGCAAGTATAGTAATGGTCAAAACTTAAGGGACACACTACTTTTTGTGTCATTGTTTATCGTCGCAAGTACGCTAATAAAATACAATGTTATTTCGATCCAAATGGGTTAAAAGTTGACCTTAGACAGTCCACTGTACAGGGAACAATAGACAACAATTCATCAATTACCCAGAACGTGTCAAATGCACATGAAACATCGTCAGTTTTTGTGAAAAGCTGTGCGATAATGGCAAGCGTACCAAAGGCAGGCAGGTGGAAAAATTCGCTAAGTAGTGATGCACGTGCTAAAGGGGACAGTCGTGAATACAGAGCACTTTTGTCTCGCTACAAATACCGGTACAGTAGGGGCATAATTGTCACTTTCCTAACCATGCCACCACGACGAAGCCTAACGCCAGTAGATGAAGGCCGGGCGCTAGCGTGGCTGAAAATGGAATTTTCGGACGAGAAGTTGGGAGACGTCTTGGGGTGTCCCATTCAGTGATCCAGAGGCTGCTGGCACGATTCCAAGAAACTGGAAGGGTAGAACGACGACCCTGCTCAGGACGCCCGCGCTGCACCAGCAGAAGGGAGGACAGATACCTCTGTGGCGGCTCTGCGCGACCGAACTATCACGTCAACCACTTTGAGACGTCAACTGATGCAAGCTGCAAACGTTAACGTCAGCAGAAGCACAGTCTGCCGATATCTGCGCGAAATTGGCCTGGCTTCAACAGTGAGAATAACCCTCACTCCAGCTCATCGCAGAGCCCGGGTTGCCTGGTGTCGTCAACATGTGAGGTGGAACAGTGGACTCAGGTTTTGTTTACTGATGAGTCACGGTTCACTGTGTCCTTCAACGACGGCAGGTTGAGGGTCTGGAGACGCCAGGGCGAACGATTCACGGATGGATGCGTTCAAGAGGTGGA